>CM038670.1:864179478-864779478 GCA_021605145.1 Aegilops bicornis | reverse complement strand
CCGCGAGCCAGATCCGGCCAGCGGGCGGATCCCAGCGCCCTTGAGCCTGCGCCGCCCGCCTCTCCGCCCTGCGCCCGGCCTCCCCGCCGCCCGGCGCGCCTCCGCCCGCCTCGCTCCGCCCGGCCGCCCGGCCAGCGCCCGCCCGGCCGCCGTCGCCGCGCGTCGTCCTGCGCGCCTCGCCCTCGCCCGGATCCGGCAAGGCGCGGCCGGATCCGCCCTCTCCGACCCCGCCGGCCACCTTCTCCCGCAGCCCCGGCGAGCGCACTCCGGCGAACCTCGGGCCCGGTGCAGCCCAGATCCATATCCGGTCAAACCGAAGGGTGACCCCGATATTTCACCAAGTCCCCGGATTTTTTTGCATTCTGGTACCATGTTCATCGCATCATAACTTGCTGCATACTGCTCCGTCACGTGCGTGTAATATGGAAAATTGTTCGACTCGACGAGTACTTCATTTCGTTCCATTGTGACATGTTCATTTGAGTTCGTCTTGATGCCTGAATCATTGTTGCAAGATTGCTATATGATGTTAAATTGTTGGAACTGTTGTAACTTGATGATTTGTCATTTTTGTTGCATTTGATGTGTGCATTTTATGAGCATGAGCTCTACATGTGCTTTGTGCTATGTCATGCCATCTTCACAGTTGTGCCATCCATGAATTTTTGTGGGTCTTGTAGTGAGTGCATCGAGCTTGTTAAGTAGGTTACTTGTTGCTGTTTTTTTAGGCTGATTCTATTATATTATGATCCTATGTAAACCTGCTGCTACAAGTCATTCTGTGCATAATCTGGAGATTTTCACTAAGGATGTTTTGTTATACATGTCTTGCTCTATCCATCCACCCCCTTTTTTGCAATTATAGTCTGCTGTAACTTGTTGTAATCTTGCTCTCAAATTGCTAAATAATGTTGCTGTCAGCCTGTTAACATTAAGTTCAATGTTGCCATGATTGTTGTTAGCGATCCATGCACTATATGAACTTGCTCTTGCCATTCTTAGCTTCATAAACATGTCTTATTACTGTGAGTTGCCTTGCCATGCCATGTATTGCTCTGTGGTGAGTGGTTCAAGCTCACCAACATGTCTACTTATTGTTGTTCCTGCCATGTATGAAGCTGTCATATCATTTGCCATATTTACATGGGTGCCATCATATTTTCTGTGCCCTTTTGGCTCATGGTCAGTAAGGGACTTTTGTTATATGCATTTAGTAGAGTTATTCCATGCCTTTGTTTGCCATGATAAGTTCCTGTAGCATGTTGTTTGATAGCTCTAAACATTGCAACCTGATTTTATTTCTGCAAACTCTGAAACTGTTATTATATGCAATCTTGTCATGTCTTTTTGAGCATATTCTAGTGATTTCTGGAGATAGCTCAGTGTTCATGTTTTGTTATGCATTACCTGTACATCATGGCCATGCCTTTTTTTTTCTTGTTGAGGTCCTGTAGCATGTTGTTTTGATGGTTGCAATATGCCTAGTTGCTGTTTTGGACAGCTTGTCAAACTTGTATAGTGTATGTGTTGAACCGTTGCCCCGTTTTGAGTGTGCTCTATATGAAACTTTCTTAGAATTGCATGTAGTTTCATATTATCATGTTGCATCCTTGTTTTGAGGTGTTTGCTTGATGTTTGAATGCATTTTGCATCAATGCCATGTTTAACTTGTTTTGCTCATATCTTCTAGGCCGTAGCTCCGAATTAAATGAACTTTATATGTAACTTGACTAGAATTTCATGTAGATCATCTTGGTGCATCTTAACTTGCTGTTTAACAACTTGAACATAAGGTTTATTCAGATCTGGACCAATTTCGAAATTTGCATATGAGGACTTACCGGAATTGTTCTATGTTGTTTCCGGCCTCATTTAAACTTGCTTTGATGTGCTGCTCTTGTTTGCATAATCTCTTGCCATGAGTAGTTTCATGTAGCATTGCCATGCATCATACTTGTTTGAGTATCATGTCTTGTCTATGTGTGGTGTGTTTACTATGTTGTGTGCTTCTTCTCGATAGTTCCCGTTTTCGTTGCGATCGTGAGGATTCATTCGTCTACGCTTGGTTCGTCTTCGTGGCTTCATCTTCTTCATGGACTCGTTCTTCTTCCTAGCGGGATTTCAGGCAAGATGACCGCTACCTTGGATCTCATTACTATCATTGCTATGCTAGTTGCTTCGTTCTATCACTATGCTGCGTTACCTACCACTTGCTTCAAGCCTCCCAAATTGGCATGAACCTCTAACCTTTGACACCCTTCCTAGCAAACCGTTGCTTGGCTATGTTACCGCTTTGCTCAGCCCTCTTATAGCGTTGCTAGTTGCAGGTGAAGATAAAGATTGCTCCATGTTGGATTATATTTATGTTGGGATATCACAATATCTCTTATATTATTAATGCATCTATATACTTGATAAAGGGTGGAAGGCTCGGCCTTATGCCTGGTGTTTTGTTCCACTCTTGCCGCCCTAGTTTCCGTCATATCGGTATTATGTTCCCGGATTTTGCGTTCCTTACGCGGTTGGGTGATTTATGGGACCCCCTTGACAGTTCGCTTTGAATAAAACTCCTCCAGCAAGGCCCAACATTGGTTTTACCATCTGCCTCACCACCACCTACTTTTCCCCTGGGAGTAATTAACCCAAGGGTCATCTTTATTTAGCCCCCCCGGGCCAATGCTTGTCTAAGTGTTGGTCCGAACTAGAGCCCTTTGCAGCGCCTCCTCGGGGAAACTCGAGGCCTGGTTTTAGTTGTACGGACTGCTCATCCGGTCGTGGCCTGAGACGAGATACGCGCGGCTACTATCAGGGTGTCGGCACGCCGGGAGGTCTTGCTGGTCTTGTTTTACCATTGTCAAAATGTCTTGTAAACCGGGATTCCGAGACTGATCGGGACTTCCCGGGAGAAGGAATATCCTTCGTTGATCGCGAGAGCTTATCATGGGCTAAGTTGGGACACCCCTGCAGGGTTTAAACTTTCGAGAGCCGTGCCCGCGGTTATGTGGCAGATGGGAATTTGTTAATATCCGGTTGTAGTAAACCTGAAGTAAACTCTTCTAAAATACACCAACCGTGTGCGTAACCGTGAGTGTCTCTTTTCGGGGTTGAACGAGAGGAGAACACGGTTTCTGTGTTATATCTGACGTAAGTAGGAGTTCAGGATCACTTCTTGATCATTACTAGTTGACGACCTCTTGCTTTGCTTCTCTCCTCGCTCTTATTTGCGTATGTTAGCCATCATATATGCTTAGCCGCTGCTGCAACCTCACCACTTTACCCCTTCCTTTCCCATTAAGCTTTGCTAGTCTTGATACCCATGGTAATGGGATTGCTGAGTCCTTGTGGCTCACAGATTACTACAACAACAGTTGCAGGTACAGGTTATGCGATGATCATGACGCGAGAGCGATGCTTGCTTGCGTTGAGTTCTTCTTCTGCTTCTTCGATCAGGGGATAGGTTCCAGGTCGGCAGCCTGGGCTAGCAGGGTGGATGTCGTTTGAGTTTCTGTTTATGTTTCATCCGTAGTCGGATGTTGATCTCTTGTATGATGTTGTTGTATTCTTGGGGCGTTTGTGCCTTATATATGTATCCCCATCTATTATGTAATATTGATGTAATGATATCCACCTTGCCAAAGCGTTTCAATATGCGGTTCTATCCTTGGTGGGACCTTCGAGTCTCTTTAGGATAGTATCACATATTGGGCGTGACACTTTATGTATGAACTTGTATTAATTTGGTCTATTCGGTGTTGTGTAATGAAGATGAGCCGACAATGGATGTATGATGACCGATGCTCTCCCGAGTTCATTAATGGCGTGCATACTTTTCTGCTTGCCGCTGAGGCAAACAAGCGGGCGGATGGTTTTATGCCGTGTCCATGTGCTGGCTGTAAGAATGGTCACAATTACTCTACGTCAAGAACCATTCACGTCCACCTATTTGAGTCCGGTTTCATGCCCCACTATAATGTTTGGACCAAGCACGGAGAAAGAGGGGTTATGATGGAAGACAATGAAGAAGAAAAGGACGACGACGGCTATCCTTGCCATGGGTTCCCTGAATACGATGATACAACAATGGGGGAAGAAGCTAAGCCGGCAATGCGGGAAGAAGCTGAAGAAGAGGCATCAGATGAGCCCGCTGATGATCTAGGTCGGGCCATTGCCGATGCAAAGAGAAACTACGCAAGTGATCTGGAGAGGACGAAGTTGCAGCGCATGTTAGAGGATCACAAGAAATTGTTGTACCCAAATTGCGAAGGCGACAAAAAAAGTTGGGCACCACACTTGAATTGCTGCAATGGAAGGCGAGAGAATGGTGTATCTGACAAGGGATTTGGAAAGTTGCTGGTAATGATAAAGAATATGCTTCCAAAGGACAACGAATTGCCCGAGAGTACGTATGAAGCAAAGAAGGCTGTCTGCCCTCTAGGGTTAGAGGTGCAGAAGATACATGCATGCCCTAATGATTGCATCCTCTACCGCGGTGAGTACGAGGATTTGAATGCTTGCCCGGTATGTGGTGCATTGCGCTATAAGATCGGTCGCGATGACCTGGTGATGTCGAGGGCGGCGCCCAGAAGAAGATTCCTGCCAAGGTGATGTGGTATGCTCCTATAATACCACGGTTGAAACGCTTTGTTTCAAAACAAAGAGCAGCGGCGAAGGCGCGGTGGCACGCAGAAGACCGTAAGAAAGACGGAAAGTTGAGAGTACCCGACGGTTCGCAGTGGAGAAAAATCAAGAGAAAATCTTGGGAGGAGTTTGCGGGTGACCCAAGGAACGTATGGTTTGGTCTAAGCGCAGATGGCATTAATCCTTTTGGGGAGCAGAGCAGCAACCATAGCACGCGTGGCACTGTGACTCTATGTTTGTATAACCTTCCTCCTTGGTTGTGCATGAAGCGGAAGTTCATTATGATGCGGTGCTCATCCAAGGCCCTAAGCAACCCGGCAACGACATTGATGTGTATCTAAGGCCATTAGTTGAAGAACTATTATAGCTGTGGAATGGAACAGGTGTACGTGCGTGGGATGAGCACAGACAGGAAGAATTTGACCTAAAGGCGTTGTTGTTCGTGACCATCAATGATTGGCCTGCTCTCAGTAACCTTTCAGGACAGACAAACAAGGGATACCGCGGATGCACGCACTGTTTGGATGATACCGACAGTATATATTTGGATAGTTGTAGGAAGAATGTGTACCTGGGACATCGTCGATTTCTTACGACAAGGCATCCCGTAAGAAAGAAAGGCAAGCATTTCAAAGGTGAGGCAGATCACCGGACGAAGCCTCACCACCGTACTGGTGCTGATGTACATGATATGGTCAAGGATTTGAAGGTAATCTTTGGAAAGGGTCATGGCGGACAACCTGTTCGAAGGAATGACGGACGTTCACCCATTTGGAAGAAGAAATCTATATTTTGGGACCTGCCATACTGGAAAGACCTAGAGGTCCGCTCCGCAATCGACGTGATGCACATGACGAAGAATCTTTGCGTGACCCTGCTTGGATTTTTGGGCGTGTATGGGAAGACAAAAGATACAGGAGGCACGGGAGGACCAGCAACGTATGCACGGAAAAGACGGCATACATCAGGGTCAGGCCAGCTACGCTCTTACCAAAGAAGAGAAGGAAATCTTCTTCGAATGCCTGCTCAGCATGAAGGTACCGTCTGCTCAGCATGAAGGTACCGTCTGGCTTCTCGTCGAATATAAAGGAATAATAAATATGGCAGAGAAAAAGTTCCAGAATCTAAAGTCTCATGACTGCCACGTGATTATGACGCAACTCCTTCCGGTTGCATTGAGGGGCTTTCATCAAAAAGCGTTCGATTAGCCATTGTGAAGCTATGTGCATTCCTCAATGCAATCTCTCAAAAGGTAATCGATCCAGAAATCATACCAATGTTACAGTATGATTTGGTGCAATGTCTTGTTAGTTTCAAGTTGGTGTTTCCATCATCCTTCTTCAACATCATGACGCACGTCCTAGTTCACCTTTGCGAAGAGATTAACGTTTTGGGTCCTGTATTTCTACACAATATGTTCCCCTTTGAGAGGTTCATGGGAGTCTTGAAGAAATATGTTCATAACCGTGCTAGGCCAGAAGGAAGCATCTCGAAGGGCCATGAAAATGAGGAGGTCATTGAGTTTTGTATTGACTTTATTCCTGACCTTAGGCCGATTGGTGTTCCTGAATCGCGGCATAAGGGCAGACTGGAAGGAAAAGGCACGCTAGGAGGGCATCAAATAATATGTATGGACGGACATTCTCTCACTGAAGCACACTACACAGTTCTACAGAATTCCGCCTTGGTGGCTCCGTATATGGAGGAACACAAGAATTTTCTACACTCCAAACACCCGGAGAAGTATGACGACTGGATTACACGCGATCAAACGAGGACTTTTTCCAGTTGGTTTCAGAAACATGCCCTGAATGATGGCGATATTCAAAATGACATGTACTCGCTGTCCCAGTTACCATCTTCGAATATAATGACTTTCAAAGGGTACCAGATAAATGGGAATACATTTTACACGATCGCCCAAGATAAGAAGAGCACCAACCAAAACAGTGGTGTCCTCTTTGATGCAACAACCAACACGGGAAAGGAAACATATTATGGTTACATAGTGGACATATGGGAACTTAATATGGAGATGATTTGAAGGTCCCTTTGTTTCGGTGCAAATGGGTCAATATGACACGAGGCGAAGTAACGGAAGACCCGCAGTACGGAATGACAACAGTGGATCTCAACAATCTTGTGTATGCAGACGAACCATTCGTCCTAGCCAATGATGTGGCGCAGGTTTTTTATGTGAAAGACATGTCTACCAGGCCGAGAAAAAGAAAAGATAAGGAAGCGAATGGATCATACGAAGAGCCAAAGAGCCACATAGTTCTTCCAGGAAAAAGAAACATCGTGGGAGTGGATGACAAGACAGACATGTCAGAAGATTATGAAAAGTTTGATGAAATTCCTCCATTCATAGTGAATATTGACCCGAGCATCCAGTTAAATGATGAAGATTTTCCATGGCTACGGTGCAAAGGGACACACGCAAAGAAAAAGTTTCACACCCAAAGATCTGGGATGTGATCGGTTTCACTATCATCACTTTCTTCTGTGTTTCACACCAAGAAGGGAATCTCTGTAATAGTTAGGGTAGTTATGTGTTTTGGCACTTGAAACGCGAAGAAATTTTATGTGCAAACAAAAGTAGAGAGGGTTACGGCAAAAACTAGATGCACTTCGTGTACAAAATGGACAATCTCTTTCCGACGAAAACTCAACTGTTACAAAGGCATTTCATTTTTTAAATAACCTAAGCATTACCAAATTGAACATAATGATAAAATACACTAATATTAAATATAAGAAAAAAGAATCACTGAAAAATCTTTTTTGAAAGTTAAGTTATTCACAAACTAGTGATTCACACAAATTTCAAATAATTCAAAATTTAAACTATTCAAATTTGAAAACTACCGGCACTAACAGAAAGTTTGTAATTTTTTGTACCTAAAGCAAAAATATTCACAAATAAACTAAATACAGCAAAAAAACAACTCAAAAATAAATAAAACAAAAATAAATAAAGCTAAAAAAATTAAGAAAATAAAAGAGCCCGCCTACTGGGCCAAAGCGGCCTGCATACGACTAGGAACCCAACCTTTTGTTGGGCCAGGATGCAGGCCCATAAGGCCCGATGAGGCCCACTCAGGCAGAAGAGAACAGGTAGGCCCAAGAGGGCCTGCTTAGGAGAGGAGCTCGAGAGAGCTACCGCACCGGGCTTATAAACCCGGTCTGGTAGCCTCGGCTAGCGAGGTGGGACTAAACTTGCACCAACAAGATTGCTAATAAGCACCACCTTTAGTACCGGTCGTGGCACCAACCGGTACTAAAGGTGGGTCTTTAGTACCGGTTGGTGCCACGACCGGTACTAAAGGCTGGTGCTTCCGCCGCTTCGGCAAGTTAAAACAGACCTTTAGTACCGGTTGGTGGCTCCAACCGGTACTAAAGGTCCATCTTATATATAGAACACTTGAAAAATTTTCAGTTTCCCTCTGTTTCCTCCCTCCGTCGCGCCGCTCTGCCCCGATCGACGCCGTCACCGTCGACGTCGCCGCCCCCGCCCCTCGTCGCCGACCCCGGCCGTGCCCGCCCTTCGCCGCCCGGCCCGTCCCGTCCCGTCGTCCCGCCGTCCCGTCGCGCGCCCGACCGCCTTCGTCGCCGCCCGCCCGTCGTCGCCGCCCGTCCCGTCGCCCGCCGTCGCCCGCCCGTCGTCGCCTACGCGGTGAGCTCGCCCGGCCGCCATGTCTAGTTGTCTACACACACACTACACACACACACACACACACACACTACACACATACACACACACACACACTACACACACACACACTACACACACACACACACACCATTTTTTATAGAAATGTTAGCAATTTTTCTATTTTTTTAGTAATATAAATATTAGAATTGTTAGTTATATATAAATGTTATAAATGTTTTCTGTTTTATAGTTATAGAAATATTTATAAAAATGTTAGCAATTTTTCTGTTTTTTAGTAATATAAATATTAGAATTGTTAGTTATATAGAAATGTTATAAATGTTTTCTGTTTTTTAGTTATAGAAATATTAGCAATTTTTTCTGTTTTTAGTAATATAAATATTAGAATTGTTAGTTATATAGAAATGTTATAAATGTTTTCTGTTTTTAGTTATAGAAATATTTATAGAAATGTTAGCAATTTTTTTGTTTTTAGTTCTATAAATAGTTTTTTATGGGCCTATAGTATTTGTTAAATTTTATAATTAGTTTTAGTTAGATGAATTAGATTAATGTCAAATTCTTAGAATTTGCATATATATAGAATTTTAGTTATCACAATCAAATCATTTAAAAAATATTACTTTTTGCGGGCATATAGTATTTGTTCTCGACAATATGCCCGGCCCGCATCCTCGCCGTCGACCCTTTCGCGACGACGTCCTGCTTCAGAGGACCCATGTCCGGGACTGGGCTCCACCGGGCTGGCACTGGGAGGTGCTACCTGGAGGGGTCCGCCGCTTGGTGAGGAACCCGACCTCGGGTCCCGTCATCGACCCTGATCTTCTTTAGTGGCGTTCGCGTGGGCCACATTCGGTGCAGAGGCAGACGGCCCCGCCGGAGGTGGTGCGTCGCCGTGTCAGGGAGGAAGATGAGCACGTCCATCGCTACATGGCTGCTATGGACGACGTCAGGTTCTCCACTACTTGGCGGGTTCTTTGGGCAGATGACCGGAGATATGATCCTGTGATGGTTCCTTCTCTTTGGGTGTGCACCGCCCACGCCCCAGGAACCGCGAGTGGCGCCCTAGATTCTTCTATAGTACTCGATCTTTATTAGGTACCTAGCCAGTGATGTATTCGATATATAATATTCGAGACGATGTATTCGAGATTATATATATTAAGACGATGATGTATTCGAGATTATATATTAAGACGATGTATTCGAGATTCAGTTTTTCCTTATTGATTGCATCCATGCATTGTAATTTGAATACTAATTAAATTGTTTTATATTTCTTCTGTATTAGTTAAGTAAAAGCTATGGCGGACAATACCGGCAGAGAGAGAAGAGGAATTGTTCGACATCATACGCATCCCTCACAGGCTAGATGATCTGAATGAAGCAGATGACGGCTCCCAATATCAGAACAATACCGGAGAGGGTGATGAAAAGATATTCGATCTCGACGACCGAGCTGATGAAGTCATGAACTATGATTATGATTATGATGACACAGACAATGCTGATCTTCAAATAACAAAGACTACCGGCGAGGTATATTTATATAAGCAGGCATCATGGTGATCATCACATGTTTTTTTATTGAAGATATATTAACGAATCGA
This sequence comes from Aegilops bicornis, assembly GCA_021605145.1. Classification (NCBI taxonomy): domain Eukaryota; kingdom Viridiplantae; phylum Streptophyta; class Magnoliopsida; order Poales; family Poaceae; genus Aegilops; species Aegilops bicornis. The sequence goes on along the minus strand of CM038670.1, from coordinate 864,769,554 downwards.
TCATTCTTCTTTCAGCCCTCTAGATCGAGCAAATCTGCTTCTACAGACAGCAGGACAAAGCGAGGCCCAGGCAGATTGTTGAAGGATGATGTAAAGTACAACATCGAATCCATCAAACCTAGTGGTGAACCCCTCACGCCTAAGAACATTGCGAACAAGTTTACTCATCAGTGCGGAGTTCTTGTGAAGGACAAACTCCTGATCTCCATTCAAGAATGGAAAGAGCCAAAGACTAAACGTCCAGGTGTTACTTGGGTTGACGGCAGACCAAAGAAGCCCGTTGGAAATCTCTGATGGAACATTTCACCCTACCAGATCATTTCACTAAAGTAGATGTGGACAAAGTTAAGGGCGCTGCTCTTAAGAAGATGGCAATTGCATTCAACACCCACAAGAAAACTGTATGGGCCAACTACCTCGCTAATGAAAGGAAGACTCTAGAATTCACGGGAACACTGGAGAACCAAAGAGAGCACTGGGACGATTTCATGACCTTCAAGGATTTAGAATTAGCTAAGGAACGATCGATGAAAAACAAGGCAAATGCCGCAAAAAAGACACAGTTCCATAGGCTGGGTCCAGGTGGCTACGTGATTGGGATTGCCTAGTGGGATAAGTCTGAGCAAGAGATGGAGGATGCAGGGGTCACACCGGTTACTAGGAACTGGCCCCCCAGGTGCAGAACTTGGTTCTATGCGCATGGGGGTGCGTTGGACCCGAAGACAGTCGAATTTTGCGTAAGGCAAGTCTAAAAGGAGCCGAACAAAATATAATTGATGCAATAGAAGAAGCTCGAAAGGGGGTGTTCACGCCCAACAGAGAGAACGACGAGCTTACGCGTGCCCTGGGAAATCCTGAACACCCTGGAAGAACACAAGGCAAGGGTGTTATTCCCTGGTATGAGGGCTTTTCAGAATGGAACGAGGACTACATGACCCGTGCAAGAAGGAAGATGGAGGAGGAGAAGAAAAGGAAGCTGGAGGAGGAGCAGAGGAAGCAGGACGCAGAATGCCTTCAAGGCCTAGAAGCAAAGCACGCGGACCTGGCACTCAAATTCCAGCCGCAGCAGCAGCAGATCGACTCACTTAGCCAGGAAAGGGGGTCTCAGCAGCGGCAGAAGCAAGCGGATGATCATCCAGCATTGGATAGCACCGTCCCATCCATGCCGAGAAGCAGCATTGGTTCTGCCCCGGGCGACACACTGCTGGATACTTACCCCGTGGATGACATCATAGAGAACACTAACTGTGAGGTACACTCCAAAATGAAGAACATATCCATGAAGGTGGCGGACGGCGTTGCTTTTCCAGTCACCCCCGAAGCAACCTTCCATTGCATCCCGATTCAAGAGGGCTATGCTCGTGTCATGGTTGATGAAGTGGTGGACCCATATTCGGGCTACTGACTTGACTTTCCCGGAGGTGAAGACGGCGACACTGGGAGATGCCATACATCGTATCATCCTATGGAGAAAGGATTGCATCATCTTTCGAAGTCCACCGACACCGCGTCGTCTGCCGACTCCGCCACCGGGTCAGCAGACTCCCGCTCCTCCAAATCCACGAACGCGTGAGCCGACTCCTCCTCGAAGTCCGCCACCTCCTCCAAGTCCCCAAACACGTGAGCTGACTCCTCCGGTTTCAAGTCCAGCACAACGTCATGCCACTTCTCCGGTTTCAAGTCCGGCACCGTGTCAGGCCACACCTCCTGCTTCAAGTCCGGCACATCATCAGGCCACTTCTCCTGGTCCAACTCAGCCACGTCAGCCGTCTCCGCCGTCTCAGCAATCGCAGAAGAGACATGCCGCAGCTATGGTGCGTAGCGGTACGAGTCGAGGTAGTTCAGGAAGTACAGGCGGAGACAAGCGATGTAAATATGGTACAAGCCTCACTCCTCTTCCTCAGAGGCCTTACGACATGACTAAGGAGCAAAACGCAACCATAGTGCAGGCCCAAGTGGACGCCCATTTTGGACCGAAACCGGCATCGCCGCCAAAGGAGAAAGTGCACGAGAAAGTAATTGACCACTTCATTAAAATGGCTAGAGAACCAGCTCCCAAGCCTATTGACTCGGACTATGAGCGCCAAATCAGGAAACTACATCGAGAACGGCTAAAGAAGGAAGCGAGCTCGAGCTCGAGCCAACAAGCAGCGGGCAAAAAATGCGGGAAAACCGTTCCCCAGCTGGGAGAACAGGCGGCGCAATCGATCTCCCCGCTTGTTGTGCCAACAACAACACAAGAGAGGAGGCTGCGCGCCCAATATTATTGTGGGCAAACCGTTAAAGTTCCCTAGCTAGGCGATGTGGTAATAACGGAGCAGCATATAATGCAGGCTGAAATGCTCAAGATCTCTGTTGGAAAACTCCTCGAAATTGAGCCCATGTCTCCGCTTAGAGAGGAGGAAATAAAATGGAAATATGCCCGGGGCAAACCTTTGGTCCACCCAGACAAGGTCAAGAACCTCCCAACGAGAATGTATGAATTGCATCAATGGTACATGAATATTACCAAGATTTCCAATCGATAGTCCCTCATGGTGAATGTCAATAAGGAGCATTACTACCATGAGAAAGCTCTGTGCGTTGAGTATTCAGAATTATATCAGTTATACAATCAAGACGCACTCGACAAATCTCTCGTCAGTTGCTATTGTTTGTAAGTGATTTCTTTCTGTAATTTTTGATCAATCATTACATGTAATTATCCTCACTATATATTCTTTTCTGTGGTATTATATGCAGGATGAAGATGTATGAAATGAAAAAAATCTGGACGCTATGGCATTGGGTTCATTGACCCAAATACCATTAATGAGTACACATGGAATCTTGCAACTTCTAAAGCAGGTGTAGAGGAAAGCATGCTAGAGTTCTTGAAGTGCCTCAATACCAATGAAGATATTCTACTTCCTTACAACTTCACGTGAGTTAATACAAATTCTGTTTTTGCTTACTAGCTAGCTAAATTAATAACTAAGTGTATACGGTTTACGATATATAGTTGATCAATTTTATGCACATGCCTGCTTAATTAAGACATGTAAACGTGTGCGCATGCAGTTTCCACTGGATCTTGTTAGTCATTAAAGTTGACAAAGCAACAGTCGAAGTACTCGAGTCGCTACTTAAAGAAAATAAAGACTACACCATCATGAAGGGGATAGTCAACAGGTAATTTCAATCATTATTAACTATATCTCGGCCTATCATTAGTTCGTCATTTCTTGATATGAACTATTTAATAACCCTTTATTGATTTTCTTTGCCGGCGGGCAGGGCTTGGGCAAAGTTCATCAAGGTGACTCTAGGCAAATGGCCAAAAAAGTTGTTTTGGCATCGACCAAGGGTAAGTAATTAAGTAGTACTAGCTAGCTAGCCATCTCTTTAATTCTTGTTTCAATATCATTAATTAATTATCATGCTTGATTAATCATTATCTGATTCAATTCCATTCTGGTAAAGGCCCTGAAGCAGGCGCCGGGGAATGATCTTTGTGCATTCTACGTTTACGAGAACATTCGCATGATGGCGTCCGAAAGGAGCAGATCTCAAAGACAGGAATGGGTACGTTGCCAGAACTCTATTCACACCATTAGCGATATCTTATAACACAACTAATACACATGCATATTGATCTCCTTCTTAACAGTTCAGAGAGGTGCGGGATAAGCTCCTACCCGAGGAGCGCATACTATCACTTCAAGAGGAAATAGCTGGATTTTTCCTCGACCAGGTCATAGATCCCAAAGGAGAATACTATTACCCGCTACCGCCCCCATGAACCACTTGTCATCGTGCATGCTCCGAAGGCACCAAGGCTACATGTAGGAGAAATTGTATATGTATATACATGTGTATGTGTGAATAGTTAATGGTGTTGGCTGTGAGACACTCGATGATATTATATATATATATATATATATATATATATATATATATATATATATATGCGGTTCTACGTACGAGAAAATCTATTTATATATATGCATAACGTGTAAAATTTGTAGTATCGTGAAATACCAGCAAACAAAAAAGAATTAAATAGAAAATAAAGCCAAATTGAAAACATAAAATTAAAGCAAAAATTAAAAAAAACACCCAAACATTTAGTACCGGTTGGTGTTACCAACCGGTACTAAAGACCTACGCACACATGGGCCTGGCTCGTACCACGTGTTTGCACTTTAGCGCCGGTTCGTGACGAACCGGTACTAAAGGGGGGAGGGGGACCTTTAGTCCCCACTCTTTAGTGCCGCTTGGCGAACCGGCACTAAAGACCGTCACGAACCGACACTAAAGACCGGTTTTGCACTAGTGTACTTTCGCTGGGCCTCTTCAATCGTACATTGCCTCTTCATAGATGGCCAACTTGGTGTTTGATAAATTAATCGTATGTGCTTGTAAGTAATTAGCCTCCCCACATATAAATCGTAACAAGTATGTGCATCATCATTTTTCACAAAAAATCCTTTTGGAGGCCAGTTTTTGGAAATTTAAAATTCATACTTTTACACTTGCAAATTTTCTGAAAAAATATAGATATACATGGAGGCATAATGCACAAGTGGGAAACTTTTCAGGACGAAATACGTTGAACTGAAAACAAATCTGAAGTTTTTTAACACATGATACTATTAATCCACCCAGGCCATGATTTTATTTTGCATATGTCACATTTCAAGGTATTTCATACTGAAATTTTACACACATACACGTAACATCCTTGTTTACTTGCACAATTTTTTAGATTTTTTTGGAACTGAAAAGTTTGATTTTTGATTTTTTTTTCAAAAAATTCGGCCTCCATGGAGGCCAGCCTCCAAAATGCCATTCTCATCGTTTTCAACACCATAGTTAATTGCTTAGAGATAATTCCATCCACTCGTTGACCACACCATCATGACAGTTTGTCTCATTATCAAGATAACTATTTTAATACTCCAACACCCTACTATAATTGAATTTGATCTATATAAAAATTAGAAGTTACATGGACACCTATTAACTAGAGTCCTAGTGAAGTAGATATAACTAGAATCCCAACACAATTACAGAATTTCTGCACATTAACTAAAATAAAATATACTCTATAAATATGTACCGAGATATTTATAATACCCATATGCTCTAGAATCATCTAAAAATATATAAATAAATAGCAAAATAGATATATCACATAGTATGGGACACAAAATAATCTTGATAGAATTGTGATTTTGTCTTGCTTTTTAGCTTCACTTAGATACAAAAATAGTTTCAATTTAGCAATATATATTTCTCTTTAGTGTGACATAATAAAAGTTTGAAACTTAACAAATTTATGTGTGGAACGTTTGAAACATAACAGTACCAGTTTGTTTTTGAACGAGCATCAACTTTGAATATTTATCAACACATTTTGTGCTTAATTCTGCTAGGTAATACGATAAACAATAAAGTTTATTTTTGTTGCCTAGTATGCACATAGACAACATATATTTAGTACAACAACGACAACAAAGGCTTTCAGTTCCTAACAAGTTGGGGTGGGCTAGAGTTCAAACCCATAAAAATCTCGAAACCCATTGATGACATATATTTTGTGATACTGAAAAATATAAAAAGCAAATGAGTTCAATATAAAATACACAGAAAGTCAGATTACCAATGAGAACTTATGTTACAATGTTCTCATACGGTTTCCTTAAACAAACACTAGAATATAACATAATATAGACCTCATTCTTCTCATGGCTATCTAGTTTTCATCTCTATAAATTACCTATTTTTCATGCAACCACCACATGTTTGTTCTCATTTTATGAATGGCTTCTACGGTCATCAATTACTTGACAAAATTCCATGGAAGTGAGACCATGGCGGTATAATTTTTGATGGCTTAACTTGGATAAGACAGGTTCATATATGATTTCTGTGATATTTTCCAACTTTAATCATTTTTAGAAAAAATTAGGACATCTTATAAATTATATTAACTAACCTCTTAGTTTATGACATAGTAATCGAAATAAGTCAATCTATATTTTTAACACCCATTCCTAAGTTGATGTAAGAAGATCATATTCACGAGTGTTACTCAAACAAGATTTCACCGGGAAAAGTCTACATGTAATAATCTAAAACCGCTATTGCCATCCATATTCAATTGTTTTCCAAAAAAAATCGTAATTATCAAGCACTGGAAAAATATGAGAGGGAATTTATGGGCCATGGTTATAAAACAGTAAGTTGAATTCAATTATATCCGACATGGACCTTACGAGGATATGGGCTACATCATGGGGAGTAGCTAGGCTCCAGGCAACACTAGCCATGGCCTGGGGCGACAAGTTTTTTCGTTTACTCTAGGTAATGTGCATCAATCTAATTATGTGATGAGCCTGTGATGTGAGCCAATCCTGGCTACAGAACTAATCTAGATTATAAGAGTTGGATAACAGTTTAGGTTAAATGTGAATAGTGGTTCAAGGTATATGATCTATAGCGTTGCGGTTCTCATTTCAATGTTTTTAGGGTGTACACTCTCGAAATCTTCGGTTAGAAGGATAACCAAACCATATCATTAACATACTAACACTGAGAATTATGTTAATCGTGAGATTCTTATGGTATCAGTACAAGATTTTTAGTTTGGAATAAAAAAGCAGAACGTTTGTACTTTGAAATAGATAGTCTGTGAATGTATGATACATTCATATGTAATCAATTTCGCTGGAGAAGTAGATAAATTATCCTACGACATGCTCCAGATGCTGGCTCAAATAGATATAAGGGTAAGGAAAATTATCTGGAATGGTTTTTTGAGAGAAATATCTAGAACCATTAGTGCTTAGTTGACCTATTAACCGCGTTGTAACATCATAAAATTCATAAATCATTTAGTAGGTTGGACTAAAATCAACGGCACGGAGCCAAGCCCCGATGGACCATGGTCCAACAACATATTTCCGCCCCAACATTAATATCTATACCACTACATAGATTATGAATAACTTTGAGTATCAACCGTTGGATGAAGCCGACCCAAGGGTAGAAACATAAACCTGACAAATCTGAGCGTTGCTGATTCTTGGATCTTTTCTTTACTACATGTACTGTCCATAAGATTATATGATTGGGCTTAAGATCTATGCATATTTTGCACAAAATTTAAAACACAGAGCTATTTTGTTCTATACTCTCCTAACTTCTTTTCTATCAAAAAAAAATCATTCATTTAATTATTCTCCCCAAAAAAGCATTCATTTTTACTTGGTGATTTTTGTAACCATTGGATCCACGATCCCATGGCGCACAAGCCCCCGTAGCATGGGAGCATTGGAATGGGTGAGCACCTGATGCTCTCCCCGGAGTGACGACGCCGATGCGTAAGGGCGTCTGCAATGGTTGTAAGATAGTTGTTGGTAAATTTTGCCACGTAGGATTTTTGATAATGTGTCATACAATAAATGAGGGAAGAGAGGGAGGTTGTATGTATATGAACCAACACCCCTTACACAAGCTCCAATGTAGAATGAGAGATCACCTCATTTATTATCTCACATCCTATTGGGCAACCTAGATACAACCAATTGAAGATATTGTATGTTAAGATGTTGGTTGATGATATGGCATATTTTACCAACAAACTAACATACAAACCGTTGAAGATGCCCTAACGGGTACACATTCATTGCGTGGCAGCAAAACCGAACAGCAACGGCAGATAGCGGTGGCGTGGCGGCACGGCGACGAGAACGATGGAGGACGTAGTACGTACAAGCTAGCAGATCTGCAGATGTAGCATCAATCTCCTCCGCTTTTTTGAAGCAACCGCAACCTGGTTGCCCCCGCAGGCCGAAGCCAATCCAAAGCCACGCGTGCTCCCGCCCGATCCACGCGCACCGGACGGACACCCGCCCCCCGCGGAGCAGAGCAAAAGCAGAGACGGGCCACGATCGCGCGCACCAACCAACCAACCTACCACTTTCCCCGGGAAGGGCAGCGCGTCCGGAGCACGGCACGGCACGGCACGCGCGATCCCCTCCGCCGCCTTGGCCGGGCGTACGTGCGCGCGCGCGCGCTTGACGGAGCCACGGGCGATGCGGCCGGCCGCCACGCGCCGCGATGGGCCTCTTTGACGGCCTCTTCTCCGGCCGGCGCCACGACGGCACTGGGAGGATGGGCGAAGCGGCGTCGAAGGCGGCCATGGCCACGGACGACGCGGAGTCGGCGTCCACGTCGGCGCAGCAGTGCGGCGGCGACATCTCTGCGCTCTCGCCCACGGCCGCCTCCGTCGTCCACCGATGCGCGCAGTGCGTGTCCCAGTCCCATCTCCCCACGCTCTCCCTGGATTCTTTCTTGGGACTGAGGGATCGAACATTTGGGTGGCATGCAGGATCGCGGGTGTGCCGGTGGAGCAGCTGGTGCGGCGGCTGGAGCCGGACGAGCAGCCGCCGCTCGCCTACGCCAGGAGCATCGTGGAGTACTGCTCCTACGTCGCCCTGCGCGCCGAGACCCGGCGCCGCCACGACCTCCTCGGCGACAGGGAGTTCCACTCCCTCACCTACGACATGATGCTCGCCTGGGAGGCGCCCGACCACGACACCGAAGCAGAGCTCCAGGTCTGTCATGTCATCTCTGTGTGCGCGCGTTCAGAGAGATGCATCCAGCACCAACACTAAGCGATGGTTCCGTCATTGTAGAAAACGGCGTTCTGCTGGGGCGACGGTGATGACGACGACGACGACGGTGGGTCCATATTCTACTCCAGCCCCACGAAGACGGCCATTCAGGTCATCCCATCGCTTCACCTCCACAAAATCGTGCTGTGTTCTTGCTCAATAGATGGATAATGGAATGTGCAGGTTGATGGGAGGAGGACGGTGGGGCCGGAGGCGTTTGCGAAGATCGCGCCCGCCTGCCCGGCCATGGCGCACCCGATCACTGTCCGCAACCTCTTCGACGCGCTCACAAACTCCACCGGCGGCCGCCTCCACTTCCTCATCTACCACAAGTACCTCAAAAGCCTGGACGAGTAGGTGACACACATCCTCTGCTCTGAGCCTCTGAACAACATCCATTTCCGTGGGTCGCAGCAATGTGGCATCATATCATGTCTCTGTTGATCTTCAGCGTGCTGAGATCGACGAAATGCATCTCGGGAGGGCACAAGGCGCCGGCGCTGGACCTCTGCGACGGCGAGGTGGTGCTCGACATATTCGGCGCCGCCACGACGCAGCCGGTCCTGCAGCACATCGGCACGTCCACGTGGCCTGGTTAAGCACCTTCCCTATGGTACATTTTTGCCCCGGCGCTGCTGGTCCGTGCTCCTTCAGGAGGGCCTCATATAAGGTGATCCGTCCACATTGTCGCAGGGAGGCTCACGCTGACGAACCACGCCCTCTACTTCGAGGCCATCGGCGTCGACTTCTCCTACGGCGACGCCGTCGTGTACGACCTCACCAAGGATCTGAAGCAGTGCGTGAAGCGCGAGTCCACCGGCCCGTGGGGCGCCCACCTCTTCGACAAGGCGGTCATGTACAAATCTAGCTCCATGTGAGTGAGTGCCTGATCATCTTCAAATTATTTACAATTTTCAGTTCTTGCAATCATGTAGTATGACATAGGTTTATAACACATTTAGTTTTGATACCTATCTATAGAAATGAGCCGGTGTTCTTCGAGTTTCCCCAATTCAAGGGCCACAGCCGGCGGGACTACTGGTTCGCGGTGATCAAGGAGGTGCTACACGCCCACAAGTTCATCAGGAGGTACCGGCTGGTGGGCTTCCAGAAGGCCGAGGCGCTCGCCGTCGCGACGCTGGGGATCCTCCGGTACCGCGCCGTGAAAGAGGGGTTCCACATACTGCCGGCCTACTTCAAGACCACCCTGGCCTTCAACCTGGCAGAGAAGCTGCCCAAGGGGGACAAGATATTGGAGGCATTGTATGGCCAGCTGCAGGAACACTGCTCGAGGTTTAGGGGAGGTGATGACTTGGCAGCTCAGGGCAGTTCCGACGAGCTGGCACTCGCTGATCCATTTCCGCTGTCGGCATTTACGCTCGTGCGAATGGGGCTGCTGACGCTCAGGAAGGAGGACAATCCCGAGGAAAGGGATTTCGCCGTCGGGGATGTGCAGATTGGAAGGACCAGCTCGGTGCAGATGGCTCTGGAGCGATCTGTTGGGTATTCCGGTAGAGTGGAGGCCGCACGCGCGACGCTCGATCAGGTCAAGGTGGAGGACATTGACACCAATGTGGCTGTCCTAAAGGTATTGATCATTATCTTTGAGTATTTCACATTCTTGGGTAATATTTGATTTCAGGTACTCATACTGAAAGTCTGAAATGAACACACATGCAAAACCCTGAACTTCTATTACTCATAATTGGGCAGGATTTTACTGATATCGAATTACTCATAAAGGCAAGGTGGACTTAAATGGATTATTATTAGGATTACTGATGTTTTATTGCTTGCATCTTAACATGCAGGAACTAGTGTTTCCTTTGATTGAAATAGGCAAAAGGCTTGTCTTTCTGGCTGAGTGGGAAGATCCACTCAAGTCATATGTTTTCTTGCTCTGTTTCCTCTACATAGTTTACAGGTAATGTTCATGGTCCAGGACTGACCATATCTAATGATATAACAGAAGATTTTTCCTTCTCTTTTGTCCAAACAAGTTTCTTGCCTATCCCTTTAAAGATAAGTGTTGTGATTCTTTTTATTTGTATGCAATCCACAGAGGCTTGATATGGTACATATTTCCCGGCTTTTTGGTCGGGTCTACCGCTTTCATGCTATGGAACAAGCACCATGGCAACAGGCATTTCATCGAAGCATTCGAAGTCACAACCCCGCCTCGTCGACGAACCGTTGAACAACTCCTTGCTCTACAGGAAGCCATCTCGCAGCTGGAGGCTCATGTCCAAGCTGGGAACATTTTTCTCCTCAAGCTTCGTTCCCTCATGCTTGCAGCTTTTCCGCAGGTTAATCCTCTACCCCAAGCCCGTACTATGATTCAACCCTTTCTGCATCAAATCTTCGCGTAACTTAGCCTATCTGACAACTGCTACATGGTACCAGAGCACGAACAAAGTCGCAACCACGATGCTCATCGCGGCTGCAACATTTGCGTTTATGCCGTTCCGGATCATATTCATGCTCATCCTGTTGGAGGCTTACACGAGGCATATGCCATTGAGGAAGAAGAGCAGCGAGAAGCTGGTGAGGAGGTTGAGGGAGTGGTGGCTCCGGATCCCCGCTGCACCCGTGCAGCTCTTGAGGCCTCATGACACCAGAAGATGGAGGTCGAGGCGGAGATAAGGACACATGTTAATAGTATTTCTTACACTGCCTTGTATATGGGTAATTTTTGGGGCGTTAGAAATGTGGATATTATACAGACATCATGGCAAATTTCAAAAAGAAACATTACTGACATAAGTTCACAAAGAGAGGGCTGAACCTGATCTTAAGCGTTAGTTGGGTGAGAGATTTTGTTCTTGCTATGGCCAGGATATCAGTTGCGCAAAAGGTGGGATCGTGAAAGATATTTGTAATATAATTCGGGTGTTGAATAGCAATGTGTTCATTGAAAATGGCATTTGGAGCCTGAGTGTCAGGCTGCTCGACATGAATTTTGATACCGCCTCGTGGTCCCCATTGGATTTTGTATTCTAGTATACTCAGGCGCGGAGGAGGCTGTCACGGGACGAAAGAACATTCGGAACGAGCTGATTGGAGTGACTATCAGCTTGGTCAATGGTGCCTATTTGTTCTTTGCGAACCCATGACGCCGCCTTCTTACTCGGAGCACTATCATCTTGGTCAATAGCTACCATTGATCAAACTAGCAAACATGCCCATGCGTTGCACCGGAGAAAACCAACCACACTTCCCTAGCCCAATGGCTCAATACCATATTCTGTTGAATCATTGATATATTCTCACTCTTCCTCTATTGCTAAGACGTTCCTGGAAGCATCAATCATGTAATGTATTTTATCGACAACCTTGAACAAAAAAGGTGCATGTATGAAGTGCTACATTTCAATAGTCATGTAATGTATTTTATCGACAGCCTTGAACCAAAAAGGTGCATGTATGAAGTGCTACACTTCAATCAGGAAAGCATGGAACAACTGAACGCGATGCATTGGTTTTGTGTAGATGTCGATTACAGTATGTTTTTCACCCACACAGACATGTGCATCCTTCAGAGAGAAAATAAAAAAAGAGCTATATTCACATAGCACTGCTCATAAACTACATGTTCATTGTCATTGTACAGAATTAGTTCATTTAAATATCTAAATTACCTTCCCAGTTAATATGCCAAATGTAAGGAGCCATTACGTTCATCGGTTGGTGTATTATTGAGATCCTAAATTATGAGAATCGTACAGGTATGTATGCAGATAAGAAATTAAGGTTTAATTAGTAAGTCGGCAAATGCCCGTTATTGATTACAAAGTTCCTTCTAACCGTGCTTGCACGACATACCTACAAAGCTTAAAGTACAACTCAATTTTCTTTGATACAGAAGGAAACATAATAATCGAATTTGCACGTACCATGTCAAAACGATTTTTTTTCTTTAAGAGTTCACGAACAAGATTACCCTAGTTATATCAGGTCAATTGAATAGCATTTGCTAAGCTTAATAAGATAGCAACATCTCATGCTATGGTAATTTACTTTGGAACTTTGTCATTCCATTGATGGTTTTAAAACACATGCATTGCAGACTTTTCTTAGTTGCACAGTGGCCTCCATGACGTCCATTGTTTTGATGCTAAATTTTAAGCATGCACTTAAAATGTGTGTGGCCATAAATAATTCCCATGAAATCAAGTGCATGATTCAGATTTTCTTTTATAACCATGCATGCTTCCGAATCCAAGGAAAGACATTTTTTTTTGAAACGAGGCAAAGACTTGCCACTTTCATTGATTAAGAAGGAGTGAGAATTGCCCGGTTAATTGACGGAAAACCGGGCTAAAACCGATACAATCCAACCCATATAACATGGGTACCACCGGCCAACCTGGCCACCGACATGGGATCACGAAGCTACAAAGATAGCTGCACCAAAAACATGACGGCACATGCCAACAGAAGGCCACACGCGCGAACAACTGACAGCTCCGACTCTGACGACGATCATCACAAGGGAATATGCAGGACTTGCGCCGACTGCGTTCGCCGTAGCCGACCACCGAGCGCCTGTCATCGTTACCACAGGAACACCTCCGCCGCAGCTCCGACTTCAAGCAACCAAGCAACCAACGGAAGAACACCTCGGACACGCCGGGAAGATCCGACTACCGAAGCCCTAGCCGCGACCAAAGTTCCGCTCGACAAAGAGATAATTGATTCTCGACAAACCTGATCGTTGTATGAAATCAACTGCATGCTTCAGTTTCTGAAAGACATGATCCAGTTATTTAGACAAAGAGATCATTAATATTTCAGCGAACCGGATTGCTCCCCTACTTTTTGACAATTCCGGCGAGATTAGGAGCGGCAGACACTTTGACAACAATTAGTACGTGATAGAAATAACGTTTTTGTGTAGCTTGAGCTACATGGTACTTCTTATCTTAGCCATCCATTTTTGCATCGTAATTCGTGCAGGCACATTTGTCATTTTTGTTTCTCACAAACGAAACAATGTATAAACCTCAAACTTTGCATGACAACAAAATATTCTAATTACTATGTGGGAAAAACTTTCGGATTTTTTCATGCATTTAAAATGCTAATTTTTTTAATCATAAAAATCCTCATTTTGTATATTTATGTTGGTCCCAAAAATCTGAATGTTTTTTCACACATTGAAGTTGTAAAGTTTGTTTGCTCTACAAAGTTTGAAGTCTATATGTTCTTTCATTTGGGAGAAACAAAAAAGAGAAATCTTCTTGTTGTAAGTTAGTTGGAGAGTACAGATCTCAAAGCAATGTTGAAGAGCTGATGATAAGAGGTTCCATGTAGCTCAACCTACAGAGGAACTTTACCTTTTTCTATTGATGCCAATGAATTGGTGAGATGCTCATCTTAGAGAATTTCATGATTCGATGGATGGGTGGGTCCTTTTTATGAGAAGGGTGGGAGGGTCTTTGAGAGGTGTTAGACCAGTATTCAGATTCGCCGTGTTGGCATGGCCCTCCTGTTAGTTTGGATCCACGAGAGACGTGTTGGTTCGCCGGAATCAAGCTGCGCCAGCATCAAGTGAATATGTAGGAAGAAATTAATATAGTATACATGACTACAGTCTCATCGAGTTGATGCAATTGGTGCCACCGAGTTGAGGTTTTGCCCTAGCCCTAGCACATCGGTCCCACCGAGTTGTTCCAGTCGGTCTCACCGAGATTTCTAACATTCACATTTTGAACTAAATCGGTCTCATCGAATTCGTCTATTCGGTCTGACCGAGTTGGGACAAATGTGTGTAACGGTTGGATTTTGCGTGGAGGCTATATATATCCCTCTACCCCCTTTTCCATTTACGAGAGAGCCATCAGAACATGCCTACACTTCCAGCATACATTTTCTGAGAGACACTACTGGAACCAGCTTCTTTGCCGTCCGTCATGGCGGACGGCAAAGGCATACAAGGCGGACGGAAAAGACCTTTTCCGTTCGTCAGCTGACGGCAACAGGTCCGGTTGAATGGGCTACGGCAAAGGCTTCATTGTCGTCAGCTGGTGGACGGCAAAGATGAAACGATCTTTGCCGTTAGCCGGCTGACGGCAACGGTCCTGGACGACACACATGACAACGTCCGACCTTTAGGGCGCCAACGGTGAGCTTTGTCGTCAGCTGGCGGACGGCAAAGTAACCAAATAGGACAGCCCCAGGTTGAACAGGGAGCTGCCACGTGGCATCTTTGCCGTCCGCTGGCTGATGGCAAATTTCTTTGCCGTCCGCTAGCGGACGATAATGATCCTGTATAGCCCCTGTTTTTTCTTAAATTCATTCAATTTGAACACACAAGTTTCAACACACAAATTTCACAAAAGACATATCCAACACACAAGTTTCATCAGATATACATACATAACCAACACGTACATAGTTCTATCCATACATATTACAAAAGTTTTACATTATTCATCCAACACCGTTATCCATCCATCCATATAACAAGTTTCATCCATGCAAGCTTCCGTGAATTAAATGAGATCTACAAAATGGGAAACAAGAAAGTTAGAAGAAGAAGAAGAACATGAAGAACAAGAAAATGAAGAAGAAGAAGAAGCAGAAGAAGACTTGAATAAGAAGTAAGCATACTTAGGTAAAATGGAGTTAACCTAGCTAATTATGCCATCTTTGGGTGAAATAAGCATTTATGCCATCTTGGTCATTTTGGAGCTAACCTAGGTAAACTAGGTCATTTTGAAGCAAACCTAGGTAAAGTTGGTCATTTTGGAGCTAACCTAGGTAAACTAGGTCATTTTGGAGCTAACCTAGCTAAAATGGATCATATTGGAGCTAACCTAGGTAAACTTGATCATTTTGGAGCTAACCTATCTCAAATGGATCATATTGGAGCTAACCTAGGTAAACTTGATCATTTTGGAGCTAACCTAGCTAAAATGGATCATATTGGAGCTAACCTAGGTAAACTTGGTCATTTTGGAGCTAACCTAGGTAAACTAGGTCATTTCGGATCTAACCTAGCTAAAATGGATCAAATTGGAGCTAACCTAGGTAAACTTGGTCATTTTGGAGCTAACCTAGGTAAAATGGATCATATTGGAGCTAACCTAGGTTAAATGGGTCATTTTGGAGCTAACTTAACTAATTATGCCATTTTTTAGTTAACTAAGCATAATTATGCCATTTTTTACACAAGTAAGCCAAGTGTATGTCATTATTGAGCAAACCTAGGAAACTAAGCATATTAGAGATAACTTAGCATATTAGAGCTAACTTATGTCATTTCGGAGGAAACAAAGCTAAGTATATATAGATCATTCTGGAGATCTGACATACCTGACATAGTTCACTCCTCATTCTTCTTCTCATTCTCCTTCCTCATCCTGATGCGCCAAGAGCGGCGAGGCGGTGGAGGCAGTGGGATGTAGTCTACCACAATTGGCATTGTCATGTCGCCCGGCTGTGGGATCGCCGGCGCCACCACCATCGCGAGGTCATTGTCAGGCACCACCACCATCACGAGGCCGTCTTCAGGCAGCACCATCGCTAGGTCATCCTCAACCACCACCATCTATTGCCCATCGTCAGCCACCACTGTCGCTACGTCATCCTCAGCCACCACCATCTGTTGCCCATCGTCAGCCTGCACCTCCTCATCCCCACTCTGCTCCTCTTCTTCCCCACTCCATTCCGGATCATCCTCGCTGCTGCTTTTGCTGCAGCCAGAGTCGCTGCTGCTTTGGCTGTAGCCAGAGTCGCTGCTGCTGCTCCCATTGCCTGACCAAATGCAACAATGACCGTTAACAATCGAAATGGCATCATCGTTGTCCTGGTAGCGCATGCGATACATAGTCGTGTTGAACACCTTCACAGTGAGCATGGCGTCGCCATCGTACCTGAAGAGAAGGAAGCACCCGTGCCGCAGGTCGTAGGCATGGTAGAACTGCTCCCAGCCACGACACAGGTACATGTGGCCGTACCTGATCACCAACTCCACGTCCCAAAGCCTGTGAAGCCCGCTGCCGGCCCGTCGCAGCTTCACATTCTTTGGCCGATGGCCGTCCAGCATCGTCATAAAAGTGTCAGGCAGCCTCTGCAGTTTGGGACAAGAAGTGATGTAGCAAACAGCAGAGTTATCATAATGAGATGGGTGAAGGGGAGATCTCTCCTTTTATATACCTGCCTCTTGGAGGAAGTCTCAAGTATGATACTGAAGAACTCGGAAGCATCCAACTCGTACTCCTGTGTGGCAGAGCAGAGCCTGCGGTGACGGCCTCTCCCCATCCCTAATAAGCAGCAGAAGAGACCAATTAGTATCTAGAAGCATATTTATAAACATAGAGCCAAGTTTCTAGACATGAAAGAAAACTGAGAAAAAAAAAGCAATGCACTTGTGCTCAACAACATCAACAACACTTAATTAATTTGGTAGGTTAGTTGGCAATGACAATTGACACCCTTCAAAACTAGGGATTTCTTTAGACGTGAAAGAAAACTGAAAATGTTGAAAAATAGAGCATAGTAATCTAAAAATAGGGGAAAAATACACTTCTTCTTCCACCTCTTTAATTAGCTTCTTCTTATTATTTTAGGTGGTGTGATCACATTGGAATACTTGTGGCAACAATCATAGTTACACCACATTTTAGGTGGCTCTAGGTGCCACACACCAATCAAACATACATACCTCAAATCAGAAATTAAGGGCAGTGTCCTAAAATCAATTTACTTTGTATGCAAATCAGAACAAGTACCACATCACATTGCCATAGGATCCTATTACAGAAAAGGTGTGTAAATGCAAGCTGGGGTAAGACATTATAACCATACTGCAATCTTATACTTGCTCAACTATGATCACATGAGATGCAACTAACATACGAGTTTGAGGTAGACACACCTCGATAATGATGTTGCCACTTGCCAGGACTACATACTCAGGTGTGATCAGCAGCTGGATTATACACCATGCTTCACATCAGTGCACCAGCACCGCATTTCAGTAGCAGGCTACGCATCTTGAGCTACTGGTGTGTATCAGCAAGCTAGCAGAGTCAACCTTCTCTGCTCTAAACCTAAACTAAAGTAAACCTAAACTAAACCAAACCTAAAGTAAACCTAAACTAAACTTAAAATACAGAACCAAAAACAGAAAAAAATACAAGAGGTCTCACCGGGTGGAGGAGGGGGCCGGAGGGTGGGGCGGCTGTGGTGGAGGAGAGGGGCGTCAGGCGGCCGGGTGGAGGAGGGCGCCGAGCGGCGGGCGGCCGCGGTGGTGGAGCATAGGGGCGCTGGGTGGAGGAGGGTGCCAGCGGCGTGGATGGCATGGGGCGGCGGCTCGGGCACGAGGCTGGGGCGGCGTGGCGCGGCAACGAGGATGGCGTGGGCGGGAAGGGTCACCGGCTCTGGGCAGCGGGCAGCATGATAACACAGGGTGGGGTGGCGAAGGCGGCGGCTCGAACGCAGGCGGAGAGAGAGGGGACATATAGAGATGTGGGGCGCGGGCGGGCGTCGATGGATTTTAGTTAGGGCACGGTTCTTTGCCGTTTGCTAGCAGACGGCAAAGATCCTAGCTAACGGGCGTTAGTTTGGCCACTTTCTTTGCCGTCTGCTAGCGGACGGCAAAGAAAGTGTCCGTTAGGTGTTACTCATTAGTGGGCCACCCTCATTATTTGTCGTCCGCTAGCGGACGGCAAAGAGTTGGCTGACGGCAAATATGATCTTTGCCGTCAGCTCTTTCTTTGCCGTCGGCTTCTATTAAGCTGAGGGCAAAGACCTTCTTTGCCGTCAGCTAGCAGACGGCAAAGATCCTGAATCTAGTTGTGAGAGAACGACCTACTCATGTGTTGAGACCAAGATATAGCAATCCTACCACACGAATCTTGATCTCTAGCCTTCCCCAAGTTGCTTTCCACTCAAATCATCTTTCCACCATATCCAAATTTGTGAGAGAGAGTTGAGTGTTGGCGAGACTACCATTTGAAGCACAAGAGCAAGGAGTTCATCATCAACATATCATCTATTACCTTTTGGAGAGTGGTGTCTCCTAGATTGGTTAGGTGTCGCTTTGGAGCCTGCAACAAGATTGTGGAATTGGACGAAGTTTGTAAGGGCAAGGAGGTCGCCTACTTCGTGAAGATCTACCCGAGAGAGGCAAGTCCTTCATGGGCGATGGCCATGGTGGGAAAGACAAGGTTGCTTTTTCATGGATCCTTCATGGGTGGAGCCCTCTGTGGACTCGCGTAGCCGTTACCCTTCGTGGATTGAAGTCCCCATCAACGTGGATGTACGATAGCACCACCTATCGGAACCACGCCAAAACTCTCTGTGTCTACATTGCGCTTGCCCTCTCCAAACCCTTCCCTTTACCTTCATATGCAATGCTTTACTTTCCGCTGCTACACTCTTAGAATTGCATGTGTAGGTTGATTACTTGACTTGTGCTAAGTTGCTAAAATCTGCCCACAACTAAAATTGGGAAAAGGTTAGATTATTATTTGGTCAAGTAGTCTAATCACCCTCCTCTTACCTACTCTTGATCCTACATGTTTCCTAACTATAGACATGAGTTGTCATTTGATAACGGGATCACATCATTAGGAGAATGATGTGATGGACAAGACCCATCTGTTAGCTTAGCATATGATCGTTCAGTTTATTACTACTGCTTTCTTAATGTCAAATACATGTTCCTTCGATCATGAGATCATGCCACTCCCTTATAATGGAGGAATACCTTGTGTGCCATCAAACAACATTATTGGGTGATCATAAAGATGCTCTACAGGTATCTCCGAAGGTGTCTGTTGAGTTGGCATTGATCGAGATTGGGATTTGCCACTCTGAGTATCGGAGAGGTATCTCTAGGCCCTCTCAGTAATACACATCATAATAAGCTTGCAAGCAAAGTGACTAAGGAGTTAGTTACGAGATGATGTATTACGGAACGACTAAAGAGACTTGCCGGTAACGAGATTGAACTAGGTATGAAGATACCAACGATCGAATCTTGGGCAAGTAACATACCGACAGACAAAGGGAATCAAGTATGTTGTCATAATGGATCGACCGATAAAGATCTTCGTAGAATATGTAGGAACCAATATGGACATCCAGGTTCGGCTATTGGTTACTGACCGGAGAGGTGTCTCGGTCATGTCTACAGAGTTCTTGAACCCATAGGGTCCGCACGCTTAACGTTCGTTGACGATATAGTGTTATATGAGTTATATGATTTGATGACCGAATGTTGTTTGGAGTCCCGGATGAGATCACAGACATAACTAGGAGCTCTGAAATGGTCCGGAGGTAAATATCGGTATATAGTACAATGATATTTGGACACCGGAAGAGTTTCGGAAGGTATCGGGTATTCATCGGATCACCGTAACGGGTTCCGGGAAGCCCTGGGAGGCTATATGGGCTTAATGGGCCAAAGGGGAAAGCGCCCCTCTCCCTGCTCGTCGTTCCTAGGGGAAGGACAGGTGGAGGGTTGGCTCCTCCTGACTTTCCCTCCTCATGAGAGAAAGGAAAGGGGGGCGCCACCTCCCTCTGCCTTCCTCCCATGCACAAACAAAGAAAGGAGGGGGCGGCCAAGGGCAGGAGCCCAAGGGGGATTCGGCCACCCTTGGGGCGTCTCTTGGCTGCCTCCCCTCTCCCCCCACCTATATATATGTGGGAGGGGCGCCACACAAAGACCACAATCTCTTAGCCGTATGTGGCGCTCCTCTCCACATTTTTGTCCCTCGGTCATATTTTTGGAGTGCTTAGGCGAAGCCCTGCGGAGATAGGACCACCACCACCGTCACCACGCCGTCGTGCTGCCAGAACTCATCCACTACTTCGCCCGTCTTGTTGGATCGAGACGACGAGTACGTCACCGAGCAGAACGTGTGCTGAACGCGGAGGTGTCGCACGTTCGATACTTGATCGGTTGTATCGCGAAGAAGTTCGACTAGATCAACCGAAACGCTTCCGCTTACAGTCTACAATGGTACGTAGACATACTCTCCCCTCTCGTTGATATGCATCTCCATGGATAGATCTTGTGTGTGCGTAGATTTTTTTTATTTTCCATGCAACATTCCCCAACAGTTTTGTACCCTACAAACAATTTCATCTTATGTTCTCCGCGATAGGAACTTTGGAGTGATTCTTTGTTGCACGTGGAGGGATTGTTATATGATCCAATTATGTTATCATTGTTGAGAGATATTGCACTTGTGAAAGTATGAACCCTAGGCCTTGTTTCAAGCATTGCAATACCATTTTTGCTCACTTTTGTTACTAGTTACCTTGCTCTTTTTATCTATTCAGATTATAAAAATATATTTCTACCATCCATACTACACTTTTATCACCATCTCTTCACCGAACTAGTACACCTATACAATTTACCATTATAATGGGTGTGTTGGGGACACAAGAGATTGTTTGTTATTTGGTTGCAGGGTTGTTTGAGAGAGATCATCTTCATCCTACGCCTCCCACGAATTAATAAACCTTAGGTCATCCACTTGAGGGAAAATTACTATTGTCCTACAAAACTCTGTGCTTTGAGGCCCAACACAAGTCTATAAGAATAAGTTGTGTAGTATACATCATGACCCCGGACCCATGCACTCCGATTCCACCATCTTTACTAATCCTTTTCATCCTTCTAGTGTCATGTGCCCCAACCTTCATGGACTGCCATACTAGACATGTCCGTGTAGTAGAAGATGAATCTAGCGTAAGCTCGCATATGCGCACAGCTATACCAGCATAACCCCACCTACCTTGCATCCCTTGATCCAAATTCCCATGTTGATGTTCTCGTTGTCTTGCCTCTTCGTCATGGTAAATACTGCATCATCGATGGCATTTCATCAATATCTCACACCCCTTAAAATATTGACTGGTCATTGATGAAGATGGGTATAACTTTGTTGGGGAAGATACATTTAACCATTTCACCAAAAAAATCAAAACTTATATTGCTCATCAAATTAACACATGTTATAGTTTAAAAAAAATAGTGGCATTCTTAAATTAGTTTTATTGACCTGGGCCTTGATATATTCTTCTATTGGTGTTTAATCATTTAGAATACCTAATCAAATTAATTGAACATTTTATGCTTTTTCTCTTCTATGCATTTTGGTAGTTTTAATATTAACATGCAAACCAAAGGAATATTATACTAGAATTTGAGTGAGAGAAAGGAGAGTGGATGGTGTGAGGTGGAGAAAGGGTGAGATAAAAGCAATAATGCTAGAAGGAGGGATCTGATTTTGTGTAAGCTTGTTTGCAAGAAAAGACACTTCTCTCACAAGATACCAGTGCTTCAACACTATAATCATATATTTGGATTCTAAATTATATTGCATTACAATATAGACATTTCGAAATTGTGTATGAAGCATGCATGCATCGCCAGCTTGTCACTAGATTCTCAAGAACAAGAGCGCAAACTTTATAAAATTCAAAAAATGAACAATTCTGGCGAGTGAGGGTGAGCAGAGGGGAGTAGATCAAAAATTACTTATGGACATCACTTGTGTGTACACTCTACATTCACTATTTATAGTTTCCATAAGTAGTTAAACATAATATGTAAACATATAATAAGGTATTTATTACACTGGTACACTAGTATACCTTATCGAGACAACTTAAAAAAAAGATGGGCACCCTCTAGAATTCTCTACTGAGCCATCTTGAATCACTAATGGATGCAACATATATAACATGCAATAGTACTTCCCCATGGCACATGCCTATTAAGGGTGCAGATGTGATTTGTTTTTTTTCTTTTCTTACATATAGATACAAGTTAAATTTATCAAGGAATGTTCATATAAATGAATTTGACTAGTTGTTGTTTCCAAACTGACATAATTTATATGACTGCATGTATTTCAGTTTTGCACTTCTTGTTTATACCAACAAAGCAAAAAACTAAAAGTGTATAAGTATGGACATCACTATTATTATTTAGCAACTCCGCTTGATACTATGAGAGTATGTGTTAAATTTAATGTTGAGTCATACATGAATCCAACATATATTTAATAATAGCACGAGTTATAAACAGATAAAAAATTGATTGTAACAAAAATGATGGAATCACTAATTATTAGTCTCCTAGGCCACAATTAATTATCTACTTGAAGCTATATGTGGCTACTGAACAACACAAACCTCTTGTGAGAAAATAATGACATGGAAACCTTTTTGATACAAAGCGATGGTCTGGTGGGATCAGGAAAAATCATTAGAATGGTTGTAACTCCAATGATGACATCATGTGTGCCAAACGGTAACAAGTTTGCCAACATCGGATTTGGAAGATGACATAGAAGACATCATGATCGGGGAGTGTGCGAGGACGTGTCGTCGTAGTCACTCGAACAACTGCACTTAAAGAGCAAGCTCTATATGTTTTTTCACATAACATGTGATGCCCCCATGTATCTGTGACTCTTATATCAGTTTAGATCTGGAGCTAAAGTTTTGGATGATCGTGAGAGCCAGTTGGTAAGTCTCATATTTCTTTAACTACAATGTTACATAATAACACATACACACTTCAATTGTCTACATTACAAAATGCAAGCCTTATTATGAAAATTCTATTGTTAATTCAATACATAAAAATTGCTTAGACTAACAATACTAACATATAAAAAATGAACATAAGTAAAGATAATAAATGCTAAGAGTTTTATCCAATGGGATCAAGTGTTCTACATAATTGGCTACTCCCTCCATCATAGTATATAGGGCGCAGTTTCAAAACCAGATTTTTTCACAATCCCTTTGAAATAGGGCGCACCTCCTTAATTAGGCTATTAATTACTTAGCATCAGTACTCCCGCATGCATGGTTTGGCTAGTGGGAACATGAATTTTTTTGCCTCCGGTATGCAGGTGTGAACATGAGTGCATGTGAGGCATGCAAGTGTGAACATGAGCCTACTCCCGCATGCAGTTTCTCCCTCCCTCTCTCCTTCGGCTCCCGCATGCAACATGTATAAAACCGCTGCCATGGAGGTGCAAGGCGTGGTGGAGTTTGCTCTCTTTCAGTTTCTCCCTCTCTCTCTCTCTCCTTCGGCTCCCTAGGCTGCTGCCATGAAGGAGGTGCAAGGCGTGGTGGAGGTTGCTGCCATGAAGGAGGTGCAAGGCGTGGTGGAGGTTGCTGCCATGAAGGAGGTGCAAGGCGTGGTGGAGGTTGCTACCATGGAGGAGGTGCAAGGCGTGGTGGAGGTTGCTGCCATGGAGGAGGTGCAAGGCGTGGTGGAGGTTGCTGCCATGGAGGAGGTGCAAGGCGTGGTGGAAGTTCATGCCATGAAGGAGATGGTGCAAGAGCAAGAGATGATGCATAAAACCTACTCCAACCCGACCTCAACTTGTGAGGTGTGCATTCATCCGGCTTTGTGCCTCAAGTGTGACATCCGTGGTGAGGCTTCTATATTCCTTTGCTCGGGTGTAGGCTCCGGTTCCAAAAGATTTATGTTCTTGCACCTCGTGTGGAAATCCTTGCCTGTGTGACAATTATTGGTGCAAGGATTGTGCGATTACGGCGGCGATAAACAAAGATGGGATATGCATAAGGTGTAAATGCAACCCATCTATCTATCTCGAGGAGGAAAAGAAAGCGCATAATGTGCCGGATAGTCAAGTTTAGATTCACCGGATGATGAAAAAAAAGTGAGTTGTAATGGTTATATATGTTTCAAGTTTATAACATTACATGATCTTATGTAAGAAAATGAGTATGAATATGGTTTTATATGATCTTATATGAAGAGCTGTTTTATATGATCTTGTCATGTAATGTTATATGAAAATGGTTCCATGATAAACCCTACGGTGTAAATTTTCAGTTCAAAACAGTCCACAAATTTTTTGATAAGATTAATGAAACTAATACTCGAATAGTAGCACCATCACATGAGGCAGTACAAATCATGTTGAGTTCAAGAACTCAATTGCTTGCTCAACATATTCTAGATCAATCGTCAAATGAACCGGGAGAAGTCCTTGTCTCTCTAATGCTTTTTTCTTCAAGTGAGGAACTGCGTAGTGGATAGACCCTTTGTGCTTGATGATCTCTCTCATGCACGCTTGATGACTCAACCAGATCCTGTTGAGCTTTTGATGGGGGTACTCAGCTAGGGATTGATTAACCTATAACACATAACAGCAAGAAAACTCAAATCATTACATAAGCAAATAGCTATGTATCACAAATAACATATAAATACTCAAATGGAACATTGCAAGACCTTTTGGACAATCTCGGCTAGGGTCTTGAGCATCTTTCTATGGAACATGGCTTGAATTGAGGCAAACCAACCAAGATCTAATATGTTTGTGTCGGGAGAATTAGGTGGTTGGTATATCATCCTAATATCCCAACCACCCCTAGCAGCTTCCTGCAAAAAAAGTGGATCATCTGGTTTTATATGAGTCCTAGCATTGTCTTGCTGTACGTAGATGGTGTTCCATCTATCGCTCTCAGGCCACTTTTCCTTTATAGCCGGCAGTACGTATTTCACTAAGTATTCCCGACTTTTCTCCCTGTCCACTGTATGGCAAGGCTTGAGCTCCCATGTCCCTCTCAACCTTATGGATATAGAAACAAAGTAAATAATGTGCACATAAAAATTTAGCACAAAGTAGGAGTAGTAACAAAAACAAGTGCGGACCTGTCTTGACTCTTCTTTTGAGCTTGCACCATTTTTGTGTAAGCCCAAACCCCAATCTTGCCATCAAAAACACAATTGCCTTGAGCATCATACCTCGGTCTAGCCATTGCGGACAAGAACATAATTTTTTGAATGTGGTTTTTATGTTTACATTCCCGGTGTGGTGCATTCTCTCTATGGCTCAAATACATGTTCTGGGTCTTCCGCGTGCGATAAAACCATTTCTCATCTATATGAACCACATCCATATCAGCCCTAAATGTGGGTTTGATACCGCCTAGGGACGTTAGGCTACATGGCTCAAGATGCTTTAGAGCATACTCCACACGAGCCCTTTCATTTGCAGCAGTCAAGGCAGGCTTCAATTCACTCGTTATTCGTCTAATTTCCTTCATCTTCAACCTACAAGAAAATATAACAACCAATATATCAATGACATAGACATTTGACATGTAAAAAATTGACATATATGAATGTATAACACTCACTTCCGCCAAACAGTGGAAGTTGACACGTTCATATGTCCAGCAACTTGTTCTAATGTTGTTCTCTCTCCAGGTGGGATGGCCTCCAATGCATCTAAGTCAAAATTAATCTTCTTCCTTCCTGATTTGAGCTTCCGATTGTTTTTTACCCCAGTAATGCCGCCACCTTTTTTAGCCTCCTGCCATACCCTTTGCACTATCCTCCTAGGACATTTACAAGCTAGTGCAACAGCTTTAGAAACTCCATGCTTCAACCTATTACCCGTACCATTACGGGCAATGATCTCAGTATATATGTGACGCCTATCATCGATACGGTACTGTCTTCTTGTCTCCTTGTTCGACAAAACATCTAGATGCATTGGAAAATAATTAGACAAACAAAAAATATGGAAGGTTAGTGAAAGACAAAAATGTGCTAAATGAGCTTACTCAAATCGATAGGTTGTCTTTGGGTTTGAACAGCCTCTTGACTAGGAGGGTATTCGTCGGCATGTGAAAAATTTGGGTTGTATCCAGGCCCTCCGTAGCCAATGGTACCCTCATTTCCACCAATACCTTGTGAAAATGAAGCATAGTAACCATGTGATTTTAGAAACAAATGTGCATGAAAATGACTGTTTATGTGATTTTAGAAACAATTATCTCTATTGATCTGGACATGAGTACTCCATCATGACCGAAACATGAGTACTCCACCAACAGAAACATGCAATTCTCATGGAGTAACAGAAACATGAGTACTCCATCAACATCAACCGAAACAACTAGGGTTTAATCTTGATTCAAAGTGACAGACAAAAATTGCATGATCTATGAGACTATAGGGTTTCTAGGGTTTACCTTCTCTGCTTCCACCATGGGAGGATCCTTCACTCCGATTGGCACCGGCGCCGGTTCTGAACGTGAAGTCCAGGGACTCGCTGCCGCCGCCGCCAAACGATATCCCGCTGCCACCGCCACCGCCACCGCCAAACGAGATCACGCCGCCACCGCCACCGCCAAACGAGATCACGCCGCCACCGCCACCGCCAAACGAGATCCCGCCGCTGCCATTGATGAGGTGAAACCCCACGAACCCTCCGCTGCCTGTACCGGCCTCGCCAACGGAGGCACTCCAGTTCGAGGAACCGGCCTCGTTAGGTGCCGGAGCGCGAGATGGGCGTGTGAGGCCGACGCGCCGTCGAGGCAAAGTTGTAGGAGGAGGAAGACGCTCGAAACCTGCCGTGCCGATGGAGAAGGAAGGAGCACCAGAGCGTCCGGTGAGACCAAGAGGAGGAAGACCTCCGGGCGGCGGCGATCTCGGCTGGAAAGCAACCCTAGAAAGCCCACGGAAGCCGCATTGTTCATTAGGGCTTTACACACAAAACCTAAGAAAGTCGACCACTTCATTCCTAGTACTCCCTCCATCACAAGATATAGGCGCCCGATGGCGTCGCTCTGGGACCAAGGTGCCTTCGATAGGCAGGGATTAAGGAGTCGATTGTGCGGGGGAGTAATCCCTGCCTATCAGAAGGCACCTTGGTCCCAGAGCGACGCCATCGGCGCCCTATATACTGTGATGGAGGGAGTACTAGGAATGAAGTGGTCGACTTTCTTAGGTTTTGTGTGTAAAGCCCTAATGAACAATGCAAAAGATGCATCTCACTGGGAACGGCATTTCGGTGCCTGGGTGCATCTGCACCCGGTCAAAAACAATTCGTAAAAAATTCAGAAAAATTCCAAAAATTCCAAAAAAAAATTGGGTGGTAGACAATTTGATGCGTGAGGTACGCTCCAATTTTCAAAACATTTGGACTTCTGTGCAGCTCTCATCAAATGTTTCAAATTTTTCCATCTCACTCGACTACTATATGATTTCTCTTCATTGTGATGAAAATATACCATAGTGTGGGTAGCCTATGACTGAATATATGGTCCTTCGTGACCCCTTCATAAGTGA
This sequence comes from Aegilops bicornis, assembly GCA_021605145.1. NCBI lineage: Eukaryota > Viridiplantae > Streptophyta > Magnoliopsida > Poales > Poaceae > Aegilops > Aegilops bicornis. The sequence continues at coordinate 864,741,792 of CM038670.1, read as the reverse complement.
AACTCCTTGTTTTCTAGGGTTAGCTCTAGTCTTTTGCATCCTTCGATGCTCATGATTATAATGCTACAAATGATCAAATGCTCAGTAGAACTTAAGGCCTCATGACAGCAGAAATTCGAGACTGAGATTCAGATCGAGGTAAAGATAAATGTAAACAGTTTCCATTCTCCCATAGTATACCTGTTATTTTTTTAATGTAGAAATTCATATTACACGATATGCAAAATCATATGATAAATTTGGAATAATAATAATAAGAAGAACATCCACGGAAAGAGAACTAGGCCGGATCTTGATATTTTGTTATTATAGTCGGGCGTGAGATTTTGTGTTGAAATGAGCTTGATATCAATTTGGCAAAAAATACCTGACACAACGCCATATTTGCAATGTAATTTTAGTGTTGGATAGCAACGAGTTCATGCATTTGGATGAAACAAAAATAAATAAGTATCTGCATTTGCTTTGTCTCTGTACACTCAATCAAAAGGTATTTGACTTTCTTAATGTATTCCTGCCAAAGTCTCAACTGTTTTTGTTTTGCCGGGATTTCAATATATTACTACCACTTGTTGTGTGAACTCCACGGGTACAAACTGAAAATATGTGTTGTTTAGATAAAGCAACGCCTTCATTGCATCATGACACAACCTAAGAAGTAGTTGCAACACCGAAGCAATTAATCTAGTAGTACAATACTAGTGTTGAGTTACGTGCTGAATTCGCACATGCTTATACAGTAGTATTACATCTATGCCGCCGTTGAGAATCTTCCATGTTCCTAACACGGGATTATTACTTGAAACACACGCGTTGGCAATCAATTAATATGCGGATGTGAATTCGGGGAAAGGTCGTCGCCGGCAGCCGTCGACCACGTCACGCATGAAGCCTCCCCTTTTCCCAGACGCACCGTCCCGGCCATCGTGTGGCTCAACACCATAACCACCGGTCAACATTTTCCGATCACACACACGCTTATGTATCTGGACGGCTGAGAGGCATCTTCCGGGCAATTATTCAACCATAGCATTAGCGTCCCCCGTGATGCATTGCCGGATGCACACTAATCTATTCCCGACTTTCACCTGACCCATGATGGAGATCGTTGTGACGACGCTCCTTACCTAGGACCGGACACGGCGTACCCGGTTGCAACCATTCAACGCCACCGATCGATGGAAGCTCAACGTGTGACAAAATGACTTCCTCGAATATTAGTCGTGGATTATAACGCGTATGACTAGCTAGTAGCCTGGTACTGCGAGCCAGAAACCTACAATCCATGGGGAAAGATAAACCCAAAATTTCTGGAAAGAGACACGAGTGCCCATGAGAACAGAGACGCATGTGAGACGGCCACTGTTTCCAACGCAGAAAAATGTAAGAAGGTCCAAGTCAATCACGAACGCACGCAGCCACCCGTAGCCACAGCAGCCAAGTCAAGGTTCGAGACCGGAAGAAAGCTCCGACATCTAGAAAGAAACCCAAGCAGCACCAACCAACGCACCAACTTGGCACCAGCCATCATATATAAACTTGGACCCGATCACCCCTCAACTCCCACTACATCGGTAGCTTTGAACATTTTCTTTCTTGAAACCAGTTCATCCTTTGAGCACTACTTCTACCTGCTGTAAGAAGCAAGCAAGCAGCTACGAGCTAACTAGCCTGCCAGGTGAAGAGAGCATGGCAAGCTACCACCGGGTCCACCCGGTGATCGTCGACGGCGCGCCGCCCCCGGCGCCGGACCAAAACAAGGACAAGCTGCCACGGCCACCCAGCGCCGACTATGGCGACCGGCTGCCGATCACCGCCCCTGCGCCGGGCGCGCCGGCGCCTCTGAAGGCACCTCGGCGGAAGAGGCACAGCAGGTGCTGCCGGTGCGTGTGCTGCACGCTGCTGGTGGTGATCGTGCTCGTCGTCGCGCTCGGCGCCACGGCGGGGATCCTCTACGCCGTGTTCCGCCCCAAGATCCCCACGTTCCGCGTGGAGCGGCTCACGGCCACCCGGTTCGACGTGAACACCACGTCCATGACCGTGAGCGACGCGTTCGAGGTGCAGGTGGTTGCCGAGAACCCGAACCGGCGCATCGGGGTGTACTACGATGGCGGCTGGGTCGCCGCCTCCTTCAACGGCACCGAGCTGTGCCGCGGCGCCTTCCCGAAGCTCTACCAGGGCCACCGCAGCACTGTGCGGCCGCTCATCACGCTCGAGGGGGAGACGAGGCTCGACAGCGCCGTGGCCGCGCAGCTGGCCCAGCAGCGGCAGGCCGGGTTCGTGCCGCTCACGGTCACCGCGCGCGTGCCCATCCGGATCAAGTTTGGCGCCCTCAAGCTGTGGACGATGACGGGGAAGGCGCGGTGTAGCCTGGTGGTGGACAGCCTCGAGGCCGGCACACGGCTCCGCATCCGCTCCAACACCTGCACCTTCAAGCTGAAGCCTAACTAGATCATTCTCAAACCGTTTGAGTCGTGCACGGATTGTGCATACGTGTCATTGTATTTGTACGTAGGATTACCGATGTCTCGTCCCCATTCCTGTCGATCTATATTGATTGAGATCGATCGGCAGATGGTAGAGATTGGTAGTGCTGTAAATTTATTATTTATTTTGGCTTGCATATTCATTATTTTTAGTAAAATAAATAAGATCCGAGGTGTATTCGTTTGCTATGAATTCCCTTGGAGAAGATAATAAAGAGGACATATTACCTCATGCACAGAGTCTTGTGTGTGGTTTTCAGGCTACCTACCGTCGTGGAGTTTGAAATGTGGACATTTCAGGAATCTACAAAATAATGCAAGCAAATCGTAAATTGTATCATCGGGAATTCGCAGGGGCACACACCTACCAAGCCCTGCCGCCTGCTTGATTTGCCCCACGATTCGACGAGAGTACAGTAAAAAAGAAAATCCTCAAAAAGTTTTAAGTTTTAATGATGAAACTTACGGTTTTCTCATCTAAAACTGCCCAGTTTCAACCAGTTCTAAAGATATAGTTTTAAATATTTTTCCTGTCGGTCATAGACACAAAATAATTGTTTTTTCGGCCGCATACTAATTTTCAACATTGAAACTTGACATAATTTATTTAAATTCGCCAAAATATATTCAAAATAGATCTTATTTGAAAGCGCTAGTCACGAGAAACACGGATATGAAAACAAAACTTAATTTGCAATTTTCATTTAAAAGTTGTACTCCCCCTCCATTCCCAAGTATAAGACCGTATTGACTACATACATACCAAAATGAGTGAACATACATACTAAAATCCCTCTATGTACATACGAATCAGATAAAATGTTTAAAGGTCCTATATTAGGGAACGGAGGGAGTAGAAGCTTGAAAATCGGAAACCAAAATAAAATGCCAGCACCCGGAACCTGAGTGCCCTCGTACTTGCATGCCCTAAATCCTCGTATCATTGTCATTTTAATAATTAAACACTCATGTGGTGCTGGCCGGTTCAAGCTCAGGAATAGAACTGTCACACTTCACCAACAAAGAATAAATAAATAGACCCGCATACATATTTTAAATTCACAAATAGTTAAACATAGCCTGTAATAATTTATATTCAGATATTTATTCGAATGATGTACTCTAGAACTCTCGTTTAATATATCTAGAGATAGTATAAAAGGACTCAACAAACTATAAAACTTCATATTAAGTTGTTCTTTTCTAGTTTTGGTAGATTAAAAGAAAAGTTCAGTTTAAAAAAACATTCCTTTAATCTCATAGACTCAATTTCGGAAAACTAATACAACTATAGCCAACATAGTCCAGTTAACTTTAGCACGTTGGTATTTACAGCCATAGACATTTCGGACATTTTAAGAATGAACATCAGATTTTAATATTTAGGTCTAGTTCAGGCTTGATTGTGCTAAGTTAAATTGGTAAATATACTACTTAGTTGTAATCAAACATATACATAAACACCTCCTACTAGTTAACTACATTTCAAAGTGTGCATAAAGTTTATCTATGTTTATCATAGAGAGCACGTTCAACCCCATATACATGTTGAAGCCATCATTAATACAAATTTGGACATTTATTTATATAGGTCGATTTTCTTTTACCATTTCTGTTCAAAAGATATAATATTTGGGGACGCAATGAGTATTTGTTTAGAGACATCCTTAGTTAGATAAAAAGTAAAAATGTTTAATATAAACAGCTGAGATATATTAATTTAACATCACCTCATGCCATGACGTCGACGGAGAGCGAATGTGTGTAACATTGTTGGCGAATCTTGCTTCTCTCGGTCCTCTCTCTCTCTCAACTCACTTGATGGCAAGGAGGAAGAGGAACATGAGTTTTGCGCTGGACAGAACTTGCGACTTTTCTATTTCTCATTCACTGAATTTATTCGAAGTACAACTGAAGAAACAGGCTAATGGCCACCTAACTATGCGCCGCCACCGATCGTGTTGCTCCCGTGCCTCTGGTGTATATATTGTATTCCCATACACTCCCAAGAAGCCAAGCAGGGTCACGCAAAGATTCTTCATCACGTGCATCACGTCGATTGCTGAGCGGACCTCTAGGTCTTTCCAATAGGGCAGGTCCCAAAATATAGATTTCTTCTTCCACATGGGCGCGCGTCCGTCAGCGTCCTTCGGAATAGGTTGTCTGCCAGGACCCTTTCCAAAGATTACCTTCAAATCCTTGACCATATCATGTACATCGGCACCAGTACGGTGGCGAGGCTTCGTCCGCTGATCCGCCTCACCTTTGAAATGCTTGCCTTTCTTTCTTACGGGATGCCTGCTCGGAAGAAATCGACGATGTCCCAGGTACACATTCTTCCTACAACTCTCCAAATATATACTGTCGGTATCATCCAAACAGTGCGTGCATCCGCGGTATCCCTTGTTTGTCTGTCCTGAAAGGTTACTGAGAGCAGGCCAATCATTGATGGTCACGAACAGCAACGCCTTTAGGTCAAATTCTTCTTGTCCGTGCTCATCCCACGCACGTACACCTGTTCCATTCCACGGCTGTAATAGTTCTTCAACTAATGGCCTTAGTTACACATCATTGTTGTTGCCGGGTTGCTTAGGGCCTTGGATGAGCACTGGCATCATAATGAACTTCCGCTTCATGCACAACCAAGGAGGAAGGTTATACAAACATAGAGTCACAGGCCACGTGCTATGGTTGCTGCTCTGCTCCCCAAAAGGATTAATGCCATCTACGCTTAGACCAAACCATACGTTCCTTGGGTCACCTGCAAACTCCTCCATGTACTTTCTCTCGATTTTTCCCCACTGCGAACCGTTAGCGGGTACTATCAATTTTCCGTCTTTCTTACGGTCTTCTCTGTGCCACTGCATCGCCTTCGCATGCTCTTTGTTTTGGAACAAATGTTTCAACCGTGGTATTATAGGAGCATACCACATCACCTTGGCAGGAATCTTCTTCCTGGGGCGCTCGCCCTCGACATCACCATGGTCATCGCGACTGATCTTATAACACAATGCACCACATACCGAGCAAGCGTTCAAATCCTCGTACGCACCGCGGTAGAGGATGGAGTCATTAGGGCATGCATGTATCTTCTGCACCTCTAACCCTAGAGGGCAGACAGCCTTCTTTGCTTCATACGTACTCTCGGGCAATTCGTTGTCCTTTGGAAGCATATTCTTTATCATTACCAGCAACTTTCCAAATCCCTTGTCAGATACACCATTCTCTGCCTTCCATTGCAGCAATTCCAGTGTGGTGCCCAACTTTTTTTTGTCAGCTTCGCAATTCGGGTACAACAATTTCTTGTGATCCTCTAACATGCGCTGCAACTTCTTCCTCTCCAAATCACTTGCGCAGTTTCTCTTTGCATCGGCAATGGCCCGACCTAGATCATCAGCGGGCTCATCTGATGCCTCTTCTTCAGCTTGTTCCCGCATTGCCGGCTCAGCTTCTTCCTCCATTGTTGTATCATCGTATTCAGGGAACCCATGGCCAGGATAGATGTCGTTGTCCTCTTCTTCTTTATTGTCTTCCATCATAACCCCTCTTTCTCCGTGCTTGGTCCAAACATTATAGTGGGGCATGAAACCGGACTCAAATAGGTGGACGTGGATGGTTCTTGACGTAGAGTAATTGTGACCATTCTTACAGCCAGCACATGGACAAGGCATAAAACCATCCGCCCGCTTGTTTGCCTCAACGGCAAGCAGAAAAGTATGCACGCCATTAATGAACCCGGGAGAGCATCGGTCATCATACATCCATTGTCGGCTCATATCTTCATTATACACAACACCGAATAGACCAAATTAATACAAGTTCAGACATAAAGTTCATATACAATACTTAATTAAATGCAACATACAAATAACTCTCTAGCTAAAGAATTTAAATGCAACAACAAATGCGATCAAGATCGCAACTAAGGTAACAATTGGTCCAATAGCATAATGATACCAAGCCACACTATCAATGGCATATTTTCTAATCTTTCTAATCCGCATTTTCTCCATCTTGATCTTGTGATCATCGACGACATCGGCAACATGCAACTCCAATTCCATCTTCTCCCCCTCAATTATTTTCAATTTTTCTTTCAAATACTGCTTTCTCTTTCAACTAAATTTAACCTCTCGACAATAGGGTCGGTTGGAATTTCCGGTTCACATACCTCCTAGATAAAAATATCTATGTCAACTTGATGGGCATAATTTGTCATAAACACGAAAATGCAACAACTAGTTTTAAAAGAGAATATACCACATCTGAATCATAACAAGGACGAGGTCCGACGGTGACGGATATCAAAACCATGGCACTATGTATAACAAACAACGTACGGGTAAGATAATTATATGAGTAACTATATATCCAAATCACACAAACATCAATTTGGTAATGTAAAACATTCATGAACTAGAGCCTCACCACAAGGTGGTGCCTGCGACGGGACGGTGCGGGCGATCGACGGTGGTTACGACGGAGATTTAGAAGGCACTAAGTAAACCACACCTACATATGCAAACTAAGTGTTATTTTTGACCTCAAATTGCATATAAATCAAATACTAGCACATATAATTCCTCCCAAATTACTAAACTCACAAATGAATCACTATACAAAGCATTGCAAGAGCTAATCTAGCAATGAGAGATGAAAGGACAAAGTTGCTAACCTTTGTGATCATTTGAATGTATGCGGGTCTTCAAATCTTGACAAATTTTAGGCAAAATTTGTGATGAGCTCGAGGAAGAGAGGGGAAGAACAGAGGAATTGAGGGGAAAGGGGAAGAACAGAGGAGCTCGGGTGGACGAAGGGTTTATGTACGATGACCTTTAGTACCGGTTCGTGCCACAAACCGGTACTAAAGGTGCTGGGGGCAGATCGACAACATCCTGCCACCACTCTCTTTAGTACCGGTTCGTGGCAGGAACCGGTACTAAAGGTTCGCCATGAAACGGTACTAATGACAGCGGCCGGCTAGCCGTTGGAACCGGCACTAATGTACACATTAGTGCCGGCTCAAAAACAAACCGGCACTAATGTGTCTCACATTAGGTCCTTTTTCTACTAGTGATATGGGCAATATTCAACATTCTATTGCAGTAGATACCTCGCTATCTGGCCCTTTATCATGACCATCTATATTTATTAACTAAAATATCTTGGCCAGGTTATTCCCCGGCCTCTGCATCAGATAGATGCATACAGCCATATTATTAATGAAATAAAGTAGTGACAACAAGGTTCCAAAGGTCTCAAAAAGTAATAGAAAAGCACATAAAGCTCACACAGAGCCAAAGAGGGCTAGAAACATCAACTAGCCTGGAAAAGACGCCACAACCGGCTGGCTAAAACTAGATAGGGATACTAAATGCCTATCCTATTACATGACCGCCATCCAAACCGTTGAAGATATCCCGAGCTACCATCTCCCAAATGGAAAGACCCAAGAACCATATGCTCCCTGGCCTCCGTCTGGGTGAGTAGCGACCACGAACGGATCAGTGCCGTAGTTCGGAATAAGACCTGCAAAAAATGTATACATGATATTCTGTTAAAGACCAAATCATTTCTGCAATTCCAGATAGTCCACAGCAAAGCACAGGCTCCAACCCGAATATGTCTCGCTAAGTCAGGCTCAATCCCATTAAGCCATGTCCCAAATAACGCATTAACAGAATTCGGTGGGTTGATATTAAAAGCAATATGGACCGTCTGCCAAAGAATCTTGGCCAGCGGGCAATCAAAAAAGAGGTGTTTAATAGTCTCATCCCGATCGCAGAAACTACACCTAGTAGGTCATGTCCAATTATGCTTTATCAAGTTGTCCTTAGTTAAAATAACTTGTTTATGGACAAACCACATAAACACTTTTATTTTCAAAGGAACTTTGACATCCCAAACTTGCTTGGACGTAGGAATGGAGTGCGAATTAATAACATCAATATACATTGGTTTGACCGTAAATACTCCAGACTTAGTCAACTTCCAGCGTAATTCATCGGGTTGTTGAGAAAGCCGGACTTCCATCAGTCTCCTAACTAGACGGAGCCATTCTTCCCAACGATTGCCCACTAGCGTTCGTCGGAACTGAATATTAAGGGGGATAGATTGAAAGACCGATGCAACGAACACCTCACGTCGTTGAACAATGCGGTACAAAGACGGGTATTGGATGGCCAAAGGTGTCTCACCGAGCCAAGTATCCTCCCAGAAACGTGTACTCGTGCCGTTTCCAATAACAAACTTCGTCCTATTAAACAAAGTCTGTTTGACTTTCATAAGGCCTTTCCAGAAGGACGAGTCGGTCGGCCGGACTGTAACCTGGGACAAAGTTTTGTGCGGAGGTACTTGCTGCGAAGGATTTGAGCCCACATAGCATCATTCTCCGAAGAAAGCTTCCACAGCCACTTGCTAAGAAGACATTTATTCTTAACTTCGAGATTCTCAATCCCGAGACCCCCTTGGTCTTTCGGTCTACAAATGATATCCCATTTAGCAAGTCGATATTTTATTTTAAGCTCATCACCCTGCCAAAAGAAGCGCGATCGATAGAAGTCCAGTCTCTTCCTAACCCCAATCGGCACCTCAAAGAACGATAGAAGAAACATTGGCATACTCGTGAGCACCGAATTAATTAGAATTAATCGGCCTCTGTATGACATGAGCTTACCCTTCCAGCAACTCATTTTCTTCTCAAATCGGTCCTCGATGCACTTCCACTCTCTGTTTGTCAGCCTACGATGATGGATCGGAATCCCTAAGTAAGAGAAGGGCAACTCTCCCAACTCACATCCAAACAATTGCCTATACGCATCCTGTTCATCTTTGGCCCTACCAAAACAGAACAGCTCACTCTTATGAAAGTTGATCTTTAACCCGGTCAATTGTTCAAATAGGCATAACACCAGCTTCATATTTCTCGCCTTGGCCAAGTCATGCTCCATAAAGATGATTGTATCATCAGCGCATCAAGGATGGAAACACCTCCATCAATAAGATGAGGTACCAATCCATCGACTTGACCATTTTCCTTAGCCCTACCTATCAAAATTGCCAACATATCCACCACAATGTTAAACAAGATAGGGGACATCGGAACTCCTTGTCTTATGCCTTTATGTGTCTGGAAATAGTGACCTATGTCATCATTAACTCTAATTCCCATACTACCTTTTTGCGTAAATGATTCAACCTGTCGGCGCTGTGCTTCAAAGAAAAAACCTTTCATACGCAATGACTGTTGGAGAAATGGCCATTTGACCTTATCATACGCTTTCTAAATCCACCTTAAAAATCACTCCATCTAATTTTTTGGAATGGATTTCATGGAGCGTTTCATGCAGGACTACCACCCCTTCAAGGATATTTCTGTCCGGCATGAAAGCGGTTTGGGACTGCTGCACCACAGAATGCGCAATCTGTGTGAGTCTGTTAGTCCCGACCTTGGTGAAAATTTTGAAACTAACATTGAGGAGACAGATTGGCCTGAATTGCTCAATTCTCACCGCATCTGTCTTCTTAGGAAGCAGTGTGATAGTCCCAAAATTCAAGTGAAATAATTGAAGCTGTCCAGAGAACAGATCATGGAACATAGGTAGTAAATCCCCCTTAATAATGTGCCAGCACCTTTTATAGAACTCTGCCGGGAATCCATCCGGTCCAGGAGCCTTATTGTTTTTCATTTGTGTAATGGCCTCAACCTCCTTCTCCGAAAACAGGGCAACCAGAATATCATTATCGGCAGCCGATAGCTGAGGTACATCCTCAGTCCTGGACTCATCGAGGGACACACTATTATCCTCCGGAGGTCCAAATAACTTCTTATAATATTCGGTAATATACGTTTTTAGGTTATCCTGACCTAAAATAATGCCCTCGTCTTGCTCAAGCTGAAAGATATGCTTCTTTCTGTGTTTGCCATTAGCAATCAAATGGAAGAACTGAGTATTCGCATCCCCCTGGACCACTTTTCGGACTTTAGCACGGAAAGCCCACTTCAGTTCTTCCTCACGGAGCAATTCTTTTAACCTCATCTCTGCCTCATTTTTAACCTAGAGCTTAGCAGGTGATAAAATATGGAATTCAGCCTATATGTCCAGGTCCTGTATAAGAATAAGGAGTCTATCCTTTTCAATCTTATACTCACCACTGAGGTGTTTAGCCCAGCCCCTTAAGAAGCTTCTCAAATGCCTAATCTTATTCTGCCAACGCTCAATCGCAGTTTTGCCTCCAACCGCTTTGACCCATTCCCTGGCAATCAAGTCCAAGAACCCCTCGCGCTCAAACCATGACATCTCGAATGAGAAGGTGTTCTTGTTACCCACGTGGTTCGGCTCCCCTGAGTCCACGAACAGTGGGGTATGATCAGATATTCCCCTCGAAAGAGCTTGCACCGTAACAAGAGGGAACATTTGTTCCCACTCCACGCTCGCAAGAACTCGATCAAGTTTTTCATAGGTTGGGTTTGGCAGAGCATTAGCCCAGGTAAACTTTCGACCAGAGAGCTCTATCTCTCTCAGATCTAAGCTTTCAATAATGGTGTTGAACATAAAGGACCATCTGCCATCAAAGTTATCATTGTTCTTCTCCTCTCTCCTCCTGATGATATTGAAATCACCTCCAACTAAAATTGGCAGTTGTTCTGACCCACAGATTCGAACAAGGTCCGCTAGAAATTCCGCTTTAAGCTCGGGCTGTGCGGCACCATAGACCGCCACCAGAGCCCAGTTAAAACCATCCACCCTAGACCTAACTCGAAATTTCACCGCGAAGTCCCCCATCACTACACTTCGGACTTCAAGCGAATCGCATCTCACACCTAGTAAGATACCACCTGATCTTCCTCGCGGAGGCAGGCAATGCCAATCAAAATCAATACCACCCACAAGAGAGGAGAGAAACTGTGGTGCAAAGTTATCTCTACCCGTCTCCGATAGAGCAAGAAAATTATCTAGTACGACATACATATGTTACGACAACGGCCAAAAACAACTGTACTTGAGCTCAGACTGACTTAGGTTGGCCGAGAAAGACTGGCTATGTATGACAAAAAATGCCAATCATATTTAAAAGTGAGAAATGTACCAGTTTGTACTAATACCACATTTCAGGAGCGGATATACACATCTGAACAATGAGCCTCACAAAATTTCCACATTTCAGTATATGAGATGGGCATGACTTAAATTTCAAAAATATGGAAGTTATAGCATCACCAAATTTTACTTGACTACCATAGACATACAAGGTCAACAAATATTAACAACAATTATAGCAACAGGCTATAACTGTCCCCGCAAAAAAACTTTTCAGGAGGAAAAATGGCTCCAAGCAAGCCGAGTTGGAAATGGGAGGCAACAAGCTATAATTGTCCCCATCAGTATGTACGTACCAGACAAGAAAAAAGAAGGACCAATAAGAGCAGCACCTGCATTCCTTCTACTAGCTACAAATGAGTGAGTGTTCACTGGATATGCTATAGCAACTTGCTACAACACAATACAGCCCAGCAAGATAGCAACAAATGTATATGTATGTATGTATGTATGTATGTATGTGTGTGTGTGTGTGCGTCTCTATACAAAAAGGGCATCCTGCTATTACAGAGTAGATGGCCATGTGCTTAGAGCAAGGGGGAGACACCATAGGAGGAAGAGGAGCTCACCTATGCAGCGCCCCACTATGCTCTTCAACATGCTCCCTCTGCACCGCTGCCCCATCCCAGTACATTCGCTGCCCTCCGGCGCTCAATCCATGCATGGAGGATCGGTTCGTTGTCGTGCAGCAGAGCAAGTTCCCTGGTTCCTTGGTTCCACTTTTTGAAAACATAAATCACATCAAGGAATTCAGTAAAGGCAAGTAGTTGTGCAGCAGAGAGAAACATATATGCGAGCATGATGATATGGTCGTTTAGAAAGGCAAGTAGTTCTTCTTCCTAGCAGACTAACATCTACCTAGTCAACAACTAGTTAGGAAATCCAGAACAACATAACCAGTCCAAAACCAAACATAATCTATTTTAGCAAAAGAAAATGTGTTGCTGCCAAATGAGGGTCGAGTGTTCCGGACCCAGTGGGGCACACAGTACCATGATCTACTTGCAAATTGGGAGTCTGCAGTTCAAGAATCATGTTCCATAAAACCATATTCCCAAGACTAAAACTGAAAATAGGCACAACCCTGTGCATATAAATTGCGATGAAATACCTCGCCTCAGATCACACGCAGCCTTGAGATACCAACATCAAAGCAAAGCATCCATCCATCCACCAAAATTCAGTTACAAGATGACTAAAAAAGAAGGTTATTCTTTTACATTATCACCAACATCCGCAAGCCAGAAATCAAAACGTGTAAAATAATGCAATCCCCTGGGTATCAAGTGTGGATTAAATTTGGACAGTGACCCAAAACAACTAGCTCAAGTTTATACTTTTGGCGGTTAACCACATCATCATCATCAAATCGATCAATCTCTATGGCACCAACACCAAGTGATGGGACAAACCACGGCTCAATGGCCGGGAGAAACATCGACCATAGCTCGAACGGAAGGATCCATGAAAATCAGGACTTACCAGAACGGATGCCTGGGGCACGCCATCAGATCAAAGAAGAATCCAAGTTGATAAAGGTAGACATGTCGTCACTCACCATCCTGTTATAGTCTCCGTCCCTATGGCTAAGCTCACCGAAGGAGTTGTTCAATAATTAAGTTAAGAAGTGTTCAGATTCGCAAAAAAATGCTTAACCGTGATGAACAAACAAGGAAGGTATCTATCTGAAACTGATCCACACCATCGGAACATCACATTCAACAGCAACCCAAACGACTAGCCCAGGTTTAAACTTTTGGGGTAAGCATATCATCATCATCATCATCATCATCATCATCATCATCATTAATCAATCAGTCTCTATGGCACCAACACCAAGTAATGCAACAAGAATAGATCAACAAAAGCACAAGTGATTAGGTGAAGGAAGCGAGAACATCAGACATAAGTATGGTTAAGTTGTAGCTATACATCTACACTATACATTTTGAGTAATGTTTTGCAGCTCAGATTACAACATAGTTTTGTTTTGCAGCTCATACTACGTAGTAGAGCAACAAACCCAGGCTCTCGATATTTTTACCCCTCTAAATATTGCAACTATTTCCAGAAGCCAACCTTTCAAACAACTAGTGGATATATAATCTAATTAAGAAAAACACTACCCACCTTACATACTGTGGGTAATTTGATAGCAGGGAACAAGTGAAGTACGAAATTTTGGTAGCAAATCTTACCATAAAGTTTGAACTATTTGGCTGCTAAGATATCAGAAATCACTCAAGCAGACATTCATCAGAACAAGAACTTTTTTTTTCATTGATCCTGGATGATCTTATCTCTACTAGACATTCATACAACCTATTGGTCATTCATCAAAACAAGAACATTATGTCCAGCTAGCAACATCTCAGGGCATGTTGTTATCCTGCACACAACACCAACTTGAAAGAACAAAGCAACCATGTCAGGATTGTAGGAACCAAGACTGAAAACAAGTTGAAACTTGTACCACCCCAAACCTGGAGGGAGGAGAAGAGAGCAGAGGAGGCCACGGTACTTTGCTTACCCCTGTTGGAGGTCTCCTCGAGCTTGCTTGTTATTTGGAGAGCATGTGAGCGAGCATCCAGGAAGGAACCTCTTCGTCGCTAACCATTCTGAACTTGGTAGAAACAACGACATTTCTGCTTGGTTGTGGGCTAGTTACCATTACTAGCAATACAGAAAGGGATTAGAGCAAGGGCACACACGTAATGTTCACAGTTTGAAGCTATAGTTACAAGTTGCAGCAAGCTCACCACTCCTAGTAGTCGCCCTTGCATTTACGCGCGCTATCTTGAAGAGACGGGTGAGATGAGCCATCACATATCTCGTTTCACTAACATGCAGGGACTGGATTGTCTCAACTGAAGTGGTGAGTGCTTGACTTGTCTAAAATTCAGAATAAAGCATGTTAGGCCCCAGTTCAGCATCACATGGCAGAAGAAGCAGTATATGAAACTAAATTAACCGAGGAAGGAAGGAAGCACAAATCAAATCAAACTAGAAATCTAACTTGTGAATAAATAAACAAATTGTGGAATTAACCCACAACTACAGTGTTCACTCTTGTCTGACTGCACAAGTGATCATTAGACCCAACCGAAATCAGTTCACAGATAACTTCATTTTTTATTAATTAAGTCAATCAAAAATCTTACCAAGGTAGCTGGTCATGTGGCTTGCCAACTGACAACTGTGTGACTGTGTCTAATCGCTAATATGCAGAGAGTTGTGTGCGTGGATAGTTCTTTCAGAGATGGCACATGAAGTTGTCTAGAGATTACATGTTTTTCCATTGGCAAGTTAGGGCGACTAGCTAGACTAACGGATGCCTTCAAACACATATAGAAAGCTAATTAACATAGCTCATTATCTTCAGGGTGTATACTATTTCTTTTAGCCCCGACAAATACTACACTTTTTTGCGAAACCACAGATACTATACTGCAGCCTGCACTCACAAACATACATGACGCATTCGTAAGAAAAAAGAGGAAAATGGTTATTTTGACTGCTTGTGACGGGCAAATTATTGCAAAACAACAGCAAGTAGGTGCGCTGAGAGAAATGGTGAAGCAGCATGTGCATAGACTGCAAAGTATTTTATTTTATTTTCCCAGCGAAATTTGTTGTAACTAAACTTCCTGTTTACATATTCAGCAGCGAACACACGTTCTGATTACCAACAAACTTGGCAAAAGAAGACAAGAGCGAAATTAATCAGTAAAGGAGCATAATCAATCAGTAAAGTCACTCAGGTTCGACCTTAAACTAGCTCAAATCATTTGGACTGTAAGATCTTGCTATACCAAGTAATTTTGCGGTGGAGGACATACCACACCAACACTACCATGGCCAGTTTTGAGCTCTATAGGAAAGAAAACCTTGTTCAAGGTAAGTACCACTTGCTCTTCCACTGTTCACTTCAACAACGGGCTGCTAAGATATCAGAAATCACTCAGCAGACATTCATCGAAACAGAGACATTTTTCATAGATCTTGCACGATCTAATCTAACCTATATTAAAAGAATTTTCTCAAATCTGATTATGGTCAAAATCACCAAAACCTCACTAGCATTTCCAAACTTGTTGTCTAGTGTTTTGTTCTCCCACACCTCCTACAGCTAACAACATTTCAGGGTATGTTGTTCTCCTGCAAGAGTGCAGAGCAACACCAACTTGAACGAACAAAGCAACCATGGCAGGATTGCAGGAACCAAGATTGAACACAGAGCAATTACAATGTGTAGGCCAACAAGTTGAAACCTGTACCACCCCGAACCTGGAGGGAGGAGAAGAGGGCAGAGATGCTTTGCTTACCCATGCGTTTTGTTAGGAAAGCAACATGTATTCCCATGAGGCCAAAGGCCGATATATATACATGTACAAGTGTGGAACATATGCAGGAAACCCCTTATACAACGTGATAAATACAAAGGGGTACACGACTTATATTATAACTCTAACACCCCCCTCAAACTCATGGTGGATGAACAACACTGAGTTTGGAGAGATAAAAGCTATGTTGTGCTCTAGTCTAGGCCTTCGTCGGGAAATCCGCCAACTGTAACTCTGAAGGCACATACTGAAGAGCAATAACCTGATCCTGCACACCAGCGCACACATAGAAAGCATCAACACCAATATGCTTGGTGAGCTCATGCTTCACAGGATCGCGCGCAATGCTAATAGCACCTCTACTTTCAGATAAGAGCAGAGTCGGTGTAGTGACAGAAACACCAAAATCCTGAAGTAACCACTGTAACCAAGTCACCTCTGTCGTCAAAAGAGCCATTGCTCGCAACTCAGCCTCTGCACTCGAACGGGAAACTGCAATCTGTTTCTTCTTCTTCCAGGCAATGAGAGAACCACCAAGAAAAACACAGTAAGCAGAAAGTGAATGGTGATCTGAAGGATCACTAGCCCATGTAGCATCTGAATAGGCCTGAAGTTGTAGAGAACTGGAGTGAGGAAAGAATAGACGGTGAGAGATTGTGCCCCGAAGATATCGGAGAACACGAAGGAGATGACTATAGTGAACCGATGTGGGAGCAGAGACAAACTGACTCAGGATATGAACCGAATAAGAGATATCCGGACGAGTGACAGCTAGATAGACAAGACTGCCAACAAGATGACGATAACGCGTCGGGTCAGGGAGGGGATCACCATCAGTAGCACGGAGGTGAACATTTTGCTCCATAGGAGTCTCAACAATGCGCTTGTCAGTAAGAGCAGCACAAGCGAGAAGATCCTGGATATACTTTTCCTGGGATATAAAAAAGCCATCAGAGGTAGAAGAGACTTCAATCCCAAGAAAGTAGCGAAGAGATCCAAGATCAGACATAAGAAACTGCTCACTAAGACGGGCCTTTACAAAGGCAATATACTCGGGGTTATCCTTAGTGATGATCATGTCATCAACATAGAGAAGAAGAAGAGCCCGACCACGAGGAGAAAGGTGAATAAACAATGCTGGATCATGAGCACTTTCTGAAAAACCAGCGGCATTGACCACAGAGGCAAACCGCTCAAACCAGGCGCGGGGGGCTTGCTTAAGGCCATAGAGAGAGCTTAAGACGACATACCATGCCATCAGAACAGAATACCTGTGTGGTGGCTGCATGTAGACCTCCTCACGCAGCTCACCATTAAGAAAGGCATTCTTAACATCAAGCTGTGATATAGACCAGTGGCGTGCAGAGGCAATGGCAAGAAGTGTACGAACAGTGGTCATATGGGCCACAGGAGCAAAAGTCTCGTCATAATCACGACCATGCTCCTGCTGAAAACCATGAGCCACAAGACGAGCTTTGTGACGTTCAAGAGAACCATCGGAGCGAGTCTTAACCTTGTAGACCCACTTACAAGTGATGGAACGGACTCCGGGAGGAAGGGAAACAAGATCCCAGGTACCAGTGCGTTCAAGAGCAGCAATCTCCTCTGCCATCGCAAACTGCCATTCAGGATGAACAACAGCCTGATGATAAGAAGTCGGCTCAAGAACAGCAGCACCAGCGGTGGGAAATCCAAACTGATCAACAGGCGGACGAGGACGAGAACGCAAGCCATAAGTAGGCTGAGAGGAAGATGACGACACATCCACAGAGGCATCCACAGGTCATGAACGACGAGTGTAACACCAAGGAAAATATGGAACAATAGAAGGAGGAATCGCCAAGGTAGAATCGGGGGGTGGCGACGAAGAAGTCACCAGAGATGAAGGTGTAGAATCCCGGACATGCTAGGCGAGGAGTCCGTGGAAGATGGTGGCAGCAAATCAGCTAGAGGTGGAGAAGCAGAGGTAGTGGAACGAATAGGCACATGCTCGACGGGGGTGATAGGTGAGTCGGGAAAAATGAGGAAAGAGATATCCTCCACTGAAAAGGTCGAGGAACATAGGCGTGGGTAGAAGGGACGAGACTCATCAAAAGTCACATCTCGAGAGATACGCATCCGACGACCGATAGGATCCCAACAACGATAGCCCTTATGCTCATTAATGTAGCCTAAGAAGACACACTCAACAGACTGAGCGGTCAGTTTGGTGTGTTTGCGAGGGGCAAGAAGAACATAGCAAACACAACCAAACAAGCGAAGCATCGAATAATCGGGAGAACGATCAAAAAGACGCTCGAAAGGAACACCACCCTGTAGAGCAGCGGAAGGCTGTAGATTGATAAGATAGGTGGAGGTGGAAACGCCTCAACCCAAAAATGAGGCGGGAGAGAGGTAGCAATCATCAATGCACGAGCCGTCTCAAGAAGATGACGATGCTTTCGCTCAGCCACACCGTTCTGAGCATGAGCACCAGGACAAGAGAATTCAGAGAGAGTTCCTTGCTCAGCAAGAACACCACGCAACATCTTAGAGATATACTCGCCAGCGGAGTCAGCACGAAAAACAGGAATGGGTGAAGAGAACAGAGTATGAACCATTGCAGAAAAACGCTTATAAATAGACAATACCTCACTACGAGAAGTCATGAAATAAAGCCATGTGTAACGAGAGAAATCATCTATGAAAATAATATAGTATTTATGACCACCTTTCGAAGCGAAAGGAGCCGGACCCCATACATCAGCATGGACTAAATCGAAAGGACGCTTAGACGCTGACTCACTATGTGAATATGGTAACTGAATCTGCTTGCCAAGACGATAACCCTGACACTCTAAAGAGACATCTCTTGAGACAGACCCCAGAAGACCTCGACGAACTCAAGTTGACAACCGAGAACCACACAGATGACCAAGTCGATGATGCCACTGCTTGAAGGAACTAATAACAGAGGCGACTGAAGCGGAGGAACTGGCGATGGTGGTGGCAGCGGAAGGAACATGAAGCCAGTCCAACTCCCAAAGACCCTGAGAATCACGGCGGCGAGGGCCAGCCCGAACCAGAGTGTGCGTGCAACGGTCCTGGACAGAACAAGATTCAACGTCAAGGATGATGCGGCAACCAGAATTAGTAAGTTGACCAGCAGAAAACAGATTCATGGTAAGTCGAGGAACATAAGCAACATCAGGAACAGAATAAGAGGAAGTGGTAAGATCGCCTCTACTAACAACAGAAAGTGGAGTACCATCAGCAGTGAAGACATGAACAGGAGAATCCAGCGATCGAAGAGAGGACAAAGTGGAAGAATGAGAAGACATATGAAAAGAAGCTCCAGAGTCCAGAACCCATGGGGATGTACCTGACTGTGTAGAGGGTGGTTGCTCAGTGCGGGAAGCATCAGTCACAGAACCAGCAGTACCCGTCGAGGAAGAACCTGAAGCCGCGAGCAGACGCTTAAGTCTCAGAATATCCTGCTCAGTCAAAGCAATGGCTGAAGCTGTCGAGGTAGATGACGAAGTCCCTGAAGATGACGATCGCGCCTTCCGCAGGTGTTTCCTCTTCGTGTAGCACTGGGACCCAATGTGACCATCATTGTTGCACTAGTCGCAATGTGGACGGGGGCGACCTGAGCCTCCAGAAGGAGTGGGCAAGAGCGGCGGAGCACTCGAGCGAGAAGGGGTCGGTGCAGCAGGTGGCGTGGAAGAAGCCCGAGTAGCGAGCACAGAGGGAACCTCCAGCAAACCAGCACCACGTAAGCGAGTCTCCTCAGCACGAATCTCAGAAAGCGCCTCCATGAGAGAAATACGGCCACGAGCAAACAACTGAGCACGCCGGGGCTCAAACTCCTTACGGAGCCGAGACAGGAACTCGTAGACGCGATGAAACTCCAAATTGGCCTGGACAGCCTGGCAACAGGGGCAAGTACGACAACCAGCACTGCGGAGAGAATCAAGCTGGCGCCAGATAGCAGAACTCGTGCATATAAGTCATCAACAGTAGAGTCACCCTACTGAAGAGTATGCTCCTCACGGACCACAGAAAGGTATAAGGCATCAACAGTGGGCTCATAGCACTGACGAAGACGGTTCCACATCTCAAAGATAGTAGGAACACCCAAAAACTCAGAAGCAAATTGAGGCAGAACACTAGCAGTGAGAACAGCTGCAGCACGCGCATCATCATCAAGCCACTGGGTGTAAACAGACGGAGCACCATGATACGTCTGAAGAGCCTCCTCATAAGCCAAAACCCTCACATCATAAGCACGATCAGCAGCCTCATCAGCAAGCTTAGCCGCATCCTTGGCCGCCTGATTAGCATCTGTAGGAAGAACCGGTGGAGTCGGCGGAGTAGGGGCAACCGGAGGAACCGGACGTGGCGGACAACGGACTTCGCCAGAAAGAACACCCCAGAGACGGATGCCACGCATGTGAATGCGCATGAAGCTAGTGAACTCGGTGTAGTTAGTACCATCGAAGATCACCGGACAGCGAGGGACAACAACATAGCCCAATGCAGCCGACATTTTTTCTTTCTTTCTTTCTTTTTTTTAGGCACCAACAAACAGTGACGCGAGTACGAGATGATCCCGACGAGAACCGCAGAGAGCCGGCGCTAGCAGCAGGGGACGGCTGCAGAAAACTCAGCGGTAGCAGTTGCACTCGTGGATTGGGAGCCGGCTGAGACCCTGAACCGGAAGCCGGCTGAGACCCTGGTGGCTGATCGGCTGCCGCTGGGAGTGCTAGATCGCGAGACGAGAACTGCTGATAGCCAGGCGCAGCAGGATCCAGAGGGAGGCGCGGCTGGAGGAATCGGGCGACTAGATCAGGCGCCCCTGGTGTGCAGCAGTTTTAGCGACCACAAACCATGCGACTGGAGGACTCGGGCGTCGCTGGAGCAGGAGGGAGATCGCGCGACTGGAGGAATCGGGCGACTGGATCGGGCACCCCTGGCGTGCAACAATTTTAGCGACCACAAACCGTGCGACTGGAGGACTCGGGCGTCGCTGGAGCAGGAGGGAGATCGGGCGACTGGATCGGGCGCCCCTGGCTTGTAGCAGTTTAGCGACAGGAAGAGCAACGGCGACAGCAGCGCCGCAAGGGGTGGATCGGTAGGAGCACGAGTTGAGCATGCGAAAAGAAAAACCCTAAAGCTCTAATACCATGTTAGGAAAGCAACATGTATTCCCATGAGGTCAAAGACCGATATATATACATGTACAGGTGTGGAACATATGCAGGAAACCCCTTATACAACGGGACAAATGCAAAGGGGTACATTTTTTTTTCTTTTTCGAAAAAGAGGAATACCCCCGGCCTCTGCATCTGGTCGATGCATATGGCCACTTTATTAATTATTAGCACAAAACCTTACAAAGTCGTACAACAGTAAGACCAAAGCCACCATCTTCGCAACCTCTGTCGCTACTCCTATCTAATCGATGAAGGCGGCGATGGTCCAGGCCTAATACCAAACAGACCTCGCAGCTGCACCTAACATCTAAGACCTGAGGTCCCAACCTGGACGCCTGTCAGGTATGGGCACCCACCAGTCTGGCGTGCTCCTCAACCAGGCCGCCCGCCGGGTATGAGGCCGCCACAACCACCTACCACATATCCATCTTCAGAGCTGTACTGTTGCAACGGCCTTGCCCGGTCTCGCTGCCGCCGACGCCACCACGACGCCAGACAGCGTCGACCTCCTGCGCGTGTCCGTCACCACACATCTGACGCCAAGCCTCCGCTGCTCCATGCCGCCAAGAGCCGCCGCCAAGAATATGTAGAACGAAACACCGCTCCGCCGAAGGGAGGCAGCACACCCCCACCCCTCACCTGCAGACCCTTCCATCCGATCCCAATGTCCTTGGCGTCGCCTCCAGTAAGGTTACGGTGCCTAGGGCACCGCCGACACCCGATCCGCATCGGATCTTGGGCTTTCACCCGGACATGGGTTGAAGAGGAGAGATGGTGCCCTCAGCAACGCCCCCAAGGAGGAAAGCGGCGCCAAAAATCGGCGTCGCCGCTGCCGGTCAGCCTAGGCAGCCAAGGTTTCCCCCGGACACCGATCTGCTCCACGTAACACACCGGAGGTGGATCCGGCAAGATCCAAACCGACCCGGGGACTGAGAAGGGATGCATGGAAGGGAGAGGGGCAAAACCTCCAGATCTGGCACGCCTACGGCTCGCCGTCCTCACGGCCGAACCCACAGACACGCCGCACGCCACCAGATGCGCCGCACCAGATCGAAGATGGCCAGCCTCAGCGCCGCCCCCCACTCTCCCGACGAGGGAGAGGAGGAAACAGCGCCGCCGCCCCGGCTTGCCCGCGCCTGGCCAGATGCAGCCGCCGCCGGATGCAGACCTTCGTCCAGGGTCGAAGACTTGCGGCGTGCGACGAGGGTGCCCCGCCACCGCCGTCCGCCGAGTGGGCTTTGCCCGTCGGCCTCCTCCGGCGGTGGCGGGCGGAGCGAGGGAGGAAAGGGGAGCGGGGGCGGCGGCGGCTAGGTCGCCCGAGCCGCCCCCGAGGGAGCGACGCGAGCGATATGCAAAGAGGTACATGAGTTATATTATAACTCTAACACGTTGGAGGTTTCTCTACTCTTCTCCTCGAGGAGGGCAGTTATTTGGAGGGTATGGAGAAGATGGCCGAGCAGCCAGCCATGCATCTCATCGTCGCTGAACTGCACGCGCCAACTCGTCCTCTACGGATGTCGTACAGCTTCACCTGAACAAAAAAGACACCAGGGATCACCATTAGGCAGTCCATTCAGTCTCATCTGCTGCAAGAGCTCATGAGAAACAACATGTACCTCGACGATGGCAGCCTGCCTCACGGTGAGCATTCATGGCTTCTTTGCCGAGGCCTTGCCGGTCTTCTGGTCTAACAGCAACATGATCCTCGCCAGGGACGCCGACACCTTCGCGTGGTGTACGTGGAGCTCAGACTGAGGAGGAATTTTGGGTGGGTAGCAACCAATACGTCAGTGCATTGGGCAATGACAAGGCATTAGTAACTCTACGAGTTCTCTCATGATGCATGGTCAGTGGTTACTTGCTACATACCTGAAGGCCGTGCAGTATATGTACGAAGGATTTTTAGCTCCAGGGAAGACTCCACCGTCACAGGGTAATCCGGATGGCACAGGACTCCACCCGACATCACATGGATAGGGTCGATCCCTTGCAAGACGATCACAATGTTGTCACCAGCTCTTGCCAGGCTGAGACGAGAGGAGTCCCGCTTGATGATTCTCGGTGTGGCTAGTTCTCCCAAAGGCATCACAAGAACCTGAAAAAAGAGTCCTTACAGATCACACACACAATAGCTCCAGAAGACAAAGCAAGATAACGAACTGCAATTATTGACATAGTAGATTTGTTTGGCAGCGCATACCAATATTGTCTAGCAGGCATTTTACTCCAAAACAAAAGTGATGGGATTAATAGTTCAGAAACCAACTAGTTTGACTGACTGTGAGGACATAAATTCAGAGCCGTACCTTGGAATCACTTGGGATTGCTCCACACACACTACCGGACTCGCGGCCTATGCCTACGGCCAAGGGCCGTCGACATAGGTCATTTGCCGTCGGCATAGATCTAAGCCTACGGCTGCCGTCGGCACATCCCCGTAGGCGTAGATAACGTCAGCGTAGATGTGTCAGACCGTCGGCATAGTATAGCCGTCAGCAGGGGCCTATGCCGACGGCCGTGGGCCAGCCGTCGGCATAGTTTAGCCGTCGGCAATGTTTTCCGCCTGACGGCAACGGGCGGCGCCGTCAAAAGCGTTGTAGAACCAGGGGACGACATGTGGCAGAGGTATGCCGACGGCTCTGCCATCGGCATAGATGGAAATCTATGCCGACGGCAAAGCCGTCGGCATACCTCTGCCACGTGTCGCTCCGTGTGCATCCTGGTGGCAGGGCTATGCCTACGGAAAAGCCGTAGGCATAGTCCTCAGCAAGGAGCTACCACATGGCATTTATGCTGACGGCTTTGCTGTACGCATAGATGCAACCATATATTCATGAATAAACAAGACAAGTGATATTGCAAAAACTAAATAAAAGAAACTATATTCATAATAAATGAAGCATTGCAATTATTTGGCCTAAATAATAAACAATAGACTTTATTAATATGAATGTCAACTACAAGCATTCAGGAATTACACTTAGAGGAAAAGGAAATAAAAGAAGAAAGGAAAAGTCCTAAACTAAACCAATACTAAACTATCTACTTCATCTTCTGCTTCTTTCTTCTAGTTCATCAACCTGCAAAACAAGAAACAACAAATAGGAAAAACTTGATTAAGGTTAAAATGTAGCATTCCCCTTAGGGAAATGCCTTTGCTGTAGGAGCTAGCACTTAGGAGTTTGGAAACATTAGTCAAACCCCAATCAGATTAAGTTGATAAAAGAAACATTAGAAGAGAGCCAACACTGCATAAATGGAGCCAATGGAACAGTAACCAGCAAGGCCAAAAGGAACAGGTTCAATTGGCAGTAAGGAATAACCCAATAGAGAAGTAAAGCCAGCAAAGTATAGATCAAAGCTAAACCCAAAGATCAACTCAAATTAGCACTAAGTCCATGATTGGGGGATCCCTCGATTAAGCTTGGGTTAGTTTTCAGATGAAATCCAACTAACCCACTACTAACCAACTAACCTGCAGGTAGGGTTTGAAGTAGGGATTGTCCTCGGGCAACCTAGTAGTGCTAGGACTATTGCATCATTGGATCAAGTAAAAGCATCTCGCTGTTAAGTAACAGTGAGAGCCTCAGGACACCATCATTGGCATGGCAAGATTAAGGAGCAACTGTTCTTATCAGTGAGAGTAGAGAGAGAGAAAGAAAGTGAAGAGACCAGTGTAGCATCTGTTCAAATCAGATTTAAGAGAGAGGGAATTGGCAAGGAAAGATACAGTCCATAACCTGCAAGAATAAATAGGCCATTGATAGCACATTTACTAAACATCTGCCGTAAGCAGAAGTGCAGAACACATACACCCACTTACACATGGGTACTATTCTGTATATAGGTACACAAGCACAACACATGGACCTGGTATAGATAGGAGTATAAGCATGCATCTAAATCATCTGAAACATCTGAAATAGCTAAAGCAAAGAAAGAGTTAACACTACATGCAACCATGAGGACTATATCATGTACAATATACAACTAAACCACCAGTAGATGATGTACTAAACCATACAAGAAATACCAATACATGGTATTTAGATAAAGACTAGTATATATCAAACACACATACGAGCTTGAAAGAGAAACTATAATTTTATACCACTACAGGAGCAAATCATGAACTACAGAGTAATTGAAGTAAAGAGATGAATCAGTATATGTTGATCAATAAGAAAGTTACTGCTATATACAAATGAAGGACTATATCCTTTATAAGATAACAAAGAAACAGTAGCACTTGTACATATGAATAAATAGAACCAGCATCCAACTAATAACGAAACTAGCATGTGCTATATGACAGGAACAATAACATCTATAAGACCAAGATAACTGCAGTGATAGACCAACAGTAGCATGGAATTTCTTGTAATCAGTCCATAGACATGAACTAGAACTAGAATATGAATATGTAAAGCAGCAGGAGCATAAGTAGACCAAAGTCCACATTGCCAAATCCATAAAGATAGCACAGTAATCAATTGAGCTAATAATAGGTGAGCCAACCTTCACCAAGCACTAACAGGACACGCGGAGGAGCATCAAATCGACCATGACATGCCCGAAGAGAGTAGTACGAGCAGGGGAGCAGAGGGATTGAGGAGCTTACCATAAGCAACGCCACCACCATGGTTGCGGTGTGGCCAAATCACCGCCGTCCCACGATGGCAGGCGATAAGGTAGTCGAGGCTGACGGATCTGGGGCAGTAGCACCACAGGAAAAACCCAGGAGGCGCTGGTGCACAAGGAGGCACGGGAGGTGGCGCAGGCGACTAGATCCATGAGCAAGAGCACGCCGACGACAAACCTCTCCCCACCACCGAAACCCTAGAGAGGGAGAACCGATGGGGGCGACCACGGGCGGCAGGGAGAAGCGAATCGAATGAGTGGAGGAGGTAGAGCAGATCAACGGGGAGCCCTGGGTAGCTAGCTCAGCGACAGAGCTCGCTGGAGTAGGCTGGAATCGGTCGGCGACCGAGGCGGCGATGTGAGGCGACGAAAGAGAGAAGGGGATCGAGAGATAGGGGTTGGGGATCGAGAGAGAGGGGCTCAGGATCGAGAGAGAGGGGCTTGGGAGCTCGCCGGTGCCTGCCCCGCCGCCCGCTGGCCTCGCCGTCGCCGGAGGTGAGGTGGCGGCCGAAACCCTAGCTAGCACGGGGGACGATGGAGAGCGGGAGCGCCGATTCTGGACGGAGGGGAAGGAGGCGTGGAGCTTGGGGAGCTCGAGGGGAGTGCTTCCCGTCGCCGGAGCTCACTGGAATAGGCCGGCGTGGGTGGTGGCGGCGGCAAGGGAGAGGGGTTCGTGGGGAAGAGAGGAGCGAGGTCGCGAGTGTAAGTACATCTAGTGCCACCCCTAGTTGTTTTTGGAGTATTGACGACAAATGTGGTTGAGGGACTAATGCGTTTGTGAGAATTGCAGGATAACGCAGGTAGTGTCCCCCATTGATTCGGTTTACCTACCGGAGATGACCCCGAAAAATGTATGAAGACATTGACGACAATGGTGGCATGTGAAGATGTTCACATTGAAGACTATGACATGAGAAGACATTGAGTGAAGACTATGGGCCTTGAAAGGCGTGTCGTTTCGTTGTTTCCTTTTCTTCTTTGTTGAGTCATAGGAACCACCGTCTTTGTTAAGTAGAGTCCAAGTGATCATAGTCGTAATGATCAAGTGATGCTCAACCCAAATCCTATGTCTTCGACGAAGAAAATGAGAGCAAAACTTATCCAGAGCTGGATGAGTCACTTTGCTTGTAGCCCAAGTAAAGTTGCCGTGTGTGTTTGAAATCTGACCGTTGGAACACGTGTCAGTTCCTTAGTGACCCAGGGTCATTTCGGACATATCAGGTCGGGTTGCCTAGTGGCTATAGATAGCCCACCCCATACACCATAAATCGGTGGCTGCTCAGAGTTAGTGCACGGCTTTTGTCGTTTGAGAGCAACCCACCTCGAAGTCTTTGAGAGGGAGAAATCCTTGCGAGGACAAAGCCCAAACACCCAGAGCCAAAGAGTGTTAGGCATCACTTAAGTATTTCTGTCTGTGTGACCTGAAGACTTATTACACTTGAGGACTGTGAATCCTCCAGCCGGTTAGGCGTCAGCTCGATCATCCAAGAGTCATTGTGGATTGCCGTGAACGCAGTATGTGAAGGTTCGGAAGTCTACCTTGAAGACTTACCAGAGTGATTGGGCGAGGACTGTGTGTCCTTAGCTCAAGGGAATAAGGTGAAGACGCGGTCTTCCGAGTTGAATCTCAGCCTCCCTAACCAGATGTACAGTTGTCACAAAGAATCGAACTGGTCCAACAAATCCTGTGTCTTCAACAAGTGACTGGTTCTATCTTCTCCCTCTCCTTACTTAGAGTTTGTCTTCATGAAGTCATTGCCTATTTGTCATACCTGTTTGACTTCATTGCTTGACTACTTTTGTTGATTGGCTTCTCACTATCTTCCATCTTGATCCTACTACCAAGCTGCTATTAGTCTTGTACTTTCACGTTATTGCATACTTGACTATGGTTTGCTTGTTGTAGTTTATCTTCCGCTACATATAAATTAGGTCATTTCTATTGTTTGTCTTCGAAACATCCGTGTTTTGAAGACTTTGTTAAAAATCGCCTATTCACCCCCCCTCTAGTCGATAACTAGCACTTTCAATTGGTATCAGAGAAAGGTACTCCCTTGTTACGTGTGATTTGGTTTAACCACCGGAGTTTTAGCTATGTCGATCGCAGGGATAATCAAAGTCTCCGCTGCTTGCCCGTGTTCGATGGAACTGACTATCCCTCATCGGAAGAATAAGATGCGCATGCATCTTGAAGCCATTGATGTCGACCTACGGTATGTCGTCAAGAACGGCGTTCCCAAAATCGGTGAAGGTGTCACCCTGGCTGATGTGAAGAAGTTCATTCAATCGGACTCTACCGCAAAGAACATCATCTGTGGTCATCTAACCAAAGGACAAGATGGCCGTGTGGAGTGCTCTGGAAACGTCGAAGCTAGTGCAGGGACTGGCTATCCAAGGTCAACGAAGGCGTCTCAACCCGTAGAGATCGGAGGATCGGTGTTCTCACAGAACCTCTTCAACCGCTTCAAGAGAAACGACAATGAAAATGTCCAGCTCACGTTTGATCGCCTCACTGACATCACAAATGAGCTTCATGCTCTCGGCGCCACTGAGATCACCAAGCATGAAATCGTTAAGACACTACTAAGATCACTTGACATCTCTTTTGACACCCTTGCCCTCATGATAAAAGAACGCCCTGACTTCAAGACACTCGATCCGTCTGATATACTTGAGAGGCTCAACATAGATGAGTTCCAGCTTTCTGAGAAAAGAGATATCTATGGTCCCAACTATGGCCGAACTCGCGCTTTGAAGGCAAAAGTTGTTTCCTCATCTCAAGAAGAATCTGATTGCGGTTACGATGATCCACGAAGACATTGGAAAGGAACTTGCTATGCTTGTGAAGAAGTTCCAGAAGTTCACTAGGAAGAAAGGCTTCAGAAAGTCTTCAAGATCCAGCTCAAGAAATGATGAAGCTTCCACTCATGACAACAAGAAGAGAACATGTCACAAGTGCAAGAAAACTGGACACTACATCTCTGAGTGTCCACAGCGGGACAATGAGAAGAAGAAGAAGAGCAAGGAATATGATTCTGATGATAAGAAGAAGAAGAAATCTTCAAAGTCTTCTTCCAAGTCCTCATCTAAGTCTTCATCTCATAAGAAGAGCTCATCTGGCAAGGCTCGTGCTTTTGTTGGCAAGGAAATGGATTCAGAGGAGGAGTCTGCATCGAGGAGGTGGAGGTGGAGTCTCAAGAGGAGTCCGACTGCATTGCAAGTCCGGCTTTAGCCACAGCCTATGTTGCCAAGTCCATCTTCAACATCAAGACAATGACTTCCACACCAACGTCAAGCCGATGACAAGGACGACCCTGCTCCCACCTATCGCTTCATGGCACGTGGTGCCAAGGTAAAATCACGTGATGCTTACTTTCAAACATCAAGTGAAGATGACTCGATTGTGAATCCAAACCCAGCTACAAAACACTTGCTAAAATTGCAACCGAGCAACAAAGAGCTATGGAACATACTCAAAAACTGTTAGACAAAAGTGATGACCTGTTGGACGCGGAAATGACACGCTCACAGTCCTTAGTTGAAGACATTAAAAATCTTCATGCTAAGTACCAAGAACTTGAAAGTCGTCATGAAACGCTCTCAACTACTCATGAAAAGCTCTCCTATGATTATCTTCAAAGGAAGCAAGAGCTTGAGAAATTGAGAGCGGCTCATGAAGATCTTCAAAAGAGAATGAGTCACTGCCAGCTCAACAGATCAGTTTCATTTCGCTCAGGATGGATTTGAACCACCATGTCTAAAATGTCTTGAGCGTGATATCGCTACCTCTGTTGCTGAATGTTCAACTGTTGCTACTGTTGCATTGTCTTCAACTACTAATGTGGTAACTAACCCCTCTGCGGAGGATACCACTGCTATTGCTGATGAAAATGCTAGGTTGAAGACATTGCTTGAAACAGGGATGTCTAAAAGTCTAAAAGGGCATCAAACACTTTGCGATGTCCTCAAAAAGCAGATTCTGAACCGAAACCCTAGGAAAGAGGGTGTTGGGTTCGAGAGGAAAATGAATGTTGATGGTTCCTACTGGAAGCCTGAGCAGTATCCCAAAACCACATGAGTTGTCGCAAAGGGACCTTCATGGATCCATCCACCTTATCTGGCTTTACCTGTGCTAACCCTATTATCATTGATGAATCCTTTGGTGCAAACTATAAGTTGTTCAAGAATCAGAATGGTGAAGTGTTTGCCAGGTATATTGGTACTAACTGCAGGAATGGACCACCTATGAAGAAGATCTGGGTTCCCAAAAGCTGTCTTGAGAATCTTCCAGTTGAATGTCATCATGACACCACACAGGAAGAAGACAAACCCAGACCTAAGGCGTCATATGGTCCAAAGGCTTCATACTGACAGAGGACTCACCGAGTCACCCTAACGCCAATGTTTTGCGGTGGAAACCGTACTCAAATTTATGAATATGAGCGTGTGTCTTCAAACCGCTATGTTCATAGAACTAAGAACTTTTCGCTTATTCATATGAGTATCATTCATCTCCTGCAAGGCTATTTGCTAGGGCTCCAAAGTCAAGTTCTCGGATGCTGCACTTAGACTCATTGCTTCTAAGCCACCCTCGAAGATGTGGGTGGTTAAGAAGAATTAACTTTATTTTGCAGAAAGGGTCTCCACCCGAAAATCAAAGGCGTCGATGCTATTCTTTGGGGACCTAAAACATCTTGTAGGGAACAAGATCAAATTCCCAAATGGTCTCACTATGTATTTTGTTCCTGAATTGTTTGCCATTCATCCTATCAGTCCTAATCTTGATTTAAGCTTCAATAATCCACTTGCCCGTTAAATGTTTATGCTTCACAATGCTCTTGGTGAAGCCTATCCCCCTAAATGTACTGTAGGGTATGACACCTTATGCTTCAGAATGGATTATAGACAGTGGATGCACTAATCATATGACTGGTGATCGAAGTCTTCTCATGGACTCAACCTTACGTCCATCAGACAAGAGTCACATCACATTTGCTGACACTGGTAAAAGCAAGGTATCGGGTCTAGGTAGAGTTGCAATCTCAAAGGATCAACACATGGATAAAGTGATGCTTGTTGAATCCCTTGGTTTCAACTTGATGTCTGTCTCAATGCTTTGTGACTTGAACATGATTGTGATATTCGTAAAATATCGTTGCCTTGTACTAATGGAATCTGACAAGTCTCTAGTCTTTGAAGGGTATAGGAAAGATGATCTATACATGGTAGATTTCTCAGCAGGTCGACAGCTTGCCGTATGTCTTCTTGCAAAAGCTTGAGAATCTGGCTCGACATCGGAGGCTGGGGCATCTTGGCATGAGGAACTTACACACACTCGCCAAGAAGAAGCATGTCATAGGCATCGAAGGTGTCAAGTTCAAGAAGGATCATCTGTGTGGTGGCTGCGAAGCTGTAAAGATGACTAGGGCAAAGCACCCCTCGTAGACAATCATGACGACATCTCAACCCTTCGAGCTGTTACACATGGATTTGTTTGGCCCTACTCACTAATCTGCCCTCACAACAACTGCTTGTCTCTATGGCTTCGTCATTGTTGATGACTACTCAAGATACACATGGGTGCACATAATTCTCTACAAGATCAAGTGCAAGATGTCTTCAGACGCTTCGCCAATCGAGCAATGAACAATTATGGCGTCAAGATCAAGCATATCGAAGTGACAACGACCTTTGAATTCAAGAACACCGGACTTGATCTTTATCAGGATACCATGGGAATCACTCAAGAGTTCTCTGCTCCATACACACCTCAGCAAAATGGCATCGTGGAGTGCAAGAACAGAACCCTCATTGAGATGGCTCGAACAATGCTCGACGAGTACAAGACACCAAGAAAGTTACGGCCCGAAGCTATTGATCTGACATGTCACGTCATCAACCGTGTTTACATCCATAAGCTTCTGAACAAAACATCCTATGAGCTCCTTACTGGCAAGAAGCCAAATGTCAGCTACTTCAGAGTATTTGGGGCTAAGTGCTGGATCAAGGATCCCCATCACAAGTCAAAATTTGAACCCAAAGCTCACAAAGGCTTCATGCTCGGTTACGGAAAGGACTCGCACTCCTACAGAGTCTTCAACCTCTATCACTACAAAATCGTCGAAACTGTGGACGTGCGATTTGATGAAACCAATGGTTCACAAAGAGAGTTTCTGCCAAGTACACTAGACGAAGCTCCGCCAAATGAATCTATCAAGCTAATGGGAACTGGTGAAATCATGCCTTCTGAAGCACAGCCTGAGGAGGAACTTATCATTTCTGCACCTAACCAACCTGAAGACAATGCTCAGCCTGAAGACAATCCTCCCAATGATGACGATGATCAGCAAGAGCAAAGTCTTCGTCCAGTTCATCCTCGAGTTGCAAATGAAGTACAGATTGAGAAGATAGTCGATAGCATCAATGCACCTGGTCTGCTTACTCGCTCAAGAGAAACACAGCTAGCAAATTTCTGTGGGCACTTTTCTTTTGTGTCAATATCAGAACCCAAGAAAGATGTCAAGCCTTTATGGAACCGTAATGGATACAAGCTATGCAAGAAGAACTTCAACAGTTCAAGCTGAACAATGTTTGGGAACTTGTCAAGCGTCCTGACCCTCGCAAGCATAACATTATCGGCACAAAATGGATATATCGAAACAAGCAAGATGAGCATGGTCAAGTCGTCAGAAACAAAGCACGTCTTGTGGCTCAAGGATATACTCAAGTTGAAGGAATTGACTTCGATGAAACATTTGCTCCTGTAGCTAGGTTTGAAGCTATTCGCATACTACTAGCCTATGCTAACCACCACAAGATCTTGCTATATCAAATGGATGTGAAGAGTGCATTTCTCAACGGCAAGATTGAAGAAGAAGTATATGTCGCTCAACCACCTGGCTTTGAAGATCCAAAACATCCTGATATGGTGTACAAGCTAAATAAAGCACTGTATGGCCTCAAACAAGCTCCTCGCGCCTGGTATGATACGATCAAAGACTTCTTGAAGAGCAAAGGCTTCAAACCTGGATCCCTTGATCCCACACTCTTCACGAAGACATATGATGGTGAACTGTTTGTATGCCAATATATGTGGATGACATTATCTTCGGCTGCACCAACCAAAAGTATAGTGATGAATTTGGATACATGATGCAAGAACAATATCAGATGTCCATGATGGGAGAGCTTAAGTTCTTCCTTGGTCTTCAAATTCGCCAAAGAAAGGAATGGCATCTTTATATCTCAAGAAAAATACCTCCAAGATTGTTTGAAGAAGTTTGGAATGCAAGATTGCAAAGGATACACGACGCCAATGCCAGCCAAACATCATCTGGGTCCCGACGACAATGGTAAAGAGTTCGATCAAAAGGTATACCGCTCCATGATTGATTCCTTACTTTACCTATGTGCATCTAGGCCAGATATTATGCTTAGTGTTTGCATGTGTGCTCGATTCCAAGCGGTACCAAAGGAATCGCATCACTTAGCTGTGAAGCGAATTCTTCGATTTTGGCTCACACCCCAACACTCGGATTATGGTATCCAAAGGGCTCAAAATTTGATTTGGTTGGATTTTTCGATGCTGATTATGCTGGTGACAAGGTGGATCGCAAGTCTACATCAGGCACATGTCACTTTCTGGGACGATAACTTGTCTGTTGGTCTTCAAAGAAGCAGAACTATGTATCACTCTCAACTGCTGAATCTGAATACATTGCTGCTGGATCTTGTTGTGCTCAGCTTCTATGGATGAAGCAAACTCTCAAGGACTATGGCATCAATCTGAAACAAGTACCTCTCTTCTGCGACAACGAAAGCGCCATCAAGATTGCCAACAATCCAGTCCAGCACTCGAAAACAAAGCACATTGAAATTCGTCATCATTTTCTCAGGGATCATGTCATGAAGAAAGATATTGACATCATTCACGTCAACACTGAAGAACAATTGGCAGATATCTTCACAAAGCCCTTGGATGAGAAAAGGTTTTGCAAGTTACGGTGTGAGCTAAATATCTTGGAATCCTCAAATGTCATGTGATCAAGCACACATCCTAACACTTATGCATGTTGATAACTTGGATGTGCAACACACGAAGTAAAGTATATCTTCAATCAATGAAGACTTACATTCAGAGTGTGAATACATTAACGTGGAATTTGACTTCGGAGCGCCACAATAATTGTGCGCCGTGTCTGGGTCTAATACTTCCTATACGGTGGGTAACGCCACCACCAAATTTCTCTGTTTGAAGTGTTTCACTCATGGCGTTATTTCTGCAATATCTTCGCATTTGATTTGTCTTCAACTTCAACCTATCTTCATGGTTTTCTTCACTATGTTGATTTGGTTGCTTTCTGATATATATATATATATATATATATATATATATATATATATATATATATATATATATATATATATATTGTTCTGTCCTCTATGACATTCACTTATAGCTATGTCTTCCTAGTTGAATCTTTTGAACTAAGTGAATGTGATCGGACCCTAATCTCTCTATGCTTTCTATCTCAAACTCTATCTGTCCAAATCATATGCATTCTATTGAAATTGTCGAATGTCTTCTCTGTGTCCTTGTCGTGAAGACACAGAGACAAACTTTAAGTCTGTTTTAAATGATTCATCCTTATTGTTGAAATCCGGAGAAGCCGAACGACCATCCGACAAACCTGGCGGGCGTGGGAACGTGGGACAACTCAGAGTATGTTGCATGCTTGCCACGTGCCCCTCAGATGTGAACCGCCAGGGGCACCTGCGTAATTGCATTGTATCGCACACCTCCTTATAAATACATGTCCCCTGCGGTAAAGAAGACCTTCTTCCACCTCTCCACCTCGTCAAAACCCTAGCACCACCACTAGCTCTCGACGACGTCGGCGACGAAGCGCTTAGCTGCCGCGACTTCTCCGACGCCGTCCTCACGCCGGCCGTGAACATCGTCTTCTCCGCCGCCGCCATAGCTGTCCTCCGTCGCCAAGTTAGGGCACGGTGGATTGAACTGCTCCGCCTCCTTTTCTTCCCGTCTAGCAGTTCTTCGAGTGGTAAATATAACTCTATTTTTACCATCTTTTTGATCCTCAAATATTCATCCTACTTACCAAAATTAGTTTCTTCCTATACACTTAAGCTTCACAACTAGTTAGATTCCTCACTTGTACTTATTCACGGATTCATACAAATCTGGAACCAACTCTCAGCGTATAAGTGAATGTCTTCGCATCATGAGGTCAATGTCTTCAAACTGATTTATCTTCAAAATCTTCTGAGAATGCATATGACCTCTTCACCTTCCATCGTGATCTGTAATGC
The DNA here is from genome assembly GCA_021605145.1 of Aegilops bicornis. Taxonomy (NCBI): domain Eukaryota; kingdom Viridiplantae; phylum Streptophyta; class Magnoliopsida; order Poales; family Poaceae; genus Aegilops; species Aegilops bicornis. The sequence continues at coordinate 864,706,696 of CM038670.1, read as the reverse complement.
TGTCACAGGTACATGTCCGTGGGAGAATCCCTTGGTTCTCATAGTCTGCATTCGTTTGCAGAATTCTTACAGCATCAACTTAACTCTCCCGAAGCCAGTTCCTGTTTGTCCACCAAACGCAAGCCTTTGTAGCCTTTGAACGTATTGAAGCCATTCAGTTTGAAGTTCATGGCTGCAGATAAATCAGTCAGGAAGGGCGGCAGACAGCATCGTGGGGGAACCTCAAAAGATCTTCCTGATGACCTCGCAGAGCTTTACAAGACAGATCCCGAAGAGAATTACAATCAGCGCAAGACGCGAATCCAATGGATTCGTCGATATTGTGCTGAACAATGGTTCAAGTAAAATTTTGTGACCCAGGAATACGCCGAGAAGAATGCTATCAAAAGCCCTTGGGGTGATATCTTTCAAGGCCTTCCACCCAAGAACAGGGCTGAAGCTATTGCACAGGGTTTCTATCCTTGTATGGTCCGTGGACCTCAGCCTGAGGATGCCGACCCAATGTCATTGCTCTGGTGTCGTGACGACAATCTCTTCAAGCGCAACTGCCAGAATGCAAAGGCTTCGGCCAAGGAAAACAAGAAGTCATTGGGATTAGACTTCAACCCTGGTCCCTCTGCTCCCCGTGCTGACGGCTCACGGATGCAGAACCCAATGTCATCGGCCCCTTTTCAAACCTTGATGGCCTCGTCACTTACATCTTGGTCCAAGGTGCCAAAGTGGATCACTCTGATGACGATGCTGACTCTGATGAAGTCCCAGCTCCTGCTCCTGCTCCTGCTCCAAAGCCGCATAAGCAAAAGAAAGTCAAGGCTTCAAAGTCAGCTGCTCCTCCAAAAGCATCACATGTGAAGCCACTGGCTACTGCACCTCCTGAAGCTAGTGTGCAGTCTGAAGATCAATCCCGTATCTCCAAGAAGACGGAGAAGAAAAAGAAAATTGTCAAGAATACTGACCTTACACTGACTCCTGCTGCCATTTTGCGCGAAGAGCACATTGACCTGTCCAGCGATGAAGATCTTGCAGATGATGCACTTGAGCAACTAATCAAGAGCAAGGAAGAAGCAGAAATTTTCAACAATTTGCCTCTCTTTGATGTGGCAGTCATACATCACTTCATTGATGAGTGGTTTGACACCCCAAACATCAGCTTTGAAGATCTGCAACTTCCTATTGGCCTCAGCGTCTCCTTCAATGGAGCCATTGCTTCTGAGCTAGCTCTTGCTCAGCGCATTGTTGAACTGAAGTATAAGATTGACTATGAGAAGGCTCAGTTCAAGAAGCATATGGCTGCACTCAGCGTGCAAGATGTCAAAAACTTCAAGGTCATGCTACACCACCTCAAAGAAGCCTTTCTCAAGAAGCGCGAAGAAGCCAGAGGCTCTCGTGAGCGCATGAAGAGTTTGGCTGACAAGTGTGTGCTAGCCTACAATGAGGCTGAGAAGCGCAAGGCTCTTGGACGTCCTGGCATTGACCCCAGAATGGCTGCAAAGAAAAAGAAGACTTCAACTGACCAAGCTGCACCTTCAAGGCAGGCAGAACCCCGCATAGTTTTCCCAAGCAGCATGACTGGCTCGAAGCCAAAAGTCAGGTCAACCGCTTCTGAACAGAAGAAGACGAGGGCTGCTGAGGCTGAAGCCAGAAAAAGGAAACATCCTGAAGCCTCTGATGCTGCTCCCTCCAAGAAGAAGCTCAAGACCAAGAAGAACCGGGCTGCTCCCACAGAGCCCTTGGTTGTTGAACCCATTTCAATGGTTCGCCCTGCCTCTACTATTTAAGAACGACGGATGATAGTTCATGAGCTTGCTTCCACAGAGGTTCATGAAGCTGAAGACATTCCATCAGTTGATCCCACCGCTGCTGAAGACATTGGTCATCATGACAATGTTGAAGATGATGAAGTTCTTCCTCAGATCGAACCAAACCCGGTATCATCACCTGTTCTCATGAACAGCGAACTCAACAGCATTGGTCGTCCTCTGACGCCAATTGCTCAGGATGCATCATGGGCTGATCACCCACAACCAGAAGACTCCCCTCATACTCCCCAACAACACGTCACTCCCCAACAACAACAACAACAAGAAGAGGAAGACTTTGAGGCCCAGGCAACCCATCTCCAAAGGCGTCGCCAGCATTTCGCAGGCTTTGCAAAGGTCAAAGTCCTCAAGTACCTCTTTCGAGCGTTCCAGAAGGAGAAGTGCACCACCAACCTGTTGCACGTCAAGTGTTTTCAGAAGCCAGTCCAACTGTGAATGTCTCCGAGTCTGAAGCCAAAGCTGCTAAAGACAACCCGGCTGCATCAGCCGAAGACACCCAAGAAGAAGAAGAACATGTCCCTACACCCCCCCGTTATTGAAGAAGTTATTCCTGATATCAACGTGCCAGTGCCCGACCCTCCAGCTCCTCAAGTGGAGGTTGAAAACATTGAGGCTGCCACCTCCAACACCAATGAAGCCAATGACACAGTCATGGCTGAAGCAAATGTGGAGCCTGCACCAAATGTGCCTGAAGCCAATGAGGCAACTGCTCCTGAAGCATCTGCTGAGCAGCCTGAAACCTCAGTTGTTGCCACTGCTCCAGTTCCGCCACCAAGGCCCTACTAAATTGAGCAAGCATACAACTATGGTCAGCTAATCACAGTAAGATGGCCCGTTCTGGTCCGTCCGCCTCATGCCTCTGGTCCTCAGTTTGAATATCATGTTGGGCATAGGCCTCTGGTCCAGAAACCAAAGCCACGATCGTCAAGGTTTCCGTGCATCGCCACCTCTATGTGGTCTTTCAATGCAAATGGCTTCAAAGCCCACAACACTTTCTTTGACAGAGCAAAGAACCCCTACACAAGGCCAAGGATATCATCTGACCGTTTCTGGAGCTATCAGCAACGAAGCTATTACTCCTGCGTTCTGTATGATCAAGGGCGCATTTTCCCTCATATGCGCCTCGACACTGAAGCCATTGCCGGACTGCCGTGCTTAGAAGAAGCACTTGACTGCTTTCGAGATGCAGGTCTGCTCGGCTTCGTAACAGACAAAGAACACTGGAATGAAGAACTTTTGCTTCAATTCTATGCTACCCTCCACATCCGGCTACTACAGAGATACAAAGACATGGGTTCTCGAGTGGATGACAGGAAATGTTCGTCATGAAGCCAAAGCTCTTGACGTCATTGAGCTCACAGGCCTACCCACTCCCGGAGAGCTGTTTGAACCTGGTTGTCAACTCCATCGCGATGCACTGGAGAGCATCTTTTATAAGCCAGAGCCCAACATGAGCCAGATGTTGAGCATGATGAAGCCTCTGCCACATGACGCCGAATACCCTCAGGAATTCTTTGTTGATGACCTTGAGTATCTGCCTCGTACAATATATCACATCATCACGCGAACTCTATGGCCTATCAAAGGGCATTCATCATCTGCAAAACTTGAAGGAGCCATGAAGACATTGGTTTTTTACATCCTCAATGGCATCGGCTTCAATACGCAAGAATTCTTCATCCGTCAATTGGCTGCGTCTGGATCTGATCTTTTTGGTCTGAAATTTTATGCTCCATGGGTCATGCGCCTCATCAAGATGCACTCTGCTGTCAACTATCAGCCTTCTGCTCGCAATCATCTGATCTTTCTACCAGAGGTTGATATGTCAGTTGAAGCCATATACCCTGAGCCTGCCAAGAAGCCTCTTTGTCTTCAGAATGCAGATCACCATAGCTTCTCTCAACCCATGGAAGGCGTCCAAGCAGTATCTCGTGTTTATCCTCTGGCTGGGAACACTCGTCTGCCTCATCGTGCGCAAACTGAAGCTACTGAGAGCACTATTGCACAAAGGCCTCGGAAGCGCTCTCACGTCCTAAATAACCGAGAACTTCTTGTGGCACTGCATCAGAAACAAGATAATCATCACTCCTGGCTCAAGCGACAGATGCAAAGCCTCTTGGTGGACGTCAATCGCATTCGAAATCTTGCCACCAAGAATGCTTTTGTCACTCATGAGACCTGTCGGCGATCACGGAAGAGTTTGACCCTGCTCGATCTTTGAAGCAGATCTTCAAGACGATGGCTTCAATCGAACGCTTCAAGTTTGACTCCACTCCTCCACGGAATGCAGTCCTACGACGAACTCCATCTCTTGAAGACTCTGACTATTCTTCCTCCGCGGCAACCGTCAATGCCAGAGTGATCGATGATGAAGCCGATGCTACTTCACCGCCCCCTACTTCTGCACGCATCGACACTGCACCAAGTTCGTCTGCACCGCCAAACAACCACGACAACCTGCTGCTTCACCTTCTCCTGATGAAAGCGAGTAGATGCTCTATGTCTTCAAACCTTTTTGGTCCTTACTGACAAAAGAGGGAGAAGCATATGAGTTTGATAGTCTTCAAGCGGGTTCATAAGGGCGGTTGCATAATATTTTGGCTAGTGTTTACAACTCTCGCTTTTGATACATTTGGTTCTTTGAGTTGTAACACTTAAACTCGATGGTCGCCCGCTACTTATTTGCTTTACTGCGTGCGATGATAAATTCCGCATGTGCGATGATAACTTCCGCACTTAGATCATTCTCGCAGACGTCCATTTTTCATTATGCATGTCATTCTCTTAGTTATATCATTTCATGCATGATGAATTATCTTCATAAGTTGAAGAGGATCTCCACAAGTACAACCTGCCATGTGCATTTGCATTCCAAAAGCAAACTACTTATATGCACATCTTCAGGGGGAGCCTTTGCCACTTATGAAGACAATTCCCTATCCTTTCCAATTTCACATACTTTATCCCCGTTGAAAACTTCAACCAGTTTGTCATCAATCACTAGTAGAAAAGGGGCCTATTGACCCGGTTGGTGAGGGCCTTTAGTCCCGGTTCATAAACTAGGACTGAAGGGTCGGTACTAATACCCTGGCCCTTTAGTCCCGGTTCAATCTGTAATCGGACTGATGGGCCTCCACGTGGCCTGTCCGCAGAGCCCAGCGGGAGGGTTTGGTCCCGGTTGGTGGCACCAACCGACTAATAGGCATCCACGCCACAAGATTTCTATGGCTGTGGTTTTTGTTTTTTTTTTTTTAAAATGGGGGGGGGTTTGGGGGGTTTTGGGGGGTTAATTTAGCTGTTTCATATATTGTGCTATATCAAGCAAAATAATTTAGGTGTTTAATATATTTTGCTATAGACGCTACGTACAATACATACGATAGAGAGGACTAGCTAGACACGCTAGCTAGCTAGTAATTAAGCAAACAGAAGATCGTCATGAACATATATGCATACAGAGAAGTGATATCGACCACCTCTCCTTCTCCGAGAGATTGGTCGAACAACAAGTTCTCGTATATCTATCCGACACTACCGGCTACATATATACAATAATTATCTTTTACAATACGGACGCGTGGTCCACATAGTATTCTCCGTCTTCAGCGATCACATGGTCAAGAAAGAATGCCGCCAATTCCTCTTGAATTGCTCGCAGGCGATCTGGTGCTAGTAGTTCATCCTGCATCTGAAACATCTAATTTTAAGAAGGGGGTCAATACATATATATATGAATGAATGAAACTCAACACAAATGATGGTAATAAAATAAAATTGTAAATATTTTTATTTACGCACTTCATATTGTTTGTCGGAGTAGCCCCTCTCACAGGTCGTGTGGCGGATGGACTCGCAAACGTAGTATCCACAGAAACCATTCCCTTGTTCCTGCCACAACCACTTTACAAGAAACAGAGGTCAATCAAACTGATAATTACCAAGCATTCTAAATGGTATTGATGAAACTAGCGCTTGAATCACTAGGAGATGCGCATGGAATATGCTACTATATAGTACCTACTTTCGGGTGTCTAAATTGCAGCTTCTTCGGTAGTCCTGGAGCTTTTTTGGTGAATTTTCCCCAAGCCCTGCCATACAAAGAAAACAATTACTTGATATCAGAAATGAACAAAGTTGCTGATATGGTGGATAATGATCGATTTAACTTACTTCTCGAGCATTTCAGTCATGTCCGCATACTCCTTGGGATCTTTTCGTCTCGAGTCTAAGATGATTACTACTCCTGCTCAAGCTTAATCTCTAGGAGAACATAGTGGTAGCTGCGCATTTACGCATGCATAACTCATCAATATTACATTACTATAACCTGGACTAATAAGGGAAACCGAATATGCCACAAGACAAGAACACTCACTTGTAGTTGTAAGGAAAGAGTATTATATTTTTGTGTTCATTTATTTCCAACGATCGTAGCAAGTTGGCCTCGGTTTCGTCACGATATTTAACCTCATTTGCATCTATGAGATATGTGTTAATGAACCCAATATCACCCACTTGTCTTTTCTTCATTTCGCGATCTTCAATCTGCATAATATAGTGAGGATATTTATAAATACATGCAATGAAAGAGCTGAGTTATATAGAGATACTTAATGATGTAAGTAGTACTACTTACAGACAGTAGCAGGTGACCGTTGCTTTATCGAGGGCCAATTGATTGAAAAACTGATAGAACTCCTCAAATGGAATAGGCAGCAGTTCAATTCCAAGGAGGTCATGCTCCTTTTAACTCTCACATACAAAGTACTCCTCCCTCGGACTCTTTGAAGGTTTTCATGTACCAATCATGCAATCTTCGCATCATCGTTGATAGAGAGCTTTCATCTTTGACGAGAGGCTTCCTGCATCGTATCTTTGTATCTGCACCTCCAAGAAATCATAATGTACATCGTCGGGCAGGTAATCTGCAGGATTGCCATAACCGGGCACCATCCTCGGATCGACGATGTCGCTAGCAGGCACCTTGAGCGGGGGGCACGATTGCTCGCTTGTTCGCCGAGCTGGGCAATTTGTTTCCCAGCTCGTCGTTCTTTCATCCTTTGATCACTGACAGTACTTCCCGACCTCTCCGCTTCGACAAATGCCTTTCCAATAATGCGCTCATAGTTGCCTTTCGGCGGAGACTTGGGTGGTTTTGTCAGGGCAGCCAGAGTGCGCTTCGCTTTCACCGGATCTACCTTCTCCTAAAGAGTTGTATGTCTCTTTGCTTTCAACCCTTGAAACCAGTCATCCACTTCGTCTGCGCGATCTTCGCGTTTTCCTCCTCGCTCCTCTCAGACGGTAACTTCTCCGAGTCTTGAGAGAAGGACCGAATCAGATCTCCTCCCGCCTTTGGCTGTACTGCTAGACGCCGGCAGAGCAGACGGAGCGGATGTCTTCTTTCCTTGCTTACGAGGCGGAGGAGAAGTACTACGACGCGCCGGAGCAACCGGAGCAGCGGCGGGTCTCTTCCGCCCTTGCTGACGAGGCGGAGAAGGAGGAGGCTGGCTGCTCGGGCGCGCCGGTGCAGGAGGAGAAGGAGGCGGAGTGCCGCCACGCGCCGGAGAAGGAGCCGGCCGAGTGCCCTGATCGTCACTCGCCGGAGGAGGAGGCGGTGGAGGAGGCGGAGTGCCCTGACTCGCCGGAGGAGGAGGAGGAGGCGGAGGCGCCTAGTTCGGAAGGTTGATGAGATCCTTCCGCCATAGGCATGGAGTCTTGAGCGAGAACCCAGCCGATACTCCCTTCACCGGTAGGGTGGTCAAGCCGGAGGTCCTCAAATCCCTCCGTTATTTCATCGACCATCACCTTAGCATATCCTTCGGAATCGGCGGCGGTGAAAAGTTGAGTCGGGTTTAGTAGGATAAACAGAGCCAACAGCCGCCTTGACCTTCAAATTGCTCCATTGCGCCATAAGGTGGCAATTTTCAGCATCCGTGATAGCATCCACGGGATAGCTGGCAGGAGCCGTCAAGGCATGCTGCTCGCTGAAGCAGCTCGGTGGAAGCCACACCGCTTCTCCGCTGAGATGGCGGGGTAGCCGGGGAAGCTTCGGCAGGTCGTTTGTTGTGATCTGCGCTTCTCGTTCCTCTTCTCGTTCCCCTCGCCCCTTTACCCTTCCGTGCAGCGCCTGATTTTGGAACTGCTCCAGTTTCTTCCTCCTGTCTTGGGTTTTGTAACCCCTGCGTCCGGAAATCTAGCCTTCCACGAAACGGAGCCTGGCGTGCCTCATGTCCGTCCGTGGTGCTCAGGATTCCCGAGGGCCATTGTGAGCTCGTCCTTCTCCCCGTCGAACGAACTTCCCTTGCTGCGCTGCTTCGATATAATGCTTAAGCCTCTTGACCGGTATGTCCAATTGTTCGTCCGTCCAAATGCACTTCCTGTTATAGGGTCCAAGGATCCGCCGCCCCGAAGAACCAAGTCCGCAACGGTCTGCCAGTTCATTGTCTCTGGTTCGTTCCTTTATGAAGCAGATCAATCTCAGCCTTGGCCCACTTAGGTCGGGCTACGAGGTAGCCACGACCCGCGGCGATGGTGAAGCTTCTTCTTCGCAGCATTTCTCTTGTTTGTCGCCGACATCTTTTTACTCTTTTCCGATGTCTTGTAGGCCACAAATGCGGGCTAGTCATCTCTGATCTTCTCATATTTGCCCTTGAATTCTGGTGTCTCATTTTTTTCGACATACATATTGAGTTCTTTCTTCCAATTCCTGAATAGTTCTGCCATCTTCTTAAGAGCAAAAGACTTGATTAATGGCTCTATTACTGGCTTCTCCAGATCATCCTCTAGCGGTAGGGTAAAATTTGACTTCAGCTCAGTCCAAAGATCATTTTTCTGCATATCATTGACACAAGACACCTCAGGGTCTTCGTTCTTAGGCTTATACCATTGGTGGATGCTGATCGGGATCTTGTCCCTAACCGTAACCCCGCGACCGAGCAACAAATGTCTTCTCCGTCCGGTAGGGTTCAATCGGTTGGCCGTCAGCGATTTCTATGATCTCAAACTTTTCATCCGAGCTCAACTTTTCTTCGGCCTCGCCTCTTTACCGGGTTGTGCTCGATCCGGAGGGCTAGAAAAAGAACAAAGACGAGAGTTAATTAATATGTGTACATACCAAAACAAAGACGAGAGCTAGTCAGATAGGCTTAACTAATATATATACCTGGCGGACTCGGTTTGGTGATCACCGGAGCCGTCCTCACGGTCTACTTCTTCACCCTCTCCTTCTTGCACCGACATTGGGTCATCGGAGCCATGTAAATCATAGCCAGCTGCTTCTTCACCCTCTTCTTCCAGACCATCGTTGACGTTGAGAAACGTCATCGAGGAGACGGCATCACTTCCTTATGCGATTAGGTCCCTCAACAACGCTTGTTGTGCTTCGTGTAGGGTGGTGTCCATAGTTTCTACAAAATTTTTACTAAATGGCATTTTTTTTTCAAACATGACAGATATGGTTATATTAGTGGCAAACGAGAACTAGCTAGCTAATCACAATAAGGAATCATATTAGTGGCCTCGACGCTGCTTCTCTAGGGTTTGGGGTGGCCTCGACAACGCTTCAAGGGTTAGGTGGCCTCGAGAACGCTTCAAGCTAGGAGGGGTAATATCGCTTCTACCTAATTGAAGCTATCGGGAGGGGGTCGTTGAACACTACATCTATGTCCCACAAGTGACGTGGGCATCGACGCATGTAGGGTAGAGGGTCGTGGATCGCCGAGCGGTCGAGGGTCAAGGGTGGAGGATCGCCGAGGTCGGGAGGTTGCCTAGTGTCAAAGGATTCAACAAAACCATGTCTTCATCATTAGGCGAAAGTAACAGGTGCATGATGGTGCGAAGCTCTCCAAAGTTATTTTGGAACGGAGTCCAGATAGGATAATTCACTTTACGGTACAAAGTTCAGCAAGAACCTTCCGAATATCGTTATTTGAAAGCCCTTTGCTGAGATTCGCATACAAAAGGCAAATTATCCTATCCGGACTCCATTCCGTATCAACTTTGGAGGACTTCGTACCATCATGCCATGGTTACTTCCGGCTAATGATGAAGTCATGGATTTCTTCAATACTTTGACACTATAGGAACCCTCGACCCTGAAACCTTCGACCCTTGACCCCTTAAGGACCCTCGACCCTCTACCCTAGTTCCCGACCCTCGACCCCTCGGCGATCCTCGACACCCTCGATACATATACAACGAAGCAATAAAAAGAAGAGAAAAAAAAAGAGGAGAAGAAGAAAGGAATAGAAGAGAAGAAGAAAAAATAGAATTTTTTTCTATTTTTTCTTCTTCTCTTCTATTCCTTTCTTCTTCTCCTCTTCTTTTTCTTCTTTTTTCCTCTTCTTATTTATTTCTCCTCTTCGTCCTCTCCTCTTCTTCTCCTTTCTTCCTCTTCTTATTTTCCTTTTTATATGAACATATCATCATATATATGAACATACATTTTCTTTGCATATGCATATGAACATACATACATACATTTTTCTTTCATATGAACATACATACATACATTTTCTTTGCATATGACCATACATACATTTTTCTTTGCATATGACCATTCATACATTTTCTTTGCATATGCTTTGCATATAAACATACATACATATGAACATACATACATACATATAAACATAACATACATACACAAAAAATTCTAAAAATCTGCCTAAAAAATCTAAAAATCTGCCTAAAAAATTATATGAAAAAAGCATACATCATCCATCCATCCATATAATGAACATATAATCATCCATCCATCCATATAATCAACATATGCATATGAAAAAAAATTATATGAAGAGGATCGAGGGGACAGGGAGGAAAGGGGGTCGCCGGAGCTGGACCGACCGGGGAGGAGGGGCGGCGTCCAGGCAGGGGCGGCAGTGGGGGCGGGCGCCGGCGACGACGACAATGGTGGGGGCGGGCCGGGGCGCAGGGCGCGGCCGTGCGTGCTCGGGACGGGCAGGGCACGGGCGGCGGCCGGCGTGGGCTCGGGCGCGGGGCAGGGGCACGGGGAGACGGGGATGGCGGCCGGCGGCGGCGACGGCTACGAGGAGCGCGCGAGCGATTTGGGCAGCCTGGCGGCGGGGGCAACTAGCTAGGGAGGCGAGGGAGATGTGAAATTTTCACAAGTCCTGTATATATAGAAAGTGCATTGGTCCCGGTTGGTGCCACGAACCGACCAATGCTACTAGTCGGTTGGTGCAACCAACCGGGACCAAAGGCCAATTTTCAGCAGCCCAAAGGGCGGAAGCGGCGACCTTTGGTCGGTTGGTGGCACCAACCGGGACTAAAGGCATTGGTCCCGGTTCGTGGCACCAACCGGGACCACCTACTAGTCCCGGTTGGTGCCACCAACCGACCAAAGGCATTGTAACGCCTCGCGCCAAATGTTTAATCCCACCTCGCTAGTTGAGAGGAGCCGCACCAGGTTTATAAGGTGCGGTGCGCCTTCCTCTCGAGCTCCTCTCTAAAGCAGGCTTCGGGCCTAAACGTGCAATATGTGCACAGTGGGCCCTCTTGGGCCACCAGCGGCTGAATCTGGCCCATGGTAGGGTTTCTAGTCGTATTCATGCCGTGGGTGCCCAGATGGGTGGCACTTTTTTTTGTTTTTTTGTTTTATTTGTTGCTTTATTTAGTTTATTTTGGTTTTGGTTTATTTTTCTTTTGGTCTTTTGCTTTATTTTTAATTCTTTTTTGCTTTTAGTTTTAGAAAAATTATAAACTTTCTGTTTGTGCCATTAGTTTTCAAATTTGAAAACACTTTTTTTGATTTCTTTGTTGCTTTATTTATTTTATTTTGTTTCTACTTACAACAAAATACTTATTGTTGCTATTTTTATTTTTTCAGTTTTTGTTATGTTTTCTGCATTATTTAGTTTTTGTTGTTTTTTGCTTTATTTTTAATTCTTTTTGCTTTTAGTTTTAGAAAAATTATAAACTTTCTGTTAGTGCCATTAGTTTTCAAATTTGAAAACTCTTTTTTTGTTTTCTTTGTTGCTTTATTTATTTTATTTTGTTTCTACTTACAACAAAATACTTATTGTTGCTATTTTTATTTTTTTTCAGTTTTTTGTTATGTTTTCTGCATTATTTAGTTTTTGTTGTTTTTTGCTTTATTTTTTAATTCTTTTTGCTTTTAGTTTTAGAAAAATTATAAACTTTCTGTTAGTGCCATTAGTTTTCAAATTTGAAAACACTTTTTGTTTTCTTTGTTGCTTTATTTATTTTATTTTGTTTCTGCTTACAACAAAACGGTGTGTAGAGGGACGGCCTTATAAACCGGTGTGAGCGCCCTTCGGTTGGCGAGGTTTTCAAATTCATAGTTTTCAAATGAACTCTGAAAAAGTTGGCATAACATGTGCTTGTACAAAACGGACAATGGTATCATACTAAATGCATTACAAAGTTGGCATGGTATCATCATAATAGTTGCGGGAGAAAGTCTTCACTTTTTCTTCGCTTGTGTCATTTGCTTATTGCGCCGTAACCGTGGATAATCTTCATCGTTTATCAGGATGCTTGGGTCAGCCTTGACTTTGAAGGGAGGAATTTCATGAAACTTTTCATACTCTTCGGACATGTCTGTCTTGCCCTCCACTCCCAGGATGTCCCTTTTTCCTGAAAAGAACTATGTGGCGCTTTGGCTCATTGTATGATGTATTCGCTTCCTTATCTTTTCTTTTCCTCGGTCCGGTAGACATGTCCTTCACATAGATAACCTGTGCCACATCATTGGCTAGGACGAACGGTTCGTCGGTGTACCCAAGATTTTTCAGATCCTTGTTGTCATTCCGTCTGTGGGTCTACATACCCCGCCTCTGACAGATTGACCCACTTGCACTTAAACAAAGGGACCTTAAAATCTACTCCGTAGTCAAGTTCCCATATGTCTACTATGTAACCATAATATGTGTCATTTCCCTTGTCGGTTGCTGCATCAAAGCGGACACCGCTGTTTTGGTTGGTGCTCTTTTCATCTTGGTCAATCGTGTAAAATGTATTCCCATTTATCTCGTATCCTTTCCAAATCATTACAGTCGAAGATGGTCCCCTGGACAACAAGTACAGCTCATCACAAACAGTGTTGTCACCTCGAGACGTGTTTCCAACCAACTGTTGAAAGTCCCGATGTGTTCACATGTAATCCGATCGTCGCCGCTCCGGGTGTTTGGAGCGCAGATCGTTTCTTGTGTTCATCGACATACGGGTCACCAAGGTAGAGTTGTAGAAGCTGTAGTGTGCTTGAGACCAAGAATATCCGTCCCTGCATATTATTGAGTCTCTTCCAAGCGTGCCTTTTCCTGTCAGTCTCCCCTCATACCGCGATTTAGGGAGACCTATCTTCTTAAGGCCAGGAATGAAGTCAACACAAAACCCGATGACATCCTCTGTTTGATGGCCCATGGAGATGCTTCCTTCTGGCCTAGCGCGGTTCTGAACATATTTCTTTAGGACTCCCATGAACCTCTCAAAGGGGTACATATTGTGTAGAAATACGGGCCCCGTAATGACAATTTCGTCGACTAGATGAACTAGGACGCGCGTCATGATATTGAAGAAGGATGGTGGGAACACCAGCTCGAAACCGACAAGACATTGCGCCACATCACTCCTTAGCATTGGTACGATTTCTGGATCGATCACCTTCGAGATATTGCATTGAGGAATGCACATAGCTTCACAATGGCTAATCGGACGTTTTTCGGTAGAAGCCCCTCAATGCAACCGGAAGCAGTTGCGTCATAATCACGTGGCGATCATGAGACTTTAGGTTCGGAACTTTTTCTCCGGCATATTTATTATTCCCTTTATATTCGAGAAGCCAGTCGGGACCTTCATACTGAGCAGGCATTGAAAGAATATTTCTTTCTCTTCTTTCATAAGAGCGTAGCTGGCAGGACCTTCATAATGCTTCGGAGGCATGCCCTCTTTTTCGTGCAAGCGTTGCAGGTCCTCTCATGCCTCAGGTGTATCTTTTGTCTTCCCATACACGCCCAAGAAGCCTAGCAGGTTCACGCAAAGGTTCTTCGTCACGAGCATCACGTCGATCGAAGAGCGGACCTCTAGGTATTTCCAAAGAGGGTAGGTCCCAAAATATAGATTTCTTCTTCCACATGGGTGCGTGATTCTCAGCGTCATTCAGAACAGCTAGTCCGCCGGGACCCTTTCCAAAGATTGCGTGTAAATCATTGACCATAGCAAGTACGTGATCACCGAATGCGCATGGCGGGCTTCTTCCGGTGATCTGCCTCGCTTTTGAAATGCTTGCCTTTCTTTCGACATTGATGGTTGGTCGGAAGAAATCGGCGATGGCCCGTGTACACATTCTTCCTGCAGCTTCGGTATACTCTATCGGTGTCAAGTAAACAGTGCGTGGCGCGTGGTATCCCTTGTTTGTCCGTCACGAAAGGTTACCGAGAGCGCCAATCGTTGATGGTCACGAACAGCAACGCCTTTAGGTCAAATTCCTCCTTTTGTGCTCATCCCACGACGCACACCGTTTCCATTCCACAGCTGTAAAAGTTCTTCAACTAATGGCCTTAGGTACACATCAATGACGTTGCCGGGTTGCTTAGGGCCTTGGATGAGAACGGCATCATAATGAACTTCCGCTTGATGCACATCCAAGGAGGAAGGTTATACATACATAGAGTCACGGGCAGGTGCTGTGATTGCTGCTCTGCTCCCGAAAGGATTAATGCCATCCGCTTAAAGCAAACCATACGTTCCTTGGGTCCTTTGTAAACTCATCCCGATTTTCTCTCGATTTTTCTCCACTGCGACCCGTCGTGGGTGCTCTCAACTTCCCGCCTTTCTTACGGTCCTCACTTTGCCATCGCATCAACTTGGCATGCTCTCCGTTTACGAGCAGACGTTTCAACCGTGGTATTATAGGAGCATACCACATCACCTTCGCAGAACCCTCTTCCGGAGGCTTGCCGTCAACATCACTGTGGTCATCTCGTCGATCTTATAATGCAATGCACCGCATACCGGGCATGCGTTCAGATCCTTGTAGGCACCACGGTAGAGGATGCAGTCATTAGGGACTGCATGTATCTTCTCCACCTCCAATCCTAGAGGGCATACGACCTTCTTTGCTGCGTATGTACTTGTCGGGCAATTCGTTATCCTTTGGAAGCTTCTTCTTCATTATTTTCAAGAGCTTCTCAAATCCTTTATCGTGCATGACATTCTCTGCCTTCCACTGCAGCAATTTGAGTACGGTACCGAGCTTTGTGTTGCCATCTTCGCAATTGGGGTACAACCCTTTTTTGTGATCCTCTAACATGCGATCGAACTTCAGCTTCTCCTTTTGACTTTTGCATTGTGTCCTTGCATCGACAATGACCCGGCGGAGATCATCATCATCGGGCACATCGTCTGGTTCCTCTTGATCTTCAGCAGCTTCGCCTGCTCCGACACCATCGTGCACATCGTCTGGTGCATCTTGATGTTCATAGCATCACCGTATTCAGGGGCACATAGTTGTCATCGTACTCTTCTTCCTCGCCGTCTTCCATCATAACCCCTATTTCTCCGTGCCTCGTCCAAACATTATAGTGTGGCATGAAACCCTTGTAAAGCAGGTGGGTGTGAAGGATTTTCCGGTCGAGTAAGACTTCAGATTCCCACATATAGGGCATGGACAACACATAAAACCATTCTTCTTGTTTGCCTCAGCCACTTGAGAAAATCATGCACGCCCTTAATGTACTCGGAGGTGTGTCTACATCACCGTACATCCATTGCCGGTTCATCTGCGTGCATTATATATAATTAAGTGTGTCAAAAATCATTACGTAACATCATGAATAGATAATTAAGTGACCAAATTAATAGAAGTTCATCATCACATAAAAACCAAAGTACATACATATTTCTCATCTAACAACATAAAGCTCTGCAGAGCATCTAAATTAATTAAACCATACATTGAAACTATGTAAAACATTTCAATGCGAAAACAAATACGATCATAATCGCAACCAAGGTAACAACTGATCCAACGACATAATGATACCAAGCCTCGGTATGAATGGAATATTTTCTAATCTTTCTCATCTTCAAGCGCATTGCATCCATCTTGATCTTGTGATCATCGACGACATCCGCAACATGCAACTCCAATATCATCTTGTCCTCCTCAAGTTTTTCTATTTTTTCCTTCAAGAAATTGTTTTCTTCTTCAACTAAATTTAACCTCTCGACAATAGGGTCGGTTGGAATTTCCGGTTCAACAACCTCCTAGATAAATAAAATCTATGTCACGTTGGTCGGCATAATTTTCATAAACAATAAATGAACCAATAGTTATGAAAAGATAATATATACCACATCCGAATCATAGACAGGACGAGGGCCGACGGGGGCGGATACCAAAACCATCATACTATATAAGATGCAATAATAAAAGTAAGAAAATAATACAAGTATCTATCTAAACAAACAAGTAATAATATTTTTCCTTTCGTAAAGAAGATAAGAACAAGAGGCTCACCACGGTGGTGCCGGGCGATGAGATCGGGCGTGGTGATCGACGGCATGATGAAGACGGGACGGGCGTGACGGACTGCTAAACCTAGATAAATATTGAGGAAAATGGAGCTTGGCGGTCGAGCTTGGAGAGGAGAAACCTTAAGTAGTGTGGCTCGGGCATTCTATTGAACACCTTGTGTGCATAGGAGGTGAGCTAGAGCACCACCAAGCCCTCTCCCCCTCGGCCGAAAAAAGCAGAGCGGTGTGCTCGCCCTTGCGCTGAGGGGCTATATATAGGCAGCACCATTAGCCCCGGTTGGTGGCTTGAACCGGGACTAAAGGGAAGCCTTTGGTCCCGGTTCATGCCACCAACCGGGACCAATAGTGGTGGGCCAGAGCCAGACCATTGGTCCCGGTTCGTCCCACCAACCAGGACCAAAAGGTCCCGGACGAACCGGGACCAATGGCCCACGTGGCCCGGCCGGCCCCCTGGGCTCACGAACCAGGGCAAATAGCTCCATTGGTCCCGGTTCTGGATTGAACCGGGACTAATGGGCTAAACTGGCCTGGACGAAAGCTCTGTTTTCTACTAGTGAATCACCAAAAAGGGGGAGATTGTAAGTGCATCTAGTACCACCCCTAGTTGTTTTTGGAGTATTGACGACAAATGTGGTTGAGGGACTAATGCGTTTGTGAGAATTGCAGGATAACGCAGGTAGTGTCCCCCATTGATTCGGTTTACCTACCAGAGATTACCCCTAAAAATGTATGAAGACATTGACGACAATGGTGGCATGTGAAGATGTTCACATTGAAGACTATGACATGAGAAGACATTGAGTGAAGACTATGGAGCGTGAAGACTGTGTCGTTTCGTTGTTTCCTTTTCTTCTTTGTTGAGTCATAGGAACCACCGCATTGTTAAGTGGGGTCCAAGTGATCATAGTCGGAATGATCAAGTGATGCTCAACCCAAATCCTATGTCTTCGAGCGAAGACAATGAGAGCAAAACTTATCCAGAGCTGGATGAGTCAACTTTGCTTGTAGCCCAAGTAAAGTTGTCGTGTGTGTTTGAAATCTGACCGTTGGAACACGTGTCAGTTCCTTAGTGACCCAGGGTCATTTCGGACATATCAGGTCAGGTTGCCTAGTGGCTATAAATAGCCCACCCCATACACCATAAATCGGTGGCTGCTCAGAGTTAGTGCACGGCTTTTGTCGTTTGAGAGCAACCCACCTCGAAGCCTTTGAGAGGGAGAAATCCTTGCGAGGACAAAGCCCAAACACCCAGAGCCAAAGAGTGTTAGGCGTCACTGAAGTCTTTCTGTCTGTGTGACCTGAAGACTTATTACACTTGAGGACTGTGAATCCTCCAGCCGGTTAGGCGTCGCGTTCTGACCACCAAGAGTCATTGTGGATTGCCGGTGAACGCAGTATGTGAAGGTTCGGAAGTCTACCTTGAAGACTTACCAGAGTGATTGGGCGAGGACTGTGTGTCCTTAGCTCAAGGGGAATAAGGTGAAGACGCGGTCTTCTGAGTTGAATCTCAGCCTCCCTAACCAGATGTACAATTGTCACAGCAACTGGAACTGGTCCAACAAATCCTGTGTCTTCAACAAGTGACTGGTTCTATCTTCTCCCTCTCCTTACTTAGAGTATGTCTTCGTGAAGTCATTGCCTATTTGTCATACCTGTTTGACTTCATTGCTTGACTACTTTTGTTGATTGGCTTCTCACTATCTTCCATCTTGATCCTACTACCAAGCTGCTATTAGTCTTGTACTTTCACGTTATTGCATACTTGACTATGGTTTGCTTGTTGTAGTTTATCTTCCGCTGCATATCAATTAGGTCATTTCTATTGTTTGTCTTTGAAACATCCGTGTTTTGAAGACTTTGTTAAAAATCGCCTATTCACCCCCCCTCTAGTTGATAACTAGCACTTTCAGCGAGACAGAGAGGGAGGAGGCGTTCGGTGGAGTTGGGAGGGCTCTATCTCGTGGGCTCTTTTTTTTCTCCTTTTCTCTAGATGGATGGATGGATGGCTGGATGGATGTGGGGTGGAGAGCTAGATGGATGGATATGCGCCACGTCATCGATCCGTGGCACAAACATTTCCACCAATAGGAATCAAGCTCATGCAATTGTGTTCTCCCTTTGTTTTTCTTCTAAATTTTTTTACTCTCTTGGACCGCTGAAGGAGGGCAAGTGCTAACTGCGTCCACGGCGGTGAAGGGTCTGGTGTCCTCTGGCCTCGCCGCCATCGGAGCAGCACTAGAGGTGGAGGCCACCGAAACCCTAGCCACGAGGTAGGGTTGTGGGTGGACGGAAGGAGCGGATCCTGACGCATGGATGGACGCGGCAGGACGAGGTCCGGCGGACCCGGCTGCCGGCGATTTGTGAGGGGAGAGGAGGATCACAGCGGCATGCCGGATCCAGCCACTTGTAAACTGCACCATCTTCGAGTTAGTATCTTGCTATAGAGAGAGAATGTTTCGTTTTGTGAAGGAACTGCGCTGCCTGTTGCTTCGTTGACCTCAAAAATTCTCATACTCTCAAAGGGGGCCATTTCATGACACGTGCCAGGACATGGCATTTTTCGGGCCCGCCTGGATTATTTGAGACATTTACTGCATCCGTAGGGTTTCAATGTGGGGAATTGCAGATCTGCACGACGGCCACCTGAAATGATGTCCAGAAGTGGTTTGTAAAATCATATATGATGTCTTTGAAGCATGCATTGGCCTAGTGCAACCAAAGAAGGAGGAGCCCCACAACCGGGGGGGGGGGGCGAATGTACCTTGGTGGCATGCCAGATCAAGCCGTAAAAATCTGTGGAAAATCATACGATGCCGGAAATCCTCGGGACCCAGCACAGTGTCTTCATATGCCCCGTGTAGGGTGTGGTAAAAGTTTGAGCGCGTTTCGCAGAAGCCTGACCAGAGGCCGCTTGTAAACTGCAGCATCTCCGAGTTAGTATCTAGCTATCGAGAGAGAACGTGTCTGGTTTGTGAATGAAATGCGTTGCCCATTCCTCCATTGGCTATTTCAACCCTCCATCGCACTTGTATACATATATTAAGACACAATGCAAGTTTGGGTACCATTGATACCCCCAAGGCCCCCGACCGACCTAATCCTAGCCCGGTTGACCCGAAGATCTAGGCCTTTGACTTTCACCGGACGCCCTTTGACCAACGTACTTTTCCACCAGGTTGTGATAGGTTAGCCCATAGGAACATTTCAAAACAAGGTCTGGGCCCAACACACCAGCGGACCTTCCTTGTGTCGACCCGATGCGGCCATTCCCCCCTCCCCCCCTACAAGTGCCGGCGGCAGTGCCTTCCGTGAAGGGGGTCACACTCCGGAGCCGCATGTCTTTTGTTTGCACTGACAAAGACACTTCCAGACATGTAAGAGGATCTGGCGCAAGATTTGGTGGCATAGCTAGCCCCCAAAGGCCCCCGACCACACTCGTAGACATGCGAAGAACAATCCATGGTGGGGGATTTTTTCACATACTCCTGCATCTTACAAAAATATAAGAAATTGCCACACATATTATATCATATGTGTCTACACTGTGTAAAAATCTCATGAATTGATTACGCTCCAAGTGTTCAGGAATATTCATGCAATGCCAAAAACGCATAAGGATTACTTGATTGCATCGCTGCTCATGAGGGCGAACCTCACACCGGAGCCGCCAGATTGCCTCTTTAGACATGGCACCACATCTTTCCACATGTATGAGGACTCGGCGATGTTACGGTGGCATTGTCCCTCAAGGCCCCCGGTCAGCCGAACCCTAGACAAGTTGACCCGGAAAATCTTCACCTTTGACTTTCACCGAACGAGCTTTGACCAATGGACGTTTTCACCTGGTTGTGATAGGTCGGCCCATAGGAATACTTGAGAACAAGGTCTGGGACAAACCCACCATAAGATTCCCTTCGTGTCAACCCGACATGGCCGTTTCCTCCCTCCAAGTGACAGCGGCATCGGCGTCCATGAAGGGTCACACTCCTGAGCCAGTTGCCTTTGCACCCGCCACCACAATCCTTGAAACAATCTGATGAAGCAAACATGATTTAAGTTTGTTCAAATTTGAAACATAGTATAGCACATAATGCTTTCAAGATTCTGATAAAAAACCATATAAATTTTGTCAAAATCAATCCAAGTATCAATTACTTATGATTTTAATAAAGCGGAAGGACCTATATGCAAAAGTATAGGAGGCCACATTTCTAACATACTCAAAAACAAATACAAACTGGATATTCATAATCTATGGAAAATTCTACCCTAAATCTATGTATAATTTGTGTATGTTTAAGTTTAGATAAGTTAGATTTAAATTAAACAAAATTTAACTTAAAAAATAAAAATAATTTAAAATAAAAACAAATAATATCTATGCCTACGGCCATGCCGTAGGCATAGTTCTTGGCCAGGGGCTGCCAGGAGGTGCCACGTGGCGGGGCTATGCCTACGGCAAGGCCGTAGGCATAGATGGAAAACTATGCCTACGACTTTGCCGTCGACATAGCTCTGCCACGTGGCAGCTCCTAGTCAAAATATATAGATAATATCTATGTCGACGGCCGCCGTCAGGGCCGTCGGCATAGATTTGACCGCGTCAGCCCGCCGTTTGTCCCTAGGCCACCAGGGCCACATCTATGCCGACGGCCTAACTATGCCTACGGTCACCATAGGCATAGATCGATATATGCCGACGGCCTAACTATGCCTACGGCTGCCGTAGGCATAGATGGAGGTATGCCGACGGCTTCTCTATGCCGACGGCTTTTCCCAGGCCGTCTGCGTAGCTCGAGTTATGCCGACGGCCCCGACAAAAAGCCGTCGGCATAGATAAGGCCGTAGGCATATAGGGTTATTCCGGTAGTGACACTAGTTTACCACAAACCACCACTTGCCCCGGCATATGGGATGAGATAACGTCACAAATTGGAAGAAGTATTGGCTTTGAAACATCACGATCGATGAGGTGGTGCTGACGAGTCAATTGCTTCCAATGGCAAGTCCCATGAAACCTGACCAACATATATTGATTATACATATGCAAAATAGAGATAATGCGATGAGGTCTACCATGCGGAAACTGTATTACCATGCCATGATGAGAAACGAGTATCGCAGCGCCTGATGTTGGTGACTCCACGCCGTTCGACCCGGATTCGCGGGAGCCTCGCCTCCGAGGCGCTGATGGCGGACGTACAGTTGCAGGTTGCCGACGCCGACATTGGTCGCGGCCAGCTCGAGGCCCAGCTTCTGGAACACGCCCGTTGATGAGCTAGATGTGGGGCGTAGCTGGTCTGGAAGCCCCGCCGCCGCCGCCGCACGACTGTCAGCACCGTCAAAGGGAATGGAGAGAAGGTGGGTGAGGGTGGGAAGCGGTGGCGCCGAGGGAAATGTTCTCCTACTATCCTGCAGCATAGAGGGAGCAGGGTGAGCATCACGAACAGAGCAGTGACACAACCTCTAAACTGAATCGAATCAAATCGAGAAGAAAGAGGGCGCCTTGAGAGGGTCGGGGTAAAGGAACCGCAACGAACTCTCTCCTCGCGCTGATGAGCGGCGTCAAACCAGACGGCCACGGGTACCAGACCGGCGCCGAGGTCGCCGGCGGGGGCGGAGGTGGTTTGGGCCATTGCCCGGTGGCGACAGGAGTTGAAGGGGGGGAAAGCGGTTGCTCGATGGTGACATGATCCTTCCACGCGACGGCAATCCCGGCCAAGGGAGAAAAGGTACATGAGGGGAGGGGAGGGGAAGGGCAGGGTTCGGCAGTGGTGGGGAGCCTCGCCTCCGAGGTGCTGATAGTGGACCTGACGCTGCAGGTTGTTGGCGCCGAGATTGGTCGCGGCCAGCTCGAGCCCGTCGAGATCTGGAACCACTGCCGCACGACTGTCAGCACCGGCCAAGGGAAGGCGGGGAGCGCGGAGGCAGTGGTGGACAGCGGCGCCGAGCGTTCCTGCAACAGAGATGAAGCAACGCGAGCTTGAGGAACAGAGCAGCACCAGCAACTCTAAATTGAATGGAATGGAATCGAGAGAAAGAGGGCACCTTGACTTGACATGGTGGCAGCAGAGGGCCTCACGCAGAAGATCTGGCCGTGACAGCCTAACTAGTGGCTAGGTCGCCGGCGGCGGCTGGTTTACTCGGTGGCGACACGAGGCGAAGGCGCCTTCTCAGTGGCGACGGAATCCTTCCGCGCGAAGACATTCCGCCGGAGGGTGTGGCGGCGGCGATGTGGGTAGGGAATCAGGGGAGGAGGAAGAAGCTGTGCAGGAGCGGGTTTGGGCTGGGGCTCTCGTTGTGTACTAGGGTTTCATTCATGTCTCTATCCTCCTTTCTCTCCTTTCGTTTGAAGTCCCAAACCGCGAAAACAATAAGGCGGCCTTGTGACCGACATGCGGGAGGCTGAATGTTTTCACACAAAGAGGCGGGACATATTTCATAGGATGCCGAAAATATGACCGACGCTTATCCGGAGACGTGTGAGACGCTCTGCTCGTCGTACTAGCCTGCTACAGGTCCTTATCTCCTCCCACGGACTGGCTCCACCAAAGCAATCCTAGCCGTCTCTCTTTCTTGGATCCAACGGCGGATATACCAAGTCACGCGGATCACGCCACCGCTTCTTGTAAAACCCGCCAAATATTTGTACAGCTCCCACCACTCTGGCTTAAACTTGTTAATGGATTGTATTACAAAACTAAAATAATAATAAGTTCAATGTAAATATATGAAACACAAAGATGTTGACATTGATTTTATTTTGACTATGACCACTATTTCTTTTTGCCACGTGTGCCCCACTCATCAACGGGTTACCATTATTTTTTTCCTTCCAACAAAATTTCAATCATGCATCTCATCGGGCCAACCCTTGAGATGGCAATGCCCCCCCCCCCCCCCCCGACACACACACACACACACACAAAAACATAACAGTGGAGACAACAAGGGAGCTTGGGGAGAACAACAGTAGTGTGGGAGCTACACCGACGATCCGTTGCCGCTAGTGTTTAGCGATGCCTCCATCGGCTAGCTCCCGCCGTCATCGTGGTTTACCCTTGGAGCTCAAGGTACATCGGTCGGAGAAGCTGCAGATCTGTCGTAATCGTTGTTGTCACCGGGAGGTACAGGAGCGGCGTGACCGGGGAGAGAGGATGGGTCATCTATGTGTGCAGGTCAAAGGCATGAAGAGGGGCCTACGTGAATCTAGGGCGTCAAAGGAGAGCGGTCGGCGCCAATGTCGGAGCGCATGTTATATTGTTAGGTCTGAATTTGCAGTCCCATTCGAGATACATATATGAAAAATATATAAATCAAAGGATACCAACCAAAAAAAACTGAAAATGGTGCTAGTTGTCGCAAACAAAATTCTCTTCTCTCTTCGAGATTTAGGGTTTATTCTACAACGACAAATTGACATGCACGCGAGTACGTCTTTTATGTCGAGCAATCAACCTAGCTAGTTGCAACACGTGCCACCACACTATGATCTTATTGCATATACAGTAATAGTTCGCACGTTCAACCGTTTTGTAGATGCGAGTCTTGAAAATTCAAAAAGATCATTTGGACCTGTTGAAATAATATATATATATATATATATATATATATTTATATTTATTTATTTACTTATTTATTTATTTATTTATTTATTTTCAACATGTCTGTCCAAGTATGGGAGGCTCGATCAAATCTATAACCATCCCAATGGGCTATTTTATTTATTTGGTGGTAAACTAGCTGGGGTTAATAGGCATGCAATTCAAAATGCTTAAACATGGCAGACACTAAAAAAATTGATTTACAATGAACATAACCATTTAAATGGCAATCTCAACAATGTGTCAGTTCCATATATAACGGAGAGCGGGATTTCTGCCACGGTGTTTTGTCATGCGCGCCATCATAGGTGTTTGCCTTCCTAAGTACTCGAATTTAACTTCCACGATGTCTACTATGCCTTACTTCCCCTAACCAGTGGCTAGCTCGCCCCGCTATGTGCCTCGTGTATCTTCATGCTACTGTCCGCGTGGTATCTATCATTTTTGCTAAAAAAAAAGCTACTTGATTGGTTTACCGTCCTATCGTCACTATATATCGTTGTCCAATACACCTAGTTGTGCCTAACATTCAATTTTCTCAGTTGCATGACGAGTGTTTTGATTCGCACTACTATTGCTTCGCTTCGTCAAGCTTGTCGTTTTCTCAGCTAGACCTTGCCATGCGCTTCTGTCGGCTCCTTTTTCATTATTTCTACCAGCAACTCCATGTCGTGGGTGGCATGGCGTGTCATATTTAGAGCATTTTAAACATGTTGCTGTCAGTCGATTGTTAAAATGAAAAGGTCGTCAACACGAAAAATTCCCAACTTACCAATAAGTGCAAAGAAACAAAAAAATAATCCTTTTTTTATCATCTCAAGCCCGAGGTACAGTACTATGCAAATTCGGCAGCGATTACTAAATCAGCGTTGGAGCCCCAGCAAATGATTCTCCTACGATTATGAACTGTGTATGCTCAATCCATGGCGTGCTTCGGCAAATGTCTGCAAATATCATGAGGATCACCCTGTGGTTTTACATTTCACTTATTATTGCTACTCAATCCTTTCCTGCTTGCTAGAGCTCGGTTTGTAATCCATGGACTTAAATCAACCATCACCGATCGTCTTGAGCTGAATTACATACGATCTTGGATGGGAGGCCAACAACGCAGGTTAGTAGACCAAAACAAATTCGTCTTATTAACATGCGCATGCGCATGTGTCGTTGGACGGCTTGTTGATTAAGCTTCACGTTTGAGGCCTTTTGTGGAGGTGCACTTGAAGAAGCAGCGAGAAGATCGATTCAAAGCTAGCTGATACACCATGCATGCACGCACGCAGCTGTAGCGGATGCATGATGCATGTGAGTGTCGTTGCATGTACTCCTCTCGATCGAAATGGCCGGCTCATGTACATACTTACGTGAAGCAAGATCCGATATTTTGATGTTATATTTTTTTTGAATGAAAGAAGGGCTTTGCACCCTTCCGATTTTCATTAATGAAAATCATAAAGTTCGGAGCTTTGATGTCATATATGCTATCGAAAGAGAAAGAAAGAAAAAAAAATACGATTCTTTGACCGCCCCGGAAGCCAGCAGGCCGTCTCACCACCGTCGCGTCAGTCGTCGATCGGAGAAGCGATGCGTGATTGTGAGCCTCGGTTGTTGACGGACGCCGCAAGGCTACGCTGCATGATTGTGCCGGAAGGATCCGAGGTGAGGCCTCCCTCTCGTATTGTTGTTGGTCCGGGAGGCTGGCCGGCGAGGTGGAGTTGGTTGGCAGCTTCGGCGAGCGAGGGGGAGACCGAGCTTGGCGGTGTTTCACTCGGCGCCCGTGAGTCGGCAAGGTAGAACTGGAACCCCTACTGTGTGTGCGTGTGCGTGTTCGTGTTCATCTGGAGC
Organism: Aegilops bicornis; assembly: GCA_021605145.1. Classification (NCBI taxonomy): domain Eukaryota; kingdom Viridiplantae; phylum Streptophyta; class Magnoliopsida; order Poales; family Poaceae; genus Aegilops; species Aegilops bicornis. Next base: position 864,680,907 of record CM038670.1, on the reverse strand, counting down.
GGCGCCGCCACGCGTGGCCGTGGTGGATCTCGATCACGGGCAGAAAGTGTGACCACCAGCTGCGCATGCAGGAGAATGAGACCCTGCTGAAACCCTGCTGAAAAGGCTATAGATGGCGCCGGCTATTTATGGAGGCGACCATTTAATGACACCCTGCTGAAAAGGCTATAGATGGCACCGGCTATTTAAAACTATGGTGTAAACAGAAGAATGGGACGCGTCTAACAAAATCAAATGTTGCTATCCTGCTACTTGTACTTGTATAGAAAGCTTACGTGCTATATATGAGATGAGAGAGAAGGAACAATAACCTGGAGAAAGTCGTTGACAAGAGGACCGTCACGTTTGCGTTTGCGTTTGAGGAAGGAAACAAGTAAGCATGGGGCCTAAATCGTCCTAATTAACAGGCCCAGCAACAATAGGGTCGCATCGCACCGGACCAGTTGAATCAATCAATCTATAATCCGGCACTTGCAGATGATCTTCTAGTGCAGAAGATAAAAGTGGCGTCCGACTGCCTGGGAGTGGTGAACGATATTAACAAGGGTATGGGAGGCTCCCATGCAGCAGTAGTACATGAAGTAATGAACCATAGTAGTAGTTTTGATTCTTGCTTTTTTGTTCATGAGCCACGGTACCATAATTTCGAGGCTCATAATCTCGCCAAGTTTGCCTGTAATCTGAGTTTAGGTAGACATGTGTGGCTGGGTAATCCCCATGACCCAAGACAAGTACCTATGAACATTCTTGATTAATAAAGTGGCGAGTTTCTCAAAATAAATCTATAATCCGGGAAGGAGAAGGAGACAGAGAGGGTTTGCGGCATCTCCGCCGAAACAGGGAGAATAAGAAGTATGATCGCCGGAAACAACTCAGGCGCCGCGGATGCCCATGACATTATTGAATAATTTGCATCAACATTGCCTGTTGGTACATTGGGGGCTGCAACTTCGAAAATTCAGCACTAGGAATGAAAAAGTTCAGGTGAAGCTCAACTATTTAGGGACTTCCCTCTCCATTGGTGTTGAAACTAAATGCCTGAATTGTTGATTGCAATTATGACTCATGAAAAATGGAATTCTGGTGAGGCAGTGGTTTGTCTATAAAAGTGTACTTTTTGCGGTGAGTTATAACATAGTTAAATTGTCGTGAATGTTATCATTTAGTTCAGTGATTTAAGTATCTTCTCTTGTATTCATTCCTAGGTCTTCATTTTCATTTTTGTAATCAGTTATTCAGTGATTTGTTCTTCATACCTTATGTATGCACCACTTTCAGTTTAGTCCTTTTGATCTTTTTCATTTTCCTTATGACATTTCTTCTTTTGACATGGAACACCATGCATTCCATTCGCTAGTGATCGCGACCAAATTGTCGGCCATAGTACCCATTACATCAGAAGGCCAGCCAGTGAGCCAGACACGATGGCCATCCTGGTTCCAGCCTTAGACCATGGCCTGCAAGCAAGTGTGCCGGCACATTACATACACGAGGTTGAAAAACAACTTTGAAATCTATAAAGCCCATGCGGAGCAGGAATTTTGTCTCCCGAAACAGGGTCCCTAGCTATGCACGATCTGTATTATTCGAACCGATAACATGGCTGAGAGTCAGCAATCCGTATTGAAGATAACACGCCCCATTCCAAAATTTTCTGCCAAGTGTATCGCTTTCATCATGGACACTGTTTCTACATGAAGTGCTTCACTCATATTTGATAGCCCTCCCGCTGCACCGAACATGATCTCTCCCGTCGAGTCCCTAGCAATGCACCCCCATCCTCCCCTTTTGCTTTCACTGACGAAGGTTGCATCCATATTGATCATCACCCAGTCCACGGGAGGGCTCAACCATTTGGGATTCATGCTAACAATGGCTGTACGGTCTGAGCTATTGACATCCTGCCATTCGGTAATCATTGCCGAGACCTGTCTGACGAGAGGACGCAGAGCGAGTTGTTGTTCGTCATGTCTGATTTTGTTCCTTTCTGACCACCAGCGCCATAACAAATAGATGATCATCAGCTTGTCCTTTTCAGGCATTGCGAGGACCTTTTCCAGGACTTCCAGTAGCGACTGCACTTGCATAAGGGTGTCTCTTCTTTGCTCCAGACCCTCTTCCCTGATTACATTTCTTCAGTTACATCTCTCATTCTCATCATTCAGTTAATGTATTTTTTTCTCATTCAATTAATTTGTTTATTTCATTACATATATGAGCCATGCCATTCCTTATTCATGAGTCTTTGTCCCTATCTTCCCTTCACATCTGTATAATTATTCCTGCAAGTCATGGTCCTTCTATGTTTTTCTGCCTTTTGCATTCCTTTCATTTTTCTTTCCTGCCCATGTCTTTGGATGCCGATTCATAAAGGGGTGGCCTGTGAATAGGTGGTTGGACAAGGTAGAAGAATGAAGATTAGTCAGGTTATTAAGCCATTTTCTTGATCCATTTAGTAGAAATTGTCTTTTTTTTGCTAGTTACTGTGAATGAGCCTTACTTTAATTACTATGTCCTTTTTTTTCTCATTACGATTTAGTGTGTGTTCTTTAGTCATCAGTCTCTCAGGTATCAGATTTTAGTAATATCTCAAATCTCTCTCTTTCAATGCAGCTTCCAATGTTTTCATCATGTAAGTCTATATATCCTTATTTTACATGCTTGACTAAGGTTTTTGTTTTCAATGTGTTTGTTTGTTTGTCAGCAACAGGATTGAGAAAGATTCCTATGTCTCTACGCCATAAAAGCCAGCCACAAGATTCAGTTTAAAGTGGATGCCCTCAACCCAGTTTTGGATATGTGAACATGAGCTGGCGAGGGGCTTTCAATGGATGCAAGCCACAGGTAACGCAGTGCACTTCTTCTTCGGATGGCCGGCTCTACTTCTTCGAATCCGGATGGTAGAAATTCGCTTCCAAGATTTGACTCCAAACATGGCTTCTCTTGCTCATGGATTGTCATGATAATTTAGCGCTTGATTGTCTATATATCATACTTAAGTTTAGTTAATGTCATTTTTTCAAGGCCAGGGCAGTCATGTCTGCTATCCAAGACATGTATGATCAGACCATAAACATGCAGTACTTGTGTTCCTTTTCATGTCTCTTCTTTGGTGCCGTACTTTTAGTCTAAGTTCTAGTGAACATTGTGGTTTCATTTGCCAGATATGTGAACTAGGGATTCTTCTCCAGGTTAGTGCGTCTCAGTTTTCAAACCCGTTGTATTTCTTCCTTTCTTTTTGTGTGGCTCGTTTTCCTTGTCAAGTCCTGGGACAGTTCAGTAGGAAACAAACGAAAACGTACAAAGTACCAAGACGGAGGCAAATCATGAATAAATGGACACACGTCACATCTTCATTGGATTTTTTTTTTTTGACTTAGGCTAAAATGAAAATCGATCAGTCGACTGTTAATGGACAGTCCCATGTTTGGTACAGTGATTGATAAAGTGTCAAAGTTATCTAGAAAAGCTAGAAAAATATTTGAAAAAGTCTGCTTCTTGAGCTCTAGAACATAAATACTTTTATTTTATTTTATAAGAACAATGACCACATGCCAAGGAGAAAGGGTCCACGCACATCAAATTTGACTCACGGCTCGACGACTTTGCTGTCTCACTCAGATGAATATATATGACTCAAGGCGATAATAAGAACCATCAGAAACTAACTGAAAGTTGGTGGGAGAAGACAGGAAATGGCGACAGAGAAGGTGTTGAGCGACGACAACCTGCTGGAGGAGATCCTCCTCCGGCTCGACCTCCCCACCTGCCTCGTCCGCGCCTCCCTCGCCTGCTCCCGCTGGCTCTGCGCCGTCTCCCGGCCGGCCTTCCTCCGCCGCTTCCGCAGGCTCCACGCGCCCCGTCTCCTCGGCTTCTACGTCGTCGGCGACGGCGTCCCGCGCCAAGACTTCGTGCCGGTCCCCAGCCCTCCTGAGCTGGCCGCCGTCCTCCGCCGTGCCAGCTCTGGCCTCGACGCCTACCCCGATTTCTCGTTCACCATCGACGACTGCCGCAACGGCCGCCTCCTCGTCAACGGCTACAGAGTCGGCGGCACTCAGGTGGTCAGCCCGCTGCTGCATCGGCAGCATCAGCTGGCGCCGGCGCTAGTCCTCCCGCCTCCGCCGCCGGCCAGCCTCGACGGGGTCTCACACGCACACGGCTACACCTTCCTCCCAGAGGACGGCGGCGACGGCGCGTCCTACCACCGCGTGGATCTGGAGCACCACGGCCGGCAGGTCTCCGCACAGGTGTCGACGCCTGGATCCGGCGCTTGCATGGTCCAGATCGCCAAAGCGGAGCTCCCGGAGCCGCCGGACAGAATCCCCGTCCTAACCGTGCTCCTCCGCGGCAAGCTCTACATGGTGACCACGGCCGAATACATCCTCGGGTTAGACTTGGCCGCAGCGAGCTTCTTCGTCGTCCGGCTCCCGGACGGCGTCACGTACCAGTACTTCGGCAGCCTGGTCCTGTCCCGAGGATACGACGACCACCACCACGACGGTGATCACCTCTACCTTTTCCATGTGGTGGATAGGTTTCAGCTGCAGGTCTGGCGCCGCCGGCCCTGGACGACGGCGGCAGATGACGAGGCCCAGTGGGTTCTTGTGCACAACATCTGTCTGCGCGAGGCGTGCAGCCATCTTGTGCAGCAGACGCTTGTAGGTTTCTCGGTGGTCGGCGTCGGGGACAACGCCGAGTTCGCCTTCTTGGAGGAGGATAGTGGCGCCGTCGTCTTGCTGTGGCTAGGGAGCAGGACAGTGCAGAAGGTGTACCAGAGGGACCCGGACAACGATGAACTCATCATCGTGTATCCAGTTACCATGGTCTGGCCGCCTGTCTTCCCTCCACATCAAGCAAGCAGAGCAAAGTTCAGGAACCTGGAAGAAGCAGAGCAAAGTTCAGGAACCTGGAAGAAGCAGAGCAAAGCTAAGCCTAGCTACAGAATGGTTCAGTGATTTTTTACAGTAATTTTTAGTGACTGAAAGTTCACTTGTGATGATGATTCTTGTATGTATTCATGCATAAAAAATATCTGAATTAAAATTCCGAGTTGCACCAGTGAGCTTGTTCTTTAACAGGTTAAGACGCCAGAACTTCTGCAACTGCAAGCAGTGCAATTATTCCCGTATCTTAGTTCACTCAAGGAATACCATGTCAGTTGATAACTTTCTAAATATTCTTCGTTAGCCTTCTTGGAGGAGGATAGTGGCAAAATGCTAGCCCCGCGCACGGTGACGGGGACGGGGACGGGCTTGAGATTTTCTCGTGGGGATGGGACAGGCAAAACCCGGTGGGTTTCGTCCCCATTGCCATCTTGACTGGAGATGCTACCGTTGACTCGTTGTTCATCAGGGCGAGGCTCCATGATCTCTGCGGCAATGTCAGAGAAGCAGAGAAGAGTTAAGCCTAGCTTCAGTATGGTTCACTGACTTTTGTATACTGTAAATTTTAGTGGTTGAAAGTTCACTTGTGATAATGATCCTTTTATGTATTCGTACGATAAAAACATCTCTGAATTAGAATGACAGGTGTTTATCATTTGAATTAAAAAGTTTACCTATCATCTACTCCCTTCGTCCCATAATATAAGAGCGTTTTTGGCACTAGGACGGAGGAAGTATGTATTATAATACATTATTTTTTTGTCGAGCTTTATAGTAACTTTTGCGTCCTCTTTTTGTTCACTTCATGTACTCCATAGCACTGCTTGTTGGAATATTATGTTTGTCTTATTTGCATTTTTTCTGTTGCTTTCCAATAGCATCAAGTGCGGTGCTTACTATACTTCTTAATTATAATGTAGTCTGTCATTCACTAATGAATTTATTCATTTGTGGACTAACTAAATGCACAATTTCTTACAGCTGAAAATAGGAACTGCGCTGAGTACATGGGCCTAAATTGGTTTTTGCAGTTTGCCATATATAAAATAAAAAATAGAATTCAGACTTCATTTGGCCATTCTATTATCTTCTGTATTTTTGTTGAAGGTCCATTGGTTGCTAGTTCATGTCATGGAACTCTATTGTTGTTGAAGTATGTTTGATTTGATGTCAATTTCAATGACAGTGGATTATGTTCCTATACTAGTGCATTCACCTGTTACTGTCAATGGTTGGACATACTTTAAGAAATGGTGATACTTAATTACAGACATGTAATACTTTTCCTCATAATTTAATAGTACAACATTTCCTCACAATTCGTCTCATACATTTGACCTCTCTAGCTTGTGAAATACCCTCTCAACTCTAATGTCGTGCACTATATCAGGGGCCATCCTTTTTAATACTCAAACCAATAATCCAAATAACACAATATATTTAGATTCTATATAATAACTATATTGGGAAGCGATCAGCCAACTAGTCGCTGTCCCGTGGTTGAGGCCTCTTTCTAATTGTAACCTTCGATATTCATGGTGGTGGCAGTTTGCTGCACAAGCATAGGTTGTTCACGGATGCCGCCATCATAGGGAACCGGTTGAATGTCATTGTCTACATATCCTCCTACGTAGTGTGTTTCGCTTGCCGAATCCAACCATTCTTGTGAAATTATATGGTATCCTACCAATGACAGTGTTGTTGGAGAGGCCTACGCAATGCAACCTAGCGATCACCACCAAGGTTGTCGGGGTGACGGCACTAACTCAGTTCCGAGATCTCTAGCCTCTCCGGAACATGTAGTTTGCTAGTGTCGAGATCGAGCATTGTATCTCACACCTTGAGTTCTTTGAAACGGTGACCCACTTCAGACTCTAGCAGATTAATTTAGGCGGCTTGGAGTTTTTTTTTTTTTTTTGAGAAACAGCTCAGAAGTGAGCTTGCTCTTAGTTAAAATGCAACAGGCCCACGACTTTTGCAAGCCGAGCAATGACCTCGAAATGGAGCCTACATGCACTTCAACCTATCAAAGAACAAGCTCATTGGATGGAGGATTCCAAAATACATCATCAGCACACCATTAGTGAAAACACGATGTCCTTGCGATATGCGGCGGAATCCCGTCTCTGATCTTTTTGTGGCTCAAAGATAGATCGGTAAGGTTGGGGAAATGCAGCGACAGAAGCAGATATATCGCCTGAAAAGCTGACATCGACTCGTTGTTCTGCAGGACGAGCCCATGATTTTTCGGGCTATGCCAGAGAAGAGGTTGGTGGCTCTCCTCTAGTGAGATGGTGTCGGTGAGGCTAATTTGTTTAAGGGCAGAATGGACCCAAGCTCGTTCACCAAATAGTGATGCTCTAGTGTTGAATTCCTAGATTATGCTCTAAATCCCTCCGTAGTGTATCCTTCCATTCCAACAAAAGCATGCACACATTTTTAGTCCATTAATCAAGCCTTGAGAACATAACTGCTATACTTGACCAATAAAAATAGAAATTAAAACACCAACAAGGCAAGAACTGAGGGCATATGGAGGAGATCCAACCACATTGTTTGAGCAACATAAAGAGATCATACAATGCAAATTATTTATTTAAGTTAAATTTAAGCTAAATGATCATACTGAACAAACTGGTGTCAAGATATTTATTAGACTTGTGTAATCTAGAACTATCATTGCAATAGCTAAAGATGCTAGAGACATACTTAAACAAACTATAATGCTACACCTTTACTTGTGCTTTGTAATGTTCTTCAATCTATAGAGAAGTTTGTTTTTATGAATAAATTGTTCTGGTAAACGCCACTAAATTTTTTATGAAGGCTAACACAATTTCCATGAACATATTTTAATTAAATTTAGCACATTTATATTTATACGACATTATGAAAACATACTTCAGGTACAATTATTATAAAAAGGTTCATGAAAAGGAAGAGAATTTCCATCCAATAATGGAAAGGTTCATGAAAAGGTGCAACAACTGGTCGGGGAGACACATGTCCTTTGCAGCTAAGGATGTTATGTTTTTATTTTATCTAGATTCCAGTCAGCTGAATTTTTGTTTTGTGGTCAATCGATTTTCTGACCCTTGGATTGTGCTTTAAGATTTGTGTAGCATTTCTTTTTGCTGTCACATTTTGTTGGTGGTATTGGGCTGTTTGGATTCGATTGACACCTATTTTGGGTCAGTCGATTTCCTTCTTGGGCTGGATTTTGGTGTGTGTGTGTGTGTGTGTATGCTCTTTTTTTTCTTTACATGTATTTTCAGATGTTAAGTGCGTGAAAATGTATACGTGCAAGTAGTCCCTCCGTCTCAAAATTCTTGTCTTAGATCTGTCTAGATACGGATGTATCAAGTCACGTTTTAGTATTAGATACATCCGTATCTAGACAAATGTAAGACAAGAATTTTGGGACGGAGGGAGTACTACATGTACAAATTACATCAGAGCACTGGAACTTCACTCTTATATACTTATTCTACATATTATAAAAAGTGCATTTTTATGCCAATTGTGTGAATTTTTTTGTTTTTTTTTTCATTTTCTTTATTCGGCAATACCAATACTAATTGTTTTGCTAATTTAATACATTCTATTATTATTTGTATGTATGCATGAAAGTACAATACAATATGTGTGTACATTATATGCATTATTATATGTGTATTCGCTGCATATTATAAAAAGTGCAATTTCAATGCAAAGTTGTGTGCAAGTTTTTTCTTTATTTTCTTTCTTCTTAAGAGTAATACCAATGTCGCCATTTGTTCTCTCTTAGAAAACTTTATTTGTTTTATTATGATTAGTTTTTAATTCATTTCCTGTTTTAAGGACGATACCAATGCCACTTATTCGTTCCTTGTTTAAATTTTTTGTTTTTATGTAAAATTCACTATAATATGTTTGTTCTTACATAAATAAAAAAGTGCAATTTATATGTAAATTGTGTGCAAATTGTATAATTATTTTTTGGAAATCCTTTCTTCTTAAAGGGTGGTACCAATGCCACTATACTTCATTTCTTCTTAGAAAATATATTTATATTTTTGTGTTTGTAAGTAAGTATACACGCAAGTATGATACACCATGTGTGTAAATTATAATATAAGCAAAAATTGCACTGTATAAGCTTATTTTTGGCAGATTAGAAAAGTGCAATTTCAGGACATACTTGTGTGCAAGTTATTTTTTAATTTTATTTCTTCTTAAAGGGTTTCATTTTCCCAAAACCTCATTAGTTTGTTTTGGTTTTTGTTTTTATATTTTTTCCTTCTTAAAGGGATTTATTCTTACATAGAAAACTTCATTATTTTGTTTTAGTTTTTGTATTTTGTTTTCTTGAAGGGTTTCATTCTTCCATAGAAAACTGCATTGTTTTGTTTTTGTTTTTGTTTTTTTTACTTTCTTTCTTCTTAAATGGTTTCAATCTTTCCTAGAAAATTTATTATTTTGTTTTTGTTTTTTATTATCTTTCTTCTTAAAGGGTTTTATTCTTCCCTAGAAAAATTCTTTATTTTGTTTTAATTTTAATTTATTTCATTTTATTTCTTTAACGGTAATACCTTTATTTTAGCATATTATAACATAGCGCAATTTCTGTGTAAATTGTGCAAATTTTGCCATTATCTGGTTTTTACCGGAGAATTGCTTGCTTTTCATGCTGCGGCTACTGCCTCAGGTGCTTCTGCAATTTGTATTGTGGGTATCTTTACATGTAGCATGTATCTGTGGGCGTGATTTTGCGGTAGGCTTTTACCGGCGGCAGGCAAGCAGAAGCGTACATGTAGCAGTTCCTCTTTTATGCGGAACAACAGCGTGCGTGCCGTTCGACTGACACCTATTTTGGGTCAGTCAACTGACCTGTAGCCGCTCCCTTATGTTTTTGGCATTTTGCTAGACCTAAAATAAAACTAGAATTCAGACCTCATTTAAGCATTCTATTTTCTTCGGCATTTTCATTGAAGGTTCGCCGTTTTCTACTTCATGTCATGGAACTCTATTTTCATTGAAGGGTTGTTGAATTTGGTGTCAATTTCAATGACCGTAGAGATTCTGTTATACTACTAAATTCACATGTTATTGTTAACTAGCAAGAGGCCCGTGCGGCCCATGCGTTGCACGGAACAGGAGAAAATATTTCAAATACATAAAGGGTAAAATTGACATTTAACACTCGTTCTTGTGCCCAAGTGCCATTTTACACTGGAAAAGGACATGTAAGGTTGAGCAACTATAAAACCGGATGGCAAGTCCGGTTAGCTATCTCAAAACCAGCAATGATGATAATTATGATTAAAAATCCAAAAGAAAAATGTTAACCAACTATGTATGATAAGTATTGCGCCACATTTTCATTCTCTTATTGGATTATATCCCACGATGCATTTTTGACACACGGAGCACTGCATGACACTAACTAGCTAGCTAATCTTCCTGCACGGCGGCAGCGGCTTGCCGCACAGGCACAGGTTGTGCGCGTACGCCGCCGCGGGGAACCGGTTGAACGGCGCCGCCTGCGGGATCTGCCCGCACAGCTTGTTCCCTCTGAAGCTCGCGTGCCGGACGCCCGCCATCCTCGTGAAGTTATCCGGTATCCTCCCGACGATGGCGTTGCTGGAGAGGTCTAGCCACTCCAAGCTCGCCATGGCCGCCATGGTTGCCGGGATGACGCCCCCCACTCTGTTCCGGGAGACGTCCAGCCTCTCCAGGCCCTCGAGCTTCGAGATCGAGCTCGGTATCTGGCCAGCAATGGCGTTCCTCGACACGTCGAGCCACTTGAGGCTCCCGCCGCCGGCGAAGTCGGGCAGCGCGCCGGTGAGCTTGTTCTTGGACAGGTCGAGGCGCCACAGCTTCTGCAGGCCGAGCAGTGCCTTCGGAATGGGGCCTACGAGCATGTTGTCGTCGAGGGCGAGAGAACTCAGAGACCGGAGGCTGCCGATCTCCGGCGGAATCCTGCCGGCGATCTTGTTGTGGCTCAGCGAGAGGTCGGCAAGGTTGCGCAAGGCGTATAACGACGCCGGCATCTCGCCGGAGAAGCTGTTGTTGCTCAAGTCCAGCAGCGCCAGGCTCTTGAACCGCTGCCCTACAAATTCCGGGACGGTGCCTGACAAAAGGTTGCCGCTCAGGTCGAAGTACGCCAGGCTGGACAGGTTCCCGTAGCTCGACGGGATCCCGCCGGTGAGGCGGTTCCCGGCGAGGTTGATCTGCTGGAGGCCGCGAACGTCCCCGAGCTCCGGCGGCAGCGAGCCCTCCAGCCGGTTGCCGGCGAGCGAGAGGTAGCGGAGGGACCTCATCTTCGACAGCGCCTTCCCGGGGACGCCGCCGGCGAGCGCGTTGCCCTCGAGGTAGAGCTGCTGGAGGCGCGTGAGCTGCGAGAGGGCGTCCGGGACGGCGCCCCCGATCCGCCCCATGTCGCGGATCACCATGGCTTCTAGGAACTCGAGGCCGCCGAGGGAGGAAGAGATGGAGCCCGCCATGTGGTGACCCGGCTGCGACTCCAGGCGCAGCGACACGACCCTCCCCGTGGCGGCGTCGCAGGCCACGCCCTCCCACCCGCCGCCGCAGCAGTCGTCGCCGGCCCACGTGGCCAGGATGCCCGTCGTGTCAGCGGCGATGCCGGCCTTGAAGCCCAGCAGCGCGGCACGGTCGGCGGGCCAGCACGGCGGGGTCGGCTTGTCGCCGCTGCCCGTGCCGGCGGTCGCATGGCCGGGCAGCAGGGCGGTGGTGGCGAGCAGGAGAAGCAGAGCACGAAGCATTGTCCTTGCTCAAGCACAAGTTGTACCGGTGATCGATGTGATGCGTGCACAATGTAGCATTTGTAGCTGGAGCTGGTGGTGCAATGCATGGGATTGGGTATGGGAGCCTCGGATGCATTTACTTTGTTCATGCGTCGGAGCCTGGTAAAGCCAAAGCTACTCCGGTACATGCATGGAACGTTTGAATTGGCGCCTTTGGGAGCGCAACGGCTCACATCCCACAGTAACTGCAAAAAACCCTCAGCCGTTTCAAAATATTTGAAGCTCTCTGTTTGTTATAATTAAGTCAAATATCTTTTAGTTTGACCAAATCAATTGAAAATTATACCAACCATCTACAACACCAAATTAGTTTTATCAGATTCACTGTACAATATACTTTTGCATTGTACATATTTCATGGTGCAAATATTAAATATTTTTTATGTACATGGTCAGGGAACTATGTACATAAAAAATACATTATATTGACCTAGGGCAAACCTAGGACTTCAAAATATTTGCAACAAAGGTAACATATATCTCTGAAAAATACATTACAGCCACCCGACCTAGCTACTGCTAATGAAAAACATTTCCGCAAACTGAAGCAATGAAATTGCTCGCTTGTTCCGGAATAGCAAGATAATCCACCACTTAAATCCAGATTGCAAGGTTCAAGCAACAGAGAATTCCATGGCTGAACATCACAGAATGGCCTCGAAATAGTTTCCAAATGTGAAGTTCGAGCCACCGACACATACGTTGCCTCGTTAGCATTAACAAGGCGTAACCTTACTGGAGCCAACAGGTGCTACAACACACTGTCATCAACAAATAAAGAACAGGTGATACAACACGACCAGCTAAACGTACTAGACAACGAAAATTCATCCGGGTGTGCTTCTTAGGTATGTGACTAGGGGACAGAAACTCCGCAGGGCATCCCTTCGCCCGTCGCAGCAAGTTATCAAGCCCCTCTAAACATTACCACTATTGCCAAAAGCAAACCTTCGAGACAATGACTAATGCAGGCCATACAGGATCAGTCCAGCGGTGCGTTCTCTTTGATCACCGCTGACAAGTTTGTAGCCGCCTCTTCGTTTTTCAGCCGGAGTAAGTATGTTCGAGCTACAACATTGCCACCATCTGATTCAGACTGCGCATCCTGTGAAAATACAGCACGGATCAGAGCCGTCGTACTGGGTGACATATGCGGTGCACACATCCCAGGGGGTGACAAACGATGGTACTTACTGAAGTGTGAAATATTGAGGCAACTGTGTTCTTTTGAACACTCATCTTTATCCCCTTGTAGATCATAGCATTCAGAAGAATTTTGCCGACCTGCGACCAGAAGTCAGTGATTAATATCTTGTTCGCAACCAGACATAACCTTACAGTAGTATAACTAAAGGGGGAAAGGCGATTTCAAACTTCCTGCCAGCCAAAATGTAGAAATATTCAAAAAGCATCGTGTACAGCACTAAATACTGTATGAAACCTAAGACAAAAGAATCTCGCCTACTTTTTAGAAACAGAGATGTTCAGCAAACACACAAATAGTAAAACAGTCACAGGAGTGGAATACTTTGCAAAACTATATGAGATGCGCATTTCACGTTTGAGATGCAACTGAAGACAAATGAACTTGGATTACTGTATGTCAGCAGAAAAGGGAGAGCACATACATCATTTCTGATAACAACTGTTGGGGTGGACTCTTTCGAAGCTTTCTCTGCACCCTCTTTACATCTGATAGAGAGCTGACCGACACCAATGTCTTTCCAACCCTTGGTAGCATCATCATGCTACATGAATGGAAAAAGAAGTTGTGAAATCACATGCTAAGCATATTTTGCAGAACACTTGGATAGTAGCACTGAGGAACATAAGTTATAAATCTATGAACAAAAGTATAATGCTAAACAGGGAAATGATACCTTCACATACACCTTGCATTTGGCTTCATGAACAACAACTATTCCTTTCTCTTCTGCTTTCTTTACAGAAGGGCTGCTTGGTTGCTCGGCTTCAGCATCTGACCATTCAAACAAGAGTAGAACTAAGTATTGAGGAGCGCATCCAGTGATAGGGGTTCAAACAAGAGTATAATTAAGTATTGAGGAGCGAGTCCAATGATAGGGGTTGGCCACGAAAGAACCTAGTTTAAGTAAAACAGTTCCTGATATCAAAGAGACAAGAAAAATTCACCCACACACCCCTGTCGCTCAAGTCAATTATTACTAAAGTTTATGTTACGCCATCATCTATTAAAAAACAATATAGGTACCCCTCAGTATAAACCACCGTTGTTTTTTTGCTGGCATGGAATCCTACCAGGGAATACACGTCAGTATGACATCTAAATTAGCAGTAAATAGTCAGGTTAGCATCTTGAGTGGCTGGGCCTGGAACTCACTGGCTGGTGGACAGTCAGCTTTGAAACCTTCAACCACTACCCCACAGTACACTCCTGCCTCCAGCCTGTGCTATGCAACAGCAGTGCTCAACATATTGTGCAACACTACCTCATCCGCTGCTCATACTCCACCCAGGCGGAAAAAAACGAAAAGCAGCTGCAATGTCGAACATGTCGGCCTCAACACCTCACAAGTCAACCTTGGAAGAGGATTAATGCAGTAGGAATATAAAACGGCTCACTGGCAGCGTTAGACATATGAGTAGACTATAATTTAATTTTGGGATGGACTCAATTTTTGCTTTAAGAGTCATGATCTCCTAGAATGTGACAATGGGGCAAGATAACCAAGCCTTAGATCAATCAAGACAAAAAAATCGCACTCTTGAATGATAAACCACATCTTGTAATGAAATCTTGAGCATTCCGTGAGAGACACTGGGTGGGGGGGGGGGGGGATTGGGGATGATACAGTGATGTGGTACAATTAGCTGATGTGGGAGATGCTTTTTGCCACTGTGGAAATGTTAGATGGAGTCCCAGCAAAGTACATTACCCTCATCAAGGACATGTACGATAATGTTGTGACAAGTGTTCGAACAAGTGATGTCGACACTGACGACTTACCCGATTAAGATAGGACTGCATCAGGGGTCAGCTTTGAGCCCTTATCTTTTTGCATTGGTGATGGATGAGGTCACAAGGATATACAAGGAGATATCTCATGGTGTATGCTCTTTGCGGATGATGTGGTGCTAGTTGACGATAGTCGGGCAGGGGTAAATAGGAAGTTAGAGTTATGGAGACAAACCTTGGAATCGAAAGGGTTTAGGCTTAGTAGAACTAAAACCGAGTACATGATGTGCGGTTTCAGTACTACTAGGTGTGAGGAGGAGGAGGTTAGCCTTGATGGCCAGGTGGTTCCCCAGAAGGACACCTCTCGGTATTTGGGGTCAATGCTGCAGGGGGATGGGGGTATTGATGAAGATGTGAACCATCGAAATCAAAGCCGGATGGATGAAGTGGCGCCAAGCTTCTGGCATTCTCTGTGACAAGAGAGTGCCACAAAAGCTAAAAGGCAAGTTCTACACGACGGCAGTTCGACCCGCAATGTTGTATGGCGCTGAGTGTTGGCCGACTAAAAGGCGACATGTTCAACAGTTAGGTGTGGCGGAGATGCGTATGTTGAGATGGATGTGTGGCCACACGAGGAAGGATCAAGTCCGGAATGATGATATACGAGATAGAGTTGGGGTAGCACCAATTGAAGAGAAGCTTGTCCAACATCGTGCGAGATGGTTTGGGCATATTCAAGGCAGGCCTCGAAGCTCCGTGCATAGCGGACGGCTAAAGCGCATGGAGAATGTCAAGAGAGCGCGGGGTAGACCGAATTTGACATGGGAGGAGTCCGTTAAGAGAGACATGAAGGATTGGAGTATCACCAAAGAGCTAGCTATGGACAAGGGTGCGTGGAAGCTTGCTATCCATGTGCCAGAGCCATGAGTTGGTTGCGAGATCTTATGGGTTTCACCTCTAGCCTACCCCAACTTGTTTGGGACTAAAGGCTTTGTTGTCGTTGTTGTTGTTGTTTGGAAATGTTAGATGGTGCCAGCAACCAGCAGGAGAAAACCACCTACAAGATGCCATTTGAGGGTTGACTTATACAGGAAGGGTGTTCCTTAGACGGTTGTATAGCTGAGGGTGTACACTGAATTGTCATAACACGGGTGGAGCGGCAAATTGGACTTTCCCATAACTTAACAAATTGGTAGATACACACCTTCATCCGCATCAGCTGAAGCTTCAGCAGCTTTGTTGTTTCCTGATCCTGAAAAACAACAATAAGAAAATTTGATTATTCCATCGACCTAGAGGGCTCGTAATACAAAATCAATTAAGTTCCTACAGCACCGTCAATAGAATGATCAAATTGCCTTTTCATCATCAGAGTTTCACGTGTCTGTGTGTTAGGCAAAACCAAGGAATGCATCAAGCCAATTACATGTTTTTCTTTTCTGAACTGCGTAGGAAATGGTATATTTGGGTCAAATGTAAACAGAAACATGGTTAACTTTGGGGCACTTGATAAATAATATTAATTAATATTAGCTCTGATATGGATTTGTTTGTCAATTGCCATTACACAAAATAGAATATAATGTTTCCATGGGGCAGAACATACATGTTTGGCAAGGATAGAACTGGTTGACTACGAAATAAATAGGGAAACACAAACAAACATGGCCCAGTAGGATTTGGTTGGGTTGACGATATATCAATCATACAACCTTAGTGCTAAAATGACAATAAGCCATTACAATTCAAAGCTTTGTCATTCCCTTTCAAATATTGTGAACAGACCTCATCCAAATAAATGCCACAAATACAATTATGTGTAATATACACGTGAACCAACCAATCATAAAGGACGCACTAATGCCAAGAAAAAGAGAAGTGAAATACCAGTGAACATTGGTTGCTGGTTCATTGAAAACAGTGTTGAGGTTGGCATGTTAAAACTGGAACCAGGGGTGGAAAAAATGGACGGAGTAGTTGGTGTTGAGAAGCCGTTATTTCCACCAAACTGGAAAGTCGATTTGCTGCTATCGCCAGGCGTGTTAGTTGGTGTTGAAAAGCCGTTATTTCCACCAAACTGGAAAGTCCATTTGCTGCTGTCGCCAGGCGTGTCCTTGTTATCAAATATGCCTGCACATCATTATGACACAATCAACATAATAAATATATAACTACCAAGTCTGCAAAATAATACAACAAGCGAAACACAATATGGCATATAAAGGTATAAACTGGTGAATAGTTATACCGCCAAAAGGTGCCGTTTTCTTCTGAGAAGGGAGTGAGAACATATTCGGTGAGCTTGAGTTCTGAAAAGCTAGGGAGCTGGCTCCTGTAGTTGGACTCTTCTGTCCATTATCTGATCCTGGCTGTACCATAAACTTGCTATTGACAGTTGCCGGCGTAGTAGTCTTCTCCTCATTGGCTGGACTTGGGGATGAAACAGCTGTCGTACCTGCTTTATTCTGCCTAAGCCAATTGACAACATCCTTGAAATTTTCCTAAGGGGAGAGAATAACATGAGATCAAGACATTATGACTTTAAGAAAAATCTGACTGACTGCTGACATAACATCTGAGTGCCAAAATTCCATCTAAGCAGTACCCAATAGGTGACGAGTTCAAAAGTAGTATGTGCTGGCAAAACAATACTCCATCCATCCAGTTCACGAAAAAGTGACGTTTGGATATTGGCAGTCTTCAAATATAGCTTTGATCAATAGTTCAAATTCTGAAAATAGTTCTTTACACAAATCCGTGCATATGCTTTTCAAGTTTCCAGTCTGAATATTAAAAACAACATAGAAGGTCAAAGTTTTCAGAGTTTTGACTTAAGACATGTCCAAAACGTCACCTTTTTGTGAACAGGAGGGGGGGATAATCAATTACTCCCTCCGTCCCGTAATGTAAGACGCTTTTTGACACTAGTGTAGTGTCAAAAAGCGTCTTACATTACGGGACGGAGGGAGTACAATTTACAAATAGTTTTTTATTGCATGGAAGGTTGCATAGGATAGTAATTGGATGGTCTGCTAATCATATTTATCAGTAACACACTTGAAGAGATGACAACTGACTTACTAGTTACACACTCAAGAAGCTATAACCCGGTTCTGATACCAGATCGTTAGAGCCTTTAGTTCAGAGGGTGTAGCCGTGAGAGGCAGGAGTTTGATGGCCGACGAGCACTTGAAGGGTAGGCACCGTTGAGGGCACAATAGGCAGCAAGGAAAGAGAAGAGTTCAGGGACAAGACTAACTTTACTGATAACTTGAGATTCACATACAGCCTATAGCTCCTTATACATTGGAGTTGGGAAGTCCAACTCAAAGCAACGGAGTGGAAACCAACAGAACTCTAATCCTGGTCTGATATGAACCTATCAATCTGGTATCAGTCCAGACTCTATACAACTCCAGGATCCAACAGGGAGTCTCTTGTTCTGATCCAAACTGCCGCTAAGGTGCAGGCTATCCTACTGCTGGCTTGGGCTCTCGGCTGCTATAGTGTATTCCCCATGTGACATGATTTCACAAGTACAGTTCCACAGTCAACATGAAAAATTAGCACATCTCACAATCTAAATAAAAACAAGGGCACATGGCAGTTTGATATTCGTACTCATAACATGGTTCATTTTCACATTGTTGTCTGGTTGTGAACATTGTTGATATCTATTTGTTCAAAAAATCCTAATAATTTTAAACTAATCCTAGAAACTCAGGAAGTAAATTATACTCTGTATACTGGAATACTAACATCCACAAATCCACTACACATGCACGCCACGCAGAAAACAAAGCAAATTGTGATAGTGATACATTTTATCAATGGCCACGGGAAAATATTAAATCTCTAGTTAAGGACTGTTGAATAAAGAAAACACCTTACAAGCTTGTGAAGCTTACCATTATTTCAGAAGCATGGGATAAGTAATCTTTCACGCCATCCTCCCAAAGTTCGGCTGGATGGTTTTGCAACTGCGATTGCACCCAGCTGCTCAAAATAAACAGGTAGATGAGTGTTTTCTCACTTCGCGCCAGAGGGAATATGCAGCATGAATGCTGAAAACGTACTATAAAAAATTGTATTCTGGGATCTCTAAAATATGGTAGTAACTAAATAGTCTTTATGGGCTGACTGAGGACTAGATATTCAGAAAGGACTTTAAACTAGAGCTGAAACAATAAACATGATAGGACAATGTACGCCACAAAATTTCAGATCAAGTGACTGAGATGACGCGAGGCAAGCTAGCAGATGAAGATGCGTCCAACCTTGCAAACTGGGTATTCAGCGCCCTCACGTGCTTGTTGGCGGCCTCGGCCCGTCGGGGGTCTAGAGTAGCGGCTCCTGTATGGGGAGACTCTGCTCTGCGAATGTCCATTCCTCTCTTCCTTGACAGCTGCAAAAAGTGTGCAACGAATTATTAGAGGCAGATTGTACAGCAAGAAAAATCAAGAGAAGTATCTAAGATACAATCATGTTGGAGACCACACAAGTAGAGCTACAAGGCTCGCACGGAAACAATCATAAAGGGGAGATTTTTACTGTGCAGCAACTGCACTGGGTGTGGGTGTGGGATTGGCAGTAAACAGTAGAGCGTCTGCGGTACCACGATGCATAGGGGATGCGCGTTCAGCTACCAACGTTTGAGGCCGAGAGGATGCTAGAGGCGGATCTGGACGGTGTGCCGGGCCGGGCCGGGCGTGCGGCGGCGCGCCCGCCCAGGCCAGAGGTTGCGAAGGTGCGGTTGGGATTTAGCCAATCGAAGGAGGAGAGCAACGGCGTACCTCGGAAGCGGACGAAGGCTGCGGGCAGGAGCGCGGGGCGTCCCGACGAGGACGGACGGGAACGGCGGCGGCGGCGGCGCGCGGGGGACGGGGTGCTGGGAGCCGGAGGGGGGAGGGGGGTGGCGGCGGAGAGGGAGAGAGAGCGGTGCGGGGAAGAGCGGGGACGGTGGTGGCGGCAGCGCGCGAGAGGCGGGCGGGGCTGGGAGCCGGCGGGGGGGAGGAGGCGTCGGCGGCGAGGCAAGTAGGGTCTGGGATGGGAGGTAGAGAAGAGAAAGGTGTGGGAGGGAGGAAGGCCCGCTCTCTCAGCGCTGCCGATAATGGGCCCTTCACAGGCCGGTCCGTTTAGTGCACGTGATTAGTTTTATTTCTGACAATAATAATACTCCCTCCGTTTCACAATACATGCCTTCCATTTGTCAAAATATAGATGTATCTATACATGTTTTAGTACATAGGTACATCTATTTTTGGACAAATAAAAGTCAAGTATTTTGAAACGGAGGGAGTAGAAAATAGGGTACATGTAAAAAGATCCTTTTAATAACAGAAAATACATGTGAATGGCTTGTTATATATATATATATATATATATATATATATATATATATATACATATTCATGTTCTTGGTTCTTGCTCTATTGTATTATGTATTTATGCATATAATGGTGTACGTGTTCCTCCATTATACTCTGTAAACATGGAAAAAAATCATACTATGAATCAGATCTTTTTTTGTTGATGTTGTAAGCATTATTTAGGGCATGTACAATGATTGATAAGATAGTCTTATCTTAAGTCTTGCATGTAGTTTAGATATGACAAAAAAGATGTTTACAATGGGCCTTTTTTTAGACTTATCTTCGATAACTAGTTAATTTTGAAAACATGGTGAGACATATTGTGCTAATAGATCATCTCTTGTCTTCTCTTAAATAAGAGAAGACAAGCCTTTTCTTATGAGTTCTCTCCCCTCCGCCTCATCATTTATCCTACGTGGCACTGCTAAGATAGATCATTGTACATGCCCTTATCATCCAGTATTTTGCAGTATCAAGGATCGTGTCATAGTTGTGACTGCCGTTTGTAACTATTAACTACATACACAAAGAGGTGCGGATAGAAAATGTACTCCCTCGATTTCTAAATATAAGACCTTTCTAGAGATTTCAATACGACTACATATGAATATATATAGACATATTTTAGAGTATAGATTAACTCATTTTGCTCTGTATATACCATATTACAATCTCTAAAAATGTCTTATATTTAGAGACGGAGGAAGTAGATAACTAATAATAAAACAAAGTGGCAGAGTTTGCAAGATAAGTTTTGAACAGACTGCATTTTGTTTATAGAAACTAGTGAATAAAGGTAAACGGTGTATGGTTCGGAGTTCGACTTGTGGTTCCTACGGCTTTTTATCTCTCACCGTTGTGCTCCCTAAATCGGCCTAGCTAGCTGTGTGGAACCTAAATAGGAGGAATTCTTTTTCTAATGAGGGGTAATCCAGCTATACCTTTTGTTTACCAAAAATACATTTGATTTATGCTGTTTTGTGTGTTTGTAGCTTGTCTCTGTGGCTGTGAGTGACAGCCTTTCTTTTTGTCTGCAAAATAAAAGGGCATACTAATTTTATTCGATTTGCTCATCCTTTGATGCCAGATATTTATCAAAGAACAAGTGGCTCAAACTCATATAGAGAGAAGACCAGTATTGGCAACTATCTGTTTCCATCCAACACTTTCAATCTATGTACATAATTTTCAATTTATTTTCTTCCCACAGGGAAGTTTCTTGGTAACAGCCAGTATTAAGACAAAAATTACACTAATACCAGAAAACAACATGTTTTAGTAGCAGCGAAGATTTCAGCTAAACAAAGCCGCTCATGCCGCTGGCAGTCAGCACGATGGTACAGGGCCACGGCATGACACTGTGAACATGGCTGCCATTCTTGCTGCCTGCTGAAGCAACCGCGGGGAAGCACGGCGTAGGCGGCGATTTAGCGTACAGGAGAGAAGGATCAAAAGAGCATAGAAACTCAGGCTCCCGCGGTCAGCCGAGAAAAGGGAAGGTGGAGATGGCGCCGAAGCTGCCCTCCCGTTTTGCCACTGCCCATTGCTATGCAAGATGCATGTTAGAGCCTTCCAAAGATATATAAATGACTTCATTAAAAATACGGGAGTGACATATATGAATCACTGGAATATGTATCTACGAAGGTGATCTAAATGCATTAATCACTGCTTCGTTCAGAGTGGTTAAAATTGTTCATGTGTTCATACAAACTTATATAAATAAAACATCAAAATTACTACGCAACAAAAGAAAAAGATGAACAAAGAATTTCCAGTAAAAGCAGATTGATGTTGCATGGTCACCTTGAAGTTTATGTATAAATGACACTTGACAGCTGCAGAAGTGGCACCCTATCAGTCCTGGACCTAATGGGCGACACAAAAATGTAATTTCCCAACCTGACATGAAATCTATATTTTCCATGAAAGAGAGAAATGCAAACAAAATACACTGAGCATGCAATATATTGCTTGTTCCCAGCCCATGATTTAATTTTCGATAGAGCAAAGCACATGTTATTCTAATCAAGCTACAACATGGAGTGGACCTAGCCAGACACATTTACTTGTTTTCATCTCCTAAAATTATAACTCAATTCCATGTCATAGAAATTCCCACGCTAAAGAAAGCATTCCAAGGATCACAACAACAAAAGCATACACAAACCCAACCTGCTATGTAAACTGTAACTGTTTGTCTTTCTCTCTGAATATGAGCAACCTATGTATGACTATCTATATGACCTTGATGAAAAATACAAACTTAAAAAATCTGTACTCATATTCCTCCAAAACCGAAATTCCCAGACCATGAACCCAGAACCCAGCTGGTAGCTGGAGAGGACTTCTGTAGCAAGATGAAGATATCTGGCAACATGTCATGTAAAATTCCAACTTTTGTGAGCCTGGCCATAGTGCTTGGGCAGGACAAGCAGAGGAGCAGCGAGGGACACAGGAAGGCGCAGCAGTAAAGGCTGAACCCGTGGAGGAGATTATTAGGCTCAACAAAAAGGAAAAGAAAAAGAAGACCAGGTTTAGACTTGCTCACGCCGTGCAGCTATGAGACCTACGCCCTAGTCAACTGCGCCACCACCACACTTACTGGACTACAAGCCAAACAAACCTCCTTGTTAGAGACAGGGCTAAACAAATCATAGATGGCTCCTGATTCTGTATACCTGCTAGTATCAACATGGCATTTTCACCTTGTTAGTTCTTGTATCAACAAAGTATGTCATGCACAAGATTAGTTTGAATTTAGAAGCAATGAGCAAGACTAAGAGTGCATACATCACTCACAATTCAAAACAAGAACCAAGAAAAATATATGGAGCCTACAACTCTAATATGTCTGAAGCCTGGGATTTTCTTTCACTGAATATGAACATGCTTCAGGACAACATAGCTAGATAAAAGAAGAGCAGTAACATTCTACCAACATGATAAATCGAGCCCTCAGTTGGGAAATTCACACACAAAGTTCAAATCGAACATCTGTTTTATCAGCCATTATATATATATGCTTTGCGATATGGCATATATAATGCTTTGGGGTTAACTTCAAGCAACCGAGACTGAACACCTTGATTATTTCCCTTCATGTTGGAGCCATTGTCATAACCTTGCCCTCTAACATCTGCGACATTCAAATCAAGAGAATCTAATGTATCCATCAATACTTTAAAAAGACCCAATCCTGATGTGTCATCAACCTTTAAGAATTCTAGGAAAAACTCCTCCACTCTCGGAATGTTACTTGACATATTGACACAACGCACAATTAGCGTCATTTGTTCTTCATGGCTCACATCCGGGGTACAGTCCAATATAATAGAGAAATACTTGGCATCCTTGATGGTGCGTAAGATAACCTTTTTCACAGCATTAGCAAGGAGTGAAATCAACTCATTCTGAATATTGTGGCCAAGATAATGATGATGTATTTCATTACTTTGAATACGCCTAATATGCTCTTGCATCACAGGATCAAATTCAGCAATCATTTCAACCGTGCCTAGAAAATTACCATTATTATCTTGATACAGCTTCTCATTTGTTCCTCGGAAAGCCAAATTACGTTTTGCAAGAAACTTCACTGCAGAAATTATTCTTAGCAAAACCTGCCTCCACCTCTCTTTTTCCTTTGCAATCTGCCGCTGCATCTCATCATCAATTGTTTGATTTTTTTCTTAACCTCAACCTTAGATCATTCCATGTGCTCATGTTTGTTAAATGCTCAAGACTTCTCTCATGTTCTTTGAGTCTTCCACTGATACGCCTCCAGTCGCTTAATCCATGAGACGCTAGCAAAGACCTGCACTGGTTTGATTTGAACAACTTGCAGGCAAAACAAAAAACTTTGTCCAACTCTTTACAGTAAACCAACCACTTTCTGTCAGTAACCTCTTTGTTAGCTAACTCTCTGGAGTAGTGATCATATGAAAAATGTCTACCATCAGCATCTTCAGGAAACTCCAGTCCCAATTCTCGCACCGGCCCCTTTTCAATTAAAATATCCCTTTTGCTATTGTCAAGATTATCCCATGTTCGAGGATCATATATAGATAAAAGAGAATCATCTTGTTCCTCACCATTCTGAGCATCAGGCGAAGGCTGCAAATTTTCCTCTCCTGTACTGTTCTCATTAAGATCAACATCAATATCTGCATTTAAATACAAAATTGTAGTTAGTTACTTACTTACTTCTACAAAAATCGACGCTAGTTAGTTACTTACCGTCATCCAAGGACTGATCGTTAACTTCATGATCATCGTTTGAATTATGATCATCATCTTGTCCGGGTTCAGATTCTTGTCTTTGATTATCAACAGTACTCAGCACTGGAAAAAACATTTTTATAGCACCTTTTTGTGACTCAATGAATTGATTCTCTAGTTTTTTTTGTTTCCTTTTCGCAGCACCGGACTTAGGTTTCGTCATTGTAACACCTAAATCCTAAAGCTGCAAAAAAATCAATAGATCAATACGACTAGAAAGATGATGAAACTGAAAAGATAAATACGTTTACGCCAAGAAAGCAAGAAAATCAACCGTACCAAGAAAATCAAGACGGGAATCACGAAATCAAGGATTAAAGGGCCACCTGATTGCAGCAGCCGGCGGCCGGCCGGCCGGGCGTCCGTGCGAGTCTTCGAGAGACAGAGAGAGCAGCAGGCGGAGGCGGAGGCGGACGAGCCCCCGAGGCGACCAGGAACAGACGCAGATGCCAAGATGCGATTCAATCGATCGAATCGATCGATGTAGTATTGCCAGGCGTCGTGCCTCTTCCTCTCCCGTAGTTGGGCTGGGCCTGTACTGATTCATTTTTTTTTCCAGCCAAATAGATGTAGTCTTATATGTATGATGTATCTGATGATGGGCCCCCCCAGACCGGGGCCCTTGGCCCAGGCCAAGGTGGCGTACCCCCAGAGCCGGCCCTGCCCCTCGCGTCGCTCCCGCGAGCGAACGAGGGGACACACCCGCCACCGGCCTCTAGGCCTCCTCCTCCCCTCCCTCCCCTCCCTCCCCTCGCCGCCGCCGGCAAAGCCCGGTAGGTGCTGGCGGTGGCGCGGCCTCTTCTCTCCCTGGAGCGGCGGAGATCGGCGTGGGCCGGCGTCCCTACATGGAGGCGCGGCGCGGCACGGCATCTGGGCTTCCTTGGCGGTGGTGTGGGTCTTGCTTGTGGTGTGGGAGGGTCGGCGGTGTTCTGTGAGGCGGGGTGTGCTCGAGGTGGTGGTGAGGGGCGGCCAGATCTGATCTGGGATGGGGCTTCTCCTCCGGCCGCTGTTTCGCGGGAGGCACGGGCTGTGGCGGCGTGGGCCGGCCGCCTCAGATGGCCGTGGGCGCTGGTGGGGGTCCGGTGTGATGGTTACGCTGGTCGCCGGCGGCCTGGCCCCCTGACGGGGGTCAGTTGGTGGTTGCGGCGGCCGGCCGTGCTCGTGGTTGTGCGTGCCCGACATCTCTCACGCTTCGAGCTCGCCGGGCTGCGCGGGTTGGGCGGTGGCCCGGCGTGGCTACTGTCCCGGCCATGGGTGGCTCCACGGTGACTTGGCAGGTCGACTGCGACAGCAGCTGGCATGTTCCGGCGTTAGTTCGTCCGTAGTAGTCTTGTGTCGGCCTTCGCTTCCTCTCCTCATCGTTCGTTCGTTACTTCGTTGAAGGGTTGTACTTCTCCCAGCTACGGTCCATCGCTCGTCTCGCGCCCGGTGCGGCAGGACCGACCTCGTCTCGCACACGGTGTAGCAGGACAGAACTCATCTCGTGCATAGTGCAGCAGGACCAAGCTCGTCTCGCCCATGGTGCCGCAGGACAGAGCACATCTCGCGCCCGGTACTGCAGGACAGGTTGATGGAGGCCGGTTTGGCCGGCCTTTTGGATCTCGGCGCTTAGGGCTGCCCAGGGGTGTGAAAGGCGGGACCTTTCCGCTCGTCTCTTTGGTTGGGGTAGTGGCGGATCCAGGTGAGGTGGTGTCAAGGTCTTGGATGTCGGGACGACGGTCCTGGTGGTGGTAGCGCGGTGCTCATGGGCAGAACCCGTGGCTTGGTGTTGCCCGGTGGCCATGGCCGTGTGGGCGACGTGGTAGCTGGGGTGCGGCGTTCGGTGGCGGTGAGTGTTGGCCGGGGTGAAAACATGTTCTATCTTTGGACGGACCGGCGACGACGAAGCTCGTTCCCTTCTTGAAGGCGTCGTCGCGGCTCTCACTGCCCGTCATGCTGCTCCAGGGGAAACTCTGATTCTCGGATCGGGCGGTGGCGGCGCTCCGGTGTCGTTTCCTTCCTGAAGGCGCCACTTGGAGCCCACGGTTCGTCAAATGCGGTTTCATTTCTCCGCGGTGGCGTGTTCCCGATTGAGCCCTAGGTTGCTCTTGTAGTGCTAGGGGTGATGTTGTTGTGATCAGTGCCTACGTATCCTGCCTTGGGTGTGTGCGTGTGTTATGATGGCGTGCGTTTGTACCGGGTTGTTGTGGATCATTGCTTTATATATAAAACGGGATAAAAGCCTTTTTGGGTAAACACCAAGATCAAACAGGCACAATCAGATGGGGAGGGGAATACTGTCGCCTCTCAAAAAAATTCCTGCGTGGGGGAATCTCTCATCGTGTTACATGTCCTCACACTTCCCAGCAAAATGGTATCACCGAGCGGAAACATAGTCATGTAGTAGAAACCGGGATTGCACTCTTAGCCCATTCGTCTCTCCCAGTTCGGTTTTGGGACGAGGCCTTTCTCAGAACCTGTTACCTCATTAATCGTATGACAACACGCACCCTCAAGAATTACTCCCCTGTTGCTTCTCTTCTCGATGATCAACATGACTACACGTTTCTTCGCGCCTTTGGTTGTGCGTGCTGGCCAAACTTGCGTCCATACAACAATGATAAGCTAGATTTCTATTCATGGCGATGTGTGTTTCTTGTAAGTTTGGTTGGAAGCGTTGAACCCGTTGGTCTTGGACCGCATGTTTATATATATTGGCAATGCCTTTAAGTACAAGAGATCAGAGAGGAATCGATCTCAGGAAGTTCGGTACATGAGATAAGGTGAGAAGGGAGAAAAGGAGATAGAGACAGATTACAATTTGAATGAAAACTATCTCTATCCTATATATATTCTAACACTCCCTCTCAATTTAAACCTCATGAGCTTCGGCCAAAGTTGAGATTGTACTTGAACTCATCCAACCTCCTCATAGTAAGAGGCTTTGTGAAGCCATCAACAAGTTGATCTCCAGTAGGAATAAACTGAATGTCGAGAAGGTTTCTAGCTACTCTTTCTCTGACAAAGCGGAAATCAACTTCAATATGCTTTGTGCGTGCATGGAAAATAGGGTTAGCTGACAAATAAGTTGCATCAATATTATCACACCATAGTCTGGCAGCTTTTGGAGTCTTAATTCCAAGCTCATAAAGTAGTGTTTGTATCCACATCACTTCAGCTGTAGCATTTGCCAAAGCTTTGTGTTCAGCCTCTGTACTTGATATAGAAACTGTAGCCTGCTTTCTTGCACTCCATGACACAAGATTGGATCCCAGAAAAACAGCAAATCCACCAGTAGACCTTCTATCATCAATACATCCTGCCCAGTCTGCATCAGAATAGGCAGTAACAAGCATAGAAGAAGACTTGGTAATTTGAAGTCCAAGTCCCTCTGAAAACTTAAGATACCTCAAAATTCTCTTGACTGCAGTCCAATGAGTAGTGCTAGGAGCATGTAAATACTGACATACCTTGTTGACAGCATAAGAAATGTCAGGCCATGTCAGTGTTAAGTATTGTAATGCACCCACAACACTTCTGTAATTTGTTGCATCCTCTGATCCAAGTGCCTCTCCACTTTCAACAGAAAGTTTTTTAGAAGTTGAGATAGGTGTACTCACAGGTTTACATTTTTCCAAACCTACTCTCCTGAGTATATCAGCTGTGTACTTTTCCTGTGTCAAGAGTATACCATCTCTTATTTGTTTAACCTCTATACCAAGAAAATAGTGAAGATCTCCCAAGTCCTTGAGAGCAAACTCCAACTTAAGATCCTTAAGCAAACAAGTAGTGGCACTTGAACTTGAACTAGCAACTATAATATCATCAACATAAACTAGCACAAAAATAGTGACATTTCCTTTACTATAAAAGAACAAGGACGTGTCAGCTTTGGATGGTACAAATCCAAGTTGTTGTAGTTGCATGCTCAATCGTGAATACCAAGCTCTTGGGGCCTGTTTTAAATCATATAATACTTTATCCAATTTGCAAACATAATGTGGTGTACTCTTGTTTTCATAACCTGGTGGCTGCCGCATAAACACCTCTTCCTTAAGAACACCATGAAGGAACGCGTTCTGAACATCTAGCTGTCTTAAGCTCCAACCTCTGGAAACAGCAATAGACAGAACAAGTCGAATAGTAGCTGGTTTAACAGCTGGGCTAAAGATATCCTCATAATCAATGCCAAATCTCTGCTTAAAACCTTTAGCAACTAATCTGGCCTTGTACCTGTCTATACTTCCATCAGATTTTCTTTTTATCTTGTACACCCATTTACAGTCAATGATGTCCATTCCACTTTTTGATGGTACTAGGTGCCATGTTTTGTTTTTCATAAGTGCATCATACTCACTATCCATGGCTTCTTTCCAATTTTTGTGAGCAAGAGCATCAACTAGGCAACTGGTTCACCCGCAGTAGTAAGGAAAGCACGTTTTTTATCATACCTGATGGTACCATCTTTGTATTCTTTTTCCTTAGTAATACCTGACTGAGACCTCGTGTGACGCCGCGGAATTATTTGTGCCACGAAAGATCCAGCCATCAGATCATGCTCAGACGCCATGGGATCACGCGCCGGATCTCCTGCGGGCGAAATCGGCCTCGGGATCGATCCGCCAGACGAGGCGCGCCGCGTGTCGCCCGCTGAGCCCGTATGTGTCGGAGCCCGTGGGCTGGGCCCAGCGGCGGTCGGCTGGTCGGCCATACTCGCAGGCCGCGGACTCGTGGCGAGCGGGGAGTCGCTCCTGCCGCCGCCTGGGTTGGTGGGCTCCACGCTGTCGCTGTCGGCCACCGAGCCGCGGGCCGCATCCACGCGCTGGAAGAGATCCTCCTCGGATCGGGCGCCGCCAAAGATTGCGCTGGCGCCAGGATTTTCCTGGGGTCGAGCACCAGATCTCCTGCTGCTGGCGGGATCCTCCTCGGGGCTAACGACGGCTGCGTTGGCTGTTTCTGAGCACATAAAATCATGAACTGGACCTGTACAAACATTATCAGAATTGCAATTTTCTGTGGATTTATTCACATGGTCAGCTTCAGTTAATTCACCCCCGTGATCAGAGATTGTGTCAGGGTCCGAAAAGAAGTGCTATTTTGGCACGGAGAAGCGCGCCTGCATTGGGATGAAGTTTGGCAAACAAAAAAGAGTTTCATCAAAAACTACATCTCGAGAAATATATATACGTCCAGTTGCAATTTCTAGGCACTTGTATCCTTTGTGAAGATTACTATAGCCTAGAAAAACACATTGAGTGGAACGGAATTCAAGCTGATGATGATTATATGGACGTAAATTTGGATAGCAAGCGCACCCAAAATTTTTGAGAGAGTTGTAGTCTGGTTTTTGATGATAGAGACGTTCCAACGGAGTAGAGTTGCCAATGACTTTACTTGGAAGATGATTAATGAGATATGTTGGTGTAAGAAACGCTTCATCCCAATATTTTAATGGCATAGACGCATGAGCGAGTAGGGAGAGACCAACTTCAACAATGTGACGGTGTTTGCGCTCGGCAGAACCGTTCTGTTGATGAGCATGTGGGCAAGAAACATGATGTTGAATGCCTATGCTACGGAAAAAGGAGTTGAGTTTTTCGTACTCCTCCGATCACTCTGAACTGTAAGGATTTTCCTGTTAAAGTGCCTTTCAACAAGTTTATGAAATTCTTGGAAGATAGAGAAGACTTCAGATTTATATTTGAGTAAATAAATCCAAGTAAACTTGCTATAGTCGTCAATAAAACTAACATAGTATTTATTTCTTCCAAAATAATCTCTTGCATGACCCCATACATCACTGAAAACAAGCTCTAAAGGAGCATGAGACATACTATTTGACTTGGGATAAGGAAGTTGGTGGCTCTTGGCACACTGACAAGCTTGACAAACTGACTCACTATTTTGGCTATGTGACAAAGAAAGTTTGTCTTTATTGACTACTTGTTTAACTATGATCGATGATGGGTGTCCTAATATTTGATGCCACCTTTCCAAAGAGGGTTTGATGGCAGAATAAACTTGACGACTCTTGCGACTAAGTGCTCCGGATGTGATGGGGTAGAGCCCTCCAATGCATCTACCGTGATGAAGAAGTTCCCTCATTGCTCGGTCCTTTATAAAAAAAGTAACGAGGGTGAGTTTCAAAGAAGACACTATTATCAATGGCTAAACGAGACAGAGGCAAGGTTTTTGTCAGCTTGTGGAACATGAAGGACATCCTTAAGAACTAGATCATGTTTGAGATTAGGGGAATTAATGTAAGCTTGTCCAATGTGACAAATATCCATACCTCCACCACTAGCCGCGGTGTGAATCTGGTCGCCGCCGTGGTATCTTTCTCTGAGGGCAAGTTGCTCTAACTCGCTGGTGACATGATCTGTTGCACCCGAGTCCACGTACCATACGCCATCTCCTCCTCCTCCTTCTTCACGGATGGCTGCAGCAGCATGACGAGAGTCGGGGACGAAGTCTTCATCGTATCTGTGCCAGCAGTCCATGACCTCATGGCCCGGCTTCTTGCACAGTTGACAACGAGGACGGCGATTTGAGGAAGCGCGGCGGCTGTTGTTGTTGTTGAAGCCGTCGCCTCCTGCATTGCTGCCACCACCAGAACGAGCACCCTCGCCCTGGTAGTTGCCGCGACCACGACCGCCGATGTTGACGTTGCAGCTCTGGCCTTGGTGACCGCGTCCACGACCGCGCCCGCGAGCCGCCGAGTTGACAGATGACTGTCTGATGTTGGTGCCGTGAAGGAGCGCGAGGCGAGCATCGAAGCTCAAGAGCTGGTTGTACAGCTCCTGAACCGAAACTGGCTCAACCCTAGCAGACAAAGCGGACACGACCGGATTGTAGTCCAGGTCGAGGCCAGCCATGATCTTGGAGACGATCTCGAGGTCAGGAAGAGGGACTCCGGTGCAGCATGCGATTTCATCTGTAAGAGTTTTGATTTTGCCAAGATATTCAGCCATGGACATGTTACCTTTCTTCAAGTTTGTAAGCTCGATGCGGGTGTTGATGGCCTGACTTTGGCTCTGGGCGGCGAACATGGCGTTGATGGCGCTCCAGACTTCTGCCTGCGTCTGGAGAGTGGTGACTTGAGCGAGGATCTCACGGGACAGAGATCCCATCAGATACCCCTGGAGTTGTTGCTGCTGTGCGTACCAGAGGGTTTGGGCGAAGTTGGCGATCTGTTCGTCTTTGCCATCTTTGGTGATGGTGAGGGTGGCCGGTGGTTCCGGACTCTTCCCGTTAAGGTGGTGCTCCATCTGTGCGCCTCTGATCTGCGGGAGCACGACGGCCTTCCATAGAAGGAAATTTCCCCTTGATAGCTTCTCCTGCGGTGGCGGTCCGAGAGGAACAGAGCTGCTGCTGGATGATGATGCGAAGGAGGAGGACGTGGAGGTGGAAAGCGCGCTCATGGTGGACGATAGGGCTGCGGAGGAAGACATGATCTCGGCCGCGGGGAAGGTAGCTAGATGCGATCTTCGATCTAAGAGGAAGATGCTCTAATTACCATGTAAGTTTGGTTGGAAGCGTTGAACCCTTTGGTCTCGGGCCGCATGTTTATATATATTGGCAATGCCTTGAAGTACAAGAAGAGATCAGAGAGGAATCGATCTCAGAAAGTTCGGTACATGAGATAAGTGAGAAGAGAGAAAAAGAGATAGAGACAGATTACAATTTGAATGAAAACTATCTCTATCCTATACATATTCTAACATTTCTCGGCTATAGCTCCATGCATAAGGGTTACAAATGCTTAGACCGCTCCACTAGACGCATTTACATCTCCCACGATGTTATTTTTTATGAGCATGTTTTCCCTTTCGCTGACACACCCTTCTCACCCCTATTCTACCCACACCATCATCCATTTTCCCTCGAACTGAGCCGGTTACAGCTAATGATCACATGAGGAATTATGACTTGACTCTGCTCACTGGCGGTTTGTCTAGCACCGAGTCTTCTACAGGTCCAGGTGCTTCGTCCAACTCCACAGCCCATGCATCACTGCCTGGTGCAACTCCAACATCACCAGCGGCCAGCCGCTCGTCGCCTGTGTTGGCATGCAGCGCCAGTCGATCGCATGCAGGCAAGCCTGCCCAGGAACCGATGGCGCACTCCCTCGACTTTGGGCCGGGTTCCCTTGCCTCTCCTGCGGAGCCCATGGTTCACGAGCCTTCCGTCGATGCCGTCGCTCCTTCTCGGTCGGCTGGGTCCACCGAGCCTCCCCCTGCACCAAGCGCACCCATCGTTGTGCCACAGAAAATGACGACGTGTCTACATAACAAGGTTGTAAAACCGTTCGTTCCGTCCGACGTAACTGTACGTTACGAGCTCGTTAGCACGCGTTCCATGCCAAGCCTCACTCGTATCGGGATGTTCTTGCAGACGCTCAACGGTGGACGGCAATGGAAGTCGAGTACTCTGCCATTCAGCAGAACAAAACTTGGACACTGGTTCCTTGGCCGCCCAGCAAAAATTTGATCGGATGTAAATGAGTAAATTGCAGAAAACCATCACTTTGAAGGCTAGGTTTTCAGAAAACATTAGGTTACAGTTTCTTGACAAATTGCACCATGTCTTGTGTAATCTTTTTGCAAAAACCACTGATTGGCGGATCTGGCTTGGTTAAGTGCGTTTATGACAGATAGGTCCCACTTCCGCTGACGTGGCACAAGGTTTTACCAAAGACAGTGCTAGATGCGCAAAAAAGTAAAAACATCCCCCAACTTTTCCTTTGTGCCCCCCCACACACAACAGCCACCACAGCCTGCCGCCGCCGTGCTCCCGCCCCAGCCAGGCCGGCCGCGCGTGCACCTGGCTGGCCCCTCCCCGGCCGGCCGGGCATGCCCCTGCCTGGCCGCGCTCCCGTCTCTGCCCGGCGCCCTCCTTGCGCGCCCGGACTCGGCGTAAGCGAGGTGGCTGCCGTCGTGGCCGGACCACAGGCGCCGTGACGGCGGCCCGTCGGCGTCCGGCAGATCAGCGGCGGCGGCTTGACGGCCCGTAGATCCACCTCCCGGTAGCCGCCCGGCCCATGGCGACCTGCCGCCGCCGCCTTCCGTCGCTTGCCGTTGGCGCTGGCACCCGACCCGTTCTGCGCCCGGTGGAGGGCCTTCTCGGCCGCATAAGCAGGCGGAGCGTCAGCGGAGCTCGTCGGAGCTGCAGAGGAAGACCGACGCGCCTGGGTGACGTTCTTGTACACCACCTTCGCTGTCTTGGTGGCCCCTGCCCGCCCTTCGCTGTCTTGGCGGGAATACGATGGGGGTGCTGGAGCTCCGCCGCTGCTGCTTGCTCTGGTGGGCGGCTGCAGGCCCTCGCCGGCGGGGGAAGAGAGAGGAGGGGGGAAGGAGACGGGAAGAACGGGAGGGAGCTGATTGCTTTTTTCTATTTGATTTAGGGGTGTCTATGCAAAATATATGGACTACTTTGTAAATTTAGACTAAAATTGATCTAGCACGAAATGTTACGCCACGTAGGTAAAAAAGGGGCCCATCTGTCATAATCTCACTTGACAGAGCCAGATCCGCCGATCAGTGGTTTTTGCAAAACAATTACGCTAGACGTGGTGCCGATTCTGTATCCTAGTGTTTTTCATAAAAGTAGCCCTCAATGTGGTGGTTTTATGCAATTTACTCGATATAAATAGGTGTTTAAAGTCAAGCACAAATCTGATGGTTCTCTGGACAAGTTTAAAGCACGCCTGGTTGCACGTGGCTTCACCCATCAGTATGGGATAGACTACTCTGACACATTCTCCCCAATGATCAAGCCTGCCACCGTTCGTCTGGTGCTCTCCCTCGAAGCTCGCGGCTGGCACCTCCATCAGGTAGACATCAGTATAACGCTTTTCTACATAGTCTGCTCGAGGAAAAAGCCTATATATATGCAGCAGTCACCGGGGTTTCTGGATTTGTCACTCCTACTTATGTGTG
Organism: Aegilops bicornis; assembly: GCA_021605145.1. Classification (NCBI taxonomy): domain Eukaryota; kingdom Viridiplantae; phylum Streptophyta; class Magnoliopsida; order Poales; family Poaceae; genus Aegilops; species Aegilops bicornis. Next base: position 864,646,713 of record CM038670.1, on the reverse strand, counting down.
CAAGCTTCGGAAAGCCTTGTATGGCCTCAAGCAGTCTCCCCATGCCTGGTATGCATGCCTCAGCGATCGACTGCAGCAATTCGGTTTTGTCCCTTCCTCCGCGGACACGTCGCTGTTCATCTTCACTGCAGGCGGTGTCACCATCTACATGCTGACAGACATTGTTATTGTCGGCGGCTCCTCCTCTGTTGTTGAGCGTCTCCTTCACAAGCTCTCTGTCACGTTTCCTGTCATAGACTTGGGCCCCTTGCAGTATTTCCTAGGCATTGAGGTGATTCGCTATTCCGGGGAAATATCAGCGTCCTCCAGAAAAAATATGCCCTTGATCTTCTGGAGCGCACAAATATGGCGAATTGCAAACCAACCTCAACACCAATGTGCACCCATGGGAAGCCCTTGCGAGAATCTGGTCATCCCTTGGGCGAGGAGGAAACGTTTCGGTACAGGAGCATGGTTGGGGCATTGCAATACTTGACCTTGACTCGACCTGATCTGTCCTTCGCAGTTAACAAGGTCGGACGCGGATTTTTTGAGCAGCCACACCCAGGCCCATCTATCTTAGCTCTTCAATATTGCTTAGAGATCTGTGCAACACAACTAACATTTTACATGTAAACTTCTCTTTTTTGTTTCTCTCGTATAGAACTTGTCTTGAATCTCAAACTTTGCAGCACAATAGAGCTTCCTAACTAGAACGTGAGATAAAACTTTCATGTTTTTTGGTCCGATGTAAATACTAAAAATAAGTTTTTTTAACAAAAAAATCTTAATTCGTATATTTATTTTGGACGAAAAAATCTGAAAGTTTTATCTCAGATTCTAGATAGAAAACTTTGCTGTGTTGTGGAAGTTTGAAGTTCAAAACATGTTCTATGTGAGAGAAACAAAAAAGAGAAATGTACTTGCACGAATCGTGATGCGAAAAATAGATGGCTAGGATAGATGGACCTGGGTGCAGGTGTTCTAAAACATATTTTCCTAACAAGGTCTGCCAGTATCTATTGCAGCCCACTAATGTGCACTAGGGAGCAGTAAAGAGGATCCTCCGCTTCATAAAGGGGACGGTGTCCACTGGTCTGACTATTTGGCGATCGTCTTTTACTCTCATGAGTATATTTACAGACGCCGACTAGGCTGGACATGGTGATGACAGACGCTCAACGGGCGGGTTTGCGGTGTTCCTTGGACCCAATCTCATATCCTGGTGCGCGTGAAAGCAATCAAGTGTTTCACGATCCTCGACTGAAGCTGAGTACAAAGCATTGGCTAATGGCACTGCTGAAGCAACCTGGCCACAGTCCTTGCTCAAAGAATTACAGGTAACTCAGCCACGGGCACCAATGTTGTGGTGCGACAACCTCGGGGTGACATATCTCACTGCGAATCCAGTATTCTATGCTCGCACGAAGCATATTGAAGTTGATTTTCACTTTGTGCGAGAGAAGGTTGCAATGGGAGCGCTGGAAGTGCGTTTTGTATCTTCTGCAAACCAAGTTGCTGACACCTTCACAAAACTACTCACCAAGTAGATGCTTCAGCGACTACGTACACTCCAGTCTCAACCTCTACACCGGATGAGATTGCGGGGGAATGTTTGTTAGCCATATCCTAACGTGATGTATAAGTTAGGATCTTGTGTAGTTAGCCCGTATAGCCGATGGTTAATTAGCATCGGTCAGTACCCTGTACATCTAGCCTAACAACTTCTGTACTTATCATGTACCTTACGGTGAATATAAATATGAGCAGAGGTCAGATGAATTCATCACGACAAAACATTATTCTTGACTAGCTAACATACAAGTGACTACAAGCAATTGAGATGGGCACAATATGCATGATTGGCACAATTAGCTAATATACAAGCAGTTACCTTGCCGCCTTGATTGGCTTCCTGGGCACAATGTGCATGCAGGCAGTATGCAATAGCCAATGGATCACAATTGCATTGCTTCGAGATGAATCCAGTAAGATGCCTCGCTGGTTTGATGTAAGAAAATGAATCTTAGATATCCCTTATGGTATACATAAGAAAACAGGACAGGAAAGGGACATCAGGGAGGGGAGTGGGGGCGCTTACTAGTAAAGGTATGGCTTCAGACAAGGACTCTAGACAGCAGTTTATGTTTTGCACCCCAGACGCACGGAGTATACATGCCTTCCTAACTAAAACCTTTGATCTGTCCAGATAATATTCTTTTGAACAATATATTTCATTCAGGAGAATATCTATTATTCTATTTTGCATATTTGCACGGAGCATGGTCACACGAGATACCATTGCTCCATATGCTAATAATTCCTGCAAAAACCAAAGCACTTCGCATCAGAATGAGATCAAAATTATTGTTAACCTTAACAAAACAGAATCTGATACCTGCTCTGATTAAGCCTATCGACTTCACTGGCAAGGGAGACGAGCAGGCCATAAGATAGTGATAGAGAAGAGGAGCACTGTCCACACTTTGGTCATCTTCAAAATCTGTAAGTGTTATCTAAAGTTTGCATAAGAAAATAAACGAAACCACATCAACGGAATGTTTGAAGCGGGATAGTTCCGCTAGTTTTTTTTTATGTCAATACCTTCACCCATAACTTGATCAGAACCAAATAGCTTTTGTCATACTCAGATGTGTCACCATAAACTAACAATTCAGACAGTCTCTTCACAACAATATCATGTATCACTTTTGAGCTACGTCTATGGAGAATGTCAACCATATTTGCAATCCTTGCAAATCCATCTGTAATGATACCCTTCAGTGTATCCTATGGTAGATCCTCAGTAATGATGTGACCTTCCATTCTTGCTGATAGTATGCAGTAAGAAAGTCTGGTGTGTGCCCATGTTGTTTGACAGTATAGTTCTAATGCCTTTGGTGCCTGAAACAGTTACAATGGTCAATCGTATAAAAGTTCATAGTTAAAAGCAAAGTTAAGTAATAGATCAGCACCTCAAAAGGGTACCTCTTCAAGATGTCCAGTATTATAAAGTGTCACACCAATTTTATGGATAGAAGAGCTTAAAAGTTTGAGCTCATCAAGCTTTATCCGTGTACTTGAAATGGCACAATTGATAGAAGACAAGCACTTCTGGATTATGGAAGCAAAATGCATTAGTAATAAGAATGGCATTAGTAAATAGTAAATCGGTAATTTAAACATCAATTCTCCACAAATGGCACTCGTATAGGAGAATAAGCAAAAAAAATATTCATAATAATTTATACATGCAACAAAATGATGATACTCAGAAGTGATACAGAAGAACAGATGCTGTGTGCAACCTTCACCAGCATAAACAGTACAAACATTAACAAATCAACAGAATTAAGTTAAATTAGTTGAGTTCCAATCGCAATTAGTTAATTCGCTAGTGCTGGTACAGCGGGCAATCGTTCAATAATTTGCGCCTTCCCTAAGGTTGCAACACAGAATTCGTGCGCAAGCTTTTCACTGAAAAATGGAGACTCGGCAGCCAGGAAAAATGGACAGCGGCTCAGTGCATCCACAAGCAGAGTGAGATACTTCTTCCTGCTGGTCTCCTCAGTCAGAATCCTGCAAACAGACATGCCTTATTTAGTTTAGTAAATGCAGAGTTAGCGGATCCACCGGAGCCATGGGCGGAGCTGCTCAACAACGAGGAGGACCCGTTGATACGGTGCGGCATCCTTCACCTTGCTCTTGCTGGCCCAGTTGGCAAGGCACACGGTGAGCTCAACCGCGAGTGTGGTGATTTCAGGGTCCTCCCCTGCAACGCCTGCAGGCTCGGGGAGGAGGGAAGCGGCCCCAATGGCGGCCGGCGAGAGCGTGCAACGGAGGGCGTCCAGGGTGGCGGCGGCCTCCGCGTCAGCGCGCGCGTAGTGGCCGCGTGACTGGAGGCAGAGCACAAAGCGGCCGCGCTGGAGCAGCACGGAGTAGGGCTTCCCGGCGAGGCACGACGAGATGGCGTCTAGGCAGTCGAGGGCGAGGCCATAGATCTCGAGCAGCTTTTCGGCGGCCAAGGCCGAGACAGAGCTAGGGTTCTGGCGGAGGAGCGGCGGGAGGAGCTGGAGCGCGCGGGAGAGGAACGGGAGGAACCGCTTCGCGAGGGGGCGGACGACGGCCGCGTCGGGGGTGGGGTTGTTAGGAGGGTTGGCGGCGGGCAGGTGCGGGGAGAAGGGGTGGAGGTAGGAGGCGAAGCGAGAGTGAAGGCCGGCGGGGGAGCAGCGGGAGGGGAGGAGAGGGCGGCGAGGAGGTCGCCTCGCCTCGCCGTGTGCGGGTGAGGAATTTTTTTCTCCTTTCCTTTTCGGCCGCGGAGGAGGGGCGGGAGGGTTTTCGCACAAGCGGCCAGACCTGGCCGGCACGGCCCAGCCCACGCGTAAACGGGCCAGGCACGACACACTTTATTTTAGGGAGTTCATGATTCTCAGGAGAAGATTTTTTTTTTTACGAACACGCAAATTGCATATCATTCCATTAATAGGTAGGGGAGAAAAATCAAAAGAGTATACTTACAGCTTACAAGAGTTACGTTCCGCGTCGTATGCACGGAAGGGCCCGTGCATAACGAGAAGTTACATGAGCAGAAGAGAGGAGGGGTTGCTCCGCCCTGGGCGCTAAGAGCATCTCCAACACTGACCCCCAAAGTGGACATTGTATCTGTCCGTGCGCACGGCCAATGACAAGAATAGGATGAGGGATGCCGTCTATAAAGTTGGCAGCATCTAGATGTGTACATGTGTGAGAGTAATTGGAATATTTCTCAATGAGCATTTTATATTTAAAAAAAATCCAAAACAATCAGTGTACCATTTTTATCCCTTGCTCCCTTGGTTCCATATTAACTGTCGCTCAAACGGACGTATACGCCCGTTTGAGCGACAGTGAATACAGAGGGAGTATTTCTTTGTACGTATGCCACGAAAAATGCCAAACCAGTCGGCCAACAAGCAGCCCAAGCAATTCCTTATGGGTGCACGAATTCTTGCTAAACTAAAACCCTCTTCCCCACAAAAAAAAAGTAAAACCCTCTAACAAGCAGCTCAAGCAAGATTGGTGTACGCTCTACTTCATTGGTGGATGCTTTGGAAGAAATGAGAGGACCTTCCATACTGTCAGCTTCACCCTCACTATTGTCTCCCAAAAACGAGTGAAGTGCAATGTTGGTCCCTAAACTATTTCAGGGGTGTCATGTAGGTCCTCAAATTATAAAAATCGGCATCCAGGTCTTCGAAGTGCAGTAAGTGTGTCATTCAGGTCCAAAATCTATCTGACAACGCCAGACCAGCCAGCTGGCGCCGTTGACCCATGACATGTCGGACGAGGGCCTCGCAAGGTAACAGCCGGTTACGGAAATATGCAAATAAATTCCAAGGAACACATTTTCAAAATTCTCGTTCGCGACATTAAATGTTCATTAATTTGTGGTTCACGAATACATTTTCAAAATTCTCGTTCACGAACATTTTTTTTAAGTCATGAACATTTTTTTCACTATTCACGAACAGTTTTTGAAACCTTGAACATTTAAACTAATGGACATTTTGTAAATTCATAAACATATTATGAAATTCATAAACATTTTTTAAACTCCGAACGTTTTTCTAAATTCGTGAACATTTTTAAATTCACAAAAAAATCACTATTTTTTGAAAAAAGTAATGAATATTTATGAAATTTGTGCAAACGTCTTTTTCAAATTCATCATTCGCGAATTATTTTGTGTTACTAAACATATTGTGAAATTTATCATTCACGGACAATATTGGTGGTTTGCGAATATGTGTTCTTTTCTTTTAGAATTTATCATTCGCATAAAGATTTTTTTAAATCATGATTTTTTTAAATTCATTGTTCACAAACGTTTTCTAAATTCTTCATTCCGAGCATTTTTCCATATTTTCAAACAATATTTGTGGTTCGCGAACATATTTCAAATTTATTGTTCGTGAATACTTTTTTAAAGTTGTGAACATTTATTTTATATTCACGAACTTTTTTTGTCTGCCAACATATTTTCAAATTTATTGCTCATGAACATATTTTCTTTTCTAATAAAATTTATCATTCGCAAACATTTTCTTAAGGTTGCGACCATTTTTTTTTCAAATTCATTGTTCATGAACATTTTTTCAAATTCATCGTCCGCAAACATTTTTTAAAGTCGTGAATGTTTTTCCAGAGTCGAACATTTTTATAAACTAATGAACATTTTATTCAAGTCAAAACATTTTCCATATTCACAAATATTTTTGAAACCATGAATTGAATTTATTTGCATATTTTCGTCACCGGCCGTTACATTGCGGGGCCCCCTTCTAACATGCAACGGGTCAACGACGCCAGCTGGCCGTTCAGGTGGGGTCAGACAGATTTTGGGCTGAAATGGCACACTTACTGTACTTCAAGGACCTGGATGCTGCTTTTCATAGTTTGAGGACCTACATGACACCCCTGAAATAGTTCAGGGACCTACAATGCACTTCACTCCCCAAAAACCGTGGAAGAGAGCAGGCTCTGAACGCAAAGCACGCATCACCTGATGCTCACGGGAGCTGAACAGGCAGACCACATCGACCCTGGCAGAGGGGCCGGGTAGCTAATATTTTTCATTTTCCTGTATTAAGCTTTTTTTTAGAAACTTTTATTTTATTGATCTTCAATCATGACAGTATAAAGAACACCACAGGTAATAAAAATTATAACTAGGTCTGTTGTGGACCACCTACCGACTTTCTGTATTAAATTTTGATTGGTTTTCTCTACCCTATCAATGAAAATGCAGTCTTGGCTGTGTTTCCTCAGAAAGAAAATTCTTAAACGCTTCAAGTAGATATTTAGTTAATAAAAACTAATTAGTTGGATTACAACTTTCTATGTGTATGACCAACCGAAGTTGATTTTTGTTTTTTGAAATAGTATGTGGATATCTTTTTTTGGGGGGGGGGGGGGGTGGCTATCTTTCCGATACACGCGTTTCTTTATAGCATTATGTTCATATACTATGCAATAAGAAGTTTCTGAAGTGACCATGACAACGCACGGGCAGTCAACTACTAAGGATAGAGTGTGAGTCCGTGTTCATAGGAGTGAGTGTATGTGCATGTATGTGAGCTTCAGCGAATGTATTGTGTTAAAAAAACACCGTTGCAACATTCTCTAAAAAACACAGCTGCAACGCACCATAGAAAAATAAAAGGATCTTCCAAGTTATTTCGGCCCACAACGGTAGGGATTGCGGTAGTTGCCTCGGCCAGATAGATGAGCTTCGGCCTCCTAGACTGAGAGCATACAGTTGGCCGAGGAAAAAATCAAGAGCCGGCTAAACATCATAGGAGCCATGCGCTGCCTCGGCAAAGGCTCACTCGTCGTCTGCCGATAGGAGCCAAGCGAGCTCCTCCACCACTGAGACCTTTTCTGCCACCGTGCAACTCGGTTTTGGTCAAACTTTATAAGTTTAATCACATGTTTTTATCGAAGCTGACGAGATGGCTCGCGCCTCACCTACCGCCCACCCTCTCGCCTCACCTACCGCGAGCAATGGCGCCGAATCCACCGCCATTAATGGCCGCACGGACCTATCTAGTCCTCCTCCCCCCCTCGCCACATCGTCTCCCTCCCCTGGCGGCCACTCCTTCTCAGATCCCACGGACCAGACGAGCGAGAGAGATGGTGGGGGGCTCTCGGAGGAGTACAAGGACGCGGCGGATGCGACCCAACCATCAGGTGGCGGCGCCGATGGTGCCTCCGCCGCCGGTGCTGGTGTCGCAGCTGCCGGTGACCGAGCAAGGATCGCCAAAGGCGGATGCGGAGATGGTTCGCGTGGTAGGGGAGCGATTCCCGAACCGCGACAACTGGCCGGCGATCTTCATCGAGGTCATCCAACACGCGACGTTCGAGGAGCGTGCGCGGTTCGCCGGCGACGATGGAGGGATGGACTACGAGCTCATCTTCTGGGCCATCCAGGAGGCGGAGTCGACGGATCCAAGGCAAGCGGCGAAGTGGGTGAGGTTCAAGACAAGGAGTCTGTCGCGGCTCAACATCCGGCCGCCGTCGGTGGTGCAGATCGCCAATATCCCGCCCGAATTTCTGCCGCCGGGGACTATCCTGCCTCGGGTCCCCTGATTCGGGGGAAGCCCGGCGTGCACGCACCGCAGGGCCTCTCCAACCTGCGGGTGCGATGTGGGAGGAGCGGGGCGCGCTTCCTCAACCTTCCACCATGGCCGGGCGACCGTGGGGAGATTCCACATCTCCCTGATAAGGTGAGAAAATCCAGACCCAATTCGCATGCTCTTTTGAGATTTAGTTGTGATTTGGGTAGTGAATTGAGTGTTAAGGAAAATAGGGTTGTCCCTTGTGAGAGAATTTGTGACTCCACTCCTAGTTTCCGTGAATCAGTGAGAGATTCTTCTGAATCTGCGGTTCCGGCGAACCAGTCCGCCGCCGATGAGCTCGCTTCTGCGGGAGGGGCGGGCTTGGTTTCGAATCCGGTGGCCCCACTTTCTGGGCCGACCCCTCAGCCGCTACCGTTGATCTCAGGACGTGTGGTTGGGGCGAAAGCGGCTCGTAAGAATACGCGTTCTAGCTCTGCTAGCGGGGACAGGGAGGAGGTGGCGGAATTTTGTGGCCAGCTGTGGGTGGTTCCTCCCCACCGGCCGCCAACGCCTACATATAGACAGACAGCCGCCCCCAAACGCTAGCTTCGCAATTCCCAAATTATTTTGGGTTAGAAAAGATCTGTTTAGGGCCAGAAATTTCTCAGCTCAAGATTGTTTCCCTATTCGGGCAGTGAGTAGATTTGATCCGACCGCCACTGTCTTTAAAATTTCCACGGAGAAACTAGGTTTTCCTAGATCGTTTGTTGAAGTGGTGAAGGAAGGGATGGAGCGGGGACAGGGAGGGCAGCGGCAACATCGTCCGCCGCCGGGGAAGAAACCTACACCGCCAGATGGGAAGGCTGCGGCTCCGACGGCGGTCTTCTTTGCTATAGCAGTCTTTGTCAGCGAGGCAGCAGCCTCCTAAGACGGGCAGCTGGTGGCCCAAAGAACAAAGAAGTGGCCGATGCGACAATCCAAGCTCCACCTCCTCCTCCCATCTGTTACAGCCCAGGCGTTAGATCCAAGGTACAAGGACATGACCTGCTTTAATTGCAGTTGGCCGGGGCATTATGTGGGGAACTGTATTGAACCAAAGAAATGTTTTATCTGCGCGGGAGTTCATAATGTCAATAACTGTGCTGCTTGGGCGAAACCACATCCTACATCGACCTATTTTGGTAGTGCAGCGGCTGGTCTGGGTTTTTACCACATTGATGTTCCTACTGCGCCAGAACTAAGTTGGCTTAACTACAAGAATTGTGCGGTTCTCAAAGTTGTTAAGGGTGAGGTTTCTGCCTCGGAGTTGCTGATTCAGCTCAATGGGATATTCAGTAAGAACAAAGAGTGGCCTTGGCAGATTAGGGACACAGGAGAGAAGAAGTTTTCTTGAGATTTCCACCTTGGAAGAATGTGGAAGACCTGATTGAATTCCACCTTTTGAGCTCCCAATTGATGGTGTTTCTGTCAAGATCTGTGAATGGGAAGGAATGCTGGATGAATTTCGAGGACTCACTGAGGCTTGGGTTCAGATAGAGGGGATTCCTCCCAAGTGGTGTGCTTGGAAGGTATTTGCCCAAATTACAGCTTGCTTTGGGATTCTGGTAGATGTGGACTGGAATGGTATTTTCAAGAGCTTTTATGAGAAGATCAGAGTGAAAGTGGCCTGTAGGGATCCCAGGAAAATTCCTTTTGAGAGGCTAGTGGAAATGAAGAGAAAGCTTTACATTATGTTCTTCACTGTTGAGGGCTTTGAACAAATAGGGGATGACTCTGATGGAGATGATCTAGACCCAGATGTGGACAATATGGAGAAAGAGGAGGAAGATAACAATGAAGACATGTCTGACAAAGATAAAACTCAAGAAGAAGATATGGGAGAACCTATTGATGAACTTGATCAAGCTAATTTTCCTTCCAAGAACACCTTGTTGCCAGCTCGGTCAGACAAAAATACAGAGAGCTGCTTCTGCAGTGGACTTTCACCCTCCCAACATGCTGGACACAATTCATGAAGAGTTTGTGGGAGAGATTAGGAACAAAACACCTGAGAAGAAGGAAGTGGCAGATAATGAAAAATCCACTACTGCAGAGTCCTTTCCTTCTGCAAGCTCTGATCCCTTGTCAGCACACATGGCATATTGCTCTGCGCAATTAAGTAAATTTGAAATGCTTGAAAGTGATGAAGAGGAAGAGGACTTGGTGGAAGAAATGCAGTGTTTACCTGATGATTTGGCCTTGGCAATGGGATCTGTAAAAAGATCACTGCTGGAAACCCTTGAGGGTGTGGAATCAGTTCAGAAGAAAAAACCAAGCGTCAAGAATTCCCCTGTTTGGGGTCCAGTTCTCACAAGCAAACCCAATACTAGGAATCATGGAGATGTTAAGATCATGGACAAAGCAGCCACGTACATGAAAAAGAAGAATCTGGAAATTCCCACCACCTTCAAAGGTAAATCATTTGCTGTCCTTGGTCCTGATGTTCTTGTCTCTAATACTAGTAAGGTTGATTTGTGCATTGGGAATAGCTCTGATGAACAAGTATCTATTATTATGGATATGGTGGATGAAGAGAAAAATTGTTGCCTTAAATTTGCTGATGATAATCCAGAGATTGTTCTCCCGGAGAATCTTGATTTAGAGACCAGGATGGATGAGATAAATACTTCTAACAGTGACTTTCTCGTTAATGGTTTGGATGGCACTGCTGAACCATTAATGGAAAGCCCTGTCCTAGACACTAAAAAGAAGCCTTGTGGCTTGTCGCACCCATTTAAACTTAAATGATATGAGCCTTTTGGAATATTCGGGGTATGGGCCAAACTGGTAAAAATCAGTGCCTAGGTGACTTTATTAGTAATAATCATCTGGATTTTGTGTGTTTCTTTGAAACCAAGAAAGAAAATATTGATCAAGGTGTGCTTAGATTTATATCTGGCAGGGAGGAATTTGTTTGGCATTTTCTACCGGCGGTGAATACAGCTGGGGGGATCCTTGTGGGTCTCAGAAGTATTTTATTTGAAGTGATAGGCTTTATTAATAAAGAGTTCTGTGTTGTGGCTACTGTTAAAAATAAATCTGATGGTTTCATCTGGCATCTGGTGGCTGTTTATGGCACTTCTTACAGTGATAGGAAATTAGAGTTTATTGTTGAACTCCATAATACTATGCATATTCTCACTTATCCAGTTTTGGTGGGAGGGGATTTCAATTTGGTCAGATCGACTGACGATAAGAATAATGGTATTATTAATAACCAGTTTTCCTACTTGTTTAATGATTGGATTAATAAATGGTCCCTTATGGAGATCAAGAGCGCTAATAGGAAATTTACTTGGAGCAACAACCAGGATAATCCTATCTTCCCCACGATAGACAGGATTTTTTCTTCGGGTTCTTGGGATACCAAATTTCCTCTGTCTGTGGTGACTGCTCTCCCACGTGTTGGGAGCGATCATACCCCCCTCCTCATTGACACTGGTGCACGGAGGGTTACCTCTCCCAAAATATTTCGGTTTGAAAAGTGGTGGCTTGACCAACCTGACTTCAAAGAATTAGTGCGCAACATTTGGAACACTCCATTTCCTGGCAACTCGGCCATGGATATTTGGATGAATAAAAGCAAGTTGTTTAGGAATAAAATAAAAGGTTGGAGTATTAATATAGAAGCAGGTATTAAGAAGAGGAAGAGATAGCTTCTGCTCGAATTTGATATTCTGGATGTCTTTTCAGAGAGGAATCAAATCACCGACGTGATGGACATAGGATGGGAGAGATTAAAAATGAGCTTAATATCATTTGGAGTAAGGAAGAAACTGCCTTCTGGCAGCGCTCTATAGATCGTAAGATTGTTGATGGCGACAAGAACAATGCTTATTTTCAAGCGTTAGCTAACCATAGACATAGGAAGAATCACCTATCAGAGCTTAACGGGGACGATGGTCCTGTTTTCAGTACAAAAGAAATGTTGGAAGTAGCTACTACCTTTTATAAAAAAATTATTTGGGGCCGATAAAAAACCACAAGTTCATCTTGGGCCTTCCTTTTGGGAGGAAGATGATCTGGTTACTGAAGAGGAAAACGACCGTCTCCAAAATAACTTCTCCGAGGAGGAGATCAAAGAAGCCATCTTTGGATCATATGCACATGGTGCACCTGGACCAGATGGGTTGTCTTTTCTTTTTTATCAAACCTTTTGGGATGTGATCAAAGCTGATTTTATGGCGTTGGTGAGAGACTTTGAAGAAGGCAAACTAGATTTGCAGCGTTTGAATTTTGCTTTGATCGTCCTTATTCCTAAAGAACCTGATGCCAAAGATTTAAAGAAATTTAGACCAATCAGTTTGAGCAACTGTGGTGTTAAGATCTTTTCTAAGGCCATGACCAATAGGGTTTCCCCTATTGGTCGTAGATTAATCTCTTCGAATCAGACGGCGTTTATTAAAGGGAGATATATTTTAGAGAGTGTTGTTATGGCTCATGAGGTGATTCATGAGGTAAAAAAATCTGGTTCTCAAGGTCTAGTGCTTAAACTAGACTATGAGAAAGCATATGACAGGGTTAACTGGGATTTCTTGTTCGATATGTTACATTCGAGGGGTTTTTGCCCCAAATGGATTGCTTGGATTAAAAGTACCTTGATTAACAGTACTTTTGCTGTGAGAATTAATGATACTAATGGGAATTATTTTGTGGGTGGGAAAGGGCTTAAACAAGGGGACCCCCACTCCCCCTTGTTGTTTAATTTAGTAGCCGATGTGTTTACAAAGATGCTCAAGAAAGCAGCCTCTCAAGACCTAATCTCTGGGCTTCTGCCCAATATAATCCCAGGGGGTGTGGTCAGTCTGCAATATGCAGACGATACTATCCTTTTCCTCGAAAATTCAATCCATAAAGCTAGGAACTTTAAATGGTTTCTATCATGTTTTGAATCTCTTTCAGGGATGAGAATTAATTTTCACAAAAGTGACTTAATGACCATCAATATGGGGGAAGAGGTGGCTAATGATTTTGCCCAGATTTTCTGTTGCAAAAAAGGACGCTTTCCTATTAAATATCTAGGTGTTCCTTTACATTATGACAAGTTGAGACGGGAAGACATTCAGCCCATTATAGATAGAATTATAAAAGGCATTTCTGGTTGGCTCGGGAGATATCTCACATACAGAGGCAAGATTATCTTGATTTGTGCATGCTTAATTAGCATACGTGCATATCTTATGTCTGTTATTAAGTTTCCCAAATGGGCTATCAATGTCATTAATTCTCAAATGGCTCATTTCTTTTGGGGGAATATTGGGGACCAACACAAGTATCATCTTGCTAATTGGGGGTATGTTACGAGGAGAAAGGAATATGGAGGGTTGGGGATACCTAATATCAAGGAATTTAATATGGCCTTGCTAGCTTCCTGGGGCAAAAGGTTCTTTGATGAATCTGATGCTGATTGGAAGAGAATCATCCAGTACAAATATAGAGTGAATACTCCTAACATTCTTTGGGGAAAGGGGGATGGTGGCTCTACCTTTTGGAAGAGCATCACTTGGGCTTTAGCTGCTGCTAAAAATTTCTACAGATGGAAATTAGGCAATGGTGAATTAATTAGCTTCTGGCACGATACCTGGGTTGGGGAATGTTCCTTGAAGGTGCAATTCTGGGACTTGTACTGTATATGTAACCAAACGGAATGTACTGTGGCTCAGGTATGGGAAGGCCGAGAACTTAAGTTGTCTTTTAGAAGATGTGTAGATCAAAATGGGCTAAACAGATGGGAGGTGCTGTCTAGGACTGTCCAACAGTACATGTTATCAGATGAACCTGATATGCCAATTTGGTCCTTAGAGCCTAATGGTTTATACTCTGTGAGATCCTTTTATAAAAGTATAAACTTTGGGGGGATAGCTACTGCTATCAAAGATGATCTTTGGAAAATTATGTGCCCTCAGAAAATACATGTATTTTTGTGGCTATGTGCTCATAATAAAATCCTGACCAGGGATAACCTTTCCAAAAGAAGGGAGGTAGAAGATCTTTCATGTCTATTTTGTGCAGAGCCCGAATTTGTACAACATCTGATGTTTGACTGTGTGGTTGCTCGACATGTGTGGAGATTTGTATCCGACTTTTTTGAAATTGATAGAATTGCTAGCTTTGATGATATCTTTGCTTTCTAGCAAGTTCATAAGAAAAAGCCTGTGCTTAACATGGTTATTGCTGCTTCCTTATGGAGCTTGTGGAGACTAAGAAATAGTTTCTGTTTTCAGGGGTAGAAATGGAGAGACATGAACTGCATTCTTGCAAAACTAAGCTGTTATTTGCACCAGTGGAAGGTTCTCTGCGACGATGCTCAGGCAATCCTGCTGCAAAGGTGCATCCTCCTGCTGGACAAATGGCGTGCAGAGCTGATGCAGATAGCCTTGAAGTGAATTGTGGGAGGAGGGCATGAGAGCCGCGCGAGTCAAAGATTCTGCTTTGTTTCCTTCTCCCTTCTGTTCTGGTTATGTAATAAGTACTATCTAGTATTTTTCTTCATGTTTTCGGTGGAGAGAACTTCTGCTCTCGAGCGCTAGGTAGCGTAGCCTCCTGGTGTGTTGCTTAAGTCGTACTTTGATCTGGTTGTGACTGCTGTTTTCTGCTTCAATCTATAAAATTGGGGCAGGGGGGCAACCCCTTTCATTCAAAAATTTTTTTTATCGAATATACGGAAGTCTAATACATAAAATTTTCTTCAAATATACCCTTATCATATAACAATTCTAAACCTTAAATATATAAAGGTTGAAACAGCGATTTAATGCCCATCCTGGCTAGCTACTCTACCAGAACGAAGTTTGTTAGTTAAGTGGAACTATGCACCAACTAACTACGTATATGCATGCGTGCAATGCAAGTCACCTCAGGGCTAAGGTGACGTAGTGCACAGACAACTAATTTGTTAACATGATACAGGTTAACAAATCGAGTTACTTTTCAGTAGTCGGATTTTAGTAAGCGTCCACGCAAGTGATTTAAGTATGCATAAAGCATTATAACATTAGGTGACAAGATCAACAAATCATATGCTAATTTATCTCCCAAGAATGGCCTGCCAACTTTGCGTTCAAGATCTTTTCTTTACCCAAAAAACTTTCCGATCAACACTTGAACTAACTCTAGCTACCACTCAATTATTGTCTAGTGCCCGGTACCGGTGAGCACACCATCCTGCTTTAATGAATGATCCTTGAAAGCTTGATACGTATGTGCACCATAAGACTTGGCATGTTTCATTTCTCACTCTTTTATCACAACACACGACTGACCGCTGCAACTGTGCATACATAAGCACTCATGGTTTAATGTAAACTTGCTCACTCGAGCTACTTGTTCAAACACTCCTAAATTAATTCTCCATTTTATACCATACATTTGAACCAATTTTTATAAACCTAAGTAGCATTTGCTCGCAATTAATGCTGATGGCAAGGGATGGATGTGGACCAAACATAACTAGGTAATCAAAGAAAAAAATCTACAGTAAAAAACAAGCATTTTGGACACTTGTAACCACCAATAGTTTCTAAAACGTTGATTTGCCCAGTTTCTTCACTTGTAACCACGAACAGTTTCTAAACATTTCAGTCAGATGTACAGAAATCATACATACAGATTTATCTTCAAAATGTTTACATAATATAACAAAAATTCTGTTATGTTTTCTGAATATGTTTTAACAAAAATTAATGATAAAATATATAACCATTTAAAATTTGAAAGACCATGTCAACATGCAAAGCATGCACACACTTTGCATGAAATAAAATTGCAGGTCGCTACACATCATCCGATCATATACATTAAAAACCAGAATGCCAGCTTCCGAACTTCAAAGGGAGCTAGATAGTGGGTTCATATCAATGTTTTCCTGGTGGTTGTGGCTATATTGTCATACAATCTTCTAGAACGAAGCTTATTAAGCGATATTGTGCATACTCCAACTAATTGCATCCATCCATTCATGGAAGTGACCTATGGTGACATAGTGCAGAGACAACTAATTTGGTTTCTTACGGTATATGTCAACAAATCGAGCCACTTTTCAGTAGCCGGCTTTTAGGTTAGCTAGTAAGCACGCATCCACGTAACTAAAATACTTGCAAAGAATCTTGGGCAAAATAATTGTCTAGTGGCCAGTACTCGTGAGGACACCATCGTGAACTTCCTTATCTCCTTTTCGCGACGGCAAAATGAACTCGAGAATTTTAAAGTGATAATAGTACAACCGACTCAGACGTCATGTTTGAAAATGATGTGTTTATTGCATAGAAATATCTTCATGATCAGATGATTGCTCTCCACGGCCAAAAAGAAACCCAACTTTCTAACTCATCCCACTCATAGGCACATCATACTAATTAGTTGGCATAGCTTTACATGTTGAACTAAATAACTTTTCCTTTTCTCTTTGAGATGCTGAATTAATTAGTTGAGAAAGGGAACAATGATGTTTAGCTTTCGTCGCATAATCATGTTGTGGTTATGCTCTGCATGCAAACATCTTTCATCGCAGACTATATGTTGTGATATAGTATTTGAATATTCCTTGTAGGAGTAACACCTATTTGCCTGGGGAAATTATACTTTGTTTAGTTTTTCTCATAGCGCATACCCTGTACTTTTGCATGGGATAGTATGGACTGTCTTACAAATAGAAACATCGCCCGAACTCAAGATGGGGACGTTACAATGCGAGGGCTCACCAGGACATCACCAGTGGGGAGGAAGGGATTTGACTGGATCAGTTTTGGGGAACAGCGTGAGAAGGAAGAAGAGCACTACCGCATTAGAGGTGAAGGAAGGGCGGCGGTTGAATTTCAATAGCCCGTGTAAAATCAACCCAAAGTTTTCTTAAGCGGGATTGCTGAAGTAGTCTCAGTTGATACTATATTCGTGCGATCTTATGTGAAGATCCGTGCAGCTTTTTTAATTATTTTTTTCGTTTTTCTTTTTTATATGTTATGTCACTTGACTAAGAATTGGGTAAGTCTCGGTCGACTAAAATCTAGCCACATCCTTCCTTAAAAATCGATCGCCTGGTCCCTAAAGATGAAGGACAAAAGGCACGTGGATCAAATCTACATGCAAAAGGCCTTTCTATTTAGCCGAGAAAACGCATCATGCATTCTAAAAGTTCCAATCGTTAAAGGTCTATATGAGAATTAACTAAGTCTCATTTAAGTGGTATTAGCATTAAAAAAGAAAAATAAAAGAAAAATCCAAACAAATCTCCATGCAAAATCAAACGGTAATGGCAGCTGGTGAACGTCCGTTGTAGTAGGGATATGAAGCGAACCATCTTTGTTGACAGTTTTTAGTTGTAAAATGAGATCAAATGACGATAGTTTTAAAAATAAATAAATAAGAGAAACTGCCATGTCACCTGAATAAACTGACACCTCTCCCCTGTCCCTCTCAACTAAAACCGCCGTGCCAACGTTCGCAATTGCCCGCGAACGTTCGCCAGTTATGGGCGTCCAAATCAAATGGCATAAAGTTAGATGAGACTGTTAATTCTCATCAAGATGCAAATTAGCAAATGCGAACATTAAAACTGGTCAAAACTAACTGCAGCTCACTAATTTGCCTTCGGCTTTACCATCAAATGGACTTTATCATCCCCTCAAAAACAAAAAGGACTTTATCAACAGTGTGCGTTGCCGTGGCAGACAAGCAACACACTTGCTAGTGCTGCACAACACACTTGCCACCCACGCACCGCGGAACTCATAAATCCTCCAGGCCTCTAGCTAGCTCCCCTGCTCTAACAACAGCTTCGTCGTTTCCACAAACACTTGGGGACAGCGTACGTGCGCGCCATGGCCATGCACGCCGCCGCAATCACCACCACGCTTCTTCTGCCCGTCGCCCTCCTCTTCGTCTCCGCCGTGATCATGTCCGGCGCTTCGGCTTGGTCACCGTCGTCGTCACTGCGGTTCCACTACATCGACCCTCGCAACTTCACCATGTCACCATCCTCATCCTCGTCGTCGCGCCGCGATGGCCGCCCCTCGCTCGCGCTGCTGCACCGCGACGCTGTCTCCGGCAGGACGTACCCGTCGACACGGCACGCCATGCTTGGTCTCGCGGCAAGGGACGGCGCGCGGGCACAGTACCTCCAGCGCCGCCTCTCGCCGACGACGATGACGACGGAGGTGGGGTCGGAGGTGGTGTCGGGCATCTCCGAGGGCAGCGGCGAGTACTTCGTCCGCGTCGGCGTGGGGTCGCCGCCCATGGAGCAGTACCTGGTCGTGGACTCCGGGAGCGACGTCATCTGGGTGCAGTGCCACCCCTGCGCCGAGTGCTACCAGCAGGCCGACCCGCTCTTCGACCCCGCCGCGTCGGCGTCCTTCGGCATCGTGCCGTGCGGCTCCGGCGTCTGCAGGACGCTGCCCGGCGAGTCCTCCGGCTGCGCCGACTCCGGAGCGTGCCGGCACCCGGTGTCCTACGGCGACGGGTCGTACACCCAGGGCGTGCTCGCGATGGAGACGCTCACGTTCGGGGACAGCACGCCGGTGCAGGGCGTCGCAATCGGCTGCGGCCACCGCAACCGCGGGCTCTTCGTCGGGGCGGCCGGCCTGCTCGGCCTCGGCTGGGGCCCCATGTCGCTCGTCGGGCAGCTGGGCGGCGCTGCTGGCGGCGCGTTCAGCTACTGCCTCGCCAGCCGCGGCGCCGACGCCGGCGCCGGGTCGCTCGTGTTCGGCCGGGACGACGCCATGCCGGTGGGCGCCGTGTGGGTGCCTCTGCTGCGCAACGCGCAGGAGCCGAGCTTCTACTACGTGGGCCTGACGGGCCTCGGCGTCGGCGGCGAGAGGCTCCCGCTGCAGGACGGGCTCTTCGACCTCATCGAGGATGGCGGCGGCGGCGTGGTGTTGGACACCGGCACGGCCGTGACGCGGCTCCCGCCGGACGCCTACACCGCGCTGCGAGACGCGTTCGCGGACGCCGTTGGCGGCGGCCTCCCGCGCGCGCCGGGCGTGTCGCTGCTGGACACGTGCTACGACCTGAGCGGGTACGCGAGCGTGCGCGTGCCGACGGTGGCCCTCTACTTCGGGCGGGACGGCGCGGCGCTGACGCTGCCGGCGAGGAACCTGCTGGTGGAGATGGGCGGCGGCGTGTACTGCCTGGCGTTCGCGGCGTCGACGTCGGGGCTGTCCATCCTCGGCAACATACAGCAGCAGGGGATCCAGATCACTGTCGACTCCGCCACTGGTTACGTTGGCTTCGGACCCACCACGTGCTAGTATCCTAGTTCGTGCTGCTGCCACGTCAAACGTAGAGGATTGAGTAGGCCCGCTTATGTATATACGCGATGGGATCGTATTGTACGATGTATAACTATATATAGGTACTGTATATGCGTCGAACCAACATGTGGTTGGATTGTTGGAGGACCGTGGTATCCCGAACCCACTCAGGTTCAAGTCCTGATGCTCGCATTTATCCTGAATTTATTTCAGGATTTCCGACGATGCACCCTCAGTATATTGGTAACCCATAAAATTTCTCCTGCATCCGTCCACCATCCAACGCTGTCCGCATACATTTCAACTATCATCCAAACTAACTGGATAGAATCAGTGCAAACACGGCCGGATTTTATTTAAGTTCGGATACAATTTACATAAACGAACATCATTCATGCAAAACTGCGAGTTTTCATTAAATTTCAAACATTTAGAATAAAAGAAACTACGGCGGCCGCCGCCATCCAAGCCCTTGTTGTTCCCTCCTGAGACCGCCTCCTCCATCCACCGTCTCGACGAGCACCGGCGATAAGACACGTGAAGTGAAGGTGTGGTCTCTGACGAGTAAGAGTACCACATGGGACACAAGGCCCTGTCTGCGGGTCTACTCATCATCAGGGAGTCCGCTATGAAAATGGTGGCGCCCACGCTGCCGTAGTCCCACGGGGCTGCCGGATAGTTCGTCGGCGGCGCGTAGGAGGCACAGCTGGTGTTGTTCTTCACGATCTTCTGGAGCTGCGCCTCCATGGTGCCCGTTTCCTGGCGAGGGCGGCTTAAATGCAGACGACCTCGTAGATGGTAGGCTGCTCTGCGACTAAGTTGGGTTCGTCGCAGCCATGGCCGCCACGGCCTCCTCGCTCGTGCGCTCGCCGTAGATCAGGTCCTCCACCAGCCGGTGTTGCTCCTGGAGAAACAGATTGTGACATTGTTCCTCTTGCGCCTGCTGGAACACCAACATAGACACCGGTGTAGGCTGCACCTCTGCCATGACAGGGTTATAGCGCTTGCGCCTGCTCCATGGTGAAGCCGGCGTGAACAAGCGCGAGCACTGGGGCGGTCTTGTCGGAGCCCGTTTCCATCATGGGGTCATCCTCATCGTCGGAGACCTCGGGCGAGCTGTCCAGCAAGCCGGCCTCAATCCGCCTAGCACGGCGGCTCTACCTGGTGGCCGCAAGGGAGGCCACCTCATGCTTCATCTTCGTGGAAAGTCTCTCCCATAGAGCTTTGCTGCCTGTAGTCATGGCGGATGCAGTGCAAGGGAGGAGGATTGGGGAGCGGCTTGTGTTGTGGCTTGGAGTTAGCCGGGTGTGACCGCCTTTAAATAGAAGATTTCGGTGAGGCTAGGCGTCCAGGTGTGTCAATGCATAGCGCCGGAGTGGGTTTCTCGGTCGGCGAGCCTGCTAAATAGCAGCATACGAAATATATACATCTCGTCCTGTCCAGTATCTTGTCTCCGGCATTGAACATGCACGGACACCGGAGACGCGTCGTGGGCGGCGCCCTTGGCTGGCACGCTGCTTCAATAGCAGAGGCAGTGAGAAGTCGCATCCGCTCTACAACGGCATGAATGCGGGCAGCTAGCGCCAGACGGGAACGTGTGCGGGCGAGGGAGGAGGTGGTTAGGGTGGTCAGAAGCGGGTGTGGGTGCTGTCCGGACGCCCGCAAAGCCCCCCACGTTTGTCTCCGGTTTATGGGAGAAAGTAATCCGGACCGCCCGGTGGACAAATACAGGACCACATTGGATGGCACAACACGTCCGAACTGCGCGGTCTGGACGGTTAGGGCCAGTTTGAGGGTCGGCGTTGGAGATGCCCTTAGTAATTGCAAATGAATATGTAGTTGGATGGTTAAAAGGACAGTGGTATCCCCAGTCCACGATGGTACAAGTCTTGGTTCTTGCATTCCCCTTGATTTATTTCAGAAATTCTGACGAGGCACGTTCAATGAGAGGAGATGTTCATAAGAATGCGTGTATGCGCGTGTATATGAGCGCTTGTGTGTGTCACATGTCAAAAAAGGTACGTTAGAAATTATAAGAGTCTAGCACTACTAGGGAAAACCTTATACACAGAACTTTAGTAGTAGCGCTTGTTAAAAAAGCTCGCTAGTGCTAAATAGCAGTAGCGCGTTGAGGATATCCGCGCTATAGATACATATGTAGGAGTAGCGCTTCTAACGATAAAACCGCTACTACTAAAATTCCCACTACTGAGCCGATAGGCAACACATAGTAGTAGCAATCTTATACAAACAGCGCTACCGCTAATATTTTTGTAGCAGCGCGTTTACATAGAAAGGCGCTACTGCTAACGAAAATAAAATAAAATGAAAAGCAAATATAAAAGTAAATGAAAATGAAAGAAATAGAAAAAGGAGAAAGGAATTTTTTTTTAAAGAAAAATAAATGAAAAAGTGAAAAAAAGGCATAGCAGTAGCGCGTTTATTTAAACGCGCTATAGCTAACTTAGCTATAGCGTGTTGTCAGTAGCGCGCTATCGCTATGTTTGACTTAACCAGCGGTTTCCCTCCCCCCGGTCACCACTTCTCCCCCAAATCCCTCGGCCCACTTCGCCGCCATCTCCTGCCGATGTCGATGCCCGGAACCTCACCGTCTCCCCGCGAGGCCGCCCTTAACCTCACCGCCGCCGCCCGAGGCCGCCCTCGACCTCACTTTCACCGCCGCGCTCGACCTCACCGCCGCACGAGCCCGCCCAAGACCGCCACTGCCAGAGCCCGAGCCAGCCCTCCCCGCCCGGCCTCCGTCGTCGAGCACCTCCCCGCCACCATCTCTCCCCTCTCTGTAAGCCCGCCACCCCTCCTCTCTCTCCGCATTTTCTTCCTGCCATGTTAATTAGCAGTAGTAGTAGATGTTAATTAGTAGTAGGGTTCATAGAATATGTTTTTAGTAGTAGTAGTAGTACTAGATGTTAATTAGTAGTAGTGGTGGTACTAGTTAACTAGGGCAGTAGGGTTAATAGTACATGTTTTTTAGTTAGGGTAATAACAACTGTTAAGTAGTAGATAATGTAGATGTTAATTAGTTCAGTAGGGTTTAGTTTTTGAATTGAGTTTTTTTAACTAAATGTTAATTAGGGCAGTACGGTTTAGTTTAGAGTAAAATTTAGTTTGGTAGTTAACTAAATATAATCTATATTTGGTTTTCTAATTGAGTTTGAGAGATCATGAGGTTTGTGTAGATTTTCTTGAAGTGTCAAACATTTCCGTTCCGGCAAATGTTTTCTTGAGTTTCCTAGTGGCCTATATTTTGCCGAAATGTCGATTCATTTCCGTTCCGGCAAATTTCAGGTGCTCGATTTGTCCACTTTTTAGCAAAGGTCATGCCGAAATTTTCCGTGAATTTCGACATGACTTGTGCTACAAACTAGGACATATCGAGTGCCCGGGATTTGCCCCACCTACCCAATTAGCATCGGCTATCATGCTGGGTGATAGCGGACAGGGTGAGAAAGAGGCTCCATTAGTCACTGATGATGTCGCCATAGATGAGGATGAGGATGACGATGACACTAAACAGTATCTCAATATTGGTACCTATGATGAGTACTCAGGGTTTGAGCGTCATGAGTCGGTACCTGAATTGCCGCCTCCGGAGGCTGAACGTATTATAGACGAACTTCCAGTAGGAAAGAAGCATAGGAAGAGACGGAGGAAAGGCAGCAAATTAAAGCTGCTTCTATGATCCAACCGCCTCAGCAGCCTCGGGTTCAAGACCGTATACCTATCCTCGGTGCGGCAAAATGGCATATCATCGGTGAACCAATCCTACCTAAGGAAGCGTTAGAGGCCACACACGGCAATCTAAGGAGACTTCATGACGATGTGCTGCGGAGAGAGAAAAGCCTCACCGCCTCGGAAAATCCAGGATACCCACTCTATGTGGTTAACGTGTCGCGGCAAAGGTCGTACGTCCACTCATGCCCCACGGACAAGTTCTTCCTTCGATTCGATTACATCTTCGACATGTTTCACTTGAAGAAGCTGGATTTTACGTCTGTCCGCCTCTTTGCCTTGAACATGAACTACATCAACGGGATTGAGCAGATACCTTATATCTATGTCGCTGACCCATACTTCATGCACGAGGGCTTCTTGGCAGTCTGCGCTATGCATCGTGAATACGCGAGGGACTACATCATCGATTTCATGGTCGCTAGTAAGGACAAGGAGGCGATTCTCGTGCCTTATCATTCCCTGTAAGTCATCCGCGCGGATATCCTTCCTTTGATTTATATCATTCATTTGCACGGTGGAGGCTAATTAATTTGAGGTGTACTTATTTTGCGCAGCGGCAGGCGTGCCGTCCTCATCATCCTTTACCCCCGATACTCCCGCGCTCTTTACTTGGACTCGTCGAAGAACATGAACAAAAAGGATTACACCCACATCAAGTCTGTTCTCGACAGTGCTATCTTTTACTACGACGCATGGGGTGGAGAGATCAAGGACTAGAAGAAAAAGGATGGCAGGCCCGCCTTCGGCCATAAGACTGACTTCTGCTGCATCCAGCAACCGAGTGATTCTCTTAGTGATGGATTCTATGTCCTACACCACATGCTGGAGTACAGACGGGATCATCAGGATCTTCGCATGTCACCTAAATCCGGCTATGCCCATATTCTGCAATGGGCAAAGAACATAGGAGATACCCCGGATCATCGACTTTGAGCTGAGTTCTATCACATCCAACATGAACTTGCTCAAGTCATCATGAAGGAGGTCCTCGACAAAACAGGTGTGTTCTACGAGGAAGGGCAAATGTCGCGGGAAGACGTCCGAACACGCTTAGCCGCTCAACGTCTCGACCTGAAGCCTTTCGCTAAGCTCGAGGACTATCTCCCTGACTTGGATGGATGGAACGACATGCTGGAGTGATTGTCGATATATGACAATGTGTCCTTTTAGTCCATACTTTCTGAATGACGAAATTTTGAGCTATGCACGACGAAACTTTATTTGTGATGTAATTAAACCGTCCTCCTCAACTAGCAAAGATCACTCTGGTTAGGGCATTTTGGGTACGTTGAACTTTGTTATTTATGCTTATGATATGTTGCTTCTATTTTTGCCAAGTCTGTCTTTCTCTGTTGCTCAACTATGTATGTTGCATATCATCGACTCATGTGACGATACAGGTGCATAGATCATCGATGACGAAGAAGTGCAACACCAGGAGTATACGACGAGTGACCGGAGTGTCAGGCCCAGGTGTACCGGTTTCCGAGCGACAGCCAGTAGTTAGTTTAGGTTCACGCTAATGCGAGAGAGGGATACGAACTCATGTACTGCATTGTTCCGCTCTCACTCATAGTGATAGCTCTTCTCGCGTATATCATTGTATATATGGATGACGATGCAGTTGCAAGTAATCGAGACTTTTATTGCTATTTTCGAGATGATGATGAGAGACCACTTTGTGTTGGATGATGATTATGATGATGATATGATTTGATGAGACTATCTATATGTATATGCTATGATTACATTTGTATGTGTTTGATATGCTAAAGATTATTGTATAAAGCCTGTTCAAATACAAAACAAATATGCAGAAAAAATAGAAACTAATAAAATTAGCAGTACCGAGGGGAATAAAGTTAGCAGTAGCGCTCTCTTACCAGTAGCGCATCCTGGTCAAAAGCGCTGCAACTATTAGCAGCAGCGCGTGACACCAAAGCCCGCTGCTGCTAGCCATGTATAGCAGTAGCGTGGGATGGCACGCGCTACTGCTACACGTTAGTTGTAGCGCCTTATCAGTAGCGGGGCACCCCACGCTACTTTTAGGCAAAATACCCGCGTTACTGCTAGGCTTTTCCCTAGTAGTGTAGTGGAGAGGAGCAAGGAAACTTGTAAGTGTTTCATGCAAGAACAAAGATGAATAATTGATGATTTTAATTCCTAGTTATTTTTACGCGAATGCCGGCCCCAATTTGGGCCGGCCACTAGTCGACCGATTGATCCAATAACAACCATTCAGATTGGATCTTTTCTCTCTCATGCAGGTCAACCCGACCTTCCTCCCGTATGAGCCACGCTCGATGCACACGCACCCTCCCTCATGGCGCCTCCCTCCCGCCAGAGACCACCCCTCGCCGCTCATCCTCACTAGCCACCACAACCTCGCCATCGCTCGCAGCACCCCGCCGCACCTGCACTGCCACACCTTTAGCTCAAAGCCCCCGACTATCCCTTGCTCTGCCACTGATTGTAGCACAACGCCAGGGGTTCCGGCTTCTGCATCCCTGGTTGCAGCTTTGTGCCCGAGGTTGCAACTCTGTCGCCGGCCGATTCAACACGCGGTCGTTCGGGGGTGTAGCTCCGTCGCCGACTGGTTCCAACATGTCAGTGTCGTGGTTGCAACATCTGGGTGTGGCACGCATTTCGTCTCCAGCACCGGCTGCTATGGTTTGCAGCACACTCCATGGTTGCGACTTCTTCTTCAATGGATGCATCTTTTGCATCGATCGGTTCCAGCTTCTGCAGCCATGGATGCAACTTTTCTCTTCAATGGATGCAACTCTATCACCAGCCTGGTTCCAACATGGAGCTGTTGTGGTTGTAGTATCTCTGGTGTACGATTCCAGGATCAAAATACTATGAGCAGTAGTTCGCTTGATAGCATATCCATGGCGGCTTCCCTTATGCGATGTGGTCATGACTTGTGCACTGATTGGTCGAGGAGGTGGTGTGGGGGTGGCGCCCAGTTCGCCGGAGTGAATCAGGGGTGCGCGCATTGGTGGGTTTTTGCACATGGTGGTGAGAGGCGGTGGGTGGAGACCGCACTCCTGCAGCAACTTTGGCTCACCGGGGTGGAAGAAACCGGCGGGCGGGGTCAGCGGAGGAAGTGGGCGCGGGTGCTGGGGTTGTGGGTGCCGAGCTGTGCGGGATTGGGGCTGGTCGGTGGTAGGATGTGGAGGAAGAAGAAACCGAGTCGCATGACCACCAGCGAGTGCGGGCACAAGGCGACCGGCCAACCGATTTAAATCTTTAGACTTTATTTTCTTTCTGTCACACATCAACGAACCAGAGTCCGGCGGTCTAAAGTTTTTAACATTCTTTTTGGAAAAAGCACGTCAACAAATATAATATTGCATAAAAGAAAAAAATTGTTGTATGCGAAAATTTGGCTAAAGAGTATTTTGAATTTCTTCTAATGTACAAGGCATATATTATATAGCCGCCAAAAAACTTGTTCATTGCAAGTAAAAAAGTTGCCATCATTGCTGCCTTTCCCAACCAACTTTTTTTTTATTTAGTATGTTGTGTGCCTATGAGCGGGATGATTTAGAAAGCTGAGTATTTTTTATTGGTGACTTTGTAGACTGTGGAGAGGGACCATTCATCTGGTCATGCAATAACAAACGTCATTGTCCAAACCATGATACGTGTGTGTCGATCGTACTTTTGCCTGGGAGATTTGTGCACTCACCGCTACAAGCCACTTAGGCCATTCTAGCGAGATTATCTAACAAAGGCCTTTTTTGATACTCTAACTCAGTTAGAGGTTAGAGTTAGGTTCTAAGCCTGAATTAATTCTGAACTAACTCTAAGTAAAGAAGTGTTTGGATGGCAGGGTTAGATGGAGCATGGATACGGCGAGGCACCTTCACGGGCGGTGTGAGAGGGAGGGAGGGAGAGGACGAGAAGCTTCGAGGAAGTGGGGAGGGATCTGCTGCGGGAGAGCGAGAGAAAAAAGTGTTTATTAGTGGTCCCGAGAAGAACTAACCCAAATAAGCACCTCTTGGATGGGTTACTTTTTTTGGATGGGTTAGATGCATCTAACCTAAATTAACCCTCCTGTTTGAATTTTTTTAGGTTAGTTGACTTCAAATTAACCCAAACTAACTCTAACCCATGGATCCACACAGAGCCAAAGATTATACTATGGCTAGAGATGTTTTTTTGTCAGACCAGAGACATTTTTCTTTTCATACCACTGATAGGCAGGTTGAATACACCTGCCGACGGGTACAACAACGGGGCGGCTATTCTTCATCTAACACTGGTTGTGCTGCAGCTCGGTCAGGAGACACGTCAGCTCTAAATGCCCGCTTGAAAGCCATCTCCGTGTTGTCTACCTTGACGACATGAACTATGATGGCATATGGATATAGATGCTTCATGAAAAAAATTAAGATATCTACATTGATTTTTTTTCTCCTCAATGTAAGCTACTATTAGTGGGCCTCCTCAAGCAATACACATACGTGTCTTGCATTTTTACTTTTCACTTCAACTTTTTAGCTTTTTACACCGGGCTACATTTTTTCTCTCCAAGCACCCGCCTCCTACAGAGGATCCCACTTTCTCGTTTGAACCTATTTTCCTGACATCTAATCCTACATGGCATGTGAGGCATCACTCTCAGGCTATGAATTGGTCATGCCCTGACGTGGGCCGGACTCCGAAGTATCCCCATTATCCATATCATCCCGGTGTTCTATATGCCCTGGGAATTCCACATCACATTCACATCCGAGATCATTCTGCATCACACCCGATCTGCAAAGATGATTACCTGGAAATTATACGCAAATTATGGCAAATCGAGTGTATGTGTGAAAGAAGCAACCACCACTTTTTCTAGCTCCGTAGTTCATCTAATGAAACGACAAAAACGTGTTACACATCAATTTCCCTTATATTAGCTTCAAGACAATCAATATTTCTTGACTTCAGAAACATGCACTGATTAAAATTTAATCTGAAAACACATGAAGAAGGATTAGCGCATCTGGCACATTGAAGAAAATGTCTCGTAAGGCATTAAGAGACTATCTTTCGACAAAGAGAAATATGTATCTCTTACTTCATTAAAATTCTTACTAAACAAGCAATGCACCAACTATTCGCAACCTTTCAAAGTAAATATTATTGCGAAAACTAAGATAATTGAAGACCGGGCATTCATGAACAAACTTGTTGTGGACGAGCTCAACATGGTGGTGTTGGGGATATATTTCTTGGAATTGCACTTTGCATCTAATGCTTGCCTCCTCTTTTTCATTTCTTGTCGCTGTTTCTTTAGCGCTTCCCGGAGAGGCATGTGGTACAAGTTTGACCGAATTTTCAACCCATCACCATTCGCGGATGGTACCAAGTAAAATAGCCCTGCCCGCAAGCGACGCTCTTTGTATTGTCTGAGGGGGTCTCTTATAATCTGTAATGAGTTGTCAATGCAGACACGATGCTTGTTGTAAGCTTCCCATGTTAGTATACCTCTTCCCACTAGTTCATTGTGCTCGTGTAGTGCCACTCTAAAAGTACACACAAGGATACTTCACGGTACAGTTGTGTGGGCTTGAGCATAAGATGACGGTCAACAAATGAGAAAGTACCATGCCGATCACTTCGGCAAAGTCTAAAACTTTTACTTCCGATCTTGATTATTTTGCCCCCTTGGGTTTTGCTGCACAGAAATCAATATATGATAAGAAGGGTTAGAGCAATGAAAAACAATAATCTGAGGCAGACAAGATTTTACATAATATACGTTTTTCAAGTTCTTTCCCAATTTAATCTATTATTCGCTTCATGAAAAAATAACCAAACATACTACAGAGCTAAAAAAATGAGTCAAACATTCTACGCGTTACACATCTAATGAACCAAACATATAAAAACATGCATCGTGACTCTTGCAGCGTGCATACGAATGTTCCATGTTGTGTTGAAATTTAATTTATTATTCAGTTGGAAGAAAAAAAGAATCAATAGACAATCTAAAAACTTGTTTCATGACTATTGCATCATTACATACGGTTTTTCCATGTTCGTATCCAATTTAACTTATTACTTAGTTACATTACAAGACAAAATCATCAAAGTACAATCTAAAAACATGCAACCTGACTCTTGCTGGCTTGCTGCATACATGCATTATGACGTCTCTCAAATATCACTAGTGCTGTTGATTCTACTACCCAGGGAGCAAAACATGCAAAATGGTACAACTCCCATGCCCTTGAATACTATGGTTTAATTTATCAGTAAAAGCTTAATATTTAAGTTAGGCCAATCTCCAGTCTTTAATTATAATGTAAATACGAATATAGAGCATGCATGGTCTATATGCAAAAATCATACAGAGTTTTTACCTGAAAAAATAGAAGAGTTTTCTGTTGCAAATATATTTGAAAATGTATTAAATCAAATCAGTTTTGCTTAGCCACATCCCGTCTAGTGAAGTTGTAATGGGTAATTTAGTCATTCAATTTCAATCGACGAGAGATAGGCCTTCTCTAGAAATGATGTTGAGTGGAGATATATTTTTTCAAACAACAAGCCCTCCTAGTCGATTTGCATTAAAGAAGCCGCCAATCTTACATAGTTCTTACGGTGCGGGAGATATCTGTCTCTGTTTTTCTATCCTCGCTCACAATGAGACCTCCGTATTAATAGTCACTTAAATGGTTGCGAGGGACTTTGTATACATAAATATGTATATACTATGGGATTACGATAAAAAGGGGCATGTAGTTCTTCTTTTCTGAGAAAGGGCGAATTTTATTGACTCAATATGAAACATCAAGAGAATACAAACATAATGAGTACATATCCCGCTTCTGCATAGCTAGGATGCACACAGCCAACACCAATGCTATAGCAAAGTCATATAAGATCAAAGCTATGCCTAAGCGTGAAAAAGAAAAAGAAAAAGAAAAATGATCAAATCCGTGATTGACAACCTATAACAATGAACTTATCCGCACCAATTATATCATGACACCAAAAGGACAGCGAGGTTCCTCAACAACAACGTCTTCAGGAAGGGAGCGACGCTGAAACACTGTCGTCACCGGATCCAACCATGAAAGGCTAGATTATAGGTTTTCACCCTGAAGAACTGGTCTGAGCATATCTGAGCAATGCCTTTATCAAGCTGATGATGCAAAAACACCGCCAGTGCCAGTACTAGACTTTCATACTGGAGCTCGAGATTGGGTGCTCAAGTAGCACCATCATCGAAGTCACTCATACGTTATCTCCACCACTTTTCCTCGATTTCAGCAGCTATTTGCAATGTGCATCCATCGCAGCTGCACAATCATACCTCTGCGTCAAGTCGTCGTTCATAGATTTCATCTCACTATCGGCAACCACCGGATATGGGACCTTTCAGTAGCCACCGCAATCCGCAACTAGCTGCCACCGGAGGCCGGAGTGGTCACCACACAAACCAACACCTGTGGCAGAACCTCACCGGAGAGAGCCTTCCCGAGTCCCGTCAGCCAGTGAAACCATAGCTGAAGAATTGCAACGTCCCACCGGATTCATGTCGGGCACCATATCTGGCAGACCACACCGAAGGCGCTACTAGCTAGGACATGGCAATGAACCAGGGTCGAAGTCGGGACACCGCAACCCCGCCGGAAATAACACCAGAGGACCGAATTCGAGGACCCCATCAGCCACAGGTGAGGAGCTCTGCGGCTGGGAGGCAGGACGAGCCGGCGGCAGCACACATGGAGGCGAGATCCACGCGGGGTTGATTGGGATGGTAGAGCGTGCAGAACTGCAGAAGGACCCGCAGCCGCCAACCACCGACCGGGGCTTTGCCCGGTCGGTGCCAGCGGCGAGGTAGAGGAGGCTAGAGCAGTGGCGCTGCAGAGCCACCCGAGTCGTCCCGAGGAGACGACGCAGACGACATGGAGTTTTTCTAATATGGAAAGGAAAGAGCAGACATAGAGAATACGACCGCCGTGGGCTCCGCTCGGCTCCCGCTCCCGCTCTCCTAGGGTTCCCCCGCCGCCGCCACTGGCACCTCCCACGCTGTCGCTGGAGCTCGCCGCTGCTAGCCCTCTCTCCCGCTCCCCCTCCCCTCCCTCCCTCCTCCCTCCCCTGTAGTGCTCCCGTCACCCCCGGAGGCAGCGGAGCGCCTCCCTCTGCCGCCTCGTCTCGTCCCTCCCCTTCGCCGCCGCCGGCAGAGGCCATCGGCGTAGCTCGGGTGGCGCCGGCGCCGGCGAACGTCCCTTCCCCGCTCGCTAGGAGGTGGAGTCAGGGCTCCCTCCTGCCCGGCGGCGGTGCCGCTTGGCGGGCGACGGTGTGGCTCGGCGGCAGGTCCGCGGGCCTTGAGCACCCTCGACGCGGCGGCGTGGTCGTTGGCTGCGGGGCGGAGTGGTGTGCTGTTGGCCGGCGTCACCCGCTCTGCCCAAATCTGGCCCCTTTCGGGCCCATCTGGGCGGGGTGGGCCGGCGGTTCGCGGCACGACTTCTTGGTGGTGGCGGCGAGATGGCGGTGGCTGCAGGTGGTGATGGCTCCGGCGGCAAGCGTGCTGCAGCGTGGCAGCAGGGATTGTCCGGGTCTGTTGGGGACCGGTCGGGCCTTTGGAGGCCTGGTAAGTCCCTGTCGTTACGTCTGGTTGGCTCCGAGGCGCGATGGAGGCTGTTCCCTCCTGTCGACTGCGTTGCGATTGCTGCGATTGCCCCGAGCCCGGTGTCCCCTCGTCTTCCCTGCAGGCCTCGTGTTGGTGGCCTCAGTGAGACGGTGAAGTTGGTGCGGTATCTGTGGTGGAACAGGCTGGTGGGCGGCATGTTGGGCGGTGCGCTCTCGACTGTCGGTGATGGTGTTGGTTTCGGGGCGGGAGAAATCCCTGGCGGCTCGTCCGCCACTGGCGTGTCTGCGCCCGTGGGCGTTGCCGGACCTTCTTGAGGGGCGTTGGTGATACTCCTTCCCATCTACCATCCGCGTACGGGGGAAACCCTAGAACTTGTCTGGGCAGCAGCGGCGTCGGCATCGCATTCCTTCCTGAAGGTGTTGCTTGGTACGTGAGGCTTCGGAGTGCTAGGCGCGCGGTGGTACTTTTCTGAAGGGTGCGGCGGATATCGGCCATCTTCGCTTAGTTAAGCTGCCGGCGTCGGCATTTGTTTATCTTTCTTTCGCTCGTTTTTTCTTTTGGGCTTGTTTGTGATGCGGCCCAGCGAGCTGGTTTTGTCGTTGGTTGCAGCTTTATAGTATAATATATAGCGGAGGAAACCCTTTTTTGTAATATGGAAAGAATGAAATAATACAAGTATAGATCCATGAATACATATATGCAAGCCCGTGCACCGGCATCTCTACATCGACTGGTCCGTCTGCATAGTCACGCCCTAAGACTACGTCTAGAACATGCGTTAACTAGATTTCCCGTCTAAAAAGCAAGTTCATGGCAATGCATGCAACTAACGGATGGATCATACCACGTACGTACCTGGCGCGTCGGCAACTCGTGTCCCTTGTTAGGCCACTGATAATCTGGTTAGGCATATTACGTGCGGCCACGCGATCGATGAGAAAGCTCTACGGCAATTAGGAGAAATTACTTAGAAAAGAAAGGCGAAATAACTGCCGATAAACTCTGGGTCCTTGTTGAGAGTTTTATCATACGGAAATGCTAACGCCCACATGTGTGGGTGTTGACCATCTCGACCACACGCATCCATCACCGTCCAGTACTATATGCACGAATCTTGGCATAATCTGACCGATTTTCTGTGCCACGTAGGACAAGGCATGTGTATGGTGTGTGGCATAGTTCGCCTACACATCCGTTTTACCACACGGATGGGCCGGTGTATGGGCGTTTAGCAGTTCACCTACACATCAGTTTTCAGCCACGCACAAGGGCTGGTGTGTGAGCGTTTGCCATCTTGCCCACACGTCCGCCTCCTCTCCCACACTCAAGCTGCCAGTTGCCATGCGTTTTGCAGTGTACATGGCAACTGCCCTACTGTGATTGCAAGCAGATGACAACTCTCTTTTTTTTACCCGAACATGTCAGTTGCCATATGTTTTGCATGGTACATGGCAAACTGCCCTAGCGTGCACGTAAGCAGATGGCAACTCTTTCTTTTTACATGGGAACTGCCATAACGTGCTTGTGAGCACATGACAACTCTCTCTTTTACCCGAACATGTTTTTTTGTCATGCAATTTTTTCAGTGCTACATGGCAACTGCCTAGTGTTAGTAGGTGGCAACTTCTAAAGTTTTGAAATCATGGCAACTGCAGTGGAGCAGACCACACATGGCAACAGTTGTCCAAAAAATGACAATCTGGAACTTTGACCTGAGATGGCAACTGCAGTTGAGCAGACATGGCAACTGTAGTTGTCCGACATGGCAACCGTAGTTCAGCGATATGGCAACTGCACTTAAACGAACATAGACGAGGGTCCAGTCCATGGCAACTGCGTGCACGCGGTAAAGTGTCACGTGGGGCGTGCGGGACCACGAGGTACGAGGCCTGACGTACCGGGCGTGTGGGCGTTATCTATTTCGCCCACACGCACGCGTATAAGAGGGTCCGGAAGAAAAAAAAAGACGTGTGGGCGCTAGTTATTTTGCCCAAACACAAACGTGTGGGCTGGTCCTCTTAGGCACCACACAAAACGCGTGGGCAGATTTCTTAACGCCCACACGTGTGGCAATTAGCGTTGTCCTTATCATATCATAGGAGTAACAGATATATAGAAGCACGGCTGATTATTGGTGTCTAATACGATCGAACTCCCGCGCCCAAACTTAATTATCTACCATAAAACGAACGGCAGTAGTACGCAGTCGTACAAACAGAATGCGAAACTAGATGGAGCCTCTCCAGCTAGTTCACGACACGTACGTATGATTGTCTCCCTCTTTCTTCGCAGTACCAGCTAAATCGTGGTTGTCTTTTTCAGGGTTGGGTTCTTGAGAAAAAGGCCCACAGAATTCGTCACCATATACATGTTCGGCAAAGTACTTATCGACGTTGGTAAATATATCGTCATCATTGTCGTCGTCGTCCGGATCCTGTGCCATATGCATGTCCGGATCCTGTGCCATAGGGATGTCCGGCATGTCCGGTAGCATTGCGGCGGTCTTGCCATGGCTTGGCGCCGGCACGACTGGCGGTCTTGTCTGTGGGGTGGTGTCCCCCGCCCCCAAACGAATCTGGCTCTTCGGCCAAAGCAGGGGCCAGCTTACGCAGGCGCTGAGGGTCATCACATCATCTTCGTCAGCCCCAGCGGGTCGAATCGGAGGTAACAACTCGTCGCAGCCTGGCAGCACCCAAACCAGCTCAACCCTATACACGATGGGTGGCATCGGATTACCGTGGAACACGGGGTTGCCCGGTTGAATGATTCTGCCCTTGGCGACATCGACCAACTCGCCGCTCATTGGCGACTCCATCCATTCCGATGATCTTCATTTTGCCTCTCCTCACGACAACACGACTGGCCTTTGACGGGTCGGTAATGAAGAAGCATTGGTCCACTTGGGAAGCCAGTACCCATGGCTCATTTTTCGCGATGACGTTTGCGCCCACGGTCTTGGATTTGGCTTCGGGTATAACCATGGTGGTGAAATACCGGTCTTCTTTTATGACGCTCTTGGCCCATCTGACACGGAACATCGGGACCTTCTCTCCAGCGTAGCTCAGCTCCCAGATCTCCTCGATCCTTTCGTAGTATCTGTCCTTGTCGTTACCGGTGTAGGATTCCATCATTACCCCGGAGTTTTGATAACCATCGCTCTTCATGTCCTTTCCCTCGGTGTAGAATGTGTAGCCGTTGATATCGTACGCC
The DNA here is from genome assembly GCA_021605145.1 of Aegilops bicornis. Classification (NCBI taxonomy): domain Eukaryota; kingdom Viridiplantae; phylum Streptophyta; class Magnoliopsida; order Poales; family Poaceae; genus Aegilops; species Aegilops bicornis. The sequence continues at coordinate 864,611,791 of CM038670.1, read as the reverse complement.
TCATAGGTCATCAGGTTGTGCTCGGCGCCCTGTGACAAGGGGAATATGAGTTGTTCTTCCGCGGAAGAATCCTCATGTAAAGGGTACGACAGAAGCTTCTGCTTGAACCAACGCGTGAAACATGAGTTGTGCTCTTTGATTATATCTCCGTCCGTCCTCTGTTGGCCTCGGTCATTGTCGTCTTCTCAATAAAGGTTTTGTGCTCTACCACCCAAGGATCGACCACGTCTATGTGTTGTAGCACGACTAGGTTTGCTCTTTCAAAGTCGGCGAAGTCGACCCTAGAAGTCGACATGCATTTCGCGGCGACCCTCACGATGACCCCATCCAGTGAGACTGCCGAGGTGCCTGTTGACGGGCGGACCAATGGGGTTCTCGATGCCTAGATAATTCGTGCAGTAGGAGATGCACTCTTTGGTCAGAAAGCCCCTGGCTATGCTTCCCTCTGGACATGACATGTTGCGAACGTATCCTTTGATGACACCATTCATCCTTTCGAATGGCATCATGCTATGCAGGAACGTCGGCCCGAGTTGGATGATATCCTCCACGATATGGACCAGCAGATGCACCATAACGTCGAAGAATGCGGGCGGGAAGTACATCTCAAGCTCGCATAGTATCACCACGATCTCTTCTGTAGCCTTACGAGTTGCCTCACGCCAACCGACTTCCGAGAGATGACGTCGAAAAAGTTGCATAGGCCAAATAGCATTTCACGGACGTGCGCGTCCATGATCCCACGGATTTCAACTGGAAGTATCTGCGTCATCAGCACGTGATAGTCGTGAGACTTCATCCCGCTGAACTTCTGCTTCGCTGAGTCTAGGTATCGGCTTATCTTCCCCGCATAACCATAAGGAAGTTTTACTCCTACGAGGTAGGTGAAAAACTGATCGATCTCCTCCTGACTTAGAGTGAAGCATGCGGGAGGGAAGTCATTTCCGGTCTTCTTGGCCTTTTTGCCTTTGCGACGACTTTCTATGTCCTGCTTCACCTCATCATCATCATCATTAGCGTGAAGCTCCTCCCTGATGCCCATTGATTTCAAGTCTGCCCTTGCTTTCGGCCCATCTTTGGTCCTCTCTGGCATGTTGAGCAGGGTACCAAGCAGATTCTCGCACACGTTCTTCGTGATATGCATGACATCAAGGCTGTGAGGCACATGGTGGATCTTCCAGCACGGCAAGTCCCATAAAACAGACCTCGTTTTCCATACCTTCAGCAGCGGCTCTGGCGCCTTTCGCTTCTTTCCCGGCTCTGGCGCCTTTTGCTTCTTTCCCGGCAGTGGGCAATCTTTCCAATTTTTCAACAGCTCGTCTATTTCCTCGCCGCTCCTCGTACGCGGGCGTCTTCGGGGTTCGGTTTCACCGTTGAACAGATCCTTGCGTTTCCTCCATAGGTCATCGTCGTGAAGCCAATCATCGTCGCGAAGCCACCTTCAATGTCCCATGAACACGGTTTTTGAAGACCCGGGATCTCTATCTAGCTGGCGATACGTTGTGTCATCCATGCACCTAACGCATCCAGAAAATCCGTGGACCACCTGCCCCGTCGTGAGCAGTGCGGCTCTCATAGGGAAATATTCTTTCTCTGGGGCGTCCCACGTATTGGCTGGTGTTTTCCACAGCGTGTCTAGCTCCTCTTTCAGCAGCCCCAGATACAGATTGATGTCGTTCCCTAGTTGTTTTGGTCCTTCAATTAGCATACTCATGTGAATGTACTTCCTCTTCATGCACAACCAGGGGGGAAGGTTGTACATCCACACAAACACAGGCCATGTGCTATGTGTGCTTCTCTGGCTGCCAAACGGATTGACTCCATCGGTGCTCGCGCCCAGCACGATGTTCCTTGGATCCTTCCCAAATTTTGGGTGTTCGAAGTTCAACGCTTGCCACTGGCTCCCATCCTTAGGGTGACTCAGCATCTTGTCTTTTTTATTTATCTCCGGATCATTTGCGTCATCTTCTCGCTTCTTCTCCTCCCTATCCGTGTGCCAACGCAGGAGCTTTGCTACCTTAGGGTCCGCGAAATACCGCTGCAGGTGAGGAGTGATCGGAAAGTACCACACCACTTTTTGAGGAGCTTTCTTCCTCTTCTTGTATCGAGTGACGCCAAGACACCGGACATATGGTAGACTCCGCGTGCTCGTCCCGATAAATGATGCAATTGTTCATGCACACATGGTATTTCACGTGCGGTAAATCTAGAGGACACACGATTTTGTTCGCCTCCTCGAAACTGGTCGGACACTTGTTCCCCTTGGGAAGACGTTCGTACCAGAATGACATGTTCTCGTCGAAGCATGCGTCGGTCATTTTGTGTTTTACCTTCATCTCCAGAGCCATGAGCGTTACTTTCAGGCGGGTATCCTCGGGTCTGCATCCTTCATACAATGGAGTAACCGCGTCTATCTCCAGTTGATCCAGCTTGGCTTTCTCTCAGGCGGCAGCTCTTGCGTTATCCGTCTGCTTGAGATGCAGCTCTTGAATATGAGGGTCCTGCACCCAGCCCATCGATGGTCCATCGTCGTCTGCTCCGGCATCTTCATCTTCATGATCATGCCCTTCGTCTGCTCCGACATCTTCTGAAGGAAATATGCCCTAGAGGCAATAATAAAGTTATTATTTATTTCCTTATATCATGATAAATGTTTATTATTCATGCTAGAATTGTATTAACCGGAAACATAATACATGTGTGAATACATAGACAAACAGAGTGTCACTAGTATGCCTCTACTTGACTAGCTCGTTAATCAAAGATGGTTATGTTTCCTAACCATAGACATGAGTTGTCATTTGATTAACGGGATCACATCATTAGGAGAATGATCTGATTGACATGACCCATTCCGTTAGCCTAGCACTTGATCGCTTTAGTATGTTGCTATTGCTTTCTTCATGACTTATACATGTTCCTGTAACTATGAGATTATGCAACTCCGTTTACCGGAGGAACACTTTAGGTGCTACCAAGCGTCCACAACGTAACTGGGTGATTATAAAGGAGTACTACAGGTGTCTCCAAAGGTACATGTTGGGTTGGCGATTTTCGAGATTAGGTTTTGTCACTCCGATTGCTCGGAGAGGTATCTCTGGGCCCTCTCGGTAATGCACATCACTATAAGCCTTGCAAGCAATGTAGCTAATAAGTTAGTTACGGAATGATGCATTACGTAACGAGTAAAGAGACTTGCCGGTAACGAGATTGAACTAGGTATTGGATACCGACGATCAAATCTCGGGCAAGTAACATACCGATGACAAAGGGAACAAAGTATGTTGTTATGCGGTTTGACCGATAAAGATCTTCGTAGAATATGTAGGAGCCAATATGGGCATCCAGGTTCCGCTATTGGTTATTGACCGAGAATAGTTCTAGGTCATGTCTACATAGTTCTCGAACCCGTAGGGTCCGCACGCTTAAGGTTTCGATGACAGTTATATTATGAGTTTATGAGTTTTGATGTACCGAAGGAGTTCGGAGTCCCGGATGAGATCGGGGACATGACGAGGAGTCTCGAAATGGTCGAGACGTAAAGATTCATATATTGGATGATATGTTTAGGCCAAGGGGTCAAGCCCATGAGGCTTTAGGTCGGTGCAAAAGAGTTTTATGGAGGCCGGGGCCAAACGCCGGAGACCTGGCGTCGGCCTGGACCAGACGCCGAGGCCCATGGCGTCTGGGACAGACGCCAAGTATTGTGGCGTTTGGTCCTGGTGTCCGAGTGGGACTCTTGCCTTTCGGTCAAAACCGACTTTGAGGAGGCTTTTGCTCCAAGTTCGACCGGGGCTCAACATATAAATAGAGGGGCAGGGCTAGCACAAAAGACACAACAATTGATCCCTTGGATCTCTTAGCCGTGTGCGGTGCCCCCCTCCACCATATTCCACCTCGGTCATATCGTCGCAGAGTTTAGGCGAAGCCCTGCGCCGGTAGAGCATCATCATCGTCACCACGCCGTCGTCTTGTGGAACTCATCCCGACACTTTGCCGGATCGGAGTCCGGGATCGTCATCGAGCTGAACGTGTGCTGAACTCGGAGGTGCCGTGACGTTCGGTACTTGGATCGGTCGGATCGTGAAGACGTGCGACTACATCAACCGCGTTGTCATAACGCTTCCGCTACGGTCTCACGAGTGCGTGGACAATACTCTCCTCTCGTTGCTATGCATCACCATGATCTTGCGTGTGCGTAGGGAAAATTTTGAAATTACTACGTTCCCCAACAAGTGGCATCCGAGCCTGGTTTTATGCGTTGATGTCATATGCACGAGTAGAACACAAGTGAGTTGTGGGCGATACAAGTCATACTGCCTACCAGCATGTCATACTTTGGTTCAGCGGTATTGTGAGATGAAGCGGCCCGGACCGACATTACGCCAGACGCTTACGCGAGACTGGTTTCACCGTTACGAGCACTCGTGCTTAAAGGTGGCTGGCGGGTGTCTGTCTCTCTCACTTTAGTTGAACCGAGTATGGCTACGCCCGGTCCTTGAGAAGGTTAAAACGGAGTCTATTTGACGAAGTATCGTTGTGGTCTTGATGCGTAGGTGAGATTGGTTCTTGCTTAAGCCCGTAGCAGCCACGTAAAACTTGCAACAACAAAGTAGAGGACGTCTAACTTGTTTTTGCAGGGCATGTTGTGATGTGATATGGTCAAGACGTGATGCTATATTTTATTGTATGAGATGATCATGTTTTGTAACCGAGTTATCGGCAACTGGCAGGAGCCATATGGTTGTCGCTTTATTGTATGAAATGCAAACACCCTGTAATTGCTTTACTTTATCACTAAGCGGTAGCGATAGTCGTAGAAGCAATAGTTGGCGAGACGACAACGATGCTATGATGGAGATCAAGGTATCGCGCCGGTGACGATGGTGATCATGACGGTGCTCTGGAGATGGAGATCACAAGCACAAGATGATGATGGCCATATCATATCACTTATATTGATTGCATGTGATGTTTATCCTTTATGCATCTTATTTTGCTTTGATTGACGGTAGCATTTTAAGATGATCTCTCACTAAAATTATCAAGTAGTGTTCTCCGAGTATGCACCGTTGCCAAAGTTAAATCGTGCCGAGACACCACGTGATGATCGGGTGTGATAAGCTCTACGACCATCTACAACGGGTGCAAGCCACATATGCACGCGCAGAATACTCAGGTTAAACTAGACGAGCCTAGCATATGCAGATATGGCCACGGAGCACGGAGACCGAAAGGTCGAGCGTGAATCATATAGTAGATATGATCAACATAGTGATGTTCACCATTGAAAACTACTCCATCTCACGTGATGATCGGTTATGGTTTAGTTGATTTGGATCACGTGATCACTTAGATGACTAGAGAGATGTCTGTCTAAGTGGGAGTTCTTAAGTAATATGATTAATTGAACTTAAATTTATCATGAACTTAGTCCTGGTAGTATTTTGCAAATTATGTTGTAGATCAATAGCTCGCGTTGTTGCTTCCCTATGTTTTTATATGTGTTCCTAGAGAAAATTGTATTGAAAAATGTTAGTAGCAATGATGCGTATTGGATCCGTGATCTGAGGTTTATCCACATAGCTGCGTAGAAGAATTATTTCCTTAATCCACCGCTAGGTAACAGACCTATTGCAGGAGCAAATGCGGGCGTTATGAACGTTTGGCTAGCTCAATATTATGACTACTTGATAGTTTAGTGCACCATACTTAACGGCTTAGAATCGGGACTTCAAAGACGTTTTGAACGTCATGGACCATATGAGATGTTCCAGGAACTGAAGTTAATATTTCAAGCAAATACCGAGTTGAGAGATATGAAGTCTCCAACAAGTTCTATAGCTAAAAGATGGAGGAGAATCGCTCAACTAGTGAGCATGTGCTCAGATTGTCGAATACTTCAATCGCTTGAATCAAGTGGGAGTTAATCTTCCAGATAAGATAGTGATTGACAGAATTCTCTAGTCACCAACACTAAGTTACTAGAACTTCGTGATGAACTATAGTATGCAAGGGATGACGAAAACGATTCCCGAGCTCTTCGTGATGTTGAAATCGACGAAGGTAGAAATCAAGAAAGAGCATCAAGTGTTGATGATTGACAAGACCACTAGTCTCAAGGAAAAGGGCAAAGGGAAGAAGGGGAACTTCAAAAGGAACGGCAAGCAAGTTGCTGCTCGAGTGAAGAAACCCAAGTCTGGACCTAAGCCTGAGACTAAGTGCTTTTGCTGCAATGGAACTGGTCACTAGAAGCGGAACTACCCCAAGTATTTGGCGGATAAGAAGGATGGCAAAGTGAACAAAGGTATATTTGAGATACAGATTATTGATGTGTATTTTACTAGTGTTCGTAGCAACCCCTCGGTATTTGATACTGGTTCAGGTTGCTAAGAGTAGTAACTTGAAACGGAGTTGCAGAATGAGCAGAAACTAGTTGAAGGGAAGTGAAGATGAGTGTTGGAAGTAGTTCCAAGATTGATATGATCATCATCGCACACTCCCTATACTTTCGGGATTAGTATGGAACCTAAATAAGTGTTATTTAGTGTTGAGCATAAGTATGATTTGATCATGTTTATTGCAATACGGTTATTCATTTAAGTAAGAGAATAAATTGTTGTTCTGTTTACATGAATAAAACCTTATATGGTTATACACCCAATGAAAATGATTCATTGGATCTCGATCATAGTGATACACATATTCATAATATTGAAACCAAAAGATGCAAAGTTAATAATGATAGTGCAACTTATTTGTGGCACTGCCGTTTAGGTCATATTGGTGTAAAGCGCATGAAGAAAACTCCATGCTGATGGACTTTTGGAATCACTTGATTATGAATCATTTGATGCTTGCGAACCGTGCCGTTTGGGCAAGATGACTAAAACTCCGTTCTCGGGAACAATGGAACAAGCTACTGACTTATTGGAAATAATACATACCGATGTATGCGATCCAATGAGTGTTGATGCTCGTGGCAAGTATCATTATTTTCTGACTTTCACAAGATGATTTGAGCAGATATGGGTATATCTACTTGATGAAACATAAGTCTGAAATAGTTGAAAGGTTCAAAGAATTTCAGAGTGAAGTGGAAAAATCATCGTAACAAGAAAATAAAGTTTCTGCGATCTAATCGCAAAGGCGAATAATTGAGTTACGAGTTTGGTCTTCAATTAAAATAATGTGGAATAGTTTCACAGCTCACGCCACTGGAACACCACAATGTTATGGTGTGTCCGAACGTCAGAACCGCACTTCATTTGATATGGTGCGATCTATGATGTCTCTTATCGGTTTACCACTATCATTTTGGGGTTATGCATTAGAGACAGCTGCATTCACGTTTAATAGGGCACCATCTAAATCCGTTGAGGCGACACCGTATGAACTATGGTTTAACTGTAAACCTAAGCTGTCGTTTCTTAAAAGTTTGGAGTTGTGATGCTTATGTGAAAAAGTTTTCACCTGATAAGCTCAAACCCAAATCGGAGAAGTGCGTCTTCATAGAATACCCAAAGGTAACTATTGGGTACACCTTCTATCACAGATCCGAAGGCAAGTTTTTCGTTGCTAAGATGGATCCTTTCTAGAGAAGAAGTTTCTCTCGAAAGAAGTGAGTGGGAGGAAAGTAGAACTTGATGAGGTAATTGTACCTTCTCCCTTATTGGAAAGTAGTTCATCACAGAAATCAGTTCCAGTGATTCCTACACCTATTAGTGAGGAAGTTAATGATGATGATCATGAAACTTCAGATCAAGTTGCTACCATACCTCGTAGGTCTTCCAGAGTAAGATCCGCACCAGAGTAGTACGGTAATCATGTTCTCTTACTAGACCATGATGAACCTATGAACTATGAGGAAGCGATGATGAGCCCAGATTCCGCAAAATGGCTTGAGGCCATGAAATCTGAGATGGGATCCATGTATGAGAACAAAGTATGGACTTTGGTTGACTTGCCCGATGATCGGCAAGCCATAGGAAATAAATGGATCTTCAAGAGAAAGACGGACACTGATAGTAGTGTTACTATCTACAAAGCTCGACTTGTCACAAAAAGGTTTTCGACAAGTTCAAGGTGTTGACTACAATGAGATTTTCTCAACTGTAGCGATGCTTAAGTCTGTCCGAATCATGTTAGCAATTGCCGCATTTTATGAAATCTGGCAAATGGATAAACAAAACTGCATTCCTTAATGGATTTATTAAAGAAGAGTTGTATATGATGCAACCAGAAGGTTTTGTAAATCCTAAAGGTGCTAACAAAATATGCAAGCTCCGGTGATCCATCTATGGACTGGTGCAAGCATCTCAGAGTTGGAATACACGCTTTGATAAGTTGATCATAGCATATAGTTTTATACAGACTTGCGGTGAAGCCTGTAATTACTAGAAAGTGAGTGGGAGCACTACAGCATTTACGATAAGTATATGTGAATGACATATTGTAGATCGGAAATAATGTAGAATTATTACGCAAAGCATAAAGGAGTGTTTGAAAGGAGTTTTTCAAAGAAAGACCTCGGTGAAGCTGCTTACATATTGAGCATCAAGATCTATAGAGATAGATCAAGACGCTTGATAAGTTTTTTCAATGAGTACATACCTTGACAAGATTTTGAAGTAGTTCAAAATGGAACAGTCAAAGAAAGAGTTCTTGCCTGTGTTACAAGGTGTGAAATTGAGTAAGACTCAAAACCCGACCACGTCTGAAGATAGAAAGAGAATGAAAGTCATTCCCTATTCCTTGGCCATAGGTTCTATAAAGTATGCCATGCTGTGTACCAGATCTTTTGTATACCCTACACTGAGTTTGGCAAGGAGTACAATAGTGATCTAGGAGTAGATCATCGGACAGCGGGTCAAAATTATCCTTAGTGGAATAAGGATATGTTTCTCGATTATGGAAGTGACAAAGGTTAGGCCGTAAAGGGTTACGTCGATGCAAGTTTTGACACTGATCCAGATGACTCTAAGTCTCAACCTGGATACATATTGAAAGTGGGAGCAATTAGCTAGAGTAGCTCTATGCAGAGCATTGTGGACATAAAATATTTGCAAAATACATACGGATCTGAATGTGGCAGACCCGTTGACTAAACTTCTCTCAAAAACAAAACATGATCACACCTTAGTACTCTTTGGGTGTTAATCACATAGCGATGTGAGCTAGATTACTGACTCTAGTAAACCCTTTGGGTGTTGGTCACATGTCGATGTGAACTATGGGTGTTAACCACATATAGATGTGAACTATTGATGTTAAATCACATGGCGATGTGAACTAGATTATTGACTCTAGTGCAAGTGGGAGACTGAAGGAAATATGCCCTAGAGGCAATAATAAAGTTATTATTTATTTCCTTATATCATGATAAACGTTTATTATTCATGCTAGAATTGTATTAACTGAAACATAATACATGTGTGAACACATAGACAAACAGAGTGTCACTAGTATGCCTCTACTTGACTAGCTCGTTAATCAAAGATGGTTATGTTTCCTAACCATAGACATGAGTTGTCATTTGATTAACGGGATCACATCATTAGGAGAATGATCTGATTGACATGACCCATTCCGTTAGCCTAGCACTTGATCGTTTAGTATGTTGCTATTGCTTTCTTCATGACTTATACATGTTCCTGTAACTATGAGATTATGCAACTCCGTTTACGGAGGAACACTTTGGTGCTACCAAACGTCACAACGAATCGGGTGATTATAAAGGAGTACTACAGGTGTCTCCAAAGGTACATGTTGGGTTGGCGTATTTCGAGATTAGGTTTTGTCACTCCGATTGTCGGAGAGGTATCTCTGGGCCCTCTCGGTAATGCACATCACTATAAGCCTTGCAAGCAATGTAGCTAATAAGTTAGCTACGGAATGATGCATAACGTATGAGTAAAGAGACTTGCCGTAACGAGATTGAACTAGGTATTGGATACCGACGATCAAATCTCGGGCAAGTAACATACCGATGACAAAGGGAACAAAGTATGTTGTTATGCGGTTTGACCGATAAAGATCTTCGTAGAATATGTAGGAGCCAATATGGGCATCCAGGTTCCGCTATTGGTTATTGACCGAGAATAGTTCTAGGTCATGTCTACATAGTTCTCGAACCCGTAGGGTCCGCACGCTTAAGGTTTCAATGACAGTTATATTATGAGTTTATGAGTTTTGATGTACCGAAGGAGTTCGAGTCCCGGATGAGATCGGGGACATGACGAGGAGTCTCGAAATGGTCGAGACGTAAAGATTCATATATTGGATGATATGTTTAGGCCAAGGGGTCAAGCCCATGAGGCTTTAGGTCGGTGCAAAAGAGTTTTATGAGGCCGAGGGGCCAAACGTCGGAGACCCCGGCGTCGCCTGGGCCGACGCCGAGGCCCATGGCGTCTGGGCCGACGCCAAGGATTGTGGCGTTTGGTCCTGGAGTCCGAGTGGGACTCTTACCTTTCGGGCAAAACCGACTTTGAGGAGGCTTTTGCTCCAAGTTTCGACCCCGGGCTCAACATATAAATAGAGGGGCAGGGCTAGCACCAAAGACACAACAATTGATCCCTTGGATCTCTTAGCCGTGTGCGGTGCCCCCCTCCACCATATTCCACCTCGGTCATATCGTCGCAGAGTTTAGGCGAAGCCCTGCGCCGGTAGAGCATCATCATCGTCACCACGCCGTCATGCTGACGGAGCTCATCCCCGACACTTTCTTTGGATCGAGTCCGGGATCGTCATCGAGCTGAACGTATGCTGAACTCGGAGGTGCCATACGTTTGGTACTTGGATCGGTCGGATCGTGAAGACGTACGACTACATCAACCGCGTTGTCATAACGCTTCCGCTTACGGTCTACGAGGGTACGTGGACAATACTCTCCCCTCTCGTTGCTATGCATCACCATGATCTTGCGTGTGCGTAGGAAAATTTTGAAATTACTACGTTCCCCAACATCTTCCTCATCATCATGTCCTGCATCTTCTACATGATGACTGTGTACAGCATCACCGTCGTGATCATGTCCTGGAGATTCTTCGTCTTCTCGCCCGCCCGAGCCGCGGTGGTTGTCTTGCTGCCCTTCCTCATTTCTTGCCCGACCCCATGGACGACTTCATAGTCATCTTCATCACCTTGCCACCGATAGCCATCCATGAAACCACGCAAGAGCAGGTGGCCCCGCACCTGCTCGGAATCCGGGTCCGCAATAAGGCTCTTCAGCTTGCATCTTCGACACGGACATCTTATCTCCGTCTCGTTCTTTTGAAGCATCTCAGCCTTCGCGGAGCTCAAAAACCTATTCATGATGCCTTCGGTCATCGTGCGGACCATCGTCGCCTGCGGGGTAGAGTAAAATGATATTTTAGAACCAAGAAAAAATTTGGCATGACTTTCCCTAAAAATAGGACCCAAAAGAATGCATAGTGCCAAAATTCTCGCCGAAACGAAAATGAAACAACATTCCGGCAAAATATTGGCAACTATCGCATTTCAAATACCGGTACCTGCAAACACAAACATATATGCAACATCACAAACATATGCAACACCAGAAACATACATAGATCTAGCTAGGCCATAAAAAGTGCATGTGCACGTTGTTGGAGGGAGAAAAAAGTAGATCTATCACATAAAAATAGCTTCCCCCTTACTTACCTATCAAAAAAAGGTAATTTAACCACTTAATTTGGATGAATCTATGGTGCAAATGAGGTGAGGAGGAGGAGGCAGCCGAGACAATCTTGGAGGAGGAGGTGGAGAGAATGAAGTGGGGAAAGTGAGTGGGTAGGTGTGGCTGTCCAAAATATCTAGCTGGTCCCAGGTTACTAATGGCGCACCACATACAAATGCGCCAGTAGTAACCCTGGTTACTAATGGCGCACCTGCTGGTGGTGCGCTATTAGTAGTTTTGCAATATATATATATATATATATATATATATATATATGTTTATGTATACTAATGGCACGAGGCACAGTGCGCCATTACTAGTACTAGTAATGGCGCACTGTGCCCTGGTGCGCCATTAGTAGTTTTGCAAAAAAAAATATAGTAGTGGCACACTCTGTGGCTGGTGCGCCATTAGTATTTTTGGAAAAAAAATTATTTCTAGTGGCGCACCATGTGTCTGGTGCGCCATTTGTGTCTTTCACACTAATGGCGCACCAGCACATGATGCGCCACTGCTATATACTAGGGGCGCACCATGTGTCTGGTGCGCCATTAGTAGTGGGAGGTAAATATTGATATATAGGACGATAGTATTCGGACACCGGAAGTGTTCCGGAGGGTACCGGGCACATATCGGGTCACCCGAAGGGGTTCCGCACCCCACCCAGCCAAGAAAGATATGGGCCTAATGGGCCAAGAGGGAAACAGTGGCGGCAGGGGGCTGCTGCGCCCCCCCAAATTGGTCGCACCAGAGGAGAAAGTAAAGATGGGAAGAGAGAAGGAAGGAGAGGGATTCGGCCTCCCCCTTCCTTCCCTCCTCCCTCCTCTTTCCTTCCCCCTCCGGTGAAAAGGAAAGGGGGGCCGAATTGGGGAGGAACCCCAAGTAGGATTCGGCCTACTTAGGATGCCCCGCTTGGCTGCTCCCTCTCCCTCCCACCTATATATATGAGGGAGAGGCGCCTAGAACACACAACAACATCTCTTAGCCCTGTGCGGCGCCCCCCTCCATATATTACACCCTCAGTCATATTCTCGTGGTGCTTAGGCGAAGCCCTGCGGGGATCACTTCACTATCACTGTCACCACGCCGTCATGCTGACGGAACTCATCTACTTCCTCGACACTTTGCTGGATCAAGAGTTCGAGGAACGTCATCGAGCTGAACGTGTGCGGAACTCGGAAGTGTCGTACATTCGGTACTTGATCGGTTGGAACAAGAATAAGTTTGACTACATCAATCGCGTTGTCAAACGCTTCCGCTTTCGATCTACGAGGGCACGTAGACACACTCTCCCCCTCTCCTTGCTATGCATCTCTGATACGTCTCCGTCGTATCTACTTTTCCAAACACTTTTGCCCTTGTTTTGGACTCTAACTTGTATGATTTGAATGGAACTAACCCGGACTGACGCTGTTTTCAGCAGAATTGCCGTGATGTTGTTTTATGTGCAGAAAACAAAAGTTCTCGGAATGACCAGAAACTCCACGGAACACCTTAGAAAAAATAATAAAAAATCCTCGCCAAAGATGAAGACCATGGGGGCCCACACCCTGCTCATGAGGGTGGGGGCGCGCCCTCCCCCCTGGGCGCGCCCCCTACCTCGTGGGCCCAGCCCTGGTGGCCCTCCGACGCCAACTCCAACTCCATATATTGGCTTTCGGGGAGAGAAAAACTAGAGAGAAAGTTTCATCGCGTTTTACGATACGGAGCTGCCGCCAAGCCCTAATCTCTCTCGGGAGGGCTGATCTGGAGTCCGTTCGGGGCTCCATAGAGGGGGATTCGTCGCCGTCGTCATCATCAACCATCCTCCATCACCAATTTCATGATGCTCACCGCCGTGCGTGAGTAATTCCATCGCAGGATTGCTGGACGGTGATGGGTTGGATGAGATTTATCATGTAATCGAGTTAGTTTTGTTAGGGTTTGATCCCTAGTATCCACTATGTTCTGAGATTGATGTTGCTATGACTTTGCTATGCTTAATGCTTGTCACTAGGGCGCGAGTGCCATGATTTCAGATCTGAACCTATTAAGTTTTCATGAATATATGTGTGTTCTTGATCCTATCTTGCAAGTCTATAGTCACCTATTATGTGTTATGATCCAACAACCCCGAAGTGACAATGATCGGGATACTTCTCGGTGATGCCATAGTTTGAGGATTTCATGTATACACTATGTGCTAATGCTTTGTTCCGGTTCTATATTAAAAGGAGGCCTTAATATCCCTTAGTTTCCAATAGGACCCCGCTGCCACGGGAGGGTAGGACAAAAGATGTCATGCAAGTTCTTTTCCATAAGCACGTATGACTATATATGGAATACATGCCTACATTACATTGATGAACTGGAGCTAGTTCTGTGTCACCCTATGTTATGACTGTTACATGACGAACCACATCCGGCATAATTATCCATCACTGATCCGGTGCCTACGAGTTTTCCATATACTGGTTTACGCTTATTTACTTTCCGTTGCTACTGTTACAATCACTACAAAAATACCAAAAACATTACTTTTGCTGTCTTTACTTTTGTTACCGTTACCACCACTATCATATTACTTTGCTACTAAACACTTTGCTGCAGATACTAAGTTTCCAGGTGTGGTTGAATTGACAACTCAGCTGCTAATACTTGAGAATATTATTTGGCTCCCCTTGTGTCGAATCAACAAATTTGGGTTGAATACTCTACCCTCGAAAACTGTTGCGATCCTCTATACTTGTGGGTTATCAAGACCTTTTTCTAGCGCCGTTGCCGGGGAGCATAGCTCTATTCTTTGAGTCACTTGGGATTTATATCTGCTGGACACTATGAAGAACTTGAAAGACGCTAAGACAACAATTTATCCCTCAACTACGAGGGGAGGTAAGGAACTGCCATCTAGCTCTGCACTTGATTCACCTTCTGTTATGAGTAAGCTAATGATGACCCAAAAGTATAGGGGATCTATCGTAGTCCTTTCGATAAGTAAGAGTGTAGAACCCAACGAGGAGCAGAAAGAAATGATAAGTGGTTTTCAGCAAGGTATTCTCTGCAAGTACTGAAATAAGTGGTAACAGATAGTTTTGTGATAAGATAAATTGTAACGAGCAACAAGTAACAAGAGTAAATAAAGTGCCACAAGGTGGCCCAATTCTTTTTGTAGCAAAGGACAAGCCGGAACAAACTCTTATAATAGGAAAAGCGCTCCCGAGGACACATGGGAATATCAGCAAGCTAGTTTTCATCACGTTCATATGATTCGCGTTTGGTACTTTGATAATTTGATATGTGGGTGGACCGGTGCTTGGGTGCTGTTCTTACTTGAACAAGCATCCCACTTATGATTAACCTCTATTGCAAGAATCAAGAACTACAACAAAAGTATTAAGGTAAATCTAACCATAGCATGAAACATATGGATCCAAATCAGCCCCTTTATGAAGCAACGCATAAACTAGGGTTTAAGCTTCGTCACTCTAGCAACCCATCATCTACTTATTACTTCCCAATGCCTTCCTCTAGGCCCAAATAATGGTGAAGTGTTATGTAGTCGACGTTCACATAACACCACTAGAGGTTAGACAACATACATCTCATCAAAATATCGAACGAATACCAAATTCACATGACTACTAATAGCAAGACTTCTCCCTTGTCCTCAGGAACAAATGTAACTACTCACAAAGCATATTCATGTTCATGATCAGAGGGGTAATAATGTGCATAAAGGATCTGAACATATGATCTTCCACCAAGTAAACCAACTAGCATCAACTACAAGGAGTAATCAACACTACTAGCAACCTACTAGCACCAATCCCGGACATGGAGATAAGAATTGGATACAAGAGATGAACTAGGGTTTGGAGATGAGATGGTGCTGGTGAAGATGTTGATGGAGATTGCCCTCTCCCAATGAGAGGAGCGTTGGTGATGATGATGGCGATGATTTCCCCCTCCCGGAGGGAAGTGTCCCTGGCAGAACAGCTCTGCCGGAGCCCTAGATTGGTTCCGCCAAGGTTCCACCTCGTGGCAGCGGAGTCTCGTCCCGAAAGGTTGCTTATGATTTTTTTCTCATCGAAAGAGCTCATATAGGAGAAGATAGGCATCGGAGAGCCACCAGGGGGCCCACGAGGTAGGGGGCGCGCCTAGGGGGGAGGGCGCGCCCCCACCCTCGTGAGCAGGGTGTGGGCCCCCTGGCCTTCATCTTTGGCGATTTATTTTCTTTATTTATTTTAAGACATTCCGTGGAGTTTCAGGACTTTTGGAGTTGCATAGAATAGGTCTCCAATATTTGCTCCTTTTCCAGCCGAGAATTCCAGGTTGCGGCATTCTCCCTCTTCATGTAAACCTTGTAAAATAAGAGAGAATAGCCATAAGTATTGTGACATAACGTGAAATAACAGCCCATAAAGTGATAAATATCGATATAAAAGCATGATGCAAAATGGACATATCAACTTCCCCAAGCTTAGACCTCGCTTGTCCTCAAGTTTAAACGCCGATAACAATAAATATGTCCTCATGTTTAGAGGTAGAGGCGTCAATAAAAATAAAATACGGACATGAAGGCATCATGATTATTCTCATAACAGCAACATATATAGATTTGTCATATGATTACTTATGTTCAAGTGATGATCTTTTCACAATGCAAAAGTATGAATCAGAAACTTTATTGGGCACCAACAAATTATAACCTCAGTCATTGAAGCAATTGCAATTTATCATAACATCGGAAAGATTCTATGTCAGAGCTTAAAAGGAAGTCCACATACTCAACTATCACTTAGTCCTTCATAATTGCTAGCACACACGCAATACTCGTGGTTACGGAGTTTTAATCGGACACAGAGAAAGATAGGGGCTTATAGTTTTACCCCACAACCTTTTACCTCAAGGGTAATGTCAACAATAACAATTCATGCTCCCTACATCCAATTAGATATATATATATATATATATATATATATATATATATAGATATATATATATATATATATATATATATATATATCATGTTCTTTCCAACATGCTGGGCTTGCCAAAGGATAAAATGAAAAAGGAAAGGTGAAGATCACCATGATTCTTGCATAAGGTAGAAGATAACAATAAAAGATAGGCCCTTCGCAGAGGGAAGCAGAGGTTGCCATGCGCTTTTATGGTTGGATACACAAAATCTTAATGCAAAAGAACGTCACTTTATATTGCCCCTTGTATGTGAACCTTTATTATGCAGTCCGTTGCTTTTATTGCGTCCACAACAAGTTCGTACAAAGTTTATTTCTCTGCACTAATAAGTCATGCATATTTATAGAGCAATTTTTATTGCTTGCATCGATGACAACTTACTTGAAGGATCTTACTCAATCCATAGGTAGATATGGTGGACTCTCATGGCTAAACTTGTTTAAGGGTATTTGGAAGCACAAGTAGTATCTCTACTTGGTGCTGAGAATTTAGCTAGCATGAGGGGAAAGGCAAGCTCAACATGTTAGAGGAACCATGACAACATACTTTATCTTAGATACAAGAAAACATAACTCATTATGTTGTCTTCCTTGTCCAACATCAACTCTTTAGCATGTCATATTTTAATGAGTGCTCCCAATCATAAAAGATGTCAATGATAATATATCTATATGTGAGACCTCTCTCTCCTTATTACTTCCTATTAATTGCAACGATGATCGGAGCCATATTTGCCAACTCCCAACAATTTTTAATCATCATACTCTTTCTATGTGAAGCTATTACTTTCAATGATATCAATATGAACTCTTTGTTTATTTTTATTCTCATTTTTTATTCACTCAAGATCATGGCAAAGTAATCAAGCCCTTGACTCAACACTAATCTTTATTATATATAGCTCACGGACTCGATTGCATAGAGGGATCATAAAGCAAAACTTCAAAACTAGATCATGCCATGAGTTTATTCTACTAAATCAAGATACTACTAATAAGATCGAACTAAGAAAAACGGTAAAGATAGGAGTTGTGATGGTGATACGATACCGGGGCACCTCCCCCAAGCTTGGCAGTTGCCAAGGGGAGTCCCCATACCCATGTGATTATGTCTCCTTCTTTGTTGTTGGCGGTGGAGGTGTTGTTGATGATGCAAGCTTGTCGTCCACCTTCCATGGCATAGGCTCACCCTCATAGAAGGATGATCGAGTCTCCGGAATCCTCAAATCTGCAACGGAAACAGCTCGAAACAAAAACAGAGGATATTTTCGTGATATGGTCGTAAAAACCTTCGGGAGACTATATAATGAATTTTTACCGACCAAAATACGTATCGTGCAAGAAAACGTTGTCCGGAGGGCACACGAGGTGCTCAGGAGGTAGGGCGCGCCTGTGGGTAGGGCGCGCCCACCCTCGTGAAGGCCTCGTGTCCTTCCCGGACTTCCACTTATTTTTCTATTTTTCTAAATATTCCAAAACGGAGAAATATTGCCTTAAAAATTGTTTTGGGGTCGGTTTACTTACCGTACCACATACCTATTCCTTTTCGGAGTCTGAAACGGTCTGGAAAGTGTCCCTTATGTATTCCTCCGGGGTTACGGTTTCAATAATATTAGTTTCAACATTTATAGGATTACCTGAGATATAGTGTTTGATCCTTTGACCGTTTACCACCTTCGGATTTGTGCCTGTGAAGTTGTTGATTTTTATGGCACCGGAACGATAGACCTCTTCGATAACGTAGGGTCCTTCCCATTTGGAGAGAAGTTTTCCTGCAAAAAATCTTAAACGAGAGTTGTATAGCAATACATAATCACCTACATCAAACTCACGCTTTTGTATCCTTTTGTCATGCCATCTTTTAAATTTTTCTTTAAACAACTTGGCATTTTCATAGGCTTGGGTTCTCCATTCATCAAGTGAGCTAATATCAAATAACCTCTTCTCACCGGCAAGTTTGAAATCATAGTTGAGCTCTTTAATAGCCCAATATGCCTTATGTTCTAGTTCGAGAGGTAAGTGACATGCTTTTCCATAAACCATTTTATATGGAGACATACCCATAGGATTCTTATATGCAGTTCTATAGGCCCATAATGCATCATCAACTTTCTTGGACCAATTCTTCCTAGACCTATTAACAGTCTTTTGCAGAATTAATTTGAGCTCTCTATTGCTCAATTCTACTTGACCACTAGACTGCGGGTGATATGGAGATGCAATTCTATGATTAACATCATATTTAGCAAGCATTTTACGGAAAGCACCATGAATAAAGTGTGAACCACCATCCGTCATTAAATATCTAGGGACTCCAAACCTCGGAAAATTAACTTCCTTAAGCATTTTAATAGAAGTGTTATGATCAGCACTACTAGTTGGAATAGCTTCTACCCACTTAGTAACATAATCAACAACAACTAAAATATGAGTGTATCCATTAGAAGCAGGAAAAGGTCCCATATAATCAAAGCCCCAAATATCAAATAGTTCAATAACAAGTGAATAATTCATAGGCATTTCTTGACGTCTACTAATATTACCAATTCTTTGACATTCATCACAAGATAAAACAAACTTACGGGCATCCTTGAAGAGAGTAGGCCAATAAAACCAGATTGCAATACCTTATGTGCAGTTCTATCTCCAACGTGGTGTCCTCCATAAGCTTCGGAGTGACACTTGCGTAGGATCTGTTATCTATTCATGCTCAGGCACACAACGTCTAATAACACCATCTACTGCTTCTTTATAAAGATGTGGATCATCCCAAAAGTAATGTCTCAAATCATAAAAGAACTTTTTCTTTTGTTGGTATGTGAAGCTAGGTGGTATAAATTTAGCAATAATATAATTAGCATAATCAGCATACCATGGAGTGCTACGAGAAGTGCTTATGACATTTAATTGTTCATCAGGAAAGCTATCATCAATAGGTAGTGGGTCATCAAGAACATTTTCTAACCTAGATAAGTTGCGCCTTGCGGGGTTCTCAGCTCCTTTTCTATCAACAATATGCAAATCAAATTCTTGCAGCAATAGAACCCATCTAATAAGTCTAGGTTTAGCATCTTTCTTTTCCATAAGATATTTAATAGCAGCATGATCAGTGTGAATAGTTACTTTAGAATCAAAAATATAGGGTCTGAATTTATCACAAGCAAACACAACTGCTAAAAGTTCCTTTTCGGTAGTAGCATAATTTCTTTGAGCATTGTCTAGAGTCTTACTAGCATAACAGACAACATTTAATTTCTTATCAACTCTTTGCCCTAGAACAACACCTACAGCATAATCACTAGCATCACACATAATTTCAAAGGGTAAATTCCAATCAGGTGGCTGAACAATAGGTGCAGAGATTAATGCTTTCTTAAGTATTTCAAATGCTTCTACACAATCATCATCAAAGACAAATGGTACATCTTTTTGTAATAAATTAGTCAGAGGCCGAGAAATTTTTGAGAAGTCCTTAATGAACCTCCTATAAAATCCGGCGTGACCAAGGAAACTTCTTATACCTTTGATGTCCTTGGGACATGGCATCTTTTCAATAGCATCAACCTTGGCTTTATCAACTTCAATACCACTTTCAGAAACTTTGTGCCCCAAGACAATACCTTCATTAACCATAAAGTGACACTTTTCCCAATTCAAGACAAGATTGGTTTCTTCACATCTCTGCAAAACTCGATCAATATTGCTCAAGCAATCATCAAAAGAGGATCCATAGACGGAAAAGTCGTCCATGAAAACCTCACAAATCTTTTCACAAAAATCAGAGAATATAGCCATCATGAATCTTTGAAAGGTAGCAGGTGCATTACATAAACCAAAAGGCATAAGTCTATAAGCAAAAGTACCAAAAGGGCATGTAAAAGTAGTCTTTGATTGATCTCCAGCCAATACTGGTATTTGAGAGAAACCAGAATAACCATCTAGAAATCAATAATGTGTATGTTTGCATAATCTTTCTAGCATTTGATCAATAAAAGGTAAGGGGTAATGATCTTT
This sequence comes from Aegilops bicornis, assembly GCA_021605145.1. Taxonomy (NCBI): domain Eukaryota; kingdom Viridiplantae; phylum Streptophyta; class Magnoliopsida; order Poales; family Poaceae; genus Aegilops; species Aegilops bicornis. The sequence goes on along the minus strand of CM038670.1, from coordinate 864,591,139 downwards.
CTTAGTAGCTTTATTTAATTTGCGGAAATCAATTACCATCCTATAACCTGTAATAATTCTTTGCAGAATCAATTCATCTTTATCATTAGGGACAACAGTAATACCTCCCTTCTTAGGGACACAATGGACAGGACTTACCCACTGACTATCAAAGAATCGGATAAATTATACCTGCCTCCGTAAGCTTGAGTATTTCTTTCCTTATCACTTCTTTCATTTTAGGATTCAAACGTCGTTGAGGATCACGAACTGGTTTGGCGTCCGCTTCAAATTTATTTTATGCTTTGACATAGAGTGGGACTAATGCCCTTAAGTTCATCGAGAGTATATCCAATAGCTGCACGGTGCTTCTTGTAGTTTTCAATAATCTTTCTTCTTCATGCTCGAAAGGTTAGCACTAATAATAACAGGATATATTTTCTTTCCATCAAGATAAGCATATTTAAGATTATCGTGCAACGGTTTAAGCTCAAATACGGGATCACCCTTGGGTGGAGGAGGATCCCTAGGATTTCAACAGGCAAATTGTGTTGCGAATAGGTTCCTATTTAAAGAATACTTCATCTATTTCCTTCTTTCATTCATAAACATATCATTTTCATGGTCTAGCAAATAGTGTTCCAAAGGATCACTAGGAGAATGCAACAATAGAAGCAAGACCAATAATTTCATCCTTACTAGGCAATTCTTCCTCACGATATTGTTTACTAAATTTAGAGAAATTAAACTTATGAACCATATCATCCAAGCCAATAGTAACAACATTCTTTTCGCAGTCTATCTTAACATTAACAGTATTCAAGAAGGGTCTACCAAATATAATGGGACAAAAGCTATCTTGTGGAGAACCAAGAACAAGAAAATCTGCGGGATATTTGGTTTTCCCTCACAAGACTTCAACATCTCTAACAATTCCCATTGCAGATATAGTATCTCTATTGGCAAGTTTAATTGCAACATCAATATCTTCTAACACAGCAGGTGAGATATCATGCATAATTTCTTTATATAAGTCAATGGGTATAACACTAGCACTAGCACCCATATCACATAAGCCATGATAACAATGATATCCTATTTTAACAGAAATAACAGGCACACCTACCACAGGTCTATGTTTATATCTATCGCAGGGTTTAGCAATTCTAGCAGTTTCACCAGAGAATTGAATGACATGCCCATCAATATTATCAGACAAGAGATCTTTAACAATAGCAATATTAGGTTCTACTTTGACTTGCTCAGGAGGTGTATAAGTTCTAGTATTTCTTTTACGAACAACAGTTGAAGCTTTAGCATGATCCTTTACTCTAACAAGGAAAGGTGGTTTCTCAACATAAGAGGTGGGAACAATAGGATCATTACAAGTGATAGTCTTTTCTTCAACTATAATAGGTGCAGCTACTTTTACTTCTATGAGAGGATGATATTTAAACCACTTCTCCTTAGGGAGATCAACATAAGTAACAAAAGATTCACAGAAAGAAGCTACTATCTCAGAGTCAAGTCCATATTTAGTGGTAAACTTACGGAAAATATCGGTATCCATAAAAGATTTAACACAATCAAACTTAGGTGTCATACCTGACTCCTTACCTTCGTCGAGGTCCCAATCTTCAGAGTTGCGTTTAATTCTATCCAATAAATTCCATTTGAATTCAATAGTCTTTATCATAAAAGAGCCAGCACAAGAAGTATCGAGCATGGTGCGATTGGTTATCAGAAAGCCGAGCATAAAAACTTTGAATAATTATTTCTCTTGGAAGCTCATGATTGGGGCATGAATATAACATTGATTTAAGCCTCCCCCAAGCTTGAGCGATGCTTTCTCCTTCATGAGGCCAAAATTATATATATAATTGTGATCACGATGAACAAGATGCATAGGGCAATACTTTCGATGAAATTCCAATTTCAATCTTTTATAGTTCCATGATCTCGTATCACATAGCCTATACCATGTCAATGCGTCTTCCTTCAAAGATAAAGGAAAAGCCTTCTTCTTAACAACATCATCAGGTACACCTACAAGCTTAAATAATCCACAAATTTTATCCACATTTATTAAGTGCTCATCAGGGTGCTTTGTTCCATCTCCTGTAAAAGGATTAGCTAGCAGTTTTTCCATCATACCCGAAGGAAATTCAAAAGGAGTTTCATTTTCAATAGGTTCAGTAGGTTGAGTAGGTTGAGGAGCAACTCTTTGCTCTACGGACGGGTGAAGATACCCGAACAAGCCCCTCGAGAAAATTACTTTCCATAGTAACAAGTGATGAAAATTTCAGCACACTAAATAAATTTTTCCTTACCAAATTCCACCTACCAAAGGCGCTACACTCCCCGGCAACGGCGCCAGAAAAGAGTATTGATGACCCAAAAGTATAGGGGATCTATCGTAGTCCTTTCGATAAGTAAGAGTGTCGAACCCAACAAGGAGCAGAAGGAAATGATAAGCGGTTTTCAGCAAGGTATTCTCTGCAAGTACTGAAATAAGTGGTAACAGATAGTTTTGTGATAAGATAAATTGTAACGAGCAACAAGTAACAAGAGTAAATAAAGTGCAGCAAGGTGGCCCAATCCTTTTTGTAGCAAAGGACAAGACGGAACAAACTCTTATAATAGGAAAAGCGCTCCGAGGACACATGGGAATATCATCAAGCTAGTTTTCATCACGTTCATATGATTCGCGTTCGGTACTTTGATAATTTGATATGTGGGTGGACCGGTGCTTGGGTGCTGTTCTTACTTGAAAAAGCATCCCACTTATGATTAACCTATATTGCAAGCATCCACAACTACAACAAAAGTATTAAGGTAAACCTAACCATAGCATGAAACATATGGATCCAAATCAGCCCCTTACGAAGCAACGCATAAACTAGGGTTTAAGCTTCTATCACTCTAGCAACCCATCATCTACTTATTACTTCCCAATGCCTTCCTCTAGGCCCAAATAATGGTGAAGTGTTATGTAGTCGACGTTCACATAACACCACTAGAGGTTAGACAACATACATCTCATCAAAATATCGAACGAATACCAAATTCACATGACTACTAATTGCAAGACTTCTCCCGTGTCCTCAGGAACAAAAGTAACTACTCACAAAGCATATTCATGTTCATGATCAGAGGGATAATAATGTGCATAAAGGATCTGAACATATGATCTTCCACCAACTAAACCAACTAGCATCAACTACAAGGAGTAATCAACACTACTAGCAACCTACTAGCACCAATCCCGGACTTGGAGACAAGAATTGGATACAAGAAATGAACTAGGGTTTGGAGATGAGATGGTGCTGGTGAAGATGTTGATGGAGATTGCCCTCTCCCAATGAGAGGAGCGTTGGTGATGATGATGGCGATGATTTCCCCCTCCGGAGAAAGTGTCCCCGGCAGAACAGCTCTGCCGGAGCCCTAGATTGGTTCCGCCAAGGTTCCGCCTCGTGGCGGCGGAGTCTCGTCCCGAAAGGTTGCTTATGATTTTTTTCTCATGGAAAGAGCTCATATAGGAGAAGATGGGCATCGGAGAGCCACCAGGGGGCCCATGAGGTAGGGGGGCGCGCCCAGGGGGTTAGGGCGCGCCCCCCACCCTTGTGAGCAGGGTGTGGCCCCCCTGGCCTTCATCTTTGGCGACGATTTTTCTTTATTTATTTTAAGACATTCCGTGGAGTTTCAGGACTTTTGGAGTTGCACAGAATAGGTCTCCAATATTTGCTCCTTTTCCAAATTGAATTCCATTGCCGACATTCTCCCTCTTCATGTAAACCTTGTAAAATAAGAGAGAATAGCCATAAGTATTGTGACATAACGTGAAATAACAGCCCATAAGCGATAAATATCGATATAAAAGCATGATGCAAAATGAACGTATCAGCTAGCGACACCTAAACCTGCTTCTGCTATTCGTTCCGATATGTCGCATGTTATTGATGATGCCACTTCTGCTATGCATGATACTTATGATGAAACTACTTCTATGCTTGATACTACTGTGCCCCTTGGTGAATTTCTTGATGAGAAAATTACTAGGTCTAGAGAAAGAGAAATTATTGAACCTGAATACGATGATGTTAGTGATGATGAAAATATGCCTGCTATTCCTGAGGGTTATCTTTTTAATGCTGAATCTTCTGCATTTGTTCTTGCTTGTCGGGATAGACTTGAACTTAAGATGTTGCTAGTTAAATGGAGTAAAGAATCTTTTAGAGATAGAATGAGACCTGACCTTGCTTTTGCTACTTCACCTATCTGTGTTCCTGATCAGGATTATTATGATTTTTCTGTTGATCCAGATATAGTTAGTTTGGTTGAATCTGATCCTTTTTATGGCTATGAATCTGAAACTGTTGTGGCACATCTTACTAAGTTAAATGATATAGCTTCCCCGTTTACTAATAATGAGAGATCGTGTTACCTTTATTTACTCAAAATATTTCCGTTCTCATTAAAGGGTGATGCTAAGATATGGTTTAATTCTCTTGATCCTGGTTGTGTGCAAAGTCCCGAGGATATGATTTATTACTTCTCGCTAAATATTTCCCTGCTCATAAGAAACAAGCTGCTTTAAGGGAAATATACAACTTTGTGCAAATTGAAGAAGAGAGTCTCCCACAAGCTTGGGGAGGCTTCTCAAGTTACTTAATGCTTTGCCTGATCATCCTCTTAAGAAACCTGAAATACTTGATATCTTTTATAATGGACAAACCGATGCATCCAGAGATTACGGATAGTTGTGCTGGTTCTCTTTTCAGGAAAGAACACGGATGAAGCTGAAATTCTATTGAATAATATGTTGACAAATGAAAAAATTGCGCACCTCTGAGCGAACTCGAGCCAGCTCCTGAGCCACCATCTTGAGCCTATTCCTAAACCAACTCCGAAGAAGAGAGGTGTTCTATTTCTCGATCCGAAGATATGCAAGAGGCAAAGAAATCCATGAAAGAAAAAGGTATTAAAGCTGAAGATGTTAAGAATTTACCTCCTATTGAAGAAATACATGGTCTTAATTTATCACTTTGTTGAAGAAGTATAAGATCTCAATTACTTATTTACTGAAGAACCTCCCGATATCCCGACACATGTAGTAAAGGTAAATTCTCTCTATAGGTATGATAAAGCTGAAGTCCCTCCTACTAAAATTGCTAGTCAGTGCTTGGATGAGTTTGATAACTTTATGTTTAAGAAAGATGACTTTAATGCTTATTTTGGTAGACAATTCAGAATACCTTTATGATTAAACACTTGAGTGATTATATGGCTAATATTAGAGGTGAACTTAAACTTGTTAGCAAACATGCTTCTATGGTTACCACTCAAGTAGAACAAGTACTTAAAGCTCAAAAAGAAGTGCTTAATGAAATGAATAGTAAGAAAAATGATTATCTTGTTAGAGTGGCTACTAGAACTGGTAGAATGACTCAGGAACCTTTGTATCCTGAAGGCCACCCTAAGAGAAGCGAGCAAGATTCTCAGAGAAATAATATTGATGTACCTAGTTCTTCTAAGAGGAAGAAAAAGAAAAATGATAGAACTGTGGAAACTTCTAGTGAACCTGTTCTTTGAACCACTGATAATCCAAATGATATCTCTATGTCCGATCTTTGAAACACAATCTGGTAATGAACATGAACCTAGTGATAATGTTAATGATAATGTTCATGTTGATGCTCAACCTAGTAATGATAATGATGTAGAAGTTGAACCTGATGTTGATCTTGATAACCCACAATCAAAGAATCAACGTTATGATAAAAGAGACTTCGTTGCTAGGAAACATGGTAAAGAAAGGGAACCATGGGTTAAGAAACCCATACCTTTTCCACCGAAACCATCCAAGAAAAAGGATGATGAGGATTTGAGCGCTTTGCTTTGAAATGATTAGACCCATCTTTTGCGTATGCGATTAAGCGATGTGCTCAAAACAAATCCTTATGCTAAATATATGAAAGATATTGTTACAAATAAAAGAAAGATACCGGAAGCTGAAATTTCCACCATGCTTGCTAATTATACTTTTAAGGGTGGAATACCAAAGAAACTTGGAGATCCCGGACTACCTACTATACCATGCTCCATTAAGAGAAATTATGTTAAAACTGCTTTATGTGATCTTGGAGCCGGTGTTAGTGTTATGCCTCTCTCTTTATATCATAGACTTGATTTGAATAAGTTGACACCTACTGAAATATCTTTGCAAATGGCCGATAAATCAACTGCTATACCTGTCGGTATTTGTGAGGATGTGCCTGTTGTGGTTGCAAACGTTACTATTTTAACGGACTTTGTTATTCTTGATATTCCCGAGGATGATAGTATGTCTATTATACTTGGAAGACCTTTCCTTAATACTGCATGGGCTGTTATTGATTGCAACAAAGGCAATGTCACTTTTCATGTTAATGGTAATGAGCATAAAGTACACTTTCCGAGGAAACAACCTCAAGTTCATAGTATCAACTCTATTGGAAAAATTCCATCGATTATATTTGGAGGTTTTGAATTTCCTCTCCCTACTGTTAAGAAGAAATATGATATACTTATTATTGGGGATGTCCATATCCCCGTTGAGGTAACATAGTGTTATTCGAAATTTCTCCGGTTCCATGTTATTCGGAATGAGTTTGTTAACAAGACTTGATCAACCTTGTTAGTGGATTCTTTTTTATGAGCATGAGATGGATGAAACTAGAAGCACATGAAGGAAATATGCCCTAGAGGCAATAATAAAGTTATTATTTATTTCCTTATATCATGATAAATGTTTATTATTCATGCTAGAATTGTATTAACCGGAAACATAATACATGTGTGAATACATAGACAAACAGAGTGTCACTAGTATGCCTCTACTTGACTAGCTCGTTAATCGAAGATGGTTATGTTTCCTAACCATAGACATGAGTTGTCATTTGATTAATGGGATCACATCATTAGGAGAATGATGTGATTGACTTGACCCATTCCGTTAGCTTAGCACTTGATCGTTTAGTATGTTGCTATTGCTTTCTTCATGACTTATACAAAGTTCCTACGACTATGAGATTATGCAACTCCCGTTTACCAGAGGAACACTTTGTGTGCTACCAAACGTCACAACGTAACTGGGTGATTATAAAGGTACTCTACAGGTGTCTCCAAAAGTATATGTTGAGTTGGCATAATTCGAGATTAGGTTTTGTCACTCCGATTGTCAGAGGTATCTGGGCCTTCTCGGTAATACTCATCACCTAAGCCTTGCAAGCATTGTAACTAATGAGTTAGTTATGAAATGATGTATTACGGAATGAGTAAAGAGACTTGCCAGTAACGAGATTGAACTAGGTATTGGATACCGACGATCGAATCTCGGGCAAGTAACATACCGATGACAAAGGGAACAACGTATGTTGTTATGCGGTTTGACCGATAAAGATCTTCGTAGAAAATGTAGGAACCAATATAAACATCCAGGTTCCACTATTGGTTATTGACCGAGAATAGTTCTAGGTCATGTCTACATAGTTCTCGAACCCGTAGGGTCCGCACGCTTAACGTTACGATGACAGTTTTATGAGTTTTGATGTACCGAAGTTTGTTCGGAGTCCCGGATGTGATCACGGACATGACGAGGAGTCTCGAAATGGTCGAGACATAAAGATTGATTTATTGGAAGCCTATGTTTGGACTTCAGAATAGTTCCGGGTGAAATCGGGATTTTACCGGAACACCGGGGGGTTACCGGAACCCTTCCGGGGGTTAATGGGCCTTAGTGGGCCTTGAGGGAGAAGAGGAGGGCTGGCCAGGGCAGGCCGCGCGCCCCCTCCCCCCCTAGTCGGAATAGGACAGGGAAGGGGGGGCGGCGCCCCCCTTTCCTCTTTCCCTCCCCCCAAGTCCTAATCCAACTAGGACTCCTCCGGCGCGCCTCCTCCTAGGGCCGGCCGCACCCCCCCTTGCTCCTTTATATACGGGGGCAGGGGGCACCCTAAGATACACAAGTTGATCTACGGATCGTTCCTTAGCCGTGTGCGGTGCCCCCCTCCACCATATTCCACCTCGGTCATATCGTCGCGGAGTTTAGGCGAAGCCCTGCGCCGGTAGAGCATCATCATCGTCACCACGCCGTCGTCCTGACGGAACTCATCCCCGACACCCTGCTGGATCGGAGTCCGGGGATCGCCATCGAGCTGAGCGTGTGCAAAACACGGAGGTGCCGTCGTTCGGTACTTGGATCGGTCGGATCGTGAAGGCGTTCGACTACATCAACAGCGTTGTCATAACGCTTCCGCTGGTCTCACGAGTGCGTGGACACTCTCCCCTCTCGTTGCTATGCATTACCATGATCTTGCGTGTGCGTAGGAAATTTTTGAAATTACTACATTCCCCAACAGTGGCATCCGAGCCAGGTTTTATGCGTTGATGTTATATGCACGAGTAGAACACAAGTGAGTTGTGGGCGATACAAGTCATACTTCTTACCAGCATGTCATACTTTGGTTCAACGGTATTGTGAGATGAAGCGGCCCGGACCGACATTACGCGTACGCTTACGCGAGACTGGTTTCACTGCTGCGAGCACTCGTTGCTTAAAGGTGACTGGCGGGTGTCTGTCTCTCTCACTTTAGTTGAACCGAGTGTGGCTACGCCCGGTCCTTGCGAAGGTTAAAACAACACCAACTTGACAAACTATCGTTGTGGTTTTGATGCGTAGGTAAGAACGGTTCTTGCTCAGCCCGTAGCAGCCACGTAAAACTTGCAACAACAAAGTAGAGGACGTCTAACTTGTTTTTGCAGGGCATGTTGTGATGTGATATGCTCAAGACGTGATGCTATATTTTATTGTATGAGATGATCATGTTTTGTAACCGAATTATCGCAATGGCAGGAGCCATATGGTTGTCGCTTATTGTATGAAATGCAACGCCATGTAATTGCTTTACTTTATCACTAAGCGGTAGTGATAGTCGTAGAAGCAATAGTTGGCGAGACGACAACGATGCTACGATGGAGATCAAGGTGTGGGGGGGGTGACGATGGTGATCATGATGGTGCTTCGGAGATGGAGATCACAAGCACAAGATGATGATGGCCATATCATATCACTTATATTGATTGCATGTGATGTTTATCCTTTATGCATCTTATCTTGCGTTGATTGACGGTAGCATTTTAAGATGATCTCTCACTAAAAATTATCAAGTAGTGTTCTCCCTGAGTATGCACCGTTGCCAAAGTTCGTAGTGCCAAGACACCACGTGATGATCGGGTGTGATAAGCTCTACGTCCATCTACAACGGGTGCAAGCCAGTTTTGCACACGCAGAATACTTAGGTTAAACTTGACGAGCCTAGCATATGCAGATATGGCCTCGGAACACGGAGACCGAAAGGTCGAGCGTGAATCATATAGTAGATATGATCAACGTAGTGATGTTCACCATTGAAAACTACTCCATCTCACGTGATGATCGGTTATGGTTTAGTTGATTTGGATCACGTGTTCACTTAGATGACTAGAGAGATGTCTGTCTAAGTGGGAGTTCTTAAGTAATATGATTAATTGAACTTAAAATTATCATGAACTTAGCACCTGATAGTATTTTGCTTATCTATGTTTGTTGTAGATAGATGGCTCGTGCTATTGTTCCGTTGAATTTTAATGCGTTCCTTGAGAAAGAAAAGTTGAAAGATGATGGTAGCAATTACACGGACTGGGTCCGTAACTTGAGGATTATCCTCATTGCTGCACAGAAGAATTACGTCCTGGAAGCACCACTAGGTGCCGTGCTTGTTGTAGAGCAACGCCAGAAGTTGTGAACGTCTGGCAGAGCAAAGCTGATGACTACTCTATAGTTCAGTGTGCCATGCTTTACGGCTTTGAACCGGGTCTTCAACGACGTAGTGAACGTCATGGAGCATATGAGATGTTCCAGGAGTTGAAGTTAATATTTCAAGCAAATGCCTGGACTGAGAGATATGAACTCTCCAATAAGTTCTATAGCTGCAAGATGGAGGAGAATAGTTACATCGGTGAGCATATACTCAAAATGTCTGGGTATAATAATCACTTGATTCAACTGGGAGTTAATCTTCCGGATGATAGTGTCATTGATGTAATTCTCCAATCATCGCCACCAAGCTACAAGAGCTTCGTGATGAACTATAATATGCAAGGATGAACAAGACACTTCCCGAGCTCTTCGCAATGCTAAAAGCTGCGGAGGTAGAAATCAAGAAGGAGCATCAAGTGTTGATGGTCAACAAGACCACTAGTTTCAAGAAAAAAGGCAAAGGAAAGAAGAAGGGGAACTTTAATAAGAATAGCAAGCAAGTTGCTGCTCAAGAAAAGAAACCCAAGTCTGGACCTAAGCCTGAAACTGAGTGCTTCTACTGCAAGCAAACTGGTCACTGGAAGCGGAACTGCCCCAAGTATTTGGCGGATAAGAAGGATGGCAAGGTGAACAAAGGTATATGTGATATACATGTTATTGATGTGTACCTTACTAGAGCTCGCAGTAGCACCTGGGTATTTGATACTGGTTCTGTTGCTAATATTTGCAACTTCGAAACAGGGACTACGGAATAAGCGAGCAATCGGCAAAGGACGAGGTGACGATGCGGCGTGGGAAGCGGTTCCAAAGTCAATGTGATCGCGGGTCGGCACGCTACCTCTACATCTACCTTCGGGATTAGTTTTAGACCTAAATAATTGTTATTTGGTGCCAGCGTTGAGCATGAACATTATATCTGGATCTTGTTTAATGCGAGACGGTTATTCATTTAAATCAGAGAATAATGGTTGTTCTATTTATATGAGTAATATCTTTTATGGTCATGCACCCTTGAAGAGTGGTCTATTCTTATTGAATCTCGACAGTGGTGATACACATATTCATAATGTCGAAGCCAAAAGATGCAGAGTTGATAATGATAGTGCAACTTATTTGTGGCACTGCCGTTTAAGTCATATCGGTGTAAAGCGCATGAAGAAACTCCATACAGATGGACTTTTGGAACCACTTGATTATGAATCACTTGGTACTTGCGAACCGTGCCTCATGGGCAAGATGACTAAAACACCATTCTCCGGTTGTATGGAGAGAGCAAAAGATTTGTTGGAAATCATACATACATATGTATGTGGTCCGATGAATGTTGAAGCTCGTGGCGGATATCGTTATTTTCTCACCTTCACAGATGATTTAAGCAGATACGGGTATATCTACTTAATGAAGCATAAATCTGAAACATTTGAAAAGTTCAAAGAATTTCAGAGTGAAGTTGAAAATCATCGTAACAAGAAAATAAAGTTTCTACGATCTGATCGTGGAGGATAATATTTGAGTTACGAGTTTGGTCTATATTTGAAACAATGCGGAATAGTTTCGCAACTCACGCCACCTGGAACACCACAGCGTAATGGTGTGTCCAAACGTCGTAATCGTACTTTACTAGATATGGTGCGATCTATGATGTCTCTTACCGATTTACCGCTATCGCTTTTGGGGTTATGCTTTAGAGACGGCCGCATTCACGTTAAATAGGGCACCATCAAAATCCATTGAGACGACACCTTATGAACTATGGTTTGGCAAGAAACCAAAGTTGTCGTTTCTGAAAGTTTGGGGTTGCGATGCTTATGTGAAAAAGCTTCAACCTGATAAGCTTGAACCCAAATCGGAAAAATGTGTCTTCATAGGATACCCAAAGGAGACAATTGGGTATACCTTCTATCACAGATCCGAAGGCAAGACATTCGGTTGCCAAGAATGGATCCTTTCTAGAGAAGGAGTTTCTCTCGAAAGAAGTGAGTGGGAGGAAAGTAGAACTTGATGAGGTAACAGTACCAGCTCCCTTATTGGAAAGTAGTTCATCACGTAAATCGGTTCTGTGACACCTACACCAGTTGGTGAGGAAGTTAATGATGATGATCATGAAACTTCAGATCAAGTTATTCTTGAATCAGTAGATCAACAGAATAAAATCCACAGCAGAGTGGTACGGTAATCCTATTACGAAGTCATGCTACTAGATCATGGTGAACCTCACGAACTATGAAGAAGCGGTGGTGAGCCCAGATTCATAAAATGGCTTGAAGCCATGAAATCTGAGATGGGATCCATGTATGAGAACAAAGTGTGGACTTTGGTTGACTTGCCCGATGGTCGGCAAGCAATAGAGAATAAATGGATTTTCAAGAAGAAGACCGACGCCGACGGTAATGTTATCATTTACAAAGCTCGACTTGTTGCAAAAGGTTTTCGACAAGTTCAAGGAGTTGACTACGATGAGACCTTCTCACCAGAAGCGATGCTTAAGTCTGTCCGAATCATGTTAGCAATCGCCGATTTTATGATTATGAAATATGGCAGATGGATGTCAAAACTGCATTTCTGAATGGATTTACGGAAGAAGAGTTGTATATGATGCAACGGAAGGTTTTGTCGATCCTAAGGGAGCTAACAAAGTGTGCAAGCTCCAACGATCAATCTATGGTCTGGTGCAAGCCTCTCGGAGTTGGAATAAACGCTTTGATAGTGTGATCAAAGCATATGGTTTTATACAGACTTTTGGAGAAGCCTGTATTTACAAGAAAGTGAGTGGGAGCTCTGTAGCATTTCTAATATTATATGTGGACGACATATTGTTGATTGGAAATGATATAGAATTTCTGGATAGCATAAAAGGATACTTGAATAAAAGTTTTTCAATGAAGGACCTCGGTGAAGCTGCTTACATATTGGGCATCAAGATCTATAGAGATAGATCAAGACGCTTGATTGGACTTTCACAATGCACATACCTTGATAAAGTCTTGAAAAGGTTCAATATGGATCAGGCAAAGAAAGGGTTCTTGCATGTATTACAAGGTGTAAGATTGAGTCAGACTCAATGCCCGACCACTGTAGAAGATAGAGAAAATGAAAGGAGTTCCCTATGCTTCAGCCATAGGCTCTATCATGTATGCAATGCTGTGTACCAGACCTGATGTGTGCCTTGCTATTAGCTTAGCAGGGAGGTACCAAAGTAATCCAGGAGTGGATCATTGGACAGCGGTCAAGAATATCCTGAAATACCTGAAAAGGACTAAGGATATGTTTCTCATTTATGGAGGTGACAAAGAGCTAGTCGTAAAAGGGTTACGTCGATGCAAGCTTTGACACTGATCCGGACGATTCTAAATCGCAAACCGGATCGTATTTTTATTAAGCGGTGGAGCTGTAAGTTGGTGCAGTTCTAAACAAAGCGTCGTGGCAGGATCTACATGTGAAGCGGAGTACATAGCTGCTTGGAAGCAGCAAATGAAGGAGTCTGGATGAAGGAGTTCATTTCCGATCTAGGTGTTATACCTAGTGCATCGGGACCAATGAAGATCTTCTGTGACAATCTTGGTGCAATTGCCTTGGCAAAGGAATCCAGATTTCACAAGAGGACCAAGCACATCAAGAGACGCTTCAATTCCATTCGGGACCAAGTCCAAGTGGGAGACATAGAGATTTGCAAGATACATACGGATCTGAATGTTGCAGACCCGTTGACTAAGCCTCTCTCACGAGCAAAACATGATCAGCACCAAGACTCCATGGGTGTTAGAATCATTATTGTGTAATCTAGATTATTGACTCTAGTGCAAGTGGGAGACTGAAGGAAATATGCCCTAGAGGCAATAATAAAGTTATTATTTATTTCCTTATATCATGATAAATGTTTATTATTCATGCTAGAACTGTATTAACCGGAAACATAATACATGTGTGAATACATAGACAAATAGAGTGTCACTAGTATGCCTCTACTTGACTAGCTCGTTAATCGAAGATGGTTATGTTTCCTAACCATAGACATGAGTTGTCATTTGATTAACGGGATCACATCGTTAGGAGAATGATGTGATTGACTTGACCCATTCCGTTAGCTTAGCACTTGATCGTTTAGTATGTTGCTATTGCTTTCTTCATGACTTATACAAAGTTCCTGCAACTATGAGATTATGCAACTCCCGTTTAACGGAGGAACACTTTGTGTGCTACCAAACGTCACAACGTAACTGGGTGATTATAAAGGTACTCTACAGGTGTCTCCAAAAGTATATGTTGAGTTGGCATAATTCGAGATTAGGTTTTGTCACTCCGATTGTCGGAGAGGTATCTCTGGGCCTTCTCGGTAATACTCATCACCTAAGCCTTGCAAGCATTGTAACTAATGAGTTAGTTATGAAATGATGTATTACGGAACGAGTAAAGAGACTTGCCAAGATGAGATTGAACTAGGTATTGGATACCGACGATCGAATCTCGGGCAAGTAACATACCGATGACAAAGGGAACAACGATGTTGTTATCGCGGTTTGACCGATAAAGATCTTCAGAGAAAATGTAGGAACCAAATATGAACATCCAGGTTCCACTATTGGTTATTGACCGAGAATAGTTCTAGGTCATGTCTACATAGTTCTCGAACCCGTAGGGTCCGCACGCTTAACGTTACGATGACAGTTTTATGAGTTTTGATGTACCGAAGTTTGTTGGAGTCCGGATGTGATCACGGACATGACGAGGAGTCTCGAAATGGTCGATACATAAAGATTGATATATTGGAAGCCTATGTTTGGACTTGAATAGTTCCGGTGAAATCGGGATTTTACGGAACACCGGGGTTACCGGAACCCTCCGGTGGTTAATGGGCCTTAGTGGGCCATGAGGGAGAGGAGGAGGGCCGGCCAGGCAGGCCGTGCGCCTCCCCTAGTCCGAATAGGACAAGGAAGGGGAGGCGGCGCCCCCTTTCCTCTTTCCCTCCCCCAAGTCCTAATCCAACTAGGAAAAGGGGGGGAGTCCTACTCCCGGTGGGAGTAGGACTCCTCCGGCGCGCCTCCTCCTAGGGCCGGCCGCACCCCCCCTTGCTCCTTTATATACGGGGGCAGGGGGGCACCCTAAGATACACAAGTTGATCTACGGATCGTTCCTTAGCCGTGTGCGGTGCCCCCCTCCACCATATTCCACCTCGGTCATATCGTCGCGGAGTTTAGGCGAAGCCCTGCGTCGGTAGAGCATCATCATCGTCACCACGCCGTCGTGCTAACGTAACTCATCCCCGACACCCTGTTGGATCGGAGTCCGGGGATCGCCATCGAGCTGAACGTGTGCAGAACACGGAGGTGCCGTACGTTCGGTACATGGATCGGTCGGATCGTGAAGACGTTCGACTACATCAACCGCGTTGTCATAACGCTTCCGCTTTCGGTCTACGAGGGTACGTGGACACACTCTCCCCTCTCGTTGCTATGCATCACCATGATCTTGCGTGTGCGTAGGAATTTTTTTGAAATTACTACGTTCCCCAACAACACAACCTTCTGTACCCTCTTTATATTTTCTGTTCTTTAGTAGAAATAAAGTAACATAGTATTTTTCTGTCTGTTTCCTGATTTATCCATGCAATATAAAAATATCCTGAAAATAAAAGTTCTCAGAATGCCATGCCAATTTAATATGATTTTTCGGGAATATTTGAGGATTTACTGTGCAAAAATTACCGCGGGGGGAGCTGCCACCTGGCCACGAGGGTGGAGGGCGCGCCCTACCCCCTGGCGCGCCCCCTGCCTCGTGGGCCCACGGTGGCCCTCCTCCACTTATCCCTGCATCCATCTTCTTCCTCTGCCACACACAAACCCGAAAAACCAACTCAAGCTCGTGTTCCAGCCACTTTTGCTGTGATTTTCGATCTCCTTGCTCAAAGCACCTCTCGCAAAACTGCTTGGGGAGATTGTTCCTTGGTATGTGACTCCTCCATTGGTCCAATTAGTTTTTATTCTAGTGCTTTATTCATTGCAAATTTGTGCTGCATAGGTGACCATGTTCTTGAGCTTGCATGTCAAATTTATATGGTTCCAAGTAGTTCTAATGCTTGATATATGCTCTAGGCACTTGTATGAGTAGTTGCTATCAGTTTTATTGAAGTTGGTTCACTTTTGTTTGAAGTTACTAAAATTTCAGAATTATTTTTCAGAGAAAACAATATGCTTAGGAAGATGTTCCAGGGTGGTTCTTCAAGGAAGCAAGGTCCCAGGCTTGCAATGCGTGATGGTGACGAGGAACCACCAAGAGACGCTCTCGTGAGGCCCTGTGAATGGCCTTCGGAAAATTTTATGAATCAAGCGAGAATTAAAGAAGAATTCTACGTATATTTGCGTAATGCCGGTCTTGAGGACTTTGAAGCTGATAAATGCCCACAGTATCGTGACCTCACAAGTTCATTTGTGGGGATTTTTGAGTTTTCATCTTCGCGTAATTCTCCTTCAGTCATGTTTGACCTTTATGACAAATCTTATACCATGGACTTAGAGGATTTCACTTTTGCATGCAAACTTCCATCTTGGGGTAGTATCAGGGATCCCCCTAAATCTGAATATAGAGACTTTCTTGCTAGAATAACTGTGGGGGAGTCTAGAGATATAGCGCAAGCCACTATAGGGAGCATTCACTTTCCTGCTATACATTATTTTTCTCTTTTCTTGGTAGATGCATAAATGCTAAGGATGAAGCATGTCACATGTGTGCCCCTGATCTCAGCATTCTCAGAAGTACTGTGTTAGGGGACCAATCTTATCATACGGGAGCCATTGTAGCTCGTAGGTTGCATCATAATAGACATAACGGAGATTTCTTTGGAGGAATTTATGCAACCCACTTAGCTAATTTTCTTGATGTAGACATTCGTGAGGGTGATATGGAGTTACCCCCTACTTATTTAGATCTTGATTCTATGTTTTCCCACCAGTTTGTTGAGAGGACTAGACCACCTTTCCAGTATCGACTAATCTTTAACAAACGGCATGTTGTCCGTGTTACTCTTCCTGCTCCTGCCTTCTTTGATTTTCAGACGAGAGGAAGATATATTATTACCAGAGAGGAGGCAGATGAGTACGAGAGGAGAGCGGAGGCAGCTCGACGCCATGCTGCTGCTCAGGAGGCGGTAGCCGCTGCATCGCAGTACGACCCCAGCTACACCTACGGATATCAGCCAGGCTATCCCTGGCAATAGACCAACTTAGGCCAAAAGCCTAAGCTTCGGGAGTACGTATTTCTCACCGACATTACATTTATGTTCACACACACTCATTGTTAGATGCGGTGCTCATACTCTTTCACTGTAATATCCATGCTAGTTTATTTTCTTTTTCCTGCTTTCTTCTTGTGTGTTTAATAAACCTTAGAAAAAACAAAAAAATAGTAGTAGTTTATTTCCTGTTGTAGTAGTTATAATTAAAAAGAAAACCCAAAAATATTTCCCGTTCTTTTTTTTATTTGTTGGGAGCTTTCCCGTGTAAATAGTTTTTATTTTCCTTTTCTTTTCTTTGGGGGTCGAGAAGACCATATTGAAAATGCTTAGTGGCTCTTATATGCATGATTGTTGATTTAACCAAGAGCCCATATTTACTTGTCTTCTCTCTTGAGTTGAATGCTTGCAGATTCCAGCTTAGTCCAATGCACGTGCACTCTTATTATACACACCGTTCGGTCGTGCAAGTGAAAGGCAATAATGATGATATATGATGGACTTATTGGGATGAGAAAAGCTGGTATGAACTCGACCTCTCTTGTTTTTGTAAATATGATGATTCATCGTTCTTGATTCAGCTATTATGAAGTAAACATATTTGCAATGACATTTAGAGATTATAGTTGCTTGTGCCATGCTTGATTAGCTATGAGTTATAATGGTTTACCTTGCGTGCTAACATGCTATTAGAATGATTATGACATGGTATGATGGGATGGTATCCTCCTTTGAATGAATTGAGTGACTCGACTTGGCACATGTTCACGCATGTAGTTGAATCAAATCAACATAGCCTTCATGATATTTATGTTCATGGTGGATTATATCCTACTCATGCTTGTATTCGGTGTAAATTAATTTTAATGCATGTTTACTACTGTTGTCGCTCTCTCAGTTGGTCGCTTCCCAGTCTTTTGCTAGCCTTCACCTGTACTAAGAGGGAATACTGCTTGTGCATCCAAACTCCTTAAACCCCAAAGTTGTTCCATATGAGTCCACTATACCTTCCTATATGCGGTATCTACCTGCCGTTCCAAGTAAATTTATATGTGCCAAACTCTAAATCTTCAAATAAACATTCCATTTTGCATGCTCGAATAGCTCATATGTCAACTAGAGCTGCCCTTATCTTCCGTGTTATGCGGGTTATTTTCAAGAGGAGTGGACTCCGCTCCTCATTCACGAGAAAATGGCTGGTATCCGGGATGCCCAGTCCCATGCTTTATGCAAACTAAATCAAAATAATTGCAAACAAAACTCCCCTTGGGACCCGTTGAATGTTGGAGGCACTCGTTGTTTCGAGCAAGCCATGGATTGATGCTTGTGGAGGAAGGGGAGTATAAACTTTACCATTCTGTTTGGGAACCGCCTATAATCTGTTTAGCGTGGGAGATATCGTCATCTTTTAGTTGTTATGTTGACAATGAGAGTATGCCGCTCAAAATATAATTTATCTCTATTTCAAAGTCGAGCTCTGGCACCTCTACAAATCCCTGCTTCCCTCTGCGAAGGGTCTATCTATTTACTTTTATGTTGAGTCATCACCCTTCTTATTAAAAAGCACCTTTGGAGAGCACCTCGTTTGCATTCATTATAATTGGTTTATTTTGGCTATGACTTGACTGGATCTCTTTTACCATGAATTACAATGTTTAGTCAGTCCTTGATCTTTAAAGGTGCTCTGCATTTATGTTTTGCGGTCTCGGAAAGGGCTAGCGAGATACCATTTCGTTATATCATGTTATGATTATTTTGAGAAAGTGTTGTCATCCGAGTTTTATTATTATGCCTCGCTAGCTGATTATGCTATTGATATGAGTAATTATGAAACCTACGTGTTATTGTGAGTATGGTTAGTTCTTAATATTTGCTGAAACTTGAATGCTGGCTTTTCATGCTTACAACAACAAGAGCAAACAGAGTTTGTAAAAGTTTTTCTTTTTCTCTTTCAGTTTGCCAACTGAATTGCTTGAGGACAAGCAAGGGTTTAAGCTTGGGGGAGTTGATACGTCTCCGTCGTATCTACTTTTCCAAACACTTTTGCCCTTGTTTTGGACTCTAACTTGTATGATTTGAATGGAACTAACCCGGATCGACGCTGTTTTCAGCAGCAGAATTGCCGTGATGTTGTTTTATGTGCAGAAAACAAAAGTTCTCGGAATGACCTGAAACTCCACGGAACAACACCTTAGAAAAAACAATAAAAACTCCTCGCCAAAGATGAAGACCAAGGGGCCCACACCCTGCTCATGAGGGTGGGGGGCGCGCCCCCCCTGGGCGCGCCCCCCTACCTCGTGGGCCCCTGGTGGCCCTCCGACGCCAACTCCAACTCCATATATTGGCTTTCGGGAGAAAATATCGAGAGAAAGTTTCATCGCGTTTTACGACACGGAGCCGCCGCCAAGCCCTAATCTCTCTCGGGAGGGCTGATCTGAGTTCGTTCGGGGCTCCGGAGAGGGGGATTCGTCGCCGTCATCATCATCAACCATCCTCCATCACCAATTTCATGATGCTCAGCGCCGTGCGTGAGTAATTCCATCGTAGGCTTGCTGGACGGTGATGGGTTGGATGAGATTTATCATGTAATCGAGTTAGTTTTGTTAGGGTTTGATCCCTAGTATCCACTATGTTCTGAGATTGATGTTGCTATGACTTTGCTATGCTTAATGCTTGTCACTAGGGCCCGAGTGCCATGATTTCAGATCTGAACCTATTATGTTTTCATGAATATATGTGTGTTCTTGATCCTATCTTGCAAGTCTATAGTCACCTATTATGTGTTATGATCCAACAATCCCGAAGTGACAATAATCGGGATACTTCTCGGTGATGACCATAGTTTGAGGAGTTCATGTATTCACTATGTGCTAATGCTTTGTTCCGGTTCTCTATTAAAAGGAGGCCTTAATATCCCTTAGTTTCCAATAGGACCCCGCTGCCACGGGAGGGTAGGACAAAAGATGTCATGCAAGTTCTTTTCCATAAGCAAGTATGATTATATACGGAATACATGCCTACATTACATTGATGAACTGGAGCTAGTTCTGTGTCACTCTATGTTATGACTGTTACATGACGAACCACATCCGGCATAATTATCCATCACTGATCCGGTGCCTACGAGTTTTCCATATACTGGTTTACGCTTATTTACTTTCCCGTTGCTACTGTTACAATCACTACAAAAATACCAAAAACATTACTTTTTCTGTCTTTACTTTTGTTACTGTTACAATCACTATCATATTACTTTGCTACTAAACACTTTGCTGCGGATACTAAGTTTTCAGGTGTGGTTGAATTGACAACTCATCTGCTAATACTTGAAAATATTCTTTGGCTCCCCTTGTGTCGAATCAACAAATTTGGGTTGAATACTCTACCCTCGAAAACTATTGCGATCCCCTATACTTGTGGGTTATCAATCTCCTAGATAGATCTTGCGTGAGCGTAGAATTTTTTTGAAATTGCATGCTATGTTTCCCAACAGGACACCCCTAAGGACGGAGGAGGCAACGGAAAAAACCCAATCACCGATGCAGAGGCTGTCACAAATGGAGGCACCAAAAATGGTGATGCAAGCAACGGCGGTACCAGAAACGGTGACACCGCCAATAAAGACACCGCTCATGATGGCGCCGAGAATCAAGACGCTGGCATATGATCAACGGGGGCGATGACAACCCCGATGACGTCGACTTTTCTTGAGAGTCTGAGAGGATAGAAGCCTCGGTCCCAACGAATTTGATTTCATTGAGGATCCCCTTGAGGCGCCTCATCTTGAAACTTTTCGCAGTCGATTGGCCGATACGGCCAAGAGCATCAAGCACAAGACCCAACAACTCAAATCTGAACAGGATGAGCTTAATGATAGATGGGTCGAGCTCCTTAGGGCCGAATAGGACCTTGAGGACAAGCTTGCGAAAACTGAGGCTAAATTTAAGTACCTATATGTGGTTTGAAATTAAAAACATTAAGTATCCAAATTTTCAACTCAAACTAGATGTGCATTACACGTACATGCTTACTCGTCACTAGATAGCTACCATAATCAATATTTATTGGCTAATCATATGACAATAGTTGTTGCAAAAAAGATCGAACCAGTCAACCTCGTCTCTCTCTACAGGTCGACATGGTGCGGCGAAACACCTAGAGATCCGATTCCCCTCGCTATCGCCGGACAAGGCCGGCAGGCAAAACCGGTGTGGTGTGTGATACGTCTCCGACATAACTCTAATTTTTGTATGTTTCATGCCTACTATCTTTTAATTTGTGCAATGGTTTCAAAGCTTTATCAAGAACTAACCTATTAATTTAGTGTCCTATGCAAGTTCCTATTTTCTGCGGTTTATGAGTCTCAGAAAAATAAAATATCAGCAGACCCCGACAAAATCCCGAAAAAAAGTTTTAAGCCCAAGGCTTGCTGCGGGGGCAAAATCCCTATGCAACTATTGGAATACATCCTGAAGGATCACGGCTATGCTGACATCTCTCTCTCTCCCTCTCTCTCTCTCCCTCTCTCTAAATAGGGGCAGAACCCCCTTTCCGTGTCGCCATTGTTCCCTAAATAGCCACTCAATCCCTGTAAAATATATGTGGTGTTAATCAGAAAACAAATGGTGAAAGGATTAACATCCGGTACATTGAAAACATAGTTTTTCTTTAGGCGTTAAGAGAAATATATCTCACCCAAGGAAAAAAAACCAATATACAAAAAGCAACCAATACTCCACACTGTTCAAAACCTTTCAAAGATATATTACCATGCAACCTAATATAATGGAAGACAAGGTATATACGACCAGCCTCTTCAAAGACGAACTTAACACGATGGTGTTACGAATGTTTAATTTCCCGGAATTGTTGGATGCGTCCAGTAGTTGTTTTCTTTTTGATTTCTTGTCGCCATTTCCTGAGTGCTTCCCTTAGAGGCATGTGGTACAAGTGTGTATGGGGTTGTATGCCTTGTAGCCCATGGCCATTTCGATATTGCACCAAGTAAAATAGCCCCATTTGCAAGCGACGCTCCTTGTATTTCCTGATACTGTCCCTGATAATTTGTACTGAGTTTTCAATGGTCTGGTGG
The DNA here is from genome assembly GCA_021605145.1 of Aegilops bicornis. Taxonomy (NCBI): domain Eukaryota; kingdom Viridiplantae; phylum Streptophyta; class Magnoliopsida; order Poales; family Poaceae; genus Aegilops; species Aegilops bicornis. Next base: position 864,569,008 of record CM038670.1, on the reverse strand, counting down.
TGCTCTTTGTAAGCTTCCCATGTAAGCATACCTCTCTTCACGAGTTCATTGTAGTCATCAAGTACTGATGCAAGACAAATGCGCTTGTCTGTTTCACGGTCCAATGATGTAGTCTTGAGCATACGACGTTCGCCAAAAGAGAATGTACCGTACTCATCACGGCGGCAAAGTCTAAAAGTTTTTCCTGGCATCTTGAATTTTTTGGTCCCAAGGCTTTTGGTGCCCAATGCAAAAAATATGATAAGACACGTTAGAGATGAAGCACGCATAATGGATGAAACAAGCATGTCACGTCAAAAAACCATGGTTTAAGAAAAAGCTTCATTAAGTAGGCTTGCTCATCAGTATATACTATTTGTTCTCTTATTAGATAGTCTATAGTGTCCATTGACATGAAAAACAATACTTTAGAGCATTGTTTACCGTAGGCAAAAAAATAAAATCCAAGCGAAAGTGTTTTTCTTAGCTACACCCATTGAGAGAAGTTTGATTATATATATATTAACAGTGGAGATAAAAAGAGGCACTTGATTTGTAGAAATACATAATTTGTGGAAATATTATTTTAGTGAAAGGACAACAATATACAAGACACGAAAGCATATGCAAGCCCTCCAACCAGTCGCACGGGTGATCTTCCTTTTACATAAGGGTGTGGATAGTTCTCTGAGAGTTAACCAAGTCTCAATCAAGTGATATATATATATAGTATATAAGAAATAAAAAACTAAAAGAGAAATTTTTGCACAGATCCATATGCAAGATCTCACAAATAGAGCATCGACTGAGACATAACAAAGTCTTAGTCGACAGATATTTAGCAACACCGTTTTTTCCATAAATATACCCATGTCATAATAGGCTAGCAACAATCAACAATTTTGGGGCAGAAAAGATAGTCGACACGGCGTTTTGGTTTGTTGGTCTAATAATACTTTCATCAGCCATCTACTCTAATCAAATACTCGTCTAAATAATGAAGGACAATTTCGCATGTAAGCTTTTACATGAAAATTTATTGAAGAAAATACACGGTAGGAACTCCTCCTACGGTTTCGCCTAAATTGGTTTTGAAGGATAAGAGTACCAAGATTGTGAAATTAACCCTAAGAGGAAATTAAACGGATGGATCATACCTGATGTCTCGCTTCCTATCCATCATGCCGCTGCTAATCCCCTAATTAGCGGACCGTCAAGAGCGATCGATCTGGATGGAGTACTTTGCAACCACGCCGTGGGAAAGCAAAACAGTGCTACTTTGCCGGCGCTATTTTTATACAGTACTGGAAGCATTGCTGGTTATAGGAGTCCAATCCGAACTCGCACCCAAAATTAAGCCCGATTGTGCACAGGAGGACGAATCCGTCACGCCGAAGTTAGTATTTACCATATCGTACGTTACACCGATCGTGCACAGGAGAGGACCGAGATTCGTATAAGAATTCTAGCCTATATATATATACACGTGTATTACCTCCTACTCCTAGCTAGCTTTGCAACACCACCGGCTATCATACGAGCCTCCTCTGCCAATCAATCGAACAAGGCAGCCAGCCTTCGGTGTCCTCTCGCCGGAAAAAAGATGGCCTCACGAGCTAGACCTCAGGTTGTTGACTTGCTAGACCTCGTGAGCTTCGGGCACAAGCTCCGCCACCATGGCCTCGTCATTGCGAACGCCAAGGCGGACCACGACATCCCCGTCGACGTGTTCATGGTCCTCCTCGCCGACAACACTGTCGTGTACAAGAACTCCGGGGACCTCACGGTGGTGGACAGGAGCCACCTGCGCCCCGGACAGGTGGTCGGCTCGGCGTCCGACGATGACGGCCGGCTCGGCGTCGTCACCAGCGTCACCACCGTGCTCGACCTGGCCGAGCACGCTGCGGGGACACAAGTCATCACGGGCGTGCCCCCGTCTACCCTCCGGCACGTAAGGAGCTTCAACCTCGGCGACTTCGTCGTGTCCGGACCGTGGCTTGGCCGGGTTGTCGAGGTGTCCATCGACGTGGATGTGCTGTTCGATGACGGGGCGGTCTGCAGGGTCAAACGCAGAGGCCAAGAAGCTACAACTAGTGTATGACACAGCTGGCGGCAACAAAACACAACGAGTGTATCGCGGTAAAATGAACACTCTTTTCAACCCTGGGCAGCGCGTCCGTTCACCAGACCCGTCTTCCCTCTTCAAGGCAGCACGCTGGCTCAACGGCTCCTGGAACCCTGACCGTCAGATGGGCACCGTCAGCAACTTGGAGACGTCCGGCGTCCTTGTCTACTGGATTGCATCCATGCACCATGGCACGGACAAGGAGCTCGTCAAGGCATCGGCCCCTTCGGCCTACCAGAACCCGGACGATCTTACTTTCTTCTGTGCCGCGTACGATTGTAGCTGGGGGGTAGCTGACCGCTGTTTTTTTCGCAAAGGCAATGCGACTGATGATGATGAATGTGAAGCACCAACTGCTCAGGCCGAGGTGGGGTGTCCCATGGTCGTTGCCAACACACGTACCTCCGTCGACGTGCTGTGGCAGGACGGCACACGACAACACGGCATAAGTTCAGCGACTGTCGCCCCCTTTCAGGTAGTGGATGGAGAGTCGTTATTCCCGGGACATCACGTCGTCGGTGTTCTTCATGTTGATGCTACCGGAGACCACGATGGCAAGACTACTACTAGTGTCAACAATGGCAATGTTGCTGATGGAACTCCATTGTCACGGCCCGTGGGCGTCCTCAGGAGCCTGCACTACGGAGACCGGACGGCTTGCGTGTCATGGTTGAACGGGGCTGGTGAGGTTGAGTGTGATGATGCCATGACTCTATACGCGCTGAAAAGAGACTCTTCTTACCTATATGCTTACTATGGAGATATTGTCATTCGCCTCCTACCGTCAGGATCAGCCAACGGTGAAGAAACCACACCACTGATTCATAGCAAGAAGAAGATGAGTGCTTCTGCATCCGACCTTTCATGGGTGGGGCATGTTGCTGAACTTCATAATGGACACGTCCAAGTCAAATGGGGTGATGGTAGCATGTCAATGGTACGTGAACACTTTCTATATAGTTGCTTTTTGTTGGATTCTACTCAACTCATTAGTTGTTGTTGATTTGATTGGGCCTACTTGTGCTGCAGGTATTGCCCCAAGAGATTCTTGTCGTCGAGGAGGAGCACTACATGAAACTGTTGAATTTAATGGAGAACTGGGTAGTGGTCGACGACATGGGTGATGCACCTCAAGAACCAACCGCAGCCGCAGTTAACACGGTATACATCTATCTTTCTAACACTGTCCACTTCGACAAAGAAAAATCAAAATCACTTTGGGTTGTCCCGACCAGTCTCCACCAAAGAAAATTAAACCACTGGACAAATTTTTTATACTGAATTAAGGACCTCGTATATTTTATACTGAATTATTATCTCGATGTATTCATCTTAATTGTTGTACCAATATGTTTTATCTTATTTTAGGACCATGGTCTACAGAATCCGGCTGACAATAACGGTGTTGAAGGCGACAACCCGGCAATGACGAGGACAAACCCTTTGGGCTTTGCAAGCCGGTCTTTGTTTCAAAGGACAGGCAACATGGTGGCTCGGGTTAAGCAATACCTGACAGGGAACTGGTGGCCATTGTCGTCATCACCAAGCTCAGGATTACTTGTGCCCACATATGAAGGCGATGATACAACAGAGACATCCGATGCTACCATGGCGAGGAACGTTCTAAATGCGAACGGGCACTATTTTCCCAAGGGGGCGAAAGCTGATGACAAGCCCTTCGGATCACCATTACCTTGACACCATGGACAAGTAATTACAGTTTTATTACAAAACGATGAAGAATCAAATTGTGTGATTTAGGCACATATAAAATGGTGGAGATTGAAACTAGTCCATCAAGTTATGAAGGTTAATTTACTCTGTTCATGATCACCTCCCTGGATTAACGCCATGATTTTTTTTAATTTCTGCCCGCTTTTATTAAATGTACTAGGAAAATTGCTTTGCATGACGAGTTTATACACACGGACACGGGAATATAGTATGATACACAAAATAAATTGTACTTATTATATATTATGCGGCAAATGTTTATGCAACCATGTGTGCCATGTGGCGAGTGGAAATATTTGCCATGGTGGATTCTTCTGTTTTGTGCACAAAAACGTGCGAACAGATCATGCTCATCGTATGGTTACAATCGGTCAGCAGATCGCATGAAGCCACACGAATCATGCTGTGGTGTGTGAAGTGCCAGGCTGCGGCTGCTGATGTGCTTATTTCCTGTATGGTCTTTTTGAGCTCACCTATGTTTGGGCAGTGTTTCCTTAGGGTGCTTGGATTGTAATTGCAGCGTTCGAACTTGGCCTTTTTGAGCTCACCTATGCTTGGACGGAGTAGGGTCGGTGGCGGGCTGGCCAGACGTGGCAGACGCGTCCGGGCCGCCCTACATGTGGGCTGGATATAAGGGGCGCGGGATAGCCGGAGCATTTGAGGCCGGCTTGAGGCACCTGGGTGGGCTGATTTTTATATTTACCGGTCAGTGACTGATCCGCCCGGCTGGCATTTGGGACCGGTTTGAGGCGCCCTGCCATAGATGCTTTTATACATTTAAGCTGCAAGTAATTTCAGACAAACGGAGTAACTTGTTTTAATGATATATACCAACTATGTAACTTGATCTTTGGGGAACACACATTTCTAAAGCAGGTGTGATGTGCGTCCTTCCTATTGCTCGTTACGCTGATGTTTTCGGGGAACTAATGTAGAGTACATGACTATATAATATAGGTAGAAGAAGTGTTGCCATCTCTCCTTAATAATAAAGGAGGTAAAAGCACAGCAGACCCAGAAACTTGTCAGGCCCGTGATGTTTCGGCCCACAAACTTGCAAAACCCCACTCCGCCACCCACAAACTTGCAGCCCATGTGCAAAAACACCCAAAGCCAATCTCGCTGCGACATCTGGCCGAGGCGGGGCCGAGGCGGTCGTCGCCCGGTTTTGCAGAAACCCCCCTGGCATTTACCAGTACTGAACCCGCACTCCACATCTCCATCGAAGGGAAAAATGCTTCAGACTATTGATTCAGTATAGAAAGAAGACTGGCTGTACCAAGACAAAACACTACACACCTATTCAGTTGGCAAAGGACAATAGAGCACAACGGCAGATCCTGGGTTTGAAGCCCAGGCCAAACCTTTATCTGCTATTTTTTGCTATTTTCAACATAGAAAAGATTCAGACTGTTGCTATTTTGAACATAGAAAAGATTCAGACTGTTGCTATTCTGAACATAGAAAACATAGAAATCAATTCAGAATTTGCTGTACATATGTAGCATGACTGAAAAAATTCAGAATTTGATGTACATATGTACCATGACTGAAAAATGCAGAATTTGAGCACATATTTTAAGCAGCAGAGATTAGATCAAACATCATTTAAACAAGTACAGCAAAAAAGAGTTTGCTATCACAAAATACACTTAAGCTTAGCAGCAGCACCATGGAGTTTGCTGTCACAAAATACATCACTAAAGGAAGTTCATCCATGAACTCTTACATTTGCTGAGACAAAATGAAGTTCATTCATGAACTTGTAGGTGTACTAATGGAATGGCCTACAAGTTGAGATCTGGAATTTCTGTAGCCCTGTCATCTCCGAACAACCAGTAATATGCACCTCTTCCAGTACCAAATCCAAGTCCTAAAGATGTGTCAACACCTGAAGATATTCCAGCACCTCTTCCAGTAGTAGCTGCTGTAGTGTTCCTTCCCCTTCCAGCTCCTCTTCCAGCTCTACCTCCTGCAGTTCTTCCAGAGTTCCTTCCCCTTCCAGCTCCTCTTCCCCTAGCAGCAGCTGCAGATGTGCCTGCAATATCAGCAGCTCCTCTTCCAGCTCCCCTCTGTCTTTTATTACCTCTTGCAACATGTTGGGATCCTTCCCCTGTTTCAGCTCTTCGGGTTGCTCTTGTACTCCTACCTATGTTCATTTCGGTTGTAATAACTCTAGGTTGTGGAATGGAATCACCTGCAGCTGCAACAAAAGAGGATTGCTGAGGCAATGGTCCATGCTCTCTATGAGGAGCTCTGAATGATCTCTCTCTTTGTGCCATGTTGAAGACCATTGATTGTGGCTGCTGTGAGGGATCTAGCATAGGATTTGCCAGCCCAGGGAAAATGTTCTGCACATAGCATACAATCATCATCAAAAAAGGGCTCTAACATTTTAACAACAAAGTGAGAAAAAATGTCATATTTGTTAGAAGTTACCTGAAGAAAAGAAGGGTCGTCATAATTTTCATCTATTTCATATCCTCCTCCAAGTAGGGCCTCCTGGTACTTGTAGTGGCCCTTCCTGTTGTGGTCAGGCTTGCCACAAATAGAACAGTGCATAGTTACTCCTTTTTTGTTCAAATACCTCACACCACCTTTGATTTTCTCCTCTGGAGCTTTCTTCCTATTTTTCTTTGGCCTTCCCACCTGCTTTGTGAACACTGGAGGATAGATTTTGTCAGCTTCAATCTTCTCCCAGTCTTTTGGATCTCTTAAAGGAACCAGGGTATAACCATATGCTTTCAGGTAGGTCTGCACTGTGTAGCAATCATGCACCATGTCCTCAGGGTTAATTCTCTCTTCCCTCATGCAAGCAATGCTATGCCCACAAGGAACACCAGACAGTTGCCACCTTCTACACTCACATTTGTGCAAGCACAGATCCCCTAAGGAGCTTGAGTTGCCTGACTGCACTCTAAACAGTTCTTGACCAGCTGGAGAAACATGGCAATTAGCTGCATAAGCTGTGTTTTTCTCAAGTTTTTTCAAAATCTTAGGACAAACTCTGTTTCCTGTCCACTTTTCCACTGCCTCTCTCTGCTTAATCATCATCTTGTGCATCATCTTATAAAAGATATTTTCTAGCATAGATAGAACTGCCATCTCTCTGGCATCCAGAATATAGCTGCACATGGAAATGATAAGCCATTCAGAACATATGTATGATAAGCATAATAGGCTATGTATGACAAGCACAATAGGCTATGGATGATAAGCACAACAGGCTATATATAATAAGCACAATAAACATGATAATATGCAAATGTGTTTATATGATAAGAAGAACAACATCTTGTGACAAATTACCTGTTAAAAACCTCTGAATTGTTGTTTAGCAGAATATCACACTTGCTGAAATCACTAAAATAAGCTTTAACCCATGTCTTCACATCCAATCTTTCAGTCCAGTGAAATGCAGCAGAGCAGTGCCCATCCATCCTTTGGCAGTTCTCTCTCCATTTAACTTTATTTGGAGATCTTGCTATGGCCCATAGATCCTGCTTCAGCACTTCCCCTTTGTGTTTTTCATGGAAATTCTGGTATATATGTCTCACACAGAATCTATGCTCTGAATCTGGCCAAATCTTCTTAACTGCATTTATTAAGCCCTTTTGCTTGTCACTCATTATTGTAAATGGAGCAGTGTTTCTCACATTAAGATCATCTCTTACTGTGGTTAAGAACCACTCCCACGAACTAGTGCATTCCACTTCTACCCAGCCCATGGCAATAGGGAATATACAATCATTTGGGTCAATGCCAACAGCACTCAGCAAAATTCCCTTAAACCTGGTCTTCATATGACATCCATCAATAAAAATAATTGGTCTACAGCCCTTGAGCCAGCCTCTTTTACATGCATCATAAGACCAGTAAAGGGTTTTCAAGCATTTCCTCCCTAATGGAAAATTTGTGTCCTTCACAAGAGCAGTGGATAGGAGAAATGTGGAACCTGGGTTAGATCTTCTCAGTTCACTTCCATAGTCCCATAATTTGTTGAATTGCTCCTCCTCATCTCCATGTATCTCCTTGAGAGCATGTTTCCTTGCTCTAGCTAACTTCCATCTGTTTGGTGTCACATTGAACTCCTTTGTAACCTTCCTCGAGAAAGTTCCAAGTGACATCTTCTGATCATCCCTAAATTCATCTATGAAGTATGCTGTTAGAAATTTTGAAGTAAGGGACCTCAACTTCCATTTTTTTGGACATCTGTGCTCAGCTGCATATGCCTTGATGACAAAACCCCCTGTTCTGTTGTCTTTACCAGCCTTCAACATCCAGGGGCAACCTTTCTGACATACTGCATCTAGCCTAGATGGCTCATTTTTTACCTTCCTGATCTTAACTCTTTGCCTAATAGAGTATGCTGTCAAAGCATTTTTGAGCTCCTTCACATCAGCAAAAACCATGCCAACTTTAAAAATAGGTGATTTCATGTCAACTTTTGCATTGAAAGCCCTGAATTTGTATTTCAAGTACTCTTCTTCTTCTTTTGTCAGGTCCAAATCTTCATCATCAAGAACATACTCAGATTCTACATCTGGCTCCTCCACCTCCTCTTCTTCATGCACATCAAAATCAATGTTGTCATCAAACAAATCATCATCTCCCTCATCAATCTCATAATCACTATCACTGAAGTCAGTATCTGTGTCTGCTAGCTGTGCTTCCTCATTACCATCTTCATTGACATTATTTGCTTCTGCTGCCATCTCAGATATGGGATCTTCATTCAAAACTTGAGCTTCACAAACAACCCTACTTGGCATTTTTGTAGGACTGCTAACAACTGGCAGTGTTGGGCTTCCTTTATATATCACATCATCCCTGCATATTTGTATGAAGTTTGAATGATCAACCAACATGTGAAGTACCTTGTGATCTGCACCTACTTTGATCATAGCTTGGACATTTGAATCTCCCCTAATATGCACCAATCCATCTGATAACTCATGCCCAGGTCTGCACCAGTACATGCTCTGCTCATCAACACCATAGCCTAGCCACTTCAGATGCTCTTGGAGGACAGAATAGCTCAAATTAGCTGCACTGCAATAATCCAATATCTCTAGAGTAGCCCCATAATATTCCAGATTATTGCTTGGCCCACAAAAGAGACCATTGTGCTCAATTTCCAGAGTAAAGAAGATGCTCTCAACTGCTACTCCCATTGCAGAATCACAAATCGCAAAACAGCAAACACAAGTTGTGTTTATTAGCTACAAATTAAACATACAGCCTAATAATGATGCTGCAATCAAAATCCCTCTTCACATATAAATCTTGTTGAAATTCTCAAATCACAAACCATCTTCAGCAGCAGCAATGCATGTGCACATACAATCCGATAAAAAGTAACAAATTTGACATGTCATACGACATCCAAACAAATTTCAAACTACAGACACCCAAACAACCAAACCCTAGCACAAATCCATCGGCTCACCAAGAACATCCATCCATCCTAATTACTTCACCTGCAAACAGCCGTTCGAATCATCTATATTTCCGTCTGAATCCAACCGATCGTCCTAGTTCAAGAACCCTACCAACCCCCCCCCCCCCCCACAAAAGACGCAACAGGACTGGAACAGAACAAAGCATAACAGGGCCAACCAAAGTCGGGGGGGGGGGGTGGCTCCAGGTTCACGCACGAAACCGACGGATTCCGGGCGTTTCCATGCTCAAGGCTGGTCGCCGGGCGACGCCACGACATACCGACGCTATCTTGAGCGGAACTGCCGCCACAACGCGAAGTTACGTGGAGAGATGAAACGGCTGTGGCAAAACAGAGTTTGCCAAAACAGTCTGAAGCATTTTTCCCTTCGATGGAGATGTGGAGTGCGGGTTCAGTACTGGTAAATGCCAGGGGGGTTTCTGCAAAACCGGGCGGCGACCGCCTCGGCCCCGCCTCGGCGGATGTCGCAATGGATTGGCTTTGGGTGTTTTTGCACATGGGCTGCAAGTTTGTGGGTGGCGGAGTGGGGTTTTGCAAGTTTGTGGGCCGAAACATCACGGGCCCGACAAGTTCCTGGGTCTGCCGTCCTCATAATAAAGCACGTATTGGGTATCCGGGTTTACCGTCGCGGCATTTTTACACAAAGGTCCCTGTGCTTTATAGAAATTAACCCGCAGTCCTATTAATCTGCTACGCTAAGAAAAAACGGTTCGCTAAGAAAAAAGCCCATACGCATCTGCCTCCTCTCCTCAACCCGCTCGCCGCCGCCACACCTCAACCCGCTCGCCGCCGCGGCTGCACCTCAGCTCGCTCGTCACCCAAGCCGCCGCGGCCGCACCTTCCCCAGCCCGCTAGCCGCCCACATCGGCGCGGCCGCTCGCCGCCCCGGCCGCAACCCAACCACCTCCGGCTCCCATCGACGCCTGGATCGACATCTCCTCCAATGGATGCCGCCCCAACCACCTCACCCAACAGGACGCCGGCCCAACCAACCTCAACAAGCCGTTTCTTGCCCCTGCCCGCCTCTACCTCCTCGACGCAGGACGACTCTGACCCGCATCTGCCTCCCGTTCGAGGACGGCGTTGGAGGAGAGAGTTTCCATAGCTCGAGCGCGGCATGGAGCAGCTGCCTCCTCTCCCGTGACGAGAAAGCCCATAGCCCCCTCAATTAGCATGGTATAATCTCTTCTTATTATTCACCCTGAATCTGTCGTACACATACAGTACATGCTTATGTAATTGTCTTAATGATTATCTTATTTTTTTAGGATTGAACTTGCGTTTTGTGCAATGTCAGCAGTTCATGAGGTACAATACAATATGAGTATATTTTGGAATTGATTCAGAGGCATGTTAATTTCGGAGTAGAGTATATCTTGGAATTGATTCAGAGGCATGTTAATTTTGGAGTAGCTTGCATTTTATTCCACAGGGATAAAATTGATATACTCAATTAACAAATTCTTTTTTGATATGTTTGTAATTAGTCAATCATTTAGATAGAATGAGTCTGGACCTCGTGGAGAAAAAAGAATCGCCAGTGACCTTGAAAGTTTATGTTCCAGGAAGAGGTTGGTTAATTTCTTTGAGATGGAGTGGTACAAATGGTTCTACCTTTTTTTTTTGCATACTGGATTTGTTCCCCTATGGCTGGCCGCATCATCCTTTCATCCGTGCATGTGCCTGGAGGAGATCCAGGAATGTCCGGCATGAGAAAGTTCAAAGCCGACTCCTCCATCCAGGCCCTCCTTTGCAAGGCCGGCGAGGACACTGCTCCATATATGTGCTCCTCTCCCACCCCTCCACTGATTTAATGTGAAATCTAATTGGGAGGTATTGATAAGCACCAATGTATCCTTGGTTTAATTAGTAACCATGTCTTGAGTTACTTTGATCTTCTTGGTAAGATCAAACCGATGAATACCTTTCAGGTCTTTCTAATACGAAGTAAGCGATACAAATGCAAGGATTGCACATAAGTAATTGGATTTGACCCCAGTTAATTTATTGCCTGTTTAACAACGCAGAAAGAAGAGTTGCTACACCGGAACCTAGGCCATGCAGTGATTCATATTTTGGTTGCGCGGCTGTTTCTATGTTGTTCATCTGAGGTAAATTTTAAAACGATGCATTGCTTCACCCTGCTATATCCCGATGCTCTCATAGTTTAATCTATCCGGCGTATACACATCTTTCTTGGTGATTGTATTTTTCATGTTGTCTGTCGATGCATATCGCAACCTAACACACAGAACTAGAAAAATTGTAGCACTGGTGGAAAAAAGGCCTTTGGTCGCGGTTCGCAACTGCCATTAGTCGCGGTTGCGCAACCGCGACCAAATAAGCGCGACTAAAGCCCCCCACCTTTAGTCGCGGCTGCTTAAGAACCGCGACTAACGGCCCGTCCCACGTGGGCGCCAGCGGTTGTCAAGGCGGAGGACCTTTAGTCGCGGTTCTTACGCCAACCGCGACTAAAGGCCGCCATGTGTTTAGGGTTTTAGCCCCCTAAACCTGTTTTCTGTTTAATTTGTATTATTTTATTTCTTTTGTGCTTTATTTTAATTTTGAAGGAGTTTCATATATTGTATGATACTACATACATGCATATGAATGTACAATTTCAAATAAATTTGAAATTAGAACCAAAAAGAATTCAAGAGAAATATACAATATATATTCAATATCATCGGATGACCATATACAATTTTGAACAAGTTTCCATACATGATTTAATGCATATAAAGTTCTACGTCCTCGTAATAGTGTTCTCCTTTAGGATGGAGGACTTCCTGTTGAACCATCCAGCTAGTTCCTCTTGAAGTGGTCGGAAGCGAGCTTCGGACTAAGCATCATCCGGAGGCTATTCCTCTGAGCATTGGTATCACTCGGAACCCGCTCAGAGGTGTATCTCGGATCCTCTCATGAACATAGTATCCACATAGATTGGTCTCCGGTGGCTGAATATCCCCAGCATTCTTAGGCTTTAACATTTTGAATTCTAGCTCTTTTTGAATTCACCGACCTTTGTATCTACGAACCGTCTCCAAACCCTACGAGGCAAAGAAAATTAAATGAACAAGAGAGTTATTAGTTACTTGATATTAGGAAATGAACGAAATAGGCCGATCGATATAGAGCGCAAATGAATGAAAATAATTACTTGCAGCATTCTTCTCATGTCGGCCCAAAGCTTTGGATCCACATTCAGAGAGTCGTGGACGAGACATTCGAGGTGTTAACTTTAATTACTAGCAGAATCCGGTGGAACCTGCGGACACGATACATGCACAAGACGTCATGCATAACTCATCGATTAGCCGCCACATACCATGCACATGGAGTAAAAAAAAGATAATGTGCTCAAGACAGAAACACTCACCCAAAATGGTAAGGTAATAGAATATCTCTTTTGAGTTCCTGCTTTGTAATAAACCGCCACAGGTCTGCCTCCACGTCTGCGGGTGACGCCCAACACATGTCCATTAACGATGTGTGGGTCAATGAACCCAACATCATGGATGTTCCTTACTCTGCATTCCTTAATCTTCATTCTGCATGTATAATAGCGGACACAACAATATAGTTAGGACATATATATAGTGCAGGCAATATGAACGAGATGGGGTAGAAATTAATAAATCACTTACGTAACGTAGCAACCGATGATAGATTTGTCGAGCTCGCGAGATTGAAAAGCTGGAACAATTCACTCAGTTCAATTTGTACATAGTAATGTTTGAAGTGATGCTCATGTCTAACTTCCGCATAAATATATTCTTTGGCGTTTTATTTTTTATGTAACCCTTGTACCAATTCAGCAGACCTTTCATTTGTGGAGGTAGATCATTTTCCTGCGCAGAGCTCGACGAGAGGCCCATTCTTGACATATGTAATTACTACCTCCTTCATCGGGCGCCTCATCAAGGCCTAACAGTTCACGAAGAGTAATACCTAAGTTGGCCGCTTGTTCTCCGGCACTTCGTTACAGTCAATCCATGTCTGTCGCAGCTTGTATGATCTCGGGTCATCCGGATGTAAGGCTTCCACTATAAGCGGGGCAATCGATTGTTTACTTTGTTCCCGAGCTGGGCAACTTGTTTCCCGCTTATTTTACTTTCGCCTTCTCCCGCTCTTTGTTCTCGTTGAACATGAGTGCCTGCTGCGAAGTTCACGTGCATAGTCGTTAAGCAGATTCTTCATGCTTGGGACGGTGTGCTCAAAATGACTTAGCCCACTTCTTTTGCTCATCGTAATATACCGCTTGGGCTCGGGCTCTCTTTTCTTCTTGCAGTCCGCCTACCATTTCTCATAAAGAGCAGCTGCGGACGCGTCGACTTCCTCGGCACTACGTTCCCAAGGCCTGTTGGGGAGAGGCATCAGTCATGGCTCCGGTACCTTTGTGGTCTTAGGTACATAAGGGTCCGGGTTAATAATCCAGGACTGCTTCGCTTCTTTGTCGGAGGTGGATTGGGGCGGCGTCGATCACCCACGGACGAGGATCGGGGGCGGCGGCTGATCACCCGCCGGACGTTAGGATCGGGGCGGCGTCGGCCGACGTGACGGAGGTGTAGGTGAACCGCCACCACCACCACCACCACCGCCACCCCCCCCACCACCACCGTGAGGGTGGACTTGTTGTCCTTGGCGCCTCGCTCGAAACTTGATAAACTTCTTTTGCCATAGAATGAAATGGCGCTTGACATCTCCAAGTCTTTTCTCCCCTTCAGGTGTAGCAATGTCAATCTCCGTGTCCTCAAACCCTTGGACTATGTCCTCCACCGTGACACGAGCATAGCCATCTTGAATGGGGTTGTTGTGGTGGAGTGCTCTGTAAACATGGTAAAGCACTGCCGATGGCTACCTTCATGGACATGTTCCCGATAGGATAATACAGATGACATTCTTTCATCTCCTTTATATCGCCCACGGGTAGCGAGGAGGCTCCGGTGCAGTAATTTCGACCACCAGAGGCTCCGGTGCAGTAATTTCGACCACCGGAGGCTCCGGTGCAGTAATTTCGATCGTCGGTGCATCTGCACCAGCCGGTGGGGCCTCCGTGGAAGCCACGCTGCTTCTCCGCTGCTGGCTTCCGAGATCCGCTGGATGATCTTCATGCTGCATCCGAGCTGCATCTCTTTCGGCTACTAGTACACTCATGGTTTTCTTCATCACATCCATTTCCGATGCCAACCGCGCCACAACATCTGATTCCCGATCCATCTTTCTCTTACGGCTTCAGAACCGCACGGGTCATCGCTCGGGGAACCCTATTTTCCACAGAATGTGCCCCATGCCTCGTGACACGCCCTCCGTGTTCAGGATTCCCGAGGGCTTTTGTCGGCTGGCGTCGTTCTCTCTGTTGAACTTGATCTTCCCTGTTGAGCATCCTTCATTGCGCCAATAAGGGCTTGGGTGGGTTTAATTAATTTGCCCCGTAAACACACACTCCTCGTCTCCGGTTCAGCGTTCCCCATGCCCGCATTCACCAGCTTTTGGCCCTTGGGTCCCATCCTCCGCACTGGACGGATTCCTCGCGCCCTCATCTCGTTCTCCATCTTCTCCAACCTAGGCACCAAAATGCGATACCCTCCTGGCCCCATAACATGATTGTACTCCTTCTTAGCCGCATTTTCCTTATTTTTTTCGATATTTCAATGAACTGCTCCGATTTCTTTTGCTTCACAAATTCTGGCCAATCATGTTTCGGTTTCTCATATTGTCCTTTGAAATCCGGAGTCTTGTTCTGCTTGACAAAGTCACGGGCTAGATTTTGCTTGAATTTCCGGAATGCGTCGGCCATCTTATGAAGAGCGAACTGTTTGACTAGCCTCCTCCTCTCCTTGTTTTCCTCAATCTTGTTACCCTCCTCATCGAATTTGTTGTATTCGAGGTAGAACGAAATGTTCCATAAGCTTCTTGAAGCAATCTTTCTTTGTTCTCTTATCGACAAAAGTGAAACCATCAATTCGTGCCTTCTTTGGCTCATTCCACTCCTGGACGGTGATCGAGACGTTGTCTCTAACAATGGCTCCGCATTGGCTGACAAACTTGGTGGCGTTCTTGCGGGGCTCCGGTGCCTGCGGTTGCAATCGTCGACAACCTCGATGGTGCATGTTTCTCCTTGTTTCATCGTCTTGGTTGCGCCACGCTTTGACGACGTACTCGATTGTTTCGACGATCCGCCGAGGGCTAAAATAAGAAAGAGAGTCGCTGCGTTAGTACACATACATATTTATTCAAATCAGTTAGTTTGTATCACCAGAGGCTCAATGTATATATATACCTCGGCTACCGGAGGTGGTTGCTACTTCCATTTGAAGATCGTCGTTTATCGACGCTTTCTTGGCATCTTCTTCTTGTGGCGCCCTTCATCTTCACCGTCAAGGTTCAGATAAGAAGAGATATCATCTTCTTCTTCTCCGTCGACACATATTGAATATCGCCGTTTATGATGCCGAACATATGTGCTTCACCGTCCGGATCATAGTTGTCCATAATCGGGTCAGCTCTATCGTCCGCCATTATGTCATCCTGAAAACATGTAGTAAAAACAAATTAATTAAGTGAAGAAGGGGCGGTGGCGGTGGCGGTGGCGAAAGGGCGGTGGCAAAAGGAGGCGAGGAAGGGGTGGAGAGGGTGTCGCGTAGAGCGCGAGACGGGTGCTCCGTGAGTCGAACTTGGGGTCGCCGCAGCCTCTCGGGTCTACCGGAAAGAAGTAACGGAGGGGGAACACAATAAATAACAGAGCAATCAAAGCATCACAAAGCGTAACCTGGCAATACGCTGGTGCTAGGTGTGCCCTAACGCGGCGAGGGTCGTGACCGGCGAAAGGGGAAACATCCGGAAAGTATCCCCGGTGATTCGCGTTTCAGACAGATGAACCGAGGGGAAAGTTACGTGTTTGCTATGCTAGGGATGTGTGGCGGAATTAACGGGCTGTGTATCCGGATCCGCCTCATCGCTCTGAGCAACTTTCATGTACAAAGTATTTTCATCCGAGTTACGGATTATTTTATATTAATTTTAAAGTTTTATATCATTTTTAGAATTAACAGAATTAATTAAATTGTCTCGTTAACTAATTAACCAAGTTAATTAGATTAATTAACAGATTAGTTATATTAGTTATTTAATTAGGTTTACTAAACACAATTAATTAAGTTAATTAATTTAATTAACTGATTAATTAATTAATATATTTATTTATTTATTTTCTAAATTCTCTTCTCTCCTTTTTTTAAATCGTTTCTGGGGCGTGGGCCCCAATTGTCATTGGGCCAGGGGGCCTTAACGGGCGCCGGCGCTAGCGGGCAGCGGTGTGGTGCCCATGCCCGAGGCCGTAGCCTGCCCGGGCGAGGGGGAGCCGGCACGAGCTCGGCGTTAAGGGTCATGGCGCTGGGCCGAACAGGCGGCAGGGCGGAGGAAGTGGCCGGTCCGGCGAAGCGCCAAGAACGGGACGCAGGGAGTTGCGACGCTGGCGCCATGCAGAGGCGGGCGCGGCGACGGGACGGGCGGGCGAAGGCTCGAGGGGGCCGGGAGACGGCCGGACGGGCCCGATGGGGAGCTCACTAAGGAGAGGGCGGCGATGCGCGGGAGGACCGACGGCGAGAGGCGGGACGGGCAGTCCGCGCGACGGGGCGAGGGCGACGGGCGGGCGGCGCCGAGGGCGCTGCAGAGACGAACCGATCGGAGAAGACGAGAATAGATCGGAGCGTGGTATTTATAGCCCCTCTTTAGTCGCGGTGGGCTACGAGGCTCATGACTAAAGGTACCTTTTTAGTCGCGGGTCGCCTGCCCAACCGCGACTAAAGGTTTTTTAAGGGTTTTTATGCTCGCGCCCCACCTTTTAGTCGCGGCTGGTCCGGGCGACCATGACTAAAGCCCCACCTTTTAGTCGCGGCTGGTCTTGCGACCCGCGACTAAAGGCCTTGTGCTGCCCCGCGCCCAAAAGTTTAGTCCCACCTCGCTAGTTGAGAGAGCTCGAGAGTGGTTTATAAGCGCTGTTGCGCCCACCCTCTCGAGCTCCTCTCAACTGCAGGCTTTCGGGCCGAATAAGTCACTAGCTATGTGCCTGTGGGCCTACTTGGCCTCCTGCGGGCCTGAATCCTGGCCCATGTAGGGTTTCTAGTCGTATTCAGGCCGTGGGGGCCCAGGAGGCGGCACTATTTTTTCCAGTTTTTTGTTTTGTTTTCTGCATTATTCTTTATTTTTTTTGTTTTTTTTCTTTATTTTTTAATTCTTTTTGCTTTTAGTTTTAGAAAAATTATAAACTTTCTGTTAGTGCCATTAGTTTTCAAATTTGAAAACACTTTTTTGTTTTCTTTGTTGCTTTATTTATTTTATTTTGTTTCTACTTACAACAAAATACTTATTGTTGCTATTTTAGTCGCTGGTCGCTTGCCCAACCGCGACTAAAGGCCGCATGAGTTTAGGGTTTTCCGCCATTTCTTCCCTGTCTTCCCGCCTCTTTCTTCCCGCCTCTTTCTTCCCGCCACTTTCTTCCCGCTCCCATTTTTCCCGCCATTTCTCACTACATATATGTAGCCCGGCTTGGCCAGCATTATCACATCTCTACAATCTCTCATCACTCTCTCATGGCTTCCACCGCACCCACTCTAACCTACCAGCAGGTGGAGGAGCTTTGCGCCTCGAACTACCCTTGTCCACCGGGCTACCGCGTCCCCACCGGCCGGAGCCTAAGCGCCGGCGGCGTGCCGGTTCCTCCCGTCCCTCAGGGTACTGGCATACGGGCGGCCATCACGAACCACTACTACCTCGACCTCACGCCGGAGCAGCGGATGAATCACCGGCATCCCGATAACCAGCATACTTGGGACGCCTTCTTCATCAATCGGCGTGAGAGGGCGCCGCCGGTATGAGGAGGACGGTCTGCCTCCTGGGAACTTCCACGAGGCCGGCCGTCGGCTATGGTGGTATGGCCGGACTCTGCAGAGCGTCATGGACTACATCACAGCAGCGACGACAGCAGCGACGACGACGGCGGCAACTTAGAAGGCGACGACTACCAGTACAACGACGACGGCGGCTATGAAGACTACGAGTATGCATATTATACGCCTAGGCTGGAGTATGACGAAATCTCTCCAAATTTCGTGTATCAGCCGTGGTATCTCGAATCATTCGAAAATGGACACCAAACACATCACGGGTAATATAATTCACATGATCCATTCAACAAAGTTTGGTACAATAAATTATTACACATCATTTCTTCCCTTGTGTCCCTGCTTGCTTACGATTGTGCCGTATCCATGGAGCATCCTCATCATTTAACTTAATGCTTGGGTCGGTGTTCACTTTGAAGGGCGGAATTTCAGCAAACATATTATAATCTTCCGACATGTACATCTTGTCCTCCACTCCCATGATGTTTCTTTTCCTGAAAGAACAATGTGGCGCTTTGGATCATCGCATGATGTCTTGATCGCTTTCTTATCTTTCCGCTTCCTCGGTTTGCTACTCATGTCCTTCACATAGAAAACACCTGAGCTACATCTTTCGCTTGGACGATTGTTTCTTCAAGGTAACCAAGTTTGTTTAAATCCACCTTTGTCATTCCGTATTGCTGGTCCACCTTTACCCCACCTCCTGTTAGCTTGAACCATTTGCACCGTAACAAAGGGACCTTAAAGGAGGGTCCATAGTCAAGTTCCCATATCTCCTCTATGTAACCATAATATGTGACCTCTTGCCCATTCTCGGTTGCTTGCATCAAAGCGGACACCACTGTTTTGGTTGGTGCTCTTTTATCTTGGGCGATCGTGTAAAATGTATTCCCATTTATCTCGTACCCTTGGAAAGTCGTTATAGTCGAAGATGGTGTCTTGGCCAACATGTACAGCTGATCTACAACATCATTGTCATTCATTAAATGTTTTCTCAACCAACTGCCGAAAGTCTCCATGTGGGCCTTCCTAATCCAGGATTCAGGCTTCCCGGGTTGTCGAACGTAAAATATTCTTGTGTTTCTCAAAGCACGGAGCCACCAAGCTGGAATTGGTCAAGACAAAGGTGGTGTGCTTCGACCAGAGAATGGCCGTCCATACATATCGTTGATTTCATTCCGATCGTGCCTTTTTCCACTTAGTCTCCCTCGTGCCGCGATCGAGGAAGACCAATCGGCTTAAGGTCGAACAAAGTCAACATAAAACTCAATTACCTCCTCATTTCCATAGCCCTTGGCGATGCTTCCTTCAGCCTAGCACGGTTACTGAACATATTTCTTTAATACTCCCATGAACCTCTCAAGGGGAACATATTGTGTAGAAATACAGGACCGAGAACGAAAATCTCTTCGACTAGGTGAACCAGGAGGTGCGTCATAATATTGAAGAAGGATGGCGGGAACACCAACTCGAAACTGACAAGACATTGGATCACATCGCTCAGAACCGTGGTAGAACTTCCGGATTGATTACCTTCGAGAGATTGCATTGAGGAATGCACATAGCTTCACAATGGCTACTCGAACATTTTCCGGCAGGAGCCCCTCAAAGCAATCGGAAGCAATTGCGTCATAATCACGTGGCAGTCGTGGAGACTTCAGGTTTTGGAACTTTTTCTCCGCCATGTTTATTATTCCCTTTATATTGACGAGAATCCAGACGGAACCTTCATACCGCTCGTGCATTCAAAAAGATGACCTTCTCTTCTTTGGTCGAGCGTAGCTGGCACGACCTTGAAACCATTCCGGATGCCGGTCATCGTGGTCTTTCAAACGTTGCTGGTCCTGCCGTGCTTCCTTTGTATCATTTGTCTTCCCATACACGCCCAAGAAGCTTAGGAGGTTCACGCAAATATTCTTCTTAACGTGCATCACGTCGATTGCAGAGCGGACATCTAGGACTTTCCAATATTCTAGCTCCCGAATATAGATTTCTTCTTCCACATGGCTGCGTGCCCGTCGGCTCCCTTCGAACTGATTGTCCGCCAGGACCCTTTCCAAAGATGACTTTCAAATCCTTGACCATATCAAATACCTCAAGACCAAGCGGCTCGCATGAGCTTCGCCGGTGATCTGCCTTGCCGTTGTAATGCTTGCCTTTCTTTCTTCTTGGATGAATTTTCGGAAGAAATCGACGATGCCCAAGGTACACGTTCTTCTTACAATTTGGCAAATGTACACTTTCAGTCTCATGTAAGCAGTGCGTGCATGCATTGTATCCCTTATTTGACAGTCCCGAAAGGTTACTAAGAGCAGGCCAATCGTTGATGGTTACGAAAAGCAACGCCAGAGGGTCAAATTCCTCTTGTTTGTGCTCATCCCACACGGACACCACCCCACAGCTGTAAAAGTTCATCAACTAATGGCCTTAGGTACACATCGATGTCGTTGCCGGGTTGCTTCGGACCTTGGATGAGCACTGGCATCATAATGAACTTCCGCTTCATGCACAACCAAGGAGGAAGGTTGTAGATGCATAGAGTCACGGGCAGGTGCTATGGCTGGAGCTACGCTTTCGCCAAAAGGATTCATGCCATCCGTACTTAGAGCAAATCTTATGTTCCTTGCGTCATCTGCAAAATCTTTGAACCATCTGTCGATCTTTCTCCATTGCGTTCCATCTGCGGTGTGTCTCAACTCCCCGTCCGACTTACGGTCCTCTTTGTGCCATCGCAACAACTTGGCATGCTCTTTGTTCCTGAACAGACGTTTCAACCGTGGTATTATAGGAGCATACCACATCACCTTGGCGGAACCCTCTTCCGGGTTTCTAGCCCTCAACATCGTCACCGTGGTCATCGCCTCTAATCTTATAACGCAATGCAAGGTGCATATACCGGGCATTCATTCAAATTCTCGTATTCACCGCGGTAGAGGATGCGATCGTTGATGCATGCATGTATCTTCGTAACCTCTAAACCTAGAGGGCAGACAACCTTCTTTGCTTCAGACGCATCTTGGCGGGCAACTCGTTATCCTTTGGAAACATAATCTTCAACATTTACAGCAAGTTTACAAATCCCGAGTCAGCTACACCTGCCTCAGCCTTCAATTTCAGCAAATCCAGGGTGCAGCCCAGCTTTTTCAGACCCTCATCGCATCCGGGGTACAGCGCTTTTCTGTGATCCTCTAACATGCGATCCAAATTCTCCCTCTCCTTTTCAGTTTCGGCGTCTCCGTGCATCAGCAATGGTCCGACCAAGATCATCAACGGATCATCACGTGCCTCTTCTTCACCTTCCCTTCACCTTCAGCATCCTCCATGAAAGTATCACCGAAATGAGCAAGATAGCTTTCATCGATGAAATCATCCCTTCTTCATCTTCTTCCATTATAACCCTCTTTCTCCATGCTTGGTCCAACAATTATAGCTTGGCATGAAACCCTTAAAGCAGATGCATGTGAACAACTCTTGAGGAAGAGTAACCCTTCTCATTCTTACAGATAACACATGGACAGATAACAAAACCCCCGCTTGTTCGCATTAGCCACTACGAGGAAATCTTTCAAACCCGTGAGTGAACTCGCCGGAGAGTCGGTTATCAGACATCCATTGCCGATTCATCTGCATTATTATAATATAAAATATATAATTAACCATCATGCATTTGTTAAACTAACTAGCTACAAACAATATAAATTAAATAATGAACTACACACATGCATATTGACACATCAAAGGTTCATCAAGTTGCTAATCATGATCGAAGAGTGTGGCTCCAACACTTCATGTCATGTTTGTTTCATGCTCTTGGGGCATTTCATCAAACACCTTATGTGCATAAGAGGAACCAAAAGCAAACCTACACCCACTTGTGAAGAGAATGGCTCCAAATGGCTAAGTGTTGGCTGCTGGATGGGTATATATAGGGAGGGACTTTAGTTGCGGTTGGCACGGCAAACCGTGACTAAAAGGTGTTCGAGCCTTTTAGTCGCGGTTGTCCTGGCCAACCGCGACTAAAGCCCTCACGATGCACCAGCTGGCCACCGAGCGCCTGGCCCAGGTTTTGGTCGCGGTTCACCTCTGTAATCATGACTAAAGGTCCCATTAGTCGCGGTTCCTACAGCTTCGCGACTTATGGGGCTGGACGGAAGCCTGTTTTTCCACCAGTGTAGTTATTGTTGTATAACGATTGGTTTTGGTAAAAGTTCATGCGTTATATGTTTATGTGGGTTTTGATAAAATCACTTCTGATCTTCAGAGATATATGTTTGGTACTTGCTCTACACATATATGCCTGGCGCTCCAGCTCATGCATTCGTTCGATCTGACATGACGTACATGTACGGAGCAAATTTGTATAGTGTCGTTAGCTGGTGGCCTATATAATTTAAGGTAGTCTATGTCTGAAAACCGAAATACATGCATATTTTTTCTACAGTATATATTTTCACGGCAGCCGATTTCAAAGAGTTTATTCATCCCATCATGCCTGGCGTTGTGTCGTGGAATGAAAGGGGGTCTTGAGCAATTGGGTTAGGGAAGTGTGGGGTTTTTTCACCCGACGCAACGCACTGGCGTTTGTGCTAGTATTTATAAACTGTAATGGAGAAGTATTTTATTTTTTACAGGTACTCCCTCTGATCCATATTACTCCTAATCCCTAAAGGAGTACTTGTCTTAGATTTGCCTAGATATGAAAGGAGTAACAAAAACTATTTAATGTACGTCCTAGCTAGTCTTGTAAAACAAAGTTAGATGGTGTATAGACCTGGATGTAATTCTTGTTATTTATGATGGTCTTTGTACTGCTTTAATAGTTGATGGATTGAAAGTTTATCAAAATAATAGTGAAACGTATGCCAACCACATCCGTGCTTGTGATAGTTGACGATTAGATCGAAAGTTTAACGAAATAATAGTGAAAATTACGCCAACCACATCCATGCTTGTGATGACTTCTGGCGTGACATGGTGCGCATGCAATTTGATATCCTACGATTACAGGTTAGCAAATCAAGTTACTTTTCAGCAGTCGGCATCTAGTTAGGAGTTAAGCACGCATGCAAGGACTAAAGTATGTGTAAAGCACCCAGCACTAGCTAGCTACACCTTAATGGCAAGGTCGGTCGAGCAAATCATACACTAATTAATCTTCAAAAAATGGACCGCCAACTTTGCGTTCAACACTTGAACCAACTCAAATACTCAATCATTTGTCTAGTGGCTCGTACCGGTGAGCGCACAAATCTCCTAGGGACAGATACTAATTAAAAGGACAAAAGTACGGTCGACCTAAATGTCATGGTTTGTTCAATGGCGTGTGTTTTTGCATATCATAAGTATTGCATGATCAGATGAAGGGTCCCTCTCCGCGGCCTACAAAGTGAGCAACTAAAATAAATTTGGCTTTCTAACTCATCCCGCACGCTCATAGGCACAGAACATATTCCTACGTGGTTGGCAAAGACAACACTGATGGTAAAACTTTTCTTACAATGAACATGTTGATTTGGCTAGGCCTTTTCTTGGATTGTAAACAATGATGGTAAAACTTTAGCTAGCTATGGGCCAGTCAATTCTTTAACAGGCTGAAGCCCATTCCAGTGCAACATAGCCTTCTTCTTTCTCCTATGCTTTTTCGGTTTTCTGCTCTTATGTGTTTTTGTTTTTTTTTCCTTTATTACTTGTTTTTTAATTTTTTTTCTCTTGTGGTATTTTTGGGATGTTGGGCGAGAATAAATGTATACATACAAATAGTATATAATATGTGACAAAATTTAATGGTTACATCATTGTTTTTGCATATTACAAAAATGTGCAATTTCGGTGCAAAGTTGTGTGTGAGTTTTTTAATTCCATTTCTTCTTAAAGGAAATACCAATGCCACTAATACATTCACTTTAGTACTTGTTCCCTCTCTGGCGTGCGCGTGCCCCTAGGTCATTAATTTGACCAACCTAATACAAGTCATATATTATAAAATATATACCAATATAAACTTCAGATGTTCTATTTTTCAAACGGTATAATTTTTGTGTTATATAGTTTATATTTAGGGTTATAAAATTGACAACCTAGGTATACACAAAGGACTTGTAAACTGCTGCACATGCGATTAGCGGGTTGGCTGTTGTATGTGTGAACGGCCGAGTGTAATGGAATGGATACTGAGCTGTCGTGTGATGCAATCGGATAAATCTCCTAAAAAAGTGACTGATCTTAATATTAAATTCAGTTACCTGATCTCCGGCGCTACCCAATTTAGAGTCTATTCAAGATTTGATAATTTCTCAGAAAAATTATCAAATCTTGAATAGACTATTAAATTGTATGCAATCTCAAAATATTCTTCAGCAAAATTATCGCATAATTTTTTCCTTTTTATGAAATCTTAGATTTGTTGATGTGCTTTTTTTAAGAGTGTTCAAAACTTAATCCGGTTTGATTTTTTTCCATGAAAGATCCGGTTCGTTTTTTTTTTTTTGCGAAGAAAGATCCGGTTCGTTGATGTGTGACAAAGAAATAAAGATTTGAAAATAACTACAAAACCATGAATTATTCATCTTTGCTTTTGCTTACAAAGTTTTGTTTTGCATGGTAATACGTGTATCATTCATATGATAAAGATCAAAGTACAAAGCACCTAAAGACTAATATGAAAAACTAAAAAGAGAGCAGAATATCTCTGAGTTTGACACCAATGTCATTCCTTGCCTCCGGCACCACCACAACAGCCACTGAAGAATTGAATAACAAATCACCTCCTCACCCGAGCTCGATGCGCTGATAAGTAGCTTTGCGGACCTCGAAAGTGAAGCCATTGTCGTTGAATGAATCGGACCAGGGCAACACCCTGGACACGCCATCGAACTCCATATCTGACAGCCCACCACGAATAAGACGCCGAAGGAGGAAACCACACCTGCCATCCATCAACCACGAACCCAGCACACGTTTTGTCTTCCAGATGTTGTCGATGCAGACTACAATCTGTATCTGCTCCTGGACTACCTCCCAAGCTCCGCGCCGACGCTGGAGCCAGAGGACACATGTCCACCATGAGGATGCCGCCGCCGCCGCCACACCATCCGTGCTTGAACAGACTAGATTCCGAATCCACCCCCAACGATAAGACCAATCGTCTCACCGGAGTAGGGTATGAAGAAATTTTATCAACGCTGCCATTGCCACCGCCGAAGCCAAGACGATGAACAACCTAAAAAACTAAGCTACTTTGGCCTAAAACTATCCACACGCATGAATTCGGCGACCCCACTCATCACCGATGACCGAGATCGTCAACGGAGGGGAGCCGCCGGAGAACGACGGCAGAAAATTCGACCGATTTTCCTTGTCTTCGGGAGGAAGATACTTACAAAGTTCCTTTGCTTATCTCCACTAGACTCTTAATTAGTAGCACGGAGTACCTACATATATGTATATACTGTACAATACGATCCCATCCTGCAGCTGTATATATACGCTCGCCTTTTGCGATCCTCAACGTTGGACGTGGCAGCAGAACTACTCTCTCCGTTCGGAATTACTTGTTGTAGAAATGGATATATCTAAACGTATTTTAGTTTTATATACATCCATTTTGAGGACAAGTAATTTCGAAGTGAGAGAGTAGTAGCTAGGCTTGTGCTAGCACGTAGCTGGTCCGAAGCCAACGTAGCCAGTGGCGGAATCGACGGTGATCTGGATACCTTGCTGCTGTATGTTGCCGAGGATGGACAGCCCCGACGCCGACGCCGCGAACGCCAGGCAGTACACGCCGCCGCCCATCTCCACCAGCAGGTTCCTCGCCGGCAGCGTCAGCGCCGCACCGTCCCGCCCGAAGTAGAGGGCCACCGTCGGCACGCGCACGCTCGCGTACCCGCTCAGGTCGTAGCACGTGTCCAGCAACGGCACGCCCGGCGCGCGCGGGAGGCCGCCGCCAACGGCGTCCGCGAACGCGTCTCGCAGCGCGCTGTAGGCGTCCGGCGGGAGCCGTGTGCCCGTGTCACGGCCGTGCCGGTGTCCAACACCACGCCGCCGACGCCATCCTCGGTGAGGTCGAAGAGCCTATCCTGCAGAGGGAGCCTCTTGCCGCCGACGCCCAGCCCTGTCAGGCCCACGTAGTAGAAGCTCGGCTCCTGCGCATTGCGCGGCAGGGGCACCCACACGGCGCCCACCGGCATGGCATCGTCCCGGCCGAGCACGAGCGACCCGGCGCCGGCGTCGGCGCCGCGGCTCGCGAGGCAGTAGCTGAAGGCGCCGCCCAGCTGCCCGACGAGCGACATGGGCCCCCAGCCGAGCCCGAGCAGGCCGGCCGCCCCGACGAAGAGGCCGCGGTTGCGGTGGCCGCAGCCGATTGCGATGCCAAAAGAAAATAAATGATGCAGAAAACAAAACAAAAAAATTAGAAAAAATAAAAATAGCAACAATAAATATTTTTTTGTAAGTAGAAACAAAATAAAATAAATAAAGCAACAAAGAAAACAAAAAAAGTATTTTCAAATTTGAAAAGTAATGGCACTAACAGAAGGTTTATAATTTTTCTAAAACTAAAAGCAAAAAGAATTAAAAAATAAAGCAAAAAACAAAAAAAAATAAATAATGCAGAAAATAAAACAAAAAAACTGGAAAAAAATAAAAATAGCAACAATAAGTATTTTGTTGTAAGTAGAAACAAAATATAATAAATAAAGCAACAAAGAAAACAAAAAAATGTTTTCAAATTTGAAAACTAATGGCACTAACAGAAAGTTCATAATTTTTCTAAAACTAAAAACAAAAAGAATTAAAAAATAAAGCAAAACACAACAAAAAATAAATAATGCAGAAAACAAAAAAAAACTGGAAAAAAATAAAAATAGTGCCGCCTACTGGGCCCCCACGGCCTGATTACGACTAAAAACCCTACCATGGGCCAGGATTCAGGCCTGCAGGAGGCCAAGTAGGCCCACAGGCACATAGTGACAGATTAGGCCCGAAAGCCTGCAGTTGAGAGGAGCTCGAGAGGGTGGGCGCATCGGCGCTTATAAACCACTCTCGAGCCCTCTCTACTAGTGAGGTGGGACTAAACTTTTGGGTGCGGGGCAGCACAAGGCCTTTGGTCCCGGTTGGTGGCACCAACCGGGACTAAAGGGGGGCATTGGTCCCGGTTCGTGGCACAAACCGGGACCAATGCCCCCCTTTAGTCCCGGTTGGTGCCACCAACCGGGACCAAAGGCCGCCGCTTCCCGTCCTTTGGGCTGCTGAAAAGAGGCTTTGGTCCCTGCACGGGCGTGTTGTCCCCGAACGTGAGCGTCTCCATCGTGTTAGCGTCCCAGGCCCAGCTCCCAACCTCCGGCATATGTTCGGATGTTTCCGGTGCGCATCGGACACACCACTACAAGCAAAGAGCCCACTACATCCCAAAATACTAGCCTGAAGGGAATGTGGCACTCTTTCTTATAAGGTGGTCCTAGCCCCCTCCTATATCCCCCTAAACAGGGCGGACTGGGGCCCAGCTCTGATACGAATTGTTAGCGTCCCAGGCCCAGCTCCCAACCTCCGGCATATGTTCGGACTTTTCTGGTGCGCATCAGACACACCACTACAAGCAAAGAGCCCACTCCATCGCAAAAGACTAGCCTGAAGGGAGTGTGGCACTCTTCCTTATAAGGTGGTCCTAGCCTCCTCCCATATCCGAGGTGGGACTAAAGTCACTAGCAACGCCCAATGGCCAGCGTCTCTTACACATCACGAGCACGCCCTGGGTGTATGACCCGTCGCCGTAGGACACCTGGTACCGGCACGCTCCGGAGTTGGCGCAGCCGGAGGACTCGCCGGACAGCGTCCTGCAGACGCCGGAGCCGCACGGCACGATGCCGAAGGACGCTGACCCGGCCGGGTCGAAGCGAGGGTCGGCCTGCTGGTAGCACTCGGCGCAGGGGTGGCACTGCACCCAGATGACGTCGCTTCCGGAGGTACTGCTCCGTGGGGGGCGAACCCACGCCGACGCGGACGAAGTACTCGCCGCTGCCCTCGGAGATGCCCGACACCACCTCCGACCCCACCTCCGTCGTCATCGTCGTCGGCGAGAGGCGACGCTGGAGGTACTCTACCCGCACGCCGTCCCTTGCCGCGAGACCAAGCATGGCGTGCCGCGTCGACGGGTACATCCTACCGGAGACGGCGTCGTGGTGCAGCAGCGTGAGCGAGGGGCGGCCATCGCGGCTCGGCGACGATGATGTGGACGGTGACGTGGCCGCGGCCATGGTGAAGTTGCGAGGGTCGATGTAGTGGAACCGCAGTGACGACGGTGACGAAGCCGAAGCGCCGGACATGGTCACGGCGGAGACGAAGAGGAGGACGAGGGGGAGAATCGTGGTGGTCATTGCGGCGGCGTGCGTGGCCATGGTGCGCACGTACACAATCAAGTGTTTGTGGAAAAGACGAAGCTTGAGAGGCCCGGAGGATTTATGAGTTCCGCGGTGTGTGGGTGGCAAGTGTGTTGTGCAGCAAGTGATCGATCGTAATAAAGTCCATTTGATCGATCGTAACGTCGAACGTATGATAACGCATTGTTGGTAATAAAGTCCATTTGATCGATCTTAACGTCGAACGCAAGTTAGTGAACGCGTTTTTTTTACCGGTTTTAATGATTGGTTAGGGGTTTCTGGAGTGCATGCTGTGTTTTTTTTTTGGCTCAATAGAAAGGCCTTTTGCCTGTAGATTCGATCGTGCCTTTTGTCTTTCTTTCATCTTTAGAGACCGCCTATACATCATGCGATTGATTTTTTCGAACTTTCAGAGTCGATTTTACATGGACCATTATATGGAAAACCAACAACCCCCTTCTTCTTCGTCCTCAAGTGTACCAATGTTCTGTTTCTTCTTCTCCCTATCCATCGCACCTTCTTTTTTTCTTGAAGAAACTTTCAATCTATTCATCATCGGTCATAACAGTACAAAGAACACCAGAAGTAACAAAATTAGAATCAGGCTCGTGGACCACCTAGCGACGACTACAAGTCAAATCCCATCCTTTACTCTGGCGTAGTCTTGGTGATCCCTTGCTAACGACGCTGCAACGTCCCTGTCTCGAGGTCCATCGAGGGGAAGGGGTGTTCAAAATGAAAGGGGGTGGGGGGCACGCAAACCACTTAATCCTATTGCCCCGTTGCGACTCCGGCGACACCTTTATTTATTGTTTTGTAGAGTCATCTTTCATTGAGAAGCGCTATGTGTTATTCCATTTGTCTCTCTACTCTTTAATTGCTTGCCACATCATCTCTTTTGCTTATGTGACATGCATGTTACTACATATGTTACTACCACTATGACTAGTCAAGGAATAGCAAATGCGTTATCCGTTTTGGTTTATTTACATGTTTCTGTATATAATAAATGCTGATCCATCTATTTTTCTTAGGGTCAAGCTGGTCCATCTATTAGATAAGAGTTAATACATGTTTTAGTACATAAACTTTTGGTGGTGGGAACAGTTTCATACAAAAACTAAAAAACCCCAAAAAAGTAGTACATGAACTCTACTGCCGTAACAAACGCATACAAATTGCTCACAACGTGACATTTGGCAGGCCACGTCGGATAAAGGCACGCGCCCGGCGTCTTGTTATTTTTTAGAAAGCCCCCCACTATATATATTATTTATGTTATTAGGTCCCCTGGTCAGTAGCACACAAAACTCCAAATCCTCTGCTCGCGGCGATTCCCTAATTTCAATCCCTAATAACTTCTCTCGCCCCTTGCCCTCGCCGCCGTTGTCGCTCTCATTCAACACCGCTGATCTCTCATCGCCGGCGAGAGCACAAACTACTGATGCAAGACTCACTGATGGCAGTACAACTACACTGACGTAACTGCGCTTTCGTCTGCACTAACTGAACTGACGAAAGTTCAGACTAGATGCTTACTCCTCGTCGTCCGACGAGAGGGCATGAGGGGCACGGGTACAGCCAGCCTCGCCGTCGTGCGCCGCCGGCTTGCGTGCGACCATCCTCAGCTGCTGGTCAAACTGTTGGCGCGCCATATATGCATCACGCGCCGCCTCGTGGTGTGCCGCCACCCTACACACACGGTCAGAGTGTGCGGCCGTAACATGGACGTGCAGCGCTAGTACAGCTTCCTCCCTTGTTGGACGTGCGTCGCGGACGAAACGCCGGGTGGCCTCCTTGCTTGCTGCAGTGCTCACTGAAAACTGGAGTACGCGGCCGTGGAAGGCTGTAGTGAGGTCACGCCCTCAGCGTAGAAAAGAGATATAACACGTAGTTTGAGGGTTCGAGTCCCAGTGCCTACAATTTTTTTTGTCATGTTACAGCAGAAGCAAAATTCAGTCATGTTGACAGCAGAAGCAAAATCTGTCAGAAATAGATGTTAAAATTGGACAGATGTAGAAACTTCTGTTTGCACTGAATTTGACAGCAAAAAAAATAGATGTTAAAATTCAGTCCAGTGCAGTAAATTTGGCAGAAACATGCATCTCCAGAACAAGTTTTTACTGAATTCAGACAAGTCTGAATTTGGTAGAAACATTCATCTAAAAAATTCAGTAAGCAAGACAACACTTAAATGTTAAATATGATCACAGTATATTGCAGAACTGATCAAGTTTTTACTGAATTTTGATCACAGCAGATTGCACACAACACTAAAGTGGGTGCATCATTACAAAAATAGTGGCTGCACCATTACAAAATGAGCACTTAAAACAAATAAAGTTCATACATGAACTTCTACAAAGTAGCTTGAAGTTTATTTAAGAACTTCAAGCACTCTAGCACTGATCTCCTGGAGGTGCATTATGTGAAACTGGTACTTCATCCGTGGCATTAAGGTCTGGGATCATGTGCCTAGCTCCATCATCTCCAAACATGAGTCTATATAGTGGATCTTGAGATGGATCAGTGCGGATCCAGTCCAAGCTCCTCCTATGTCTGCTCCATTCCAAGCTCCTCCTACTCCTATGCCTGCTCCATTCCAAGCTCCCCCTACTCCTATGCCTGCTCCATTCCAAGCTCCTCCTACTCCTATGCCTGCTCCATTCCAAGCTCCTCCTATGGCCGCTCCATTGTCAAATCCTCCTATGCCTGCTCCATTCCAAGCCCCCCCTACTCCTATGCCTGCTCCATTCCAAGCTCCTCCTATGGCTGCTCCATTGTCAAATCCTCCTATGCCTGCTCCATTTCCAAATCCTCCTGTGCCAAATCCACTCCAAGCTCCTCCTATGCCTGCTTCACTGCCAGCCCCTCCAATGTATGTTCCATTGGCATCTACTTCTCTGCCAGCTCCATTGGTAGCCCCTCTCCCAACTCCTCTTGCTCTTGTTCCTCCTCTGCCAGCTCCTCTCCCAGCTCCTTTTGCTCTTGTTCCTCCTCTGCCAGCTCCTCTCCCAACTCCACTTTCAGTACTGCCTGTTGTTGTTTTTCTTTTGTTTTGTCTTCCTGCTTGTGCACTAGAACCAGGTTCATCTAGATGTGTTTGCTCACTTATAGTTCTTGATTTTCTTCTGGCTCTCACCCTTCCTCTGTTGGTTGTCGTGGTCGTTCTTGTCCTTTGAGGAATTGAGTCTATAGCATCAAGCACAAAAGCTGCTTGCTCTGGCAACGGTCCTGGTGGTGTCACTTGGCTCACATATGCTCTATCCTGCAAATGTGAAGATGAAAACAAAATAACTGGATTTATAATAAGCAAGAGAAATAACTAGATTTATACAAGTGCAAGTGCTAGGAGAAGTGCAAGAAATACAGTTATGTGATACTAAAAAAACAAGTGCTTGCTTTATGAATTTTACCTCATGGCCCATCATGTACACCATGCTAGTTCTAACATTCATTGGGTCTAACCTGGGATTTAGTCTTGCTGGCATTATGTCCTGCAAAGATAATACATGCATAATTAAGTTGGATATCTTGCAGAATTGTCTATGTTGCATAATTTAGTAACTTGCAAAAAGTATATATGTTGCAAAATTCAGTAACTTGCCTGAAGAATTGAAGGATCTTCTATTTCTTCTTCTTCATCTAGTTGAGCTTCAACTTCTGCTGCCATGTACTTGTCATGCCCTTTCTTGTTATGATCGGATTTTCCACAGATAGAGCAATGCATGGTCACACCCTTCTTGTTGAGATATATACTACCATCTTTTTTCTTCTTCTCTTCTGGGGTCTTTTTCCTATTCTTTGGTGGCCTGCCCATTACCTTTGTGAAAACTGGTGGGTGTACTCTAATCCCATTCATTTTCTGCCAGTGAGCTTTATCTCTCATAGGCATGATGTTGTGACCATATGCCTTTAGATAGGTTTCTATACTATAGCATTTGTGGACCAACTCTTCTGGATCTATCCTATCACACTAGTAGAAAAAGGGTCAAACGTGAAGCACATTAGTGCCGGTTTGTATAAGAGCCGGCACAAATGTATACATTAGTGCCGGTTCCAACGGCTAGCCTTTAGCACCGGTTCGTGGCTTAACCTTTAGCACCGGTTCGTGCTACGAACCGGTACTAATGAGGGTGGTGGCAGGATGTTGTCGATCTGGGCCCCTCGGCACCTTTAGTACCGGTTCGTGCCACGAACCGTACTATAGGTCCTCCTGCATATAAACCCTTCGTCCAGCTCGCTCTATTCTTCCCCTTTCCCTCTCCTCTCCTCTCTGTTCTTCCTCTTCTCCCCTCGAGCTCATCACACATTTTGCCCAAAATTTGTCAAGATTTGAAGGCCCCCATCCATTCAAGTGATCACAAAGGTTAGCAACTTTGTCCTTTCATCTCTCATTAAGAGATTAGCTCTTGCATTGGTTCATATAGTTATTAATTTGTGAGTTTAGTAATTTGGGAGGAAATATATATATGTGCTAGTATTTGATTTATATGCAATTTGAGGTCAAAATAACACTTAGTTTGCATATGTAGGTGTGGTTTACTTAGTGCCTTCTAAATCTCTGTCGTAACCACCGTCGATCGCCCGCACCGTCTCTGGTGGCACCACCTTGTGGTGAGCCTCTTGTTCATGAAATTTTATATAAAAATTGATGTTTCTGTGATTTGGATATATAGTTACTCGTATAATAATTATCTTACCCGTCGTTGTTTGTTATACATAGTGCCATGGTTTTGATATCCGTCCCGTCAGCCCTCGTCCTTGTTATGATTCGGATGTGGTATATTCTATTTTAAAACTATTTGTTGCATTTCGTGTTTATGACAAATTATGCCCATCAAGTTGACAAAGATATTTTTATCTAGGAGGTATGTGAACCGGAAATTCCAACCGACCCTATTGTCGAGAGGTTAAATTTAGTTGAAAGAGAAAACGA
This sequence comes from Aegilops bicornis, assembly GCA_021605145.1. Taxonomy (NCBI): domain Eukaryota; kingdom Viridiplantae; phylum Streptophyta; class Magnoliopsida; order Poales; family Poaceae; genus Aegilops; species Aegilops bicornis. The sequence goes on along the minus strand of CM038670.1, from coordinate 864,535,491 downwards.
GTACTTGAAAGAAAAATTGAAAAGAATTGAGGGGAGAAGATGGAATTGGAGTTGCATGTTGCCGATGTCGTCGATGATCACAAGATCAAGATGGAGAAAATGCGCTTGAAGATTAGAAAGATTAGAAAATATGCCATCGATAGTGAGGCTTGGTATCATTATGCTGTTGGATCAATTGTTACCTTAGTTGCGATCTTGATCGCATTTGTTGTTGCATTTAAATGCTTTAGCTAGAGAGTTATTTGTTTGTTGCATTTAAGTGTTGTATGAACTTTATGTATGAACTTGTATTAATTTGGTCTATTCGGTGTTGTGTAATGAAGATGAGCCGGCAATGGATGTATCGATGACCGATGCTCTCCCAGTTCATTGAGGGCGTGCATACTTTTTCTGCTATGGGCTGAGGCAAACAAGCGGGCGGATGGTTTTATGCCTTGTCCATGTGCTGGCTGTAAGAATGGTCGCAATTACTCTCGCCAAGAACCATTCACGTCCACCTGTTTGAGTCGGTTTCATGCCCCACTATAATGTTTGGACCAAGCACGGAGAAAGAGGGTTATGATGGAAGACAATGAAGAATAAGAGGACGCATTTACAGCTATCCTGGCCATGGGTTCCCTGAATACGATGATACAACAATGGGGGAAGAAGCTGAGCCGGTAATGCAGGAAGAAGCTGGGCCGGCAATGCGGGAAGAAGCTGAAGAAGAGGCATCAGATGAGCCCGTTGATGATCTAGGTCGGGCCATTGCCGATGCAAAGAGAAACTGCGCAAGTGATTTGGAGAAGAAGAAGTTGCAGCGCATGTTAGAGGATCACAAAAATTGTTGTACCCGAATTGCGTAGGTGACAAGAAAAAGCTGGGCACCACATCGGAATTGCTGCAATGGAAGGCAGAGAATGGTGTATCGACAAGGGATTTGGAAAGTTGCTGGTAATGATAAAGGATATGCTTCCAAAGGACAACGAATTGCCCGAAATGCGTCTGAAGCAAAGAAGGCTGTACGCCCTCTAGGGTTAGAGGTGCGTAAGATACATGCATGCCCTAATGATTGCATCCTCTACCGCGGTGAGTACGAGGATTTGAACGCTTGCCGGTATGTGGTGCATTGCGCTATAAGATCAGCCGCGATGAGCATGGTGATGTCGAGGCGGCGCCCGGAAGAAGATTCCTGCCAAGGTGATGTGGTATTCTCCTATAATACCACGGTTGAAACGTTTGTTCCAAAACAAAGAGCATGCCAAGGCGATGCGATGGCACTGAGAAGACCGTAAGAAAGACGGAAAGTTGAGAGTACCAACTGACGGGTCGCAGTGGAGAAAAATTGAAAGAAAGTACGGGAAGGAGTTTGCAGATGACGCAAGGAGCGTATGGTTTGGTCTAAGCGCAGATGGCATTAATCCTTTTGGGGAGCAGAGCAGCAACCATAGCACCTGGCCTGTGACTCTATGTTTGTATAACCTTCCTCCTTGGTTGTGCATGAAGCGGAAGTTCATTATGATGCCAGTGCTCATCCAAGGCCCTAAGCAACCCGGCAACGACATTGATGTGTACCTAAGGCCATTAGTTGAAGAACTCTTACAACTGTGGAATGGAACAGGTGTACGTGCGCGGGATCAGCACATGGGGGAAGAATTTGACCTAAAGGCGTTGCTGTTCGTGACCATCAATGATTGGCCTGCTCTCAGTAACCTTTCAGGATAGACAAACAAGGGATACCGTGGATGCACGCACTGTTTGGATGATACCAACAGTATATATTTGAATAGTTGTATGAAGAATGTGTACCTGGGACATCGTCGATTTCTTCCGAGCAGGCATCCCGTAAGAAAGAAAGGCAAGCATTTCAAAGGTGAGGCGGATCACCGGACGAAGCCTCGCCACCGTACTGGTGCTGATGTACATGATATGGTCAAGGATTTGAAGGTGATATTTGGAAAGGGTCCTGGAGGACAACCTGTTCCAAAGGACGCTGACGGACGCGCACTCCATGTGGAAGAAGAAATCTATATTTTGGGACCTGCCATATTGGAAAGACCTAGAGGTCCGCTCCGCAATCGACGTGATGCACGTGACGAAGAATCTTTGCGTGACCCTGCTTGGCTTCTTGGGCGTGTATGGGAAGACAAAAGATACACACGAGGCACGGGAGGACCAGCAACGTATGCACGGAGAAGACGGCATATATCGTGGTCATGCAAGCTACGCTCTTACCAAAGAAGAGAAGGAAATCTTCTTTGAATGCCTGCTCGATATTAAGGTACCGTCGGCTTCGTCGAATATAAAGGGAATAATAAACATGGCAGAGAAAAAGTTCCAGAACCTAAAGTCTCATGACTGCCACGTGATTATGACGCAACTGCTTCCGGTTGCATTGAGGGGGCTTCTACCGAAAAACGTTCGATTAGCCATTGTGAAGCTATGTGCATTTCTCAATGCAATCTCTCAGAAGGTAATCGCTCCAGAAATCATACCAAGGTTACAGAATGATTTGGTGCAATGTCTTGTCAGTTTCGAGTTGGTGTTCCCACCATCCTTCTTCAACTTCATGACACACGTCCTAGTTCACCTATGCGAAGAGATTAACGTTTTGGGTCCTGTATTTCTACACAATATGTTCCCCTTTGAGAGGTTCATGGAGTCTTAAAGAAATATGTTCATAATCGTGCTAGGCGGAAGGAAGCATCTCCAAGGGCCATCAAAATGAGGAGGTCATTGAGTTTTGTATTGACTTTATTCCTGACCTTAAGCCGATTGGTGTTCCTGAATCACGGCATAAGGGCAGACTGGATGGAAAAGGCACGCTAGGAGGGGAACAAATAATATGTATGGACGGACATTCTCCAACTGAAGCACACTACACAGTTCTACAGAATTCCGCCTTGGTGGCTCCGTATATGGATGAACACAAGAATTTGCTACGCTCCAAACACCCGGAGCGGTCGGATGACTGGATTACACGTGAACAAACCAGGAGTTTCGCCAGCTGGTTGCGGAACCACGTACCATGCATGACACCTCTATTGAAGATGACATGTACTTGCTGTCCCAGTTACCATCTTGAATATAATGACTTTCAAAGGGTACGAGATAAATGGTAATACATTTTACACGATCGCCCAAGATAAGAAGAGCACCAACAAAAACAGTGGTGTCCGCTTTGATGCGTAAACCAAGACGGAAAGGAAACATATTATGGTTATATACATGACATATGGGAACTTGACTATCGACGTGGTTTAAAGGTCCTTTGTTTCGGTGCAAATGGGTCAATATGACATGAGGCGGGGTAACGAAAGACCCGCAGTACGGAATGACAACAGTGGATCTCAACAATCTTGCGTATGCAGACGAACCATTCGTCCTAGCCAATGATGTGGCACATGTTTTCTATGTGAAGGACATGTCTACCAAGCCAAGAAAAAGAAAAGATAAGGAAGCGAATGCATCGTACGATGAGCCAAAGCGGCACATAGTTCTTTCTGGGAAGAGAAACATCGTGGGAGTGGATGACAAGACAGACAAGTCAGAAGATTATGAAAAGTTTGATGAAATTTCTCCATTCATAGTGAATATTGACCCGAGCATCCCGTTAAATGATGAAGATTTTCCATGGTTACGGTGCAAAGGGACACACGCGAAGAAAAAGTTTCACACCCAAAGATCTGGGATGTGATCGGCTTCACTATCATCACTTTCTTACGTGTTTCACACCCAGAGGGGAATCTCTGTAATAGTTAGGGTAGTTATGTGTTTTGGCATTTGAAACGCGAAGAAATTTTATGTGCAAACAAATTCTTTCATGCCTTTACTGATTTTTAAAGTTAAATTATTCACAAACTAGTGATTCACACTAATTTCAAATAATTCAAAATTTAAACTATTCAAATTTGAAAACTACGGGCACTAACAGAATGTTTGTAATTTTTGTACCTAAAGCAAAAATATTCACAAAGAAACTCTAAATACACAAAAAACAACACAAAAATAAATAAAGCAAAAAAAGCCCGCCTACTAGGCCGTCAGAACGGCCTGCATACGACTAGAAACCCAACCTGTGTTGGGCCAGGATGCAGCCCGCAAAGGCCAAGTGGGCCAACAGGCAGCAAGAAGAACACGTGAGGCCGAGGGCCTGCTTTGGAGAGGAGCTCGAGAGAGCGACCGCACGGGGGTTTATAAACCAGTGCGGTCGCCCCTCGCTAGCGAGGTGGGACTAAACTTGTCGCACCGCACCTGCGCCAGCGCACCACCTTTAGTACCGGGTGGTGGCACAAACCGGTACTAAAGGGGGGCCTTTAGTACCGGTTTGTGCCACCACCCGGTACTAAAGGGGCCCCCCTTTAGTACCGGTTTGTGCCACCACCCGGTACTAAAGGGGGTCGCTTCCCGCCGCTTGGCCTAGCCAAAACAGGCCTTTAGTACCGGTTGGTGGCTCCAACCGGTACTAAAGGTGCCTTCTATATATACAACAACTACGAAAATTTCAGTTTCCCTCTCTGTTTGTTCCTCTGTTTCCGTCTCCGTCGCCGTCGCCGCCGCCCTCGATCGTCTCCGTCGCTGTCGCCGCCGCCCTCGATCGTCTCCGTCGCCGCTCGTCTCCGTCGCCGCCCCCGTCCCCTTCGCCGCCCGTCCCCGCCGCCCTCGTCTCCGTCGCCGCCGCCCGTCCCGTCGCTGCCGTCCCGTCCCGTCGCGCCGTCCCGCCGTCGCCGCCGCCGTCGCCTCGCCGGTCGCCCGCTGTGAGCTCTCCCCTCTAACCCCTCTCCCTCGCCCGGCCCACCATGGGCGCCGCCCCTCCCCGAGCCCATACACACACACAAGAATGATGAACACACACACACATACACGTATATATTTAATTAGTTTAGATTTTGTATGTTTAATTAGTTTAGATTTTTTAGATTATTTTTTTTTCACTAGTATATATGTATGAATGCATGTTAGATGGATATAATTAGTGTTTAATTAGTATGGAATTTTTTTATATAATTTTGTTTTTCTGTTTTTAATGGATGTATAGAAATTGTTTTTTATGTTTTTAGTGTTAGATGCTTAATTAGTATGAAATAGTATATAGATTTTTGAAATAGTAGAAATGTTATAAATTTTAGTTATCAAAATCCAATCATTAAAAAATATTATTTTTTATGGCATATAGCTAGTATTTGTTATCGACGATGCCCGCCCGCATCCTCGTCGTTGACCCGTCCATGACGACGTCCAGCCGCCCATGTCCGGACTGGGCTCCGCCTGGCTGGCACTGGAGGTACTGCCTGGAGGGGCGCCCGCTTGATGAGGAACCCGCCCCGGGTCCCGCCATCGACCACGATCTCGCTTTGGTGGCGTTCGCGTGGGCCAGTCTCGGTGCGGAGGGACCCGGCCCCACCGGAGGAGGTACGTCGCCGTGTCAGGGAGGAGGACGAGCACGTCCATCGCTACATGGTTGCGTTAGAGGGCGGCAGGTTCTCCAATACCTGGCAGTATCTTCAGGGATCTCACATCAGCTATGATCCCGTGAGGGTTCCTTCTCTTTGGGTGTCCACCGCCCGCGACGCAGGAACCGCGAGTGTCCTAGATTCTTCTGTAGTATTCGATCTTTAATTAGCTAGCCAGTGATGTACTATTCAATATTATATATTATTCGAGACGATGTATTCGAGATTGTATCTATTATTCTAGACAAATTATTCGAGATTATATCTATTATTCGAGATAATATAATTTGAATACTAAATTGTTTTATATTTCTTTTGAATTAGTTAAATAAAAGCTATGGCAGACAATACCGACAGAGAGGGAGAACAGACCATGTTCGATATGATACGTGAGCCGATGATAATCAGAATGAAGAAGATTATGACGGCTCAATTTCTAAACAACACCGAGAGGGTGATATGATATTCGATCGCGATTTAACCGAACTGATGAAGTCATGAACTACGATTATGACGATGACGAAGAACATGTTGATCCTGAAACAACAAAGACCGGCGAGGTATATATATTTATATAAGCAGGTTTCTGGTGATCATCACATGTTTTAAATGACTTGAAGATATATTAACGAATCGATCTTTGTTCTTTCAGCCATCCGGTCGAGCAAATCTTCAGGCAAAAGGGACGAAACGAGGCCCGAACAAAAAGTTGAAGGAGGGCGTAAAGTACAATATCGAGGCAGTCGGACCTAATGGCGAACCATTAGCGCCTAAGAAGATTGCGGACAAGTTCATTCGCTGCCATGGAGTTCTTGTGAAGGACCAACTCCGATCTCCCTTCAAGAATGGAGAGAGCCAGCAAAGACAAAGGACAAAGGCAAAGAGGACGCTGCTCCACGTCCAGATGTTACTTTTGTCGACAAGAATCAAAAAGATCTGCTTTGGGATACTCTCATGGAACATTTCACCCTACCAAATCATTTCACAGAAGCAGATGTGCAGAAAGTCAAGGACGCTGCTCTTAGGAAGATGGCGGTTGCATTCAAGAACCACAAGAATCGTGGAATGGGACAAGTACGTCAAGGGAGGAAGGAAGACTCCAGTATTCGAGGGAACACTAGAGAACCAACGTGCTCATTGGTACGATTTCGTGAAATTCAAGGATTCAGAATTAGCTAAGGAACGGTCGAGAATAAACAAGAAGAATGCCGAAAAAAAAAGATAAGTTCCATAAGCTGGGGCCAGGTGGCTATGCAGTTGCAATGCCTAAGTGGGATAAGTCTGAGAAAGAGATGGAGGATGCAGGTGCCACTCCGGTTACTAAGAGCTGGCCCCCCAGGGTCAGGACTTGGTTCTATGCGCATGGGGGAGCGTTGGATCCGAAGACAGGGAATGTTTCGACGAGGGCAAGTCTGAAGGGAGCCGACGATGCGATACTTGTTGCAATAGAAGAGGCACGAACGGGGGTGTTCCAGCCCAATAGAGAGAACGACGAGCTTACGCGTGCCCTGGGAAATCCTGAACACCCGGGAAGAACACGAGGCAAGGGCGCTATTCCGTGGTATGAGGGGTTTTCATATAGGAACACCGACTACAGAACGCGTGCGAGAAAGAAGATTGCGGAGGAGAAGAAGAGGAAGATGGAGGAGGAGTAGAGGAAGCGGGACTATGAACGCCTTCAAGGCCTAGAAGCAAGTCAAGCGGAATTGGCAGTCAAATTCCAGCGGCAGCAGGAGAAGATCGACTCACTTAGCCAGCAAAGGGGGTCTCAGCAGCTGCAGCAGCTAGCGGATGATCCAGCATTGGATAGCACCGCCCCATCCATGCAGAGAAGCAGCGTGGGTTCCGCCGGACGACACAATGTTGGGTAGATACCCGTGGATGACATCACGGAGAACACTAGCTGCGAGCTACACGTCAAAATGAAGAACATATCCATGAAGGTGGCGGACGGAGAAGCTTTTCCAGTTACCCCCAAAGCAACCTACCATTGCATCCCGATTCCAGAGGGCTATGCTCGTGTCATGGTTGACGAGGTGGTGCAGCCATATTCGAGGCTAGAGCTTGACATTCCTGGAGGTGAGGACGAGCGCTTTCTGAGACGCCAACCATCGTATCATCCTATGGAAAAATGATTGCATCATCTTTCAAGGCCACCGACACTGCGTCATCGACTCCTCGTCAAGTCCGCCACCGAGTCAGCAGTCTCCCGCTCCTGCAAGTCCACCAAGTCCGGCAAAGTGTCAGGCCACTCCTCCTCCAAGTCCGGCAAAGTGTCAGCCACTCCTCCTCCTCCAAGTCCGCCACAGTGTCGACGTCCTCCTCCTCCAAGTCCGTCACAACCTCAGGCCACTCCTCCTCCAAGTCCGCACATCTTGATGGCCACTCCTCCTCGTCCAACTCAGCCCGTCACCGGGCGTCTCCGCCGCTTTAGCAATCGCAGAGAAGAGACACCCCGCAGCTATGGTGCGTGGCACGAGTCGAGGTAGTACAGGAAGTACAGGCGGAGGCAAGCGATATAAATACGGTCCAAGCCTCACGCCTCTTCCGCAGAGGTCTTATGACAGGTCCGAGGAGGAAATCGCAGCCATATCGAAGTCCGAGGTGGAAGCCCATTTTGCACCGAAACCGCCACCGCCGCCAAGGGAGAAATTGCCTAAGGAAACGATTGACCACTTCATTCGTATGGCTCAACCACCAGCTCCCAAGCCTGTTGACACAGACTATGAGCGCCACATCAGGAAGTTAAATCGAGCACGTCTACGTAAGGAGGCGAGCTCGGGATCGAGCAAACAAGAAGCAGCTGTCAAAAATGCGGAAAACCATTCCCAATTTGGGAGAACAGGCGCGTAATCGATCCCCTCGCTTGTTGTGCCAACAACACGTGACAGTACGCGCGCTCAATATTATTGTGGGCAAACAGTTTACGTTCCTGAGGTGGGTAATGTGGTAATAACGGAGGACCATATAATGCAGGCTGAAGTTCTCAAAATCACTGTTGGACAACTCCTCGAGATCGAGCCCATGCATGTGCTTAGAGAGGATGAAATAAAACGGAAATATGTCCGGGCCAACCTTTGGTCCATCCAGACAAGGTCAAGAACCTCCCAACGAGAATGTATGAATTGCATCAATGGTACATGAACATTACCAAGATTTCCGATCGAGTGTCCTTCATGGTGAATGTCAAGGAGGACCATTACTTCCATGAGAAAGCTTTGTCCATTGAGTATTCTGAACTGTTTCAGTTATACAATCAAGACGCACTCGACAAATCTATCGTCAGTTGCTATTGTCTGTAAGTGATTTCTTTCTGTAATTTAAGTCTCAAGCTAGTTGTACTGATCCTTTTGATCAATCATTACCTGTAATTATCCTCACTATATTCTTTTCTGTGGTATTATATGCAAGATGAAGATATATGAAATGAGAAAAGGTGGACGCTTTGGCATCGGGGTTAATGAATACACATGGAAAGTAAATGCACATCATCAAAAGGCCGTAGAGGACAACATGCTAGAGTTCTTGAAGCGCCTCAAATACAATGAAGATATACTACTTCCTTACAACTTCCAGTGAGTCATACTGTCTTGTACTACAAATTCTCTGTTTTTGCCTACTAGCTAGCTACATGTTTTTGCTTTACATATGCCCGCTTAATTAAGACATGCAAACATGTGTGCATACAGATATCACTGGGTCTTGTGTATCATTAAAGTTGGCTGGAACAGTTGAAATACTGGACTCACTACTCAAAGAAAAAACTGACTATAACATCTTGTTTGGGATAGTCAACAGGTAATTTCAATCATTATTAACTATATATCTCGGCCTATTTAGTTCGTTATTTTTCATGATATGAACTATATTTAATAACCCCTTTATTGATTTTCATTGTCGGCGGGCAGGGCTTGCGCAAGGTTCATCAGCGTCACGGAAGGCGAATGGAAACAAAAGCTTAAATGGTTTCGACCCAAGGTAAGTAATTAAGTAGTACTAGCTAGCTAGCTAGCTGCCATCTCTTTAATTATCATGCTTGATTAATTATTATCCGATCAAATTCCATTCTCGTAAAGGCCCTGAAGCAGGCGCAGGGGACTGATCTGTGTGCATTCTGCGTTTGCGAGAACATTCGCATGATGGCGTCCGAAAGGAGCAGATCTGAAAGACATGAATGCGTACACTTGTCAAAACACTATTCACAATTTTTACACCATTATCGATATCTAGTCACACAACTAATACACATGCATATTGATCTCCTTCTTAACAATTCACAGAGGTGCGGGAGAAGCTCCTAGAAATGGAGCGCCAGAGAAGCACTTCAAGAGGAAATAAGCGGGATTTTTGCTCGACCAGGTCATAAATCCGACGGGAGAATACTATTACCCGCTGCCCCATCGAGCTCAAGGCACCAATTAGGCTAATGCCACTGGCTCAAGGCAACATGCATATGTAGGAGAAATTCTATATAGCTATACATGTGTGTATGTGTGAATTAATTAATATGATGGTTTGTGAGACATTGATGATATATATATATATATATATATATATATATATATGCATGATTGGTTCTATTAGAAATTATATATATATATATATATATATATATATATATGCATAACGTGTACAATGTGTAGTATTGTAAAATACCAGCAAACGAAAAAGAATTAAATTGATAACACAAATTTAATTGAAAAATAAAAAATAAAACAAAAACCCACAAACATTTAGTACCGGTTGGTGTTACCAACCGGTACTAAAGGGCTCCCGCCCCCCGGAGCTGGCTCGTGCCACGTGGTTGGCCTTTAGCACCGGTTCGTGCTGAACCGGTACTAAAGGGGGGGGGCTTTAGTGACCACACTTTAGTGCCGGTTGTGGAACCGGCACTAAAGGGCCTTACGAACCGGTGCTATTGCCCGGTTCTGCACTAGTGTCAGCTCTACAGCAAGCAATAGTATGATTGCAGGGCACCCCACTAAGTTGAAATCTTTTACAATCACAACACCTAGCAGGAATGTCTACAATGTATGTGTTGTTTCCAGACTCAACGGAATATACTCCAAGACCACAATGAGTTGGATAGCAGTTACCAGAGTACTCCGCATTCTTGTCCAACTTCTTCCTGATCTTGGGGCAGATTCTTCCTGTCCACTTCTCCATTGCTTCCCTCTGCTTACTCTCATGCCTTACAATCATCTTGTGCATTATACAATCTAGCATAGACACAATGCAAAGCTCCCTTGCATCCAAGATGTAGCTGCAAGTACATACAAATGACACAATATATAATTAGCTCAAGTAACAAATGTTGAAGTGACAACACAAATGCTCAAGTAACAAATCATTAAAGTTCAGTCAAATCCTACCTATTGTATACTTCTGACATGTTGTTCAGTAGTATGTCACACTTCGGGAAATCTGAGAAAAATGCTTTGACCCACTGGTTCGGGTGCTTCCCATCCAACCAATTGTAAGCTGCTTCATTCTCCTCCTTGAGCTTGTCTCTATTCAATTTCCATTTGTCCATATTTGTAGACCTAGCAATGGCCCAAAGCATATTATTCATTGTTTCACCTTTGAACTTTTGATGAAAGTTCTGGTACAAGTGTCTAACACAAAATCTGTGTTCTGCATCTGGGAAGACCTTTTCAACAACATTGATTAATCCCTTTTGCCTATCACTCATGATAGTGAATGGAGAAGTGTTGAGAATATTTAGATCATTTTTTAGTGTAGTGAGGAACCATTCCCATGTAAATGTGGACTCCACCTCAACCATGCCCATGGCAATTGGGAAGATGCAGTCATTTGGGTCTATGCCCACAGCTGTAAGCAACTGCCCTTTGTACTTGCTCTTCAAGTGACATCCATCAACAAAGATTATTGGCCTGCAACCATTCAAGAAGCCTCTCTTGCATGCATCATAAGACCAATATAGTGATGATAGATGATCCTTTGGCTCTAGGTCATCCTTCTCCTTCACCTTTGTTGTGCAAGCTATAAATTTGCTTCCAGGGTTGCTTCTCCTCAATTCCTGGCCATAATCCCATAGCATGCTATACTGAGCTGCTTCATCTCCATTAATGATCCTCAATGCTTCTTTCCTGGCTCTGCCCAACTTCATTCTGTCTGGTAGCAACTTAAACTGTTTCTGAACTTTTCTTCCAAATGTAACCAAGTCCATCTTCTTATTGTCTCTAAATTCATCTATGAACATTTGTGTGAGATATTTAACTGTCAAGCACTTGGAGTTCCATGTTTTCTGACATGTGTGGTCTCCATTGTACTCTCTCACAACAATGCTGCCTGTTCTATTGTCTTTTGAAGCTTTAAGCTTCCAAGGACAATCAGATTGACATGATGCGTTTAACCTCTCTGCCTCATTCCTTGGTTTATAGATTTTAACTCTATTTTTGACACTGTATGTATGCAGTGAGTGCAGCCCTTAGTTCTTTCATTTCTCCAAATACCAAGCCAACCCTGAACATTGGGTTGTTGCTATCCAGCTCTGGATTGAATACTCTAAATCTGTAATTAAGCTTCTCAAGCTCTTCCTTGGACAGATTGAGGTCATCGTCATCTAATGGGTCCTCTTCGTCAAATATTTCAGCTTGCTTCTCATTATTGTCATTCAACTCTGGATCCACATTCTCAGCAAACAGATCATCATCCCCATCTTCGCAGTCAAAGTCACTCTCATAAAAGTCCGAGTCGGTCTGTGCATCTTCTGCTTCCCCTGATTCCCCCGCTTCCTCCTCCTCCCCTGTTTCCTCCTCTTCCCTCGCCTCCTCTGCATATGAACCAGAAGTCCCTTCTCCAAACTGACCAGACCTTGGCAATTTTCTAGGTAGTGTTGGGCATCTATTGAGTATGACATCGTCGCCATACAAAGTCCTTATTTTGTTTTCCTCGTCCACTATTACATCCAATGTTTTAGCTTCTTTGCTTGCAGTGACCATAGCAGCAATTGCTTCCTCAGTGTCCACACAGACAAGGCCATCCATAATATCTTTCCTTGGCAAAACCCAATACACTTTGACCAATGGATCAGTGGGATCATAATCCAACCTGGACAAACAGTACTTCACCATGCCCAATGACCATGTATCAACATGGCAGTAGTCGAAAGCATCATGTGTACATCCAATATTTGTATATGATCTGTTTGTAGTTGTACCCTGCCCTATGAATATCCCATTGTGCTCAAACTCAACTGAAAACAACTGGGTGTCTTCTCCATTTGTCACTGCACAAAGCGGAACATTTCAAAACTCAGCAACTGAATTACTTATGTATGCAATTCAACACATAAGTGGACATATGCACTGAATAAAACTGTAACTGGAGAAATATATAAGTGAAAATGGACATAGGCAGTGAAGATAACTCTAAATGAAGAGAGACATGGCAGTAAATGTACTAACATATTTGCAACTAAAGATATGTGCACCCGAACATATTAGTAATTTAAAAATGCAGTAGAAATGAACACTTGTTAAAAATGCACTCTTTCTGACAAATGCACACTTCCATAAATTAAAATCCACTCTTTTAAACTGGAATTGCAGTACACACTTCATTTTGCAGTGATCTTAAGTTCAGTTTTCTGCCCACTCTTTTAAACTGGAACTGAAATTGCAGTACACACTCTTTTGATCTGAAATTGCAATAGACATGTGCAGTTAAAAACTGAAGTTTTCATCAGCAGACATGGACTCAACACATGGACACCATTACAATGCTATAAACAGCAGTACAGAGGCATGGATTCCTATCAATAGTAGTAGACAAACTACACTTCCATATTGGTATCTTCAACGGCATCTGAATGCTAAAATCACCTCTTTAATCCCCATCAACAGCACCAGACAAACTACAACAGCAGCACATCAACTACAGAATCAAACCCACACCGATTAGGTTCCTGATTGCAGCCTTGATCCCCAAAAACCTAGTCTACCATCAATCCAAGACAGGAAACTCATACCAATCCACACAGGAAACACCTACTGTTCAGCACTAAATATGACGAACATGGATTGATCATCTGGGCCACCTAAACCTAACCAAACCCAGGCCAATTAGGTTCCCAATTGCGGTATAGAGGAAGGGATTCGGTACATACCGTACTCGGGAGGGAACTCCCCTGGTTCGCGAAGCCGCGGCTCCATCGATCGCCGGCGCCGCCACGCCCAAGACGGTGTCACCCTGGGTCGCCGTCGAGGACGAGACAGGGGAGGGGTTTTGGGAGGGGTTACGAGGGTGTCGGTTGTATATCTAAACCGTCGAGGGTGTTTTTGTTTAACTCTATTCAGCCTGGCGCGAGTGAGGACGAAAGACTGAATTTTGCGACAAGTCCGGGGGGTTTCTAGCTAAATGCAGGTTGTTGACGTGGCACTCCACGCGGACTAGTTCGGACAGATTTGTATGCGTTTGTTACGGCAGTAGAGTTCATGTACTACTTTTTTGGGGTTTTTTAGTTTTTGTATGAAACTGTTCCCACCACCACAAGTTTATGTACTAAAACATGTATTAACTCATTAGATAATCCTTACTGTTCCAGTTTCGCATGCAAAAGCAACACATGCGCTACAAGGAACATTCAAATTCTACATATCACAACAGATAGTCTGCCACGTTCGCCTGCCATGCAAGATGTTTGCATAGAGAGCATAACCACAAAATGATTACGAGATGAAAGTTAACCATCATTGCCATCTTTCCCCACTAATTATTTCGACATCTCAAAGTGAAAGGAATGGAAAAGTCATGTAGTTTGATCCTTTCATACAGCTATGCCAACTAATTAGTATGATATGCCTATGAGTGGGATGAGTTAGAAAGTTGGGTTTCTTTTTGGCCGTGGAGAGCAATCATCTGATCACGCAGATATTTCTATGCAAGAAACACATCATTTTCAAACATGACATCTGAGTCGGTTGTACCATTATCACTTTAAAATTCTCGACTTCATTTTGCCGTCGTGAAAAGGAGATAAGGAAGTTCACGATGGTGTGCTCACGGGTACCGGCCACTAGACAATGATTGAACTGAGTGGTAGCTAGAGTTAGTTCAGGTGTTGAACCCAACGTTAGCAGTCTCCATTCTTGAAGATTAATTAGGGTATGATTTGTGGATCTTGTCACTAGCTAGTGCTAGCCCAAGATTCTTTACAAGTATTTTAGTTACGTGGATGCGTGCTTACTAGCTAACCTAAAAGCTGGCTACTGCAAAGTGGCTCGATTTGTTGACATATACCGTAAGAGACCAAATTAGTTGTCTCTGCACTATGTCACCATAGGTCACTTGCATGAATGGATGGATGCAATTAGTTGGTATGCACAATATCATTTAATAAGTTTCGTTCCAGAAGATTGCATGACAATATAGCCACAACCCACTATCTAGCTCCCTTTGAATTTTGGAATCTGGCATTCTGGTTTTCAATGTATATGATTGAATGATGTGTATCGACCTGCAATTTTTTTCATACAAAGTGTGTGCATGCTTTGCATGTTGACATGGTCTTTCAAATTTTAAATGATTACAGATTTTATCACTATTTTTTGTTAAAACATATCCAAAAAAAACATAACAGAATTGTTGTTATATTATGTAAACATTTTTGAAGATAAATCTGTACATATGATTTCTGTACACCCGACCGAAATATTTTAGAGTCTATTACTGCTTTTTTTTTTGAAAAGATCAGATCTATTATAAAGTTTCACCGGAAGTACAAAGCACCTCAAACATAATAAAAAAATACATCGAGGTCCATGGACCACCGTACGACCATTGCCGCCGCCAGAACGAGCCACCGACGCGCCGCTGTCGCCGCTCCCATACCGGAGTCGGCCTGACCTTGTCGATGACAACCAGGAAGTCTTCATGTGTGTGCCCCTAAGAACCAGCGTCCCGGAGCTGCAGTCGCTGTTGAATCCTTGAATCGATTTGAAGAATCTGACACCAAATATCGCCATTGCATATGCACAACGAGAAACCCTAACCTCACCGCCTAGAGGAGCTGGCAGGAATCTACGCCGGAGCTCTGTCTAATCCGTCCCAGCAGACGAACTTGAGGAGGATCGGAGCACGGAAGACTGACTCAAAGAAGAAGCGCCGCCATTCCAAACGCTGCCCCTGCGAGAACTAAAACCCTATCTATCTACTAGCTGAAGACGAGGCACCAGAAATCCCCTCCCCGCCACCGGCCGCTAGAGCAGCAGGCGGAGGGGAGGCGAATCCACGGGCTCGCTGGCGAAGATCCAAATATCGCCGTTGCATACACACGGCGAGAAACCCTAACCTCGACGCCCCAAGGAGCTGGCAGGAATCTACATCGGAGCTCCGTCTAATCTGTCCCAGCAGACAAACTTGACGAGGATCAGAGCCCGAAAGACTGACTCGAAGAAGAAGCGTCGCCATCCGTCCTAACGCCACCCCTGCGAGAACTAATCTATCTACTAGCCGGAGACGAGGCACCAGAAATCCCCTCCCCGCCACCGGCCGCCGGAGCGGCAGGCCAAGGGGAGGCAAATCCACGGGCTCACTGGCGAAGATCGAGGGGAGGAAGGCTTTCCTGAGTCGCCTTGCGAGAGGCGAAAGAATGTTCGAAACTATTGGTGGTTACAAATGATGAAACTGGGCAAATCAACGTTTTAGAAACTATTGGTGGTTGCAAGTGTCCAAAATGCTTGTTTTTTACAGTAGAGAAAACAATCTATCTTTGATTACCTAGTTATGTTTGGTCCACATCCATCCCTTGCCGTATCAACGTTAAATATGAGAAAATGCTACTTAGATTTATAAATTGGTGCAAATGTATGGTATGAAATGGAGAATTTTGGGGTGTTTGAACAAGTAACTCGAGCGAGCAAGTTTGCATCAAACCATGATGAGTACTTACATATGGACAGTTTTGGAGCAGGCAGAGTGAGAAATGCAACATGCCAAGCCTTACGGTGCACATTATCAAGCTTTCAAGGATCATTCAGTAAAGCAGGATGCTGTGCTCACCGGTACCGGGCACTAGACAATAATTGAGTGGTAGCTAGAGTTGGTTCAAGTGTTGATCGGAAAGTTTTTTTGGTAAAGAAAAGATCTTGAACGCATTTATTTTGCGAGTACCTCGAACGGAAAGTTGGCAGGCCATTCCTGGGAGATAAATTAGCATACGATTTGTTGATCTTGTCACTAGCTACCTAATGGTACAATGCTTTACCCATACTTAAATCACTTGTGTGGATGCTTACTAAAATCCAATTACTGAAAAGTAACTCGATTTGTTAACCTGTATCATGTTAACAAATTAGTTGTCTGTGCACTATGTCACCTCAGCCCTGAGGTGACTTGCACGCATACATTAATTAGTTGGTTTATAGTTTCACTTAACTAAAAGCTTCATTCTAGTAGAGTAGTTAGCTAGGATGCGCATTAAATCGCTGTTTTGACCTTTTATATATTTAGGTTTTAGGGTTTAGGCATGTTTACTTAGAGGACTACCTAGTTATGCGGAAATCGTAAAAATATTAAGCTTTGAATAATCGCGTTGTGAATATTATATATTTTTTCTCCAAATTTGATGCTTAGGTTTCAGTCATCAATTTTTACTACAGTGTACCATAAAATTTAAGAGAATTGTTATATGATAAGGGTATATTTCAAGAAAAATCCATGTATTAGACTTTCATATATTTGATCAAAACATTTAAAATACACTGATGATTAAACTTTCGTATTTCACAAAAACCAAGTTGCACGGAGGCTGAAAGGGTCTCAATGGCGGAGGACCTCGCTTGGCTCCCACTGGCGGATGACAGGAGAGCCTTTGTCGAGGTCTAAGAGCATCTCCACTAGGGCCCCTAGGAAGCCCCCCAGGAGCACTTTTTCAGTGCCGGCGGTTGAAAAATGTTCCACTCACGCCCCCAGGACGTCAATTATCGCCGGATTTGGCGAAAACCTGGCCGGCGCTCTCACCCCAAACCCAGGATCCCAGGGGGCAGCTGGGGGAGGAGAGAGAGTGTTTTGCATGCGGTTGGGCCTGCCGTCAGCCTCCCATTCCCTCTCTCCCCACTTTTCGTCCGGGGTCCACCCACGTGCTTCTCTCTTCTCTTCTCCTTCTCTCCACCCAGGAACGGAGCAGGGCGGGCAGCGGGCGAGAGGTGCGGGGTGCAGGCCAAGGGCGAGGGGCCACGGCGGACGGTGCGGGGAGGCGGCAGATGCCCTCGACCTCCTCGTCGTCTCCTCCGGCGATGCTGTGGGCGGGCGCGGGCGGCGAGGCCTACCATGGGCGGCGAACAGAGGTGCGTAGGCGTAGGTCGCGGCCAGCGCGGACGGGGCGGCGACGAACCGAGCCAGGGCGGCGCGAGGCCCGCGAAGCACGAGGCAAACCGGCGTCGACGGGGCGGGCGCTCGAGGCGAAGTAGCTCAACGCAGAAGAGGCCTCAGCTGCCGTTCGAGTCAACGCGAGCTGGGACTCGGGGATGCGGTCGTGGATGGAGCAGGGCAAGATGGGACGGTGGCTCGACTGCGGTGGAGGCCTGGCGGTCTCGCGGGAGGCCTCGAAGGAAGTTTGGCGGCGGAGGGCGAGCAGGCCGGCGTGGCGGGACGAGCGGGCACGCACGGGACGAGCTGCAGGGGCGTGCGGGCGCGGCGAGCTGCAGGGGCGCGCGGACGCGGCGAGCAGGCCGGCGGGGGCGATATGGCAACGGCCGCGGCGAGCAGGCCGGCGTGGTGGTGGCGGTGCGGTGGAGTGAGGAAGATGAGGTGGCACACAGGAGAAGAAGAGACAGAAGTGCTGGGGTGGGGGGATGGCTGGAAGAATCTTCGTTCTCAATGTAAAAAAAATTCCGAGGCCTCCCGAGGAGGCCGAAAAAATGCCTTGTGGGGGGCACAACGGCTGGAGATGCTTTAAGCTCTCCCAATGTAAAATTTTCGCCGGGGCCTCCCCAGGAGGTCGAAAAAACGCCTTCTGAGGGGCACAACAGCTGGAGATACTCTAAGCTCTCCGGGTGTTTGGCTGCCATCGAATTTTCCTCTAGCCATTGTACACTCTCCGGTTTGGGAGGCCGAGGAAACTGCTGCAGACTCTACCACTGTGGGCCGAAAAAACTTGGAAAGCCCTTTTAATTTTCTAGGGTGTGTTGTAGCTGTGTTTGTCTAGAGAATGTTGCAGTTGTGTTCCTTAACACAGTAGAATCACCGACGTTCACATATATGCACATACACTTACTCCTATTAACACACGCACCCACACCCTATCCTTACTAGTTGACTGCCCGTGCATTGCCACGGTCTCTTCACATTTTCTAGTTGCATATATCTATATTACCTAAATAGTTCATCCCCACTATCCTATTTCTCTTGACATGTAAGCTATCCACATCATCAACCTGCCACATCAGCATTTCTTCACTAGCTTACATAAGGGACCCACCACAGATTGACCAACATACATAATGGACATGTCACCCTTCGGTTACCAGCTGTAGAGACCCACCACCGGCTCCCCAGCGTACACAAACAGCGTACAGAAGCCGAAAGAAAAATAACATACAGAATTGCAACCGTCTCTCTCCCTCGATTCAGCTAAATCCATCGACTTCCTTTTCCCTATGTACAGTCCAATGCGGCGGCTGGGATCCCATTACATATCACGCGGCAGGACCGCCAGCTCGGCTCCCCTCTGTGATTTCCCGGGGATTGCTCACCCGCAACCCCTTCTCATCGGCACCGCCACTCCCTCTCTTATCGTCAACCTCTCGATCTATCCTCCCCTCGTCTGGCGCCACCAACGACTGGGGAAGCGGCTAGCAGCAGGGCTTTTGGGGGAGGTGACACCGGCGGGGATGCGGTAGCTGGGGAGGCGAGCGACAGCTGGTGGCGGCACCTGCAACTAGGGAACCTGCTCGGTCTGGGCTTGGCGACGGCAAGGACGAGCAGCACCACCATCCCAGATGATCCAGATCGCATCTCCTCTTCCATCCGCCATCCTTCTCCACGTAAGTGTTGGTGCGAGTTCTTGGCCTTGTGGCGACCAATAGCAATCAGCAGCAAGTACGCGGATCAAGATCCGTCCAGCCACAAGCAGTTGCCAACCGGTAAAAAGTTGATTTGTTTGTGTGCAGAACCGTGTTATGCTATGCATGTCAGCCATAAATGAATCACTATATCTACAATTTCTTTTTTTGGTTATTTACCGGGAGAATTTTATTTTGATTTATAGCAGTCCAATACGTCAAGTTTGTTATGGGTTTGTTTGTTCCATGACCAAACATTAGTTTAATTCTAAAATTTCCGCAAAAAAAAGTTTAATTCTAAAAAGGATTGCATGTTCAGCCGATAGATTTTGGCATATAATTTCATGACTTACTATGTATTCGAAGTATAAATGTAAAAAGATATATGTTATAGGTAATCTCATCATTCCCGTGTCAAGAGATGGGTTCAATCAAATCCATTACATTTCGTCTCTCTAACCAAGCATCCAAATTGAACCGTTCTGTATTCCACCTAATTGTCTATTCCAAACACAGGAACGCAACTGACCGGTCAGGTGGAATGGAACATCTTTTCAACAACGTTGTCCTGCTTAATCTTTACGGTGAGCTTTACTTATCTGAATGTTGTTTTTTCATGATTGGCAAACTTGATAATTAAACATCTCTTTTTCATCAGGTCACCGTAGTAGATTATAATCGTATCTATTCCCCACTCTATATACTCCCAAGGTATGACCTTTTGAACTTTCATGTAGTTTCATTACAACAGTAGTATGCACAAGTTCAAAAATCTCAATTTTGTTTTAAAAGGTTCAAAACTCTCAAATGCACCTCGGGTAGAACTTCGTAGGTTTTGCCTGGACTTGCATTTTAGCTGTAGTATGTTGTGATCGGCAGTTGTTTCCTTGACTACACATTCAGAGTTGATTGGAATTTTTTGCCAGAGCTAACATCACTGAATCTGTTGGTGACACCACACACCGTTTGCAGTTCCTAGCTTCTCTCCTTGAAGCATGGCATCTATAGCGTGCGTGCTTAATCCCACAACCTTTTTTTCTCTCTGATAACTTTCTAAATTGCAAATTAATTTTGGTCCCTGATCATGCAATAGACGGGTAGCACTTGGACCATGGCATCTCCCTGACATTTATGTACTCCCATTTTTATTTTCAATAATTGACTGATTGATATCTTATTCTATATTTTCTATTTTAAAATTGTTGATTCAAACTTACTAGGATTCTTGATGATGTGTGGTAAGACGTCTACTACCAATCAAATTTGGAATTCTTGAGAAGGTAAGGATGTTTCTCTCATTCTTAATATTTAGAATATTTGTTACCTTTAGCTGCAACTATTTTTTACTTGCTTTACCCAGTTATATTTCTCCAATGATTTGCCAAGGTAATTCCCCTCTCTGTTATCCATGTCTCTTTACTTGCCTCCTCCACATTCATGATATAACCACTTCCCTATAAGCTTGCCTATCGTTGTATCCGCATAGGAACCCCTCGCACTGGAGTTGCGCCATCCACGCACATGAGGTGCAACAGTGCCATGGTGGCATGGCTTTGGAGCAGCTGTGTTTGCTGCCGCCATGAGAGATATTCACGCACATCCACATGTGTGCCTGACGTTCCTGCTTCTACCTGATGTGATGCGATTTTGGCACATGCAATGCTGAAGAGGCACGTGACAATTTCCATTTTCCTGTGCTTTCTTTTCCTGTTCTCTTCTTTTCATATATGTTCATTACGCTTGGTTTATTTTTGCGAAATATTACGCTTGGTTACGGCAGCGAGATATCATCTAAGGAATGATTAATCATCAAGAGGTGTAGAAGGTAAAGCAAGGAATACATCAACTGTCTTGAGTATTGGTGAGTGCTTACATCATCTTAATGCCAATGGATCTTCGCTAATAAAAAAATTTATCTCGCAATATCACCTTATGCTATTTGTACATATTGCGCTATTTTGGTATATAAAATAATATGCATGCCATAATCTGAATCGGAGAATGAACTGGGTCCAAACATATATAGAATGGCTAATGAGCATGTGAAGACATTAGGATGGAGGATGGGGTCATGAACAAAAGGTTCTAGCTACTTCAACATGCAGCTTGAATTTCCTTTCATATCTGCTGGTGGTTAAAGTTACTTCTCTTCTGCCATATCATATCCAGTAGTAAATTGTAAGCACCCATATGTGGAGAACTCACATGTGAGTTTCAGTGGTACGACTTAGGTTTAGTTTCTTGATCAAAAAAATAGATGTTACTCCTATAATTTGATAGTAATATCTTTTTATTATATTACAATGATTTCATCCTAAAGCTAAATTCATGTGGTGTTACATAATGGACCCTTCTTTACACCATACCTTCCCGCAGCAACGCGCGGGGAATCATCTAGTTAACATAATGCTATAAAACGCATTTATCGAAAAGATAGTCACATTCCCGCAAAAATAGATAGCCACATACTATTTCAAAAAACAATAAAAATCAACTTCGGTTGGTCATACGCATAGAAAGTCGTAATGCAACTAATTAGCTTTTATTAACTAAGATCTACTTGAAGCATTTAAGATTTTTGTTTTTACGCAACACAATCAGCACTGCATTTTCATCGATAGGGTGGAGAAAAACCAATCAAAGTTTAGTACAGGAAAAAGGAAATCATTGCCTATAAGCTACTTGCTATAGCAGCGAGCCAACTAAAAGGATTAGAGATAAAGTGCGTCGGCCCCCTTGCCAGGGTCGATGGCATTTGCCTGTTTAGCTCTGGTGAGCATCAGGTGATGTTTGCTCTGCATTCAGAGCCTGCTCTCTTCAGCGGTTTTTCGGAAGAGAATACTCAGGGTGAAGCCGATAGTATTGAAGGTCCTCTCATTTCTTTCTTTTGAAAGCATCCACCGATGAAGTAGAGCATAAACCAATCTTGCTTGAGCTGCTTGTTAGAGAGAGTTTTATTTGAGTCGCCGGGACCACCAATTCAGCAGGGAATTCGTGCACCCAGAAGGAATTGCTTGAGCTATGGTATAAAAAATGGTACACTGATTGTTTTGGATTTCTATAAATAAGATGCCATACTTGCATAGATGAAGAGTGTTCATCTTTAAAGGGGAAACTGAAATTCAGAACTTGCCGAAGTTCCAAGTAGCCAGTGCTCAATGCTGCAAGAACACCCATCATAATCTGAGCACTCTAACTTCATGCTTTCAAATAGGTATAACCATGGTCGTGAAAAAAAACCAGATGCTTATTTTTATGCCTTTTTACCAAGATGCCGATAGAGTATAGACTAAAATGGTTAAACATTAATAATTTTGTACTACAAATATTTCCTTTTCCTTGCCCCATGCTTGCTATTTATTTGCTTATTTTGAGCATCCAAAAAGAAAGGCTTTGCATAGCTGAAGCACTAGGGTAATTTTTTTATGAAATTTTGAAACTATCATTCTGATTTAGTAAATTTCAAATTTATGCATCGGTCATCCTCTGTTGGGCCGAAGAGGTCCTCTTTGTCCACCCGTTCGTCTTCGTTTGGACCGAAGAGCTCTCTTCATTCATACAATATCCGAAGAGTGAGCCTTCCTTCACCACCCGAAGGAAAGGGCTACTACCTACATGGCCCCATGCAAAAAACACGCCCCCCTCCTTTGATCTGGAGCTCTTCTTGCCAAACCCTCCCATCAACTGGACTGTATCGATGACAAAAATCCATTCACACAAAAAATAGCTTGAATTGTACATCATGGAGAATAAATTCTATCGATTATTCTACATCGACCGTCACAAGACTACATCGCGCTTGGTGAGAAATATTCCAATTACTCTCACACATCTACACGTCTAGATGCTGCCAACCTCATAGACGTTATCCCTCATCCTGATTCTTGTCCTGGTTGTGCACACCCTGACCCTTGCCATCCGCGAACATGAATCGGATGTTGCCAACTTCGTCAGTAATAACAATATGACAAAGTGGTAATGTTTAGGATATTGGTGGAAGCTAGATGATTACACCACAACCTCTGAAGGTAAAGTGTCATTTTGTCAAGCATACCAGAGATTGAATTGCATTTGAGGCTGGTAACAAACATCTATCGCAACATGCAAGCTACAATTTGTTCAAGCTCCATCTCCAATCCCTTGACTTAATTCCAGTACTAGCGCTAAAGCAACTGAGATATTAATTAATGATGATTGCAAAAAAAATTGGTTTAATCGGAAGAATATCTTGAGGTTAAAGGACTATAGTTGGTTAGGAAACTATAAAAACGAGGAATCACCCTATCAACAAAAATGTAATATAAATATATAAAGCAACTCTTTTGCTAGTTACTTATACCTACCATACCACCTTGCTTAAATTCATTACATAGGAGCACTAGATGCTAGTTTCCCTATTCCCTCACACCACGCATTGCAAGATGGTAAAATAGTTGAACTGGGCAAATGTGTGTAATCGCACTAGGCGAACCAGACTTACTATTGGAGAAGCAACAAAATCGGGGCTCATTAGGCCGTGTGTATATTTTTTTGGTCCTGCCTTTGCCTCTCTAGGTGCTTGTGAACATATACGATGTTCCTGTAGGGCATGTTCATCAGCCATTCTGTTCATACCTCTTGCTGTTTTACAAACTTGAAATAGCCAACAAAATCAATGTGGCTTATTTTATTGGTTGCTCCTGATCGTTATCGTGTTAGCTCATTACTTGGCCATTAATTATGTTTTCTGTCCACCCAGGGATCTGACATGATGGTGTGGATTGCCTAGAAATCTATGCTGGAGGAACATGTTGGGATGCTGGAGATGGTGGATCCGCAACTAACATTGCTGGAAATCTGATCTTGTAGAGGGCGGAGCGAGAAGACTGATGGCGTTATAATAGTGTGGCCGAGGTCAAGTGACAATAGGGTCCGCGATTGATGAAGCTTAGTACTAGTTGGCTGATTGATGAAGCTTGTAGGAAGATGATCATGCAGTTTACTCCAGGGGCCTGCCTGCCTCCACCCTGGTGGCCACTTCTTGGGTTGAAATTTTTTGTTGTTGACGACCAGCAACGGTCAGCCGGATGACTGGTGGAACATGCTACTTATCATCCAAGTTCCGCATGTAGAGACCTTTGCTTGTATTGTGCTCTTCAAGTGCTGCTAGCCCTTTCTTAGCTTGTGACTGTGAAGAAGGGAGGCCCTGAGGCCATCATGAAAAGGATTAGATTCTTGTTGGTTTAGTTAGTTGACTTTTTTAAAATTTGTGAATAACAAACAGATGAAGATAGATGATAGCTGGTGTGTTTTATTTTTGTTGTGGAACATGTTGCTTGCCAACATGCATCAGTCAGTAGTGGTATTATTTGGAGTGTGCAAATCAAGACTCTATTTCTGGATGGGTTGATTGGTGACCAAATAAAATATTGGTCTCCCCATTTGTGCTTTCTCTCTGGATGGCTGATGCATTTGCATGTGTGCTCTGTTATGTGCAAAACAAAACAAGAATGAGCTGGATGGATGGTGAAAGATTGGCTTATAAATCCGATGTCCATCAGCATCAAACAAGTGGAAACTTGAACATTAGGAAAGAAATATGAGCTGTTGCGGTAACTTACCCCGGAACAATTGAGCGTAATGCAATCCACCCTGTCTATGTCTGACATCCTAAAACAAAAGCAGGCTGATCTTGAGAATTGATTTGGTAGAAAACAGAGTATTCTTGAGGCCATTGTAGAAGCAAGTAATATTCGTGTAATTACTACAAACTGCTCCGGTTGGGTTTGTTAGTCGGGGGGAGCCGAGGCGACAACTAATCTTGTGCTTAATTACTCCTGTAAATAGTACCCTGTTGGTTCGTCTCATGCATGCAATTAATCTTGTGTTTTATTACTACCGTAAATAATACCCTATTGGTTTGTCTCCTGCATGCATGCGGCCAACGAACGAAGAGTAGGCATTCTCGTAAATAATGCCCCGTTTGTTCGTCTCCTGCATGCATGCAGCCAACGAAACGAACGAACACAAGGCTGGGCTGGGTTGGGTGAGCTCGTGGGAGGAGGAGGCTGATTACGAGGAGATTAACTGCAAGCATTTGGTCACCGAGCAACCAGGGAGGATGGTCTGGATTGCGCCACGTCAGTGATCCGCGTCACGGCCTTGCTTCTTGCTATGGACACCGCTCCTTGTTCTCTTCTAGTCTCCACCATATGCTGTTATTATCCTTTATATATACAAGAAACAGCCATTCATCCGCGTGCGGGGTGCGCGTGTGACTTACGACTTGGGCGAGAGGCGATGGTGGAGCGGATGTCCTCGTTGAGAGTGAGTCCACCCCGGCGGGCGAGGCGACGGCAACGGCAGAGAGGAAGTGGCATCAGTGCACCAGATAAAGGGTGTTATGGTGGACATGATTCAAACTAGGTGAAATATGTTTGATATTAGTGGACAAGATTCAAACTAGGTGAACTAATTTTGAATATGGTGGACATGTTTTAGTTTGGTGAACTATTTCAAAAAAAATGTGAACTAATTCCAGATTTATTGAACTATATTCATATAGTTGATCTATGTGCGAACTATATTTGAATTAAGGATTTACCAGCTCTATATAAAAAGTAGTTCCAACAAAGGAGAAATAAAAAAATAAAAGAAAGTCGAAGAGGAATTCTCAGCCTCACCAAACTTGGGACACAAAAGTAGTTCTTAACTATTAATAGAAAGTAGTTCTCAGCCTGACCAAACTTGTGACATCGAACTCTATTATGCCATAAAATTGTAGTTGCTTGTTTTACTGCCTACATATAGAAGCATCCAAACATATACAAAAACTATGGCTTATTACATAATAGACTTATCAGGTCATCTACTACATGATTACATGGACTTGTGCATGCAGTTCAAAAGCAACTTTGAAATTCTCAGTTGCCGGTCAAGAGGGCATCTTCCTTTCACCTTGTTCTGGGGAGATTTGAAAAACGTATATGCAGGTATCATTCTATACTTGGGTACATTATTCTCTTATGAAGTCACATAGAGCTATGCATGAAGAACTAGGTCATGGAGGAACTTAAGGAATTGAATGATGTGTTGCGGTAATGTGGTACTAGCTAAAGATGTTCTATGGTATACTCACTTAAAAATATGATATGATAAAGGGTGTTATAGTAACTAGATGCATCTACATTGGTTTGCTGAAAAATATAAGTTGATCATAATTAGAGAAAAGAAGATCCAAACTCCACTTTGTGGACCATAGCTACATGTGGAGAACTTAAAAGGACTGTTTTATAAGTATGAAAAACTTGCACTTCTGCACATGGCAGTTAAGACTTTTTGGATAGAAAAAGCAATTCGAATTCAATCCAGCTTGCAAAAGCTTTGCGTGTTCACAGCTAAAAACAAAGAAGGACAGTCTGACGGGAAAGCATAATCTCAAGTAAGAATTATATCTCAAATGAAAATATCTGCCGGTATCACAAGTCACCGTCGTCCTAGCTGTACAATGCAAACTAGTACATAAATAGAAGAAGTGTGGTATAGCTAGAGCAAATAGCACCTAGGGCAGTGTTTCAAGTATAAACAACAAAATCTGACAACATAACTTTTATTCCCAGTAAGGATAACAAAACAACGACTGTCTATAGTATAAAACAAGTGGCAAATTTTTGCATCATGCCTCCACAACCATTCGCAGTCATCAATGAACAACCGGGCTCTCATGGGTCATCAGTTGCATGGGCACCGGCCATGTATGCCGCGATCAGCAAACAAGGAAACCAAGGGGGCCACACTAATGACGGGAGAAAGAGTTGAACTTGAGGTACTCCACCCCATAAGAGATCATGGGACATATGTTCATAAAAGAAGGCATGAAGGAACCTCATATCAAATGAAGTATTTGAAGAATCAAGAATAAATAAAATTACTACTACACATTATTATGGTTGAAAATGCATTACCTTTACATTTCATTCTAGATGTGCATCCCACCTGAATGAATATGCTTCCAGCGGATATGCGCAATCTTTGGCCAGGTTTCTCCATCAGGTGCACGACAGCTGTTCTCCAGGAATTCACAATCCACTATACATATGCTCTGGAGGGACGGTGGTAGATGTGGTAGAGGTGATATGTTGTGACAGTCTATAATTCGGAGATCCGTCAGGCTGGAGAAGCACTTCAGATTTTTTGGTAGGGACCTCATTTCACATTCATTAAATTGCAATCGCACAACAGGTGTGAAGTTTGCAGGTTCTTCAAATGAAATTGATGGCTCCTCGCTCCATTCAATATCGAGTTGTGGGGAGGTTGTAAAACCTCCCCAAAAATTGTGAGATGAACTCGGTGGTGAGACAGGGAACATTGTGTAAAATTAGAAGATGAAGTTGCAGGGAAAGCAATCCTTTAAGAAAGCACAAATCTGCAGAGATAAAAGTGATAATAATTCAAGGGATGTTAGACTACCAAACGACAAGGTTGTTGTGCTTCTGCAACCCCGTATGTAAATAGCTCTCACTTGTGGCTAGTCACCACCAAAGAAATCAGCCCAAAGCACACATCTCCACACACAGAGCTCCTCGAGTGATAACGGCATAATTTATGCTCCACTTCCAACTGCAAAGTAGGATAGGAATCCAACATAAGACACCTATGAAAGGTAGCAGCTCGTATCACCCCTAATGATCGGAGATACCAGCATTCTTTGATTCTCAGGTTATAAAGCTTTGTCAAATGTTGGAGGACCTCTTGTGACATGAGTGTTGTTAAAGTCATAACCTTTGATAAGCTTAATCTTTTCAGTAAAGTGAGACCATCAAGGCAAATAGCTAATGCTCCATCTGTAATATTGCATGAAGAAAGAGTAAGTTCACAAAGTCTTGATGGTAGAACCAGCGGCAACTCTGTTGTTCCTGCATAGATTAGTCTTATCCTCTCCTTGTGGCAACATATCCATGCCTTGATGATATCCTCTTTTACACATAATATTTCACCTGGCCATCTTCCAATAGCACTTCCAATGGTTTGAAGATCTGATGATGTACCAACATCAATCAATGGGATCAACTGCTGAAATGATGAATGTTCAGAGGACAACACCTTCCAAAAAAATGTTGGTCCTTGAGATACCTCATATATAGAAGCAAGTTGTGATTCCACATGGTCAGTCCTCTTGATGTTCTCACGTTGACCATGTTGTCCCAGCTCATAGTTGGAAATAAAGGTAAGCAGTGGACATTTTTTTATTTTTAACTCTTAATACTAGTTGGAAGACAAGGCAATATCTTCAGGTTTGGGACATTCTCGAGGACAAGTGAACGTCAATTCCTAAAGAGGTCGATATTAGATCGCAATCATCAATGAACAACCGGGCTCTCATGGGCCATCAGTTGCATGGGCACCAGCCACGTATGCCGCGATCAGCAAACTAGGAAACCAAGGGGACCACAGCAATGACGGGATAAAGAGTTGAACTTGAGGTACTCCACCCCGTAAGAGATTGTGGGACAGTTGTTCACAAAAGAACGCATGAAGGGAACCTCATATCAAACAAAGTATTTGAAGCATCAAGAATAAATAAAATTACTACTACACATTATTATGGTTGAAAATGCATTACCTTTACATTTCATTCTTGATGTGAATCCTACCTGAATGAATATCCTTCCAACAGATATGCGCAATCTTTGGCCAGCTTTCTCCATCAGGTGCACGATAGCTCTTCTCCAGGAGTTCACAATCCACTATACGTATACACTAGAGTGAGGGTGGCAAATCTGGTAGAGATGATATGTTGTGACAGTCTATAATTCGGAGATCCGTCAGGCTAGAAAAGCACTTCAGATTTGTTGGTAGGGACCTCATTTCACATTCATTAAACTACTGTCTTTCTTAGGCACAATAATAACCGAAATGGCACAAGGGCTTAAGCTTTCACATACATGTCCATTGTCAATGAGGTGTTGTACTTGCCTTTGGATTTCTTTTGTCTCGTTCGGGTTGATGTGGTAGGGAGGTAGCTCATCGGGGAAAACATCAGCATATCAATAAATGAGACAACACTAAAGGTAGATGGTGAGAATTGTTAGTCCTTGCAGCTTCATCCTTGCATACTAGGACATAGTGCATGACACTAGATGGGTTCTCGCACACTTTTCTTATCTCTCATTTGGTGGCTAAGAGAACTAGGTTTTTCTTGTCACTCATCATGGAGGCACTCATTTCTGGCTTGTGGCGCTCACTCTCTTTTGGGTGGGTCACTCTCTCACTATTCTCTCCATGATGTGTAGAAGCTTGTTTGCTGGCGATCACTTGGCTAGGCGACATGGGTCGTAGCATGTACTCCTTTCCCTTCATCTTGAAGCTATATTGATTTGTTCTCCCATTGTGGATGACGCCGCGGTCAAATTGTCATGGTCGTCCAAGTAGGAGGTGGCAAACGGACATGGGAACCACATCACACTCCAAGGTGTCTTCATAGTCGCCGATCTTGAAGGATACTTGCACCATGTGCTCCACTTGAATAGTGCAGGCGTCGCTAAGCCATTGGACCTTGTAGGGGCGAGGATGCTTCATCTTGATTAATTGTAGCTTGGAACATAGCTCTTCACTTGCCAAACTGTGACAACTTCCTCCATCGATGACGACCTTGACGGAATGACCGTTGATGCTTGTTTTGGTGTGGAAGAAGTGCCAACGTTGGTCTTCCTCTTGTTGGTGTTGAAGCGTCAAGACCTTGGAGACAACAAGAGCAGGGTTCGAATCATTGTCACAAAAGATTTGATCGTCTTCATGTTCATTCACTTGCCGGTGCATGGCCACATGTTCAAGGGATTCCATTTCTCCGTCACTCATAGAGTCATAGGTGTCGTCGTCGTTGGCGATCATGGTGCAAAAGTTGATGTACTCGAATGTCTTGTGGCCTCGGCCTCCACATGTGAAGCATTTGATGGAACTCGTCTTGACGGTCTCATCGGTTGGAGTAGATGATGAATCTCTCGGCTTGAAGTTGCTCGTGGTAAATGCAACACAAGGACACATGACTTATGGCTAGTTCCCCGAGAGCCAACAGAGGTGGAATCAAGCCACAAAAAATCATCGACTCTAACCTAGACATGGACAATTACTAGACACTAGAGAATGTGAAGTAAAATTATTTAGTCCTTTCATATCAAATTTTATACCCAAGACAGTAACACACCAAGATACATTGAATTCATACCAAAACCCAAAAAATAGCACATACCAAGATTGTGGTGGCCAGAAGACCACCACCAGAGACAACATGACCATATAACTAAACCCACAACCATTGGCTCGATCATCGGCACCAAGTAGAGATGGGACAGTGGTCTCACATAGCTGTACCAAAAGAACATGGCTCGGGTGCTGCCAGGTGGCACTCAGATCCTGGTGGAGGTCATCGGTGGCAAGCTGCTCTGTATGCACAGCCCATCGTCGGTACTTGGTTCTTGTACCCAGAAGTAAGTACCATTTAGGTAATTAGCTATAGTTCTTATCAGCAACAGAAAGCACATTACTAGCACTTGGTAAAAGATAAAGTAGAGAATACCGCTTCTTATCCTATCCTATCAAACAAGACCAAGAATTAACTAGTTCTAACAATACACAACATCACTACACCAATAGGTAAGCAATTTATTTTATTTGATACTCATTAAAAAGTAAAAATCCCAACACAAGGAACCTATCAAAACTAAACATTGACCATTACCAAACCCTATAGTATGCAGCGCAAAAAAGGGCCCAGCACAGAACTACAAGAGACCGATCTCATCAATAAGAAAGATTATCACAATCACAGAAGAACACCACAACACAATAGGGAAGCATTTTGTTCTATTTTATCCATGTGAAGGCAAAGTAATCCAGATTAAGGGAAGATCAGACCACAACATGCAGAGTCACCTGTATTTCAAGTCTTCAGAAAAGATGTCTTACCCCACTGCTGTTGTGCTATCTTTCGACATGCTCATTTTGACATCGCCGTCACACCCAACACTTGAACCAAGAAAACTAGCGCCTGAATATTTGAGAAATGCAATTAGCCAATCACAAGACACATGATAATTCACAAAGAGCAAAAAAACTATAATTCATAAGAGCTACAATTATATCTCCTCCGTCCTAAAATAGTTGAGCTCGGAGGTGCCCTGCGACTACGCCCTTGACCTCTCCGAGCTCAGCACTCCCGCCAGTCTGGAGGACCTGGACGCCCACTTCGACACTGAGGAGATTTGGCAGGCGGTTAAGCGACTCCCCATGCACAAAGCCCCGGCCCTGATGGCTTCACAGCCGATTCTTGCGCGCGTGCTAGCCCATCTCCAGCAGGACTTCGTCAACATCTTCCGCCAGCTCTACGAGCTGTGAGGCCGCGGCTTCAACTGCCTTAACCATGCACTACTCAACCTACTCCCCAAGCGTGCGGACGCACATGCCTTAGGCGACTTCAGCCCCATAAGCCTCATCCACATGGTCACCAAGATCTTTCTGCCGCTGTGTCTCGCACCAAAGCTCAACTCCCTCATCAGCACGAGCCAGAATGCCTTCATCCTAGAACGCAGCCCACACGACAATTTCATCGTCGTGCGCGAGTCTGCCCAACTGCTACATCAGCTCAGCACCCCACGCGTGCTCTTGATACTGGATCTGGCACGTGCCTTTGACTCGGTCAAGTGGCCATTCATGTTCGATGCCCTTTGCCAATACGGCTTCGGCACCAGGTTTCTAGATTGGCTGGCCATGTTATTCTTCTCAGCAAGCACTAAGGTGCTCATCAACAGAGAACCAGGCCTAGCAATTTCGCACAGATGTGGGTTTCGCCAGGACGATCCACTATCTCGTCAGCTCTTTGTGCTCGTGATTGACACGCTAGGACGTCTACTCCACCGTGCCACGGAGCTGGGTGTTCTACAACATCTGCACCCCTTCCGCCCGATGCCATCGGTCTCCCTCTACGCGGACGACATGATCCTCTTTTGTCACCCCACCTTGAGCGATGTCACTGTTGGGGAACGCAGTAATTTCAAAAAATTTCCTACGCACACACAGGACCATGGTGATGGCATAGCAACGAGAGGGGAGAGTGTTGTCTACGCACTCGTGAGACCGTAAGAGGAAGCGATCACAACGTAGAGGAAGTAGTCGTACTTTCTCCTCGCGATCCTGCCGATCCCAGCGCCGTTACTCCGGCACCTCCGAGTCGATGATGACGAGAGGAAGTAGTCACGTTCTCCTCACGATCCAGCCGATCACAGCGCCGTTACTCGGCGCCTCCGAGTTCTTGGCACACGCTCAGCTCGATGACGCCCACGGGCTTCGATCCAGCAAAGCTCCGGGGAGGGGAGTTCCGTCAGCACGACGGCGTGGTGACGATCTTGATGTTTCACCGTCGCAGGGCTTCGCCTAAGGACCGCTACGATATGACCGAGGTGGAATATGGTGGAGGGGGCACCGCACGGCTAAGGAACGATCTCAAGGATCAACTTGTGTGTTCTAGGGTGCCCCCTCCCCGTATATAAAGGAGGGAGGGAGGAGGTGGCCGCCCAAGGGGAGGCGCGCAAGGAGGGAAACCTACTCCAAGTAGGTTTCCTCTCTTTTCCTTATCTTATTTGGAGGGGAAGGAAAGAGTACTAGTAGTTTAGGAAGTAGTACTAGTAGTAGGAATAGGAAGAGGGAAGGAGAAAGGAAAGGGGGGCCCTCCCCAATTCGGATTGGGCTTGGGGCGCCCCTCCCTGCTCCTTCTCCCTTCTTCCTACATGGGCCCAATAAGGCCCATATACCTCCCGGGGTTCCGGTAACCTCCCGAGCTCCAAACTTCTCCGGAACCTTTCCGGTGTCCAAATATATCCGTCCAATATATCAATCTTTATGTCTCGACCATTTCGAGACTCCTCGTCATGTCCGTGATCATATCCGGGACTCGAACAACCTTCGGTACATCAAAATACACAAACTCATAATATAACCGCCATCGAAACCTTAAGCGTGCGGACCCTACGGTTCGAGAACAATGTAGACATGACCGAGACACATCTCCGGTCAATAACCAATAGCGGGACCTGGATGCCCATATTGGTTCCTACATATTCTACGAAGATCTTTATCGGTCAGACCGCATAACAACATACGTTGTTCCTTTTGTCATCGGTATGTTACTTGCCCGAGATTCGATCGTCGGTATCCAATACCTAGTTCAATCTCGTTACCGGCAAGTCTCTTTACTCGTTTCCGTAATACACCATCTCACAACTAACTCATTAGTTGCAATGCTTGCAAGGCTTATGTGATGTGTATTACCGAGAAGGCCCAGAGATACCTCTCCGACAATCGGAGTGACAAAACCTAATCTCGAAATACGCCAACCCAACAAGTACCTTTGGAGACACCTGTAGTACTCCTTTATAATCACCCGATTACGTTGTGACGTTTGGTAGTACCCAAAGTGTTCCTCCGGTAAACGGAGTTGCATAATCTCATAGTTATAGGAACATGTATAAGTCATGAAGAAAGCAATAGCAACATACTAAACGATCAAGTGCTAGGCTAACGGAATGGGTCATGTCAATCAGATCATTCTCCTAATGATGTGATCCCGTTAATCAAATGACAACTCATGTCTATGGTTAGGAAACATAACCATCTTTGATTAACGAGCTAGTCAAGTAGAGGCATACTAGTGACACTCTGTTTGTCTATGTATTCACACATGTATTATGTTTCCGGTTAATACAATTCTAGCATGAATAATAAACATTTATCATGATATAAGGAAATAAATAATAACTTTATTATTGCCTCTAGGGCATATTTCCTTCAGTCTCCCACTTGCACTAGAGTCAATAATCTAGTTTACTCAAGAATGATTCTAACACCCATGGAGTCTTGGTGCTGATCATGTTTTGCTCGTGGCAGAGGCTTATTCAACGGGTCCGCAATGTTCAGCTCCGTATATACTTTGCAAATCTCTATGTCTCCCACTGGGACTTGGTCCCGACTGGAATTGAAGCGTATCTTGATATGCTTGGTCCTCTTGTGAAATCTGGATTCCTTTGCCAAGGCAATTGCACCAAAGATTGTCACAGAAGATCTTCATTGGTCCCGATGCACTAGGTATAACACCTAGATCGGAAATGAACTCTTTCATCCAGACTCCTTCATTTGCTGCTTCAAGCAGCTATGTACTCCGCTTCACATGTAGATCCCGCTTCTGACGCTTTGTTTAGAACTGCACCAACCGACAGCTCCACCGTTTAACAAAAACACGTATCCGGTTTGCGATTTAGAATCGTCCGGATCGATGTCAAAGCTTGCATCGACGTAACCATTTACGACTAGCTCTTTGTCACCTCCATATACGAGAAACATATCCTTAGTCCTTTTCGTGTATTTCAGGATGTTCTTGACCGCTGTCCGATGATCCACTCTGGATTACTTTGGTACCTTCCTGCCAAGCTTATCGCTAAGCATACGTCAGTGTCTGGTACACAGACATTGCATACATGATAGAGCCTATGGCTGAAGCATAGGGAACATCTTTCATTTTCTCTCTATCTTCTGCTTTGTGGTCGGGCATTGAGTCCGACTCAATTTCACACCTTATGTCTGGTAAAAACCTTTCTTTGCACGATCCATTTTGAACTTCTTCAAAACTTTATCAAGGTATGTGCTTTGTGAAAGTCCAATTAAGCGTCTTGATCTATCTCTATAGATCTTGATGCCCAATATGTAAGTAGCTTCACCAAGGTCTTTCATCGAAAAACTCTTGTTCAAGTATCCCTTTATGCTATCCAGAAATTCTATATCATTTCCGATCAATAATATGTCATCTACATATAATATCAGAAATGCTGCTGAGCTCCCACTCACTTTCTTGTAAATACAGGCTTCTCCATAAGTCTCAGATAAACCCAAATGCTTTGATCACACTATCAAAGCGTTTATTCCAACTCCGAGATGCTTGCACCAGTCCATAAATGGATCGCTGGAGCTTGCACACTTTGTTAGCTCCCTTTGGATCGATAAAACCTTACGTTGCATCATATACAACTCTTCTTCCGAAACCCATTCAGGAATGCGGTCTTTACATCAATTTGCCAAATTACATAATCATAAAATGCGGAAATTGCTAACATGATTCGGACAGACTTAAGCATCGCTACGGGAGAGAAGTTCTCATCGTATTCAATCCCTTGAACTTGACGAAAACCCTTTGAGACAAGTCGAGCTTTGTATACAGCAATATTACCGTCGTGTCGGTCTTCTTCTTGAAGATCCACTTGTTTTCTATTGCTTGCCGACCCTCGGGCAAGTCAACCAAAGTCCATACTTTGTTTTCATACATGGATCCTATCTCGGATTTCATGGCCTCAAGCCATTTTGCGGAATCTGGGCTCACCATCGCTTCTTCAAAGTTCAGAGGTTCATCATGATCTAGTAGCATGACTTCCGAGAACAGGATTGCCGTACCACTGCAGTGCGGATTTTATTCTGGTTGATCTACGAGGTTCTGTAGTAACTTGATCTGAAGTTTCATGATCAACATCATCAACTTCCTCACTATTTGGTGTAGATGTCGCAGAAACTGGTTTCTGTGATAAACTACTTTCCAATAAGGGAGAAGGTACAGTTACCTCATCAAGTTCTACTTTCCTCCCACTCACTTCTTTCGAGAGAAACTCCTTCTCTAGAAAGGATCCATTCTTAGCAACAAATGTCTTGCCTTCGGATCTGTGATAGAAGGTGTACCCAACTGTCTCCTTTGGGTATCCTATGAAGACACATTTCTCCGATTTAGGTTCGAGCTTATCAGGTTGAAGCTTTTTCACATAAGCATCGCATCCCCAAACTTTAAGAAACGACAACTTTGGTTTCTTGCTAAACCACAGTTCATAAGGTGTCGTCTCAACGGATTTTGACGGTGTTCTATTCAGCGTGAATGCGGCCGTCTCAAGAGCATAACCCCAAAACGATAGCGGTAAATCTGTAAGAGACATCATAGATCGCACCATATCTAGTAAAGTGCGATTACGACGTTCGGACACACCATTGCGCTGTGGTGTTCCGGGTGGCGTGAGTTGCGAAAACTATTCCGCATTGTTTCAAATGTAGACCAAACTCGTAACTCAAATATTCGCCTCCACGATCAGATCGAAGAAACTTTATTTTCTTATTACGATGATTTTCAACTTCACTCTGAAATTCTTTGAACTTTTCAAATGTCTCAGACTTATGTTTCATTAAGAAGATATACCCATATCTGCTTAAATCATCTGTGAAGGTGAGAAAATAACGATATCCGCCACGAGCCTCAATATTTATTGGACCACATACATCTGTATGTATGATTTCCAACAAATCTGATGCTCTCTCCATAGTACCGGAGAACGGTGTTTTAGTCATCTTGCCCATGAGGCACGGTTCAGAAGTGCCAAGTGATTCATAATCAAGTGACTCCAAAAGTCCATCAAGATGGAGTTTCTTCATGCGCTTTACACCGATATGACCTAAACGGCAATGCCACAAATAAGTCGCACTATCATTATCAACTCTGCATCTTTTGGTTTCAACATTATGAATATGTGTATCACTACTACCGAGATCCATTAAAAATAGACCACTCTTTAAGGGTGCATGACCATAAAAGATATTATTCATATAAATAGAACAACCTTTATTCTCCGATTTAAATGAATAACCGTCTCGCATCAAACAAGATCCAGATATAATGTTCATGCTTAACGCTGGCACCAAATAACAATTATTTAGGTCTAAAACTAATCCCGAAGGTAGATGTAGAGGTAGCGTGCCGACCGCGATCACATCGACTTTGGAACCATTTCCCACGCCAAGCATCGTCACCTCGCCCTTTGCGGTGTTCGCTTAATCTGTAGTCCCTGCTTCGAGTTGCAAATATTAGCAATGTAACCAGTATCAAATACCTGTGTACTACTGCGAGCTCTAGTAAGGTACACATCAGTAACATGTATATCACATATACCTTTGTTCACCTTGCCATCCTTCTTATCCGCCAAATACTTGGGGCAGTTCCGCTTCCAGTGACCAGTCTGCTTGCAGTGAAAGCACTCAGTTTCAGGTTTAGGTCCAGACTTGGGTTTCTTCACTTGAGCAGCAACTTGTTTGCTGTTCTTCTTGAAGTTCCCCTTCTTCTTCCCTTTGCCTTTCTTCTTGAAACTAGTGGTCTTATTGACCATCAACACTTGATGCTCCTTCTTGATTTCTACCTCCGCAGCTTTTAGCATTGCGAAGAGCTCAGGCATAGTCTTTACTAACCCTTGCATATTATAGTTCATCACGAAGCCTTTGTAGCTTGGTGGCAGTGATTGAAGAATTCTGTCAATGACACAATCATCCGGAAGATCAACTCCCAGTTGAGTCAAGTGATTGTAATACCGGACATTCTGAGTATGTGCTCACCGATGCACCCATTCTCCTCCATTTTGCAGCTATAGAACTTATTGGAGACTTCATATCTCTCAATCCGGGCATTCTGTTGAAATATCAACTTCAACTCTTGGAACATCTCATATGCTCCACGACTTTCAAAACGTCGTTGAAGACCCGGTTCTAAGCCGTAAAGCATGGCACACTGAACTATAGAGTAGTCATCAGCTTTGCTCGCCAGACGTTCTTAACGCCGTCGGTTGCATCAAGAAGAGTCTGGCACCTAGCGGTGCATCCAGACGTAACTCTTACGTGCAGCAATGAGGATAATCCTCAGGTTACGGACCCAGTCCGTGTAATTGCTACCATCATCTTTCAACTTTTCTTTCTCAAGGAACGCATTAAAATTAAACGGAACAACAACACGAGCCATCTATCTACAAACAGACATAGACAAGCAAGATACTATCAGGTACTAAGTTCATGATAAATTTAAGTTCAATTAATCATATTACTTAAGAACTCCCACTTAGATAGACATCTCTCTAGTCATCTAAGTGATCACGTGATCCAAATCAACTAAACCATAACCGATCATCACGTGAGATGGAGTAGTTTTCAATGGTGAACATCTTATGTTGATCATATCTACTATATGATTCACGCCGACCTTTCGGTCTCCGTGTTCCGAGGCCATATCTGCATATGCTAGGCTCGTCAAGTATAACCTGAGTATTCTGCGTGTGCAAAACTGGCTTGCACCCGTTGTAGATGGACGTAGAGCTTATCACACCCGATCATCACGTGGTGTCTCGGCACGACGAACTTTGGCAACGGTGCATACTCAGGGAGAACACTACTTGATAATTTTAGTGAGAGATCATCTTAAAATGCTACCTTCAATCAAGCAAAATAAGATGCATAAAGGATAAACATCACATGCAATCAATATAAGTGATATGATATGGCCATCATCATCTTGCGCTTGTGATCTCCATCTCCGAAGCACCGTCATGATCACCATCGTCACCGGTAGCGACACCTTGATCTCCATCGTAGCATCGTTGTCGTTTCGCCATCTATTGCTTCTATGACTATCGCTACCGCTTAGTGATAAAGTAAAGCAATTACAGGCGTTGCATTTCATACAATAAGCGACAACCATATGGCTCTGCCGATTGCCGATAACTCGGTTACAAAACATGATCATCTCATACAATAAAATATAGCATCACGTCTTGACCATATCACATCACAACATGCCCTGCAAAAACAAGTTAGACGTCCTCTACTTTGTTGTTGCAAGTTTTACGTGGCTGCTACGGGCTGAGCAAGAACCGTTCTTACCTACGCATCAAAACCACAACGATACTTCGTCAAATAGACTCCGTTTAACCTTCTCAAGGACCGGGCGTAGCCACTCGGTTCAACTAAAGTGAGAGAGACAGACACCCGCCAGCCACCTTTAAGCACGAATGCTCGTGAACGGTGAAACCAGTCTCGGCGTAAGCGTCACGCGTAATGTCGGTCCGGCCGCTTCATCTCACAATACCGCTGAACCAAAGTATGACATGCTGGTAGGTAGTATGACTTGTATCGCCCACAACTCACTTGTGTTCT
Organism: Aegilops bicornis; assembly: GCA_021605145.1. Taxonomy (NCBI): domain Eukaryota; kingdom Viridiplantae; phylum Streptophyta; class Magnoliopsida; order Poales; family Poaceae; genus Aegilops; species Aegilops bicornis. Next base: position 864,496,007 of record CM038670.1, on the reverse strand, counting down.
ACTCGTGCATATGACATCAACGCATAAAACCTGGCTCGGATGCCACTGTTGGGGAACGCAGTAATTTTAAAAAATTTCCTACGCACACACAGGACCATGGTGATGGCATAGCAACGAGAGGGGAGAGTGTTGTCTACGTACCCTCGTAGACCGTACGCGGACGCGATCACAACGTAGAGGAAGTAGTCGTACTTTCTCCTCGCGATCCTGCCGATCCCAGCGCCGTTACTCCGGCACCTCCGAGTCGATGATGACGTAGAGGAAGTAGTCATACGTTCTCCTCACGATCCAGCCGATCACAGCACCGTTACTCCGGCGCCTCCGAGTTCTTGGCACACGTTCAGCTCGATGACGCTCCACGGGCTTCGATCCAGCAAAGCTCCGGGGAGGGGAGTTCCGTCAGCACGACGGCGTGGTGACGATCTTGATGTTTCACCGTCGCTGGGCTTCGCCTAAGCACCGCTACAATATGACCGAGGTGGAATATGGTGGAGGGGGCACCAGACACGGCTAAGGAACGATCTCAAGGATCAACTTGTGTGTTCTAGGTGCCCCCTCCCGTGATATAAAGGAGGGAGGGAGGAGGTGGCCGCCCAAGGGGGCGCGCAAGGAGGGGAAACCTACTCCAAGTAGGTTTCCCTCTCTTTCCTTATCTTATTTGGAGGGAAGGAAAGAGTACTAGTAGTTTAGGAAGTAGTACTAGTAGTAGGAATAGGAAGAGGGGAAGGAGAAAGGAAGGGGCGGCCCCCTCCCCAGTCGGATTGGGCTTGAAGCGCGCCTCCCTTGCTCCTTCTCCTTCTTCCTACATGGGCCCAATAAGGCCCATATACCTCCCGGGGGTTCGGTAACCTCCGGAGCTCCAAACTTCTCCGGAACCTTTCCGGTGTCCAAATATATCCGTCCAATATATCAATCTTTATGTCTCGACCATTTCGAGACTCCTCGTCATGTCCGTGATCATATCCGGGACTCGAACAACCTTGGTACATCAAAATACACAAACTCATAATATAACCGTCATCGAAACCTTAAGCGTCACGGACCCTACGGTTCGAGAACAATGTAGACATGACCGAGACACATCTCCGGTCAATAACCAATAGCGGGACCTGGATGCCCATATTGGTTCCTACATATTCTACGAAGATCTTTATCGGTCAGACCGCATAACAACATACGTTGTTCCTTTTGTCATCGGTATGTTACTTGCCCGAGATTCGATCGACGGTATCCAATACCTAGATCAATCTCGTTACCGGCAAGTCTCTTTACTCGTTTCCGTAATACACCATCTCACAACTAACTCATTAGTTGCAATGCTTGCAAGGCTTATGTGATGTGTATTACCGAGAAGGCCCAGAGATACCTCTCCGACAATCGGAGTGACAAAACCTAATCTCGAAATACGCCAACCCAACAAGTACCTTTGGAGACACCTGTAGTACTCCTTTATAATCACCCGATTACGTTGTGACGTTTGGTAGTACCCAAAGTGTTCCTCCGTAAACGGAGTTGCATAATCTCATAGTTATAGGAACATGTATAAGTCATGAAGAAAGCAATAGCAACATACTAAACGATCAAGTGCTAGGCTAACGGAATGGGTCATGTCAATCAGATCATTCTCCTAATGATGTGATCCCGTTAATCAAATGACAACTCATGTCTATGGTTAGGAAACATAACCATCTTTGATTAACGAGCTAGTCAAGTAGAGGCATACTAGTGACACTCTGTTTGTCTATGTATTCACACATGTATTATGTTTCCGGTTAATACAATTCTAGCATGAATAATAAACATTTATCATGATATAAGGAAATAAATAATAACTTTATTATTGCCTCTAGGGCATATTTCCTTCAGTCACCGCCGTCAGGAGCATCCTGCAGCTATTTGGGCTCGCCTCTGGGCTCCAGGTTAACTTCACGAAGAGCATGGCCACCTTGATTTGCAGAAGCGCAGATGAGGCCGCACCTGTTGTCGACTTGCTAGGTTGCCCCATTGTCAAGCTGCCTATAACCTACCTGGGCATCCCTCTGAAGTTGTGTGCCCAACTACAGCCCGTCGTAGATGAAACCGCCCATATGCTCCCCTGTTGGAAATCACACCTCATGAACAAGGTCGGCCGACTCGCGTTCATGAAGCTTGTCCTTAGCGTGATCCCGATTCACCAGCTGCTTGCTTAGCGCCCCCAAGAAGACCATCAAAGCGCTCGAGAAGATCTAGCGAGGCTTTCTCTGGGTCGGGCGCGCGGAGGCAAACGGCGGGCACAACCACGTCAAGTGGCAAAGGGTTGCCCGCCTGATCTCCCTGCGTGGCCTGGGAGTCCGCGACCTCGCGCGCACCAGCCTCGCGCTGCTGACATGGTGGCCATGGTTCAGCTGCACGAACACCACCAGAGCCTAGCGGGCCTCGACCAAATATTCTTTGCTGAGGAGCGTGCATTCTTCTTCGCCTCCACCACTATGCATCTTGGGAATGGCACTGAGGCCCTGTTCCGGGACGACTATTGGATTGCTAGACGGTCTATCCGCGAGATCGCTCCACTCCTATACGAGTGCATCCCCAAGCATCATTGCAAGATCAAGACAGTTGCAGAAGGGTTGGGCGCCAATCGATGGGCGCGGGACATCCAGGGCACAGTCGTCATCCACGAGATCGGAATACCTCCAAATCTGGCACATGATCGATGGCATGACCCTCTCTGCAGAGCCAGATCGCCTCATCTAGAAATAGATGGCAAATGGCGTCTGCTCCACCAAATCAGCTTACACCACCACCTTCGCCGGGTCCACAACTTGCGCCCCCTGGAAACTCACTTGGAGAAACTAGGCGCCGTCGCGCGCCCGATTCTTCCACTGGCTTGCCCACCTCGACAGATGCTGGACTGCAGACTGCCTTGCTCGTTGTGGGATGCAACACCCCGCGCGATGCCCCCTCTGTGACCAGGCACTTGAGACCATGCACCACCTCATCCTCGCCCGCCGTTCACCCGGCAAACTCGGCATGAAGCACTGAGCTGGCTTTAGATGTTAGGCCTTGGTGCAAGGTCTGTTTGGTATTCAGCTCGGACAATCGGCACCCCTTCACCAAGTGGTTCGGAGTAGCGGCAGATATTGTAAAGATGATGGCTTCAGACTTACAGATGTATTATTTTGCAAGGTCTTTGTGAATAATTAATAAAATGGTTACATGCATTGTCCATATGCATAGGCCGGGGTCATCCTCCTTTTCAAAAAGAAGATAATGCGGCATGCTAAAAGCTTTAACATGCCATGAGTAAATAGCCCACGAATCTAAGAATGATGCAATCTTGTTAAAGGATACATTTGGATTATTCTTAAAACAATTACCAGCATATATAATCATGATGCATCGATGGCATGAAGAGAAATGCTGGGGATGCTCCAACAGTCGAAGAGCTCGTCTTGGCCCTGAGGAATCATGATCATTTTTCTCTACTTTGTACATGGAAGTGGCAATGCAGTACGGATCTAAATATTGATAGTTGATGGACCTAGCTAGCCGGCGCCCGTGCGCTCGTTCGTCGGATTGAGCACACTTTCCTTTTAAAGAAAGGAAATCAACAGGTCCTCTTCTATTGCTTCAAAAAGAAAAGCGTCAGGTCCATGTGCTCACGCTATATATCCCACCTATATTTATTAGGGGATCAAAAACTTTAAAAAGTCATAACTTTTGATTTTGAGTGTCAAAATTCAGATTCGTTTTCACCGTTATGTTTCTCGCGACGAGTTCTTCAAAACTAGATCCTATATGAGTAGGTTACGACGAACTTTTTTTCTCGAGCAACTTTGTGTACTACAGAGGCAACTTTAATGCTATAAAAAAGCAACTCCTATTTTCCCCTAGTATGACTACCTATTAGCAAAGGATCCTTCTAAGTTGGTTACCATGACTACCAATTGACTAGCTTCACCTATAAGTCGCCTACCATAAAGACAACTCCAACGCAGATCACCAAATCGCCCCAAATGTCGGGATCGACCTCTCTAGACACTTTCAACTATCCAATGACGGTCACCGAATTTGTTTGAACAAGTTCGTACGTCCGAAATCCTCCAAGCCGGACAAGGAGGGGGCGTTCTCAGGGCCCCTCGGCGTCGATTGCTCCCTTCGACATCAAGCCGGATCCCATCACCTCGCATTTGACAAGAGGAGGCCCCCGCGATGGACAAAGAGTCCACACTACAAATGGAGATGCCAACCCAATGTTCAACCTCCGACCGCTGTTTGACGATGCCCTCTCCGCCCTCCCGAGCAAACACGACGTCCAAAACTAGATGCCGCGTAAAAGAGGAGACGTCGTCCCCACTGCGGCAACATTTTTTGTTGTAACAAAGAGGTGGCAAAAACAACTTCGAATATTGATAAATGCAACCACATATAGAAAAGACTAAGTTCACCCAACAGAGCCCATTGGGGGTAGAAAAGAAAAACAACTATGTGACTTATATGCACTGGAGTTGTACTTAAAAAAGCCAGCATGTTTTGGGGTGTTTTTGTGCAACTCCAATGCGTTCACTAGACAACTCTTGTGTACTCTCAGTCTGACATGGTATCCAGATAAAGCGGTCACATATAGAAAAGACTAAGTTCACCAGACAACTCTTGTGTAGTCCAGGCCTGAACAACTCCACTGTTTTTGTTAGGCAACTAGGCACTAGCAGAGGACAAAACACACGCGCACGCACGCGTGAGCGCGCACACACACATATTCATGTGCCACATATCTCCAGCTAGGAAACTTAACCAGTTCCACCCACTCCCCTCTACGGTCGCACCAAGCGTTCCCACCCGAGGAGAGAAAAATCTTGACTCCACCTCTATGACCCAAACTTAATTACATGTATCTTAAAACTTTAGATATTTACCAAATAATGTTCTTGGTAAATGTTTATGTTCGTGAGGATTGGGCAACTGGATACATGGTTTTAAGCAAACTATTTGTTGATTGTGGGCAACTGGATACTTTGTTTTAGGCAACTGTATGGTTGATTGTGGGCAACTGGATATCTTTTTTGAGGGCAACTTTGGGTGCGAAGGAGGCAACTATCGTGCTATAGGGAAGCAACTTCTTCTCTTTGGCCTAGTAGGACTGCCTATTAGGTTTGTTTGCGTAAAACCAAAAAAAATCACACAAAACATAAGGTCCCTTTAGTGCTACAAACAAAACAACTTCACTGCACTATGTGTACCTGTGAATTTTACTAACATTATCCCAACTCGCCTATCATGGTTGCTCATTTGCATATTGTTTGATAGTTAGTTGCCTACAATTGATGTTCAGTTGCCTATAAATATTGTAAATTGCCTACCATTGATGCCTAGTTGCCTACTATTGGTAATTAGTTCCTATCATTGCTGCTCAGTTGCCTAACTTTGCAAAAATAGTTGCCTACAATATTGTGACGTGGTTTATCATTGTTTTTCTAAGTTGCCTGCAAACACTCTAAAGTTGCCAAAATTGACCACTAAGTTGCCTATTATTGTTAGCAATAGCAGACACAAGAGTATGAATGGTAGACGACTTCATAGTATTATAGGCAGTTTAGAAATAACAACATACAAGCATGAACAATATGCAACTTAGAAGTGCCGGTGAGGAAGTTAGGAGAATGTTAGAAAAAATTAAATTAGGATGGAAAGTGTAGTGAAGTTGCCTATTTTTAGCACTAAAATTGTCTCTCGTAGAAAGAAAGTTGCTTATAAAGGTGATATGATGTTGTCTACCTCTGTTCAAAGTTATTCTCTATTACTAGTTAGTTGCTCATTGTTGGTAATTAGTTACTTTAAATTGGAGTGGAGTTGATTCTGTTTAGCACTAAAGTTGTCTCATCTAGCGTTTAAGTTGCTTTCTGAAAGAAATAAAAAATATCAAAAACATATTCCTGTGGGTTTAGATTTGAAGAGCTCGTCACGACCTGGCAAGCCAACACCCGTGTGCTCAATAGCGTTAGCGGGCAGACTTCCCTAGAAAAGGAAAGCACACAGATCTCATACCACCCATCCCCACATAGTTCAAAATTTGAAATCATGATAGATGATTTAGATCCCACAATTTTTTTCCAATAGTGTAGGCAACTTAGGTCTCTTGATGGACAACTTTCATAGTATTGTAGGAAATTGAAGATCACTCGTAGGCAACTTCGTAGTGAAAGGGCAACCTGGTTTCTGGGATAGACAACTTAGAAGCCATGTTAGACAAGTTTCCACTCTACGATAAGAAACTTTCACAATATGGTAGGCAACTAAACAGGCCAAAACTTCTTTTCCGATGTATACAACTTAGAAATCATAGTGACCACGTATTACACTGTTGCACACAACTAACTAGGTGGCTACAGGTGAAGTTAGTTATACACACGGTGCAATTCATCTAGCATCAGAGTTGCTCATGTTTAGCACTAAAGTTGCTTCATCTAGCATCAAAGTTGCTTTTAAAAAAAAATTCATCAATACATATTCATATGGGATCTAGTTTTGAAGAGCTCGTCACGAGGAACCTAGCGGTGAAAACGGTTCTTCATTCTGACACTCGGTTCAAAAGTTGTAGCTTTAAAAAAATTAAAACGGAATAAATAGGTGACGTCGGCACATGCAGGCGCATAAGTATTCTTTACACTACCTATTGGATAACGCTATTGTTACACACAGCGAACGACTTTTGTCGCCTAGCACATGCGCCAGAAATAACCAAATAGCGCAGGTGCACTTTGCAGTATTTAGGTTGATAGTTTTGTCATTTTATCCACTTTGTGTGTTGTGCTTTTGTCGGAGTCATTTCAACTTCGACAGCTTCAGCCTTTGAAGCTATCTAAGTGTAGTGCACTACTACCATGGTATCTACCTTACAGGATACAAATAGCACTTGCTAAAATATACTGTCTAGCACCCTATTGTCTATTACAATCTGCTATCGGCATAGCTACCATGTGAATTTATTTTGTTTTTTTCTTGAATACGCACAAACATGCGTCTCGTTCATTATAGATGGAAGGGAAATACTCCCGGAGGCGTGCGTCTGTATAAAATATTTACAGTTAGGCTTTGCCCAACTCCATCCAGCTCACACACCTAGCTACTCCGGAGCCACCCACGGTAAGCCCTCCGTTTGCCGGATCAGGCCAGCCCTCTCCCACCAGCTTCCCTCCTCGCTTATCTGTCTGATGCAGGCCACCATAGAAGGTGTTGCTCCGTTGAAAACGACGTCATTGCGATGCTTCTAAATCATCCACATGCCAAGTAGACACTTAGCGCGCGTGGGCTTCTTGTGCTGGCAGCCTCCCTCCTGCCTGAGTGCCCACGCTTCCAGTGATTCACCCGGCCTAGGAGCGAAGCTTTGTCTGCCTGTTCTCTTGACAAACCAGTGCCAAATCTGTCGTGCAAAGGTACAGTTGATAAGTAGATGTTGAATGGACTCCTCCTCTTGATCGCAAAGTGGGCATGCATCTTGGTGTGGCAGTCCTCGTCGTGCGAGTCTCTCCGATGTCCAGAAGCGATCCTTAAAGGTGAGCCAGGCATAGAACCTGCATTTGAGAGGGGCTTTCGATTGCCAAGTGAATGCCGCCGTCGGCGAGGTCTCTAAGCCCATAAATCTTACACCGTAGGCGGAGTGCGCCGAGAACTGTCCATGTTGTTCCCAGGCCCAGCGCACCGTGTCCTCGGAGTCCTCAGTGAGCTGGACCGTAGATACCTTGTGCCATAGCCGGAGGAACTCCTCGAGCTCGCCAGCTGTGAGGTCCGGCCCAATGTCCCTGGCCCAGGTATGATTGGATGTCGCTGCAAGAACCGTCCGAGTTCTCCTCGCCCGCCTCGAGACCCTCCCATATACTGCCGGAGCAATCTCACATATTCGCTGCCCCTCAAGCCACCTTTCCTCCCAGAATAGAGCAGTTCTACCATTCCTAACTACGACATGGGGTGCAACACAGTACAGGGCCATGGATTCCTTCGGCACGGGCATGTGGAATTCTGCCCACGGCTTGGACCTGTCCAACCTTTGCAACCATGGCCATCTGGCCCGCAGAGCTTTGTTGAGCTAGTGTAAGTTAGGGATGCAGAGCCACCTGCCCATTTGGGCGTACACACCAGGTCCCAGGCCACTGTGCAGTTCCCACCATTTTCCCTCTTGTTTACCGCACCACAAGAAACCTCGACAGATTTTGATGAGGGCCGTTAGCGTCTTCGGGGGCAGGTCTAGTGCAAGCATCGAGTGGATCGGGATGGAGTATAGCACAGAAGTGATTAGAATGAGCCGACCGCTCTTGGGCATCATGGCTGCCTTCCAGTGCGGCAGGCAACGTGCCAGTAAATCCACCATCCTTTGAAGCTGCACAGCTGTTTGCTTCCGCAGGGTTAGTGGCAAACCCAGGTACGTGCAAGGGAAACCCCTTGCTGGGAAGCCCAGAGTCTCACAAACCATGTCAATCTCCTCCTGGGAGCACCGGATTGGAATGACGGCACTCTTGCTCATGTTTACTTTCAGCCCCGACGCCTTCCCAAATAGATGTAGCACTGCTCCACACGTGCGTGTTTCCACCTCCGTTGGCTTGAAGAAGACCATGACGTCATCCGCGAACATGGACACTCTCGATTTCATTCCACTTCTGGAGAGGGGCGCAAGTAAGTTCCTGTGTGCTGCAAACTTGAAGAGGCCATGCAGTGGTTCCATGCATAGAATGAAGATCATGGGCGACAAAGGCGCTCCTTGTCGCAGCCCCTGACAGCCCAGGATTGGCCTTCCGGGTATGCCATTCGTCATGATTCTGGTGGAGGAGGTGGCCAACAACCCACATATCCACGCAATCCATCTCTGTCCGAACCCCATCCTTCTCAGCACCTCCAGGACAAAGGGCCATTATATCGAATCGAAAGCTTTCGAAATGTCCAGCTTGAGCATCACCGATGGGTTTTTGAGTGCATGCAGTCTCCTTGCCGTACCTTGAACAAGCATGAAGTTGCCATGGAGGGATCGTCCTCGAACAAAAGCACTTTGCTGTTGGCCCACAAGCTTTGGGAGGTCATCCACCAGGCGCGTTGCGAGGGTTTTGTCAAAGATCTTGATCGCACCATGCACAAGACTGACTGGCCTGAAGTCTTTGATGTTGACAGCTCCTTCCTTCTTCGGTAGAAGCGAGACGATGGCTTTTTTGATCGTAGCCAGGCCTCTCATGTCGCCCTTATGGAAGAGGTCAAACGCACTCATGAAATCATCCTTAATTGTGTTCCAGCATGCCGCAAAGAACCGGCCAGTGAACCCGTCCGGCCCGGCGCCATTGTCCAGGGGCATCGACTTGATCGTTTTTTCCACCTCCTCCGTCGTGAACGGGACCTCAAGGTGTGCTAGGTCAAGCGTCGGGAGCTCCAGGACATCCAGATTGATCGTGTGCTGCCTTTCAGGCGCCGAGCCCAGCAAGCTCGTGTAGCGGCATATGTATCAGTAGAAACTTATAATTGTACAAAATGCTCACCCAGCTTTATTGAAAGCTTCCACGAGAACATTAACTAGATGGCACTATAATTTTAGGCTATAAAACTTATCACTTGTAGTAGTAGCAGCATATGTATCAGTAGAAACTAGTGCTTGTGATGCTAGTGCCAACTAATTAATATATTAAGTTGATGCTATTACTGTCTAGGAAGGAATATGAACTCCAACCACTAAGTGTCCAGATTCAGATACTTGTTAACAACTGGTAGCTCAGGTACCTGTTGTACTAACACGGACTAGTCTGGAAAATTTGTTGCAGGAAGTCTGTATGTCTCTGGAAAGGAAATCCAGAAGTGAGATGACTGCGCAGCTGCTCTTCTTATGGGTGGCAGCAGTGGGACACTTCATTGCAAAAGAGGTTATGCTCCTCAAGGGGCACCTTTGTCTTATTTATCTGCTGGTTCTCCTTGCGTCATTGCAAATTTCTGGGACGTCTCGGAAAAAGATATCGATCGATTTAGTAAAGCATTGCTCAATTCATGGTTGCAAGATAATTTTAAGAATTGCCATAAATGTTGCCGCCCACTAACACCAGGGTTTGAGCCCACGACCATTGCTACTGCAAAGTATAATGGTAGGACGCAAAGATGAAAAGTTACACGACGAGGTCAGAAACAGCAACAAACATCAGAGATAGATGGCAGTAGTAATTGCTGTAGTTGCGGGCACAGGCGGATAGCTTGGCATATAAGTGAAGCTAGGCGTGCATGCAGGCTTGCACTTATGATCGGCGCATCTCCTGTTTGTTATGGCGTGCCTACTATCATCCGGAAGAAGTAATGGTCTGTCTGCGCTTTAATGGGAGATCATTGGTTATTTGCTGCTGCAGTTCTGGGCCTTGAGCCATCGATTCGAGCCGCACGGCATTGCACAAGCTCAATCAAATGTGGCATGCTTATGCTGCTGTCGTTTGCAGTTAGCAGCTGCAGAACTAACAAGATCCTGTCCATTCTTATGTGATTTAGTGCTGTGCCACACCAAAGGGTACGTACCTACGACCTGTGCTTCAAAATGTAATTCTAAGCACAACTGTTGCGGCAAATAATTCCAGGGCAGGATTCTATCTCTCGCTAGCAAAAACGACTCAGTGATACGGGGTGGAGAGTGGAGACCGGCAACCCAAAAAAACCTAAAACACGCACATGCTCCGCACGACAGACAAATGCTGATGCTGCGCGCTGGGATTCGTGACAATGATCCAATAGTCACTAAATATTCGACCTGAAGCCTGCAAATCAAGATTTCGACAGATCTTTAGCAAATATGTAGATATAAAATTGGAAACAATAAGGCTATTTCAAGATAGCCAAAAATATCTCAAATCACACACTCAAACAACAATCAAAACATCCACTTGACAAATAACAATTCAGTTTCAGAAGTAATTGATAGGTTTCTCTTGCATAATACGAAGTCTAAAAAAAAGAGGAATACTAAGCAGTAATTCAACGAAACGGTGCCTAGCTAACTAGATGCTTGTCTTCTCTACTCAAAAGCCCACTGGTTCTCCCTGCGGATCTCGGCCTCCTCCTCGGGTGTGAAGTCATTCTTGATGTTGAAAGTCTTGCGGATCTCCTCGGAGTCTTTCCCTTCATCATGTCAGCAACGGTCTGGCAAGTAAGGTCGAGCAATCCCTTGATGTTGAGGTAGTTTGCAGCGAGGATGAGGTCGAAGAGGGTGGCCTGGTCGACCTTGACGAACTCGGCGTCAAAGCTCTTGAGGTCCTCGGCGGGGGCGGCGGCTGCAGTAGAGGCGGAGGAGCCGGCGTCGGCTTGGACGTGCTTCTTGCAGTACTCGATGACCTTGGAGAGGATCTTGGAGTCGACGTTGTGGAGCGGGATGCCGTTGTCGGCGCAGTCGTCCTCGATCATATGGCGGATGGTCTGCGACTCCATGGCGACCGCCTCCTCGACCTGAAATTCGTCGTCGTCCGAGCTCTTGAGCGTGATCATCTTCTTCTCGCCTTCCTCGGCCGCCATGGATCGATCGGAGTATTGGGAGGCGAAACGAAACCCTAGTTATTAGTAGCAAAAAGACGCGGCGGCGGAAGAGCGAACGAGCTTCTTTGCGTGCGTGTTGGGCAGGCTAGGGTAGGGTGGGAACCGGGGAATTTATTGGGGCTGCTGAGGTGGTGCCTTAGGGTGGACTCGGGGTCGTATTCATCTTCGCTAGGAGTTGGGCCCGGCCTCCTCTAGTAGTCCGTTTCCATCTTGGCTATGGAGTACGTAGATCACGGAGTCAGCCCGTGGGACGGAGCTGCGCGCGTGGTCACGGCCAAGTGCCGCAGCGCGTCATACTCATATCTGGAGCCATCGCGGATGCCCGCTTCGTCGCCGCGTGTGGAGAAGCCGACGCAGTCCGCGGCAGCCGCACGAGGAGGGCCACGGCCAGGAGTGTTTGCGGTGTCCTTCTGCTGCTGCTGCCGCTGCTGCTTTAATCAATCAATTTTTCTTTTGCGGGAAGTCATAGGGATTTTATTCCAAGATAATAGAGTTACAATCCTCAGCTACTAAATCACTGGCACACGGAGGAGCTTGCCCCAGCCAGCATGCTGTGCTATCTCCACACCGTCCAAAGTTCGCTAAGCAATCTGCAACCCTATTTTGAAAACGAGAAATTTTTACAGGAACAAAAACCCTATTACTTAAGAGAAATTTAATTTCCTGGATCATATGACCGAAAGCTGATCTATCCATGGATGCATCAGATATAGCATTAAGTGCGGGAGCACAGTCTGATTGTATGATGATCGTTAAGTTGGAGTGCTCCACTGTCAGTTTAATTCCTTCTAATATAGCCTGTAGCTCCGCTTCGAAAGCATCGTTGCAATGGAATAACTTTCGGTACGCAGCAAAGATTACATCACCGATTGCGTTCCTCAAGATCATACCCGAACCAGCCGAGCCATCCGTAGCTTGAAATGATCCGTCCACTGACAGCGCCACCGCACCTATCACAGGGGGTGGCCAAGGCTCACGATGCATGGGGTTTGTACTGCCCTCTTTCTCGACAACAGTTTCAATGAACACCGGAGACTTGCCCTTGATTATCTCCTCCACCCCACGTGAAATCTGACTGAACGTATTATAGTAGCTGAGAAGAAATGAGCATGATACCTCTGGTGGTGCTATGGGCTTACCATGTACCAGCTCATTCCGGAGGTGCCAAACTCTCCATAAGACCATGATAACTCTGCTCCTGATAGACTCATGTGTTTCTGCAAGGAGGTGAAACAGCCATTCCTTCCCTGTCCATTTTATCAATGATCTATTCGGCAGAGGCCAATGATTCAGCATTAAGTCCCAGAGATTAGCAGCATTTGGGCAGGATATGAGCGCATGAAATGATGATTCCTGCTTCTGATCACATAGTCTGCAATACCCACTCAGCTCGAAATGCCTTCTTCTCTTTTCAGCATCCGTTGACAGGGCGCCAGAGGCCACTTGCCAAGCAAAGTTCTTGAGTTTTGGTGGAACCGCAGCGTTCCACACTAAACGCCATAGAGATCTATCTCCTGATGGGTGATTGATGGAGGAACCTGGACAATACTGTTCATAATGGTCCGCCATCGCCACATGGTAAGCACTTTTAACTGTCAGCATGCCAGATTTCTCCCAAGGCCAAGAAATAGTCCTCTCGTTGCCTCATAGAAGTTCTGATTTTGAGGATGGAGTCCACATCCGGCTGCCAAAAGTGTCGCTGTACCAGATCCACCTTCCAGTTACTCCGATCATCTATGAAATCACTTACTCTGTTAAGGCGACAGTTTCTCTTGGGAGTAATGGGTGTATATGGCGGTCCACGTGGGATCCATGGGTCCCTCCACACGCGAATATCAGCACCATTGCCAACACGCCATAACATGCCTTTCTTTACTAGTTCCAGGCCATACTCTATTCCTTTCCATACTGCCGAGGAGTTTCCCGAAAACACTGTATCGACCAAGCTACCATTGGGACAGTATTTAGCTCGAAGGAGCCTAGCACATAGAGAATCCGGTGTCATCAAGAGACGCCAAGCTTGCTTAGCAAGCAACGCCTGGTTATAAGCCCTCATATCTCAGAAACCGAGACCTCCTTTCGATTTGGGTAAAATTAGCTTATCCCAAGCAGTCCATGCCATTTTCCGCCTGCCATTCTCCACCCCCCACCAATATTGTCTCATCATTTTTGTTAGATCATCGCACACAGAGAAAGGGAGTTTAAAAATGCTCATGACATAAACTGGGATGGCTTGTGCAACAGACTTGATTAAAACTTCTTTGCTGGCTTGTGATGAATACCTTTCGCTCCAGCCAATTAACCTCTTGCTCAATCTGGATTATAGTGACTCAAACTGGCCCTTATGCATACGACCTTCCGGTACAGGGAGGCCAAGGTACTTGGGTTCAAACTCTTGTTGAGTGACTTGCAGAATATCTTTCACTTCTTCAACCACCAGAGGAGGGCAACTGTCGGCAAACAGGATGGAACACTTTGAAGGATTGATAAGTTGGCCGGTAGCTGAGGCATATGTGTTCAAAACATCCCTGACAATCACCGCTTGATCCGAGGCAGCCCGAAAAAAGAGCAAGGAGTCATCCGCAAACAATAAGTGTGAAATAGCCGGAGCACCCCGGCAGATTTTTATACCTTCAAGACCTCTTTCTTGTACAGCATCATGTAAAAGAGCGGATAAAGCATCAGCAACAAAAAGAAACAGGAAGGGCGATAATGGGTCACCTTGACGCAGACCGCGAGAAGGTGAAAACTGTTCTAGAGATTTTCCATTAAACTTTACCGCAAACTTTACCGAGCGCACACACTCCATGACCTGGGTGACCCATTCTCTTGCAAATCCCCACTTCAAAAGAGCACGCTCCAGGAAAACCCAATCAACACGGTCGTAGGCTTTGGAGAGATCCAGCTTGTATGCACAAAAATTATTGCCTCCAACACTGGATTGTATATGGTGTAAACATTCAAAGGCAATGATGGAATTATCCGAAATAAGCCTTCCCGGGATGAACGCACTTTGATTTTCAGATATGAGCTCTGTAAGGAGTGGTCGAAGACGATTTACCATGCACTTTGAGACTATCTTGTAGATCACATTACATAGAGAAATAGGGCGAAAATCCTTTAGGGATGAGGGGTGTTGAACCTTGGGTATTAACACAATAGATGTGTCGTTTACACCGTCAGGCATCATCCCAGTCATAAAAAACTGTTGTACCGCCTTCACAATTTCCTCTTTCAGCACTCCCCAATTCCTTTGATAGAACCGTGCAGGAAACCCATCAGGCCCGGGTGCCTTCAATGGGCCAATTTGAAAGAGCGCATCCGAGATCTCTTTCTCTGAAACAGGTGCCAGCAACCTTTCGTTCATTGCATCTGTAACCTTGGGCGTTATCATATCTAACAAAGCATCCGAAACTAAGGTAGGATCCTTAGTATACACCTCCTGGAAATAAGAGGCTGCCATGTGTTCCATCTCTGTTGGAACCGAGCACCATGAACCATCCATTCTCTGAAGCCTTCTTATATTGTTCCTCCTCGCACGCCACACTGCCTGACGATGAAAGTATTGGGTATTGCGGTCCACATCCTTCAGCCAGGCGATGCGACTGCGTTGGAGCCACGTGTTTTCCAATCAATTTTAGGTCAACCAATCAATTTTGTTGTGTGCCTTCTTCAGGGTACATTACAGATTTTCCAAAGTTGCCATGGTTTTCAGAAAACTAAATTTTCCATCTCACCAGAATTTCGCCATTTCAACTAAATTTGCCATATGTTTCTGTTTTTGCTGCTGCTGTAATCAATCGGTGAACCAATCATTTTTTATCTGCTATGCTTGTGTCTTCTTCAGGGTACATTACACATTTCCTAATTTGGCATGTTTCATAGAACTAAATTTGCCTTCTCAACTAAATTCGCCATGTGTTCTGGAGAACTGAATCCCTAGAAAAAAACTCTTAATTATCCATGTAATTATTACAGATTCTTAAAGTTTTCATGTTCCCAGACATAGAAATATGATCTTTAATTCACGGCAAAATGTGAAAAAACAACAGAATCATGTTTGGGGATCATGATAATCATGATTTTCTACCCATGGCAAACTTAGAAGTTTTTCTAAATTTTCACATGGAAAATTCATAACATCTTTTGTCTCCCATACATGGCAAATTTAGATCTTTTTGCAGCACTTCCATGGCAAGCTTTAGGATTTTTTTTCTCACTTAACCATGGCAAATTTGCTTTTTGAAACATTGCAAATTTAGTTTATGGACCATGGCAAATACTTTAATTTCATAGTTACCATTGTAGTAGACAAATGATTGCCCTCATGTTTTGTAAAAAGAAAAATTAGTCGGGATTATTAAGCAATTCTATTTATTTGACATATCATCCACTTATGATGATTTGTCACGGGAACTTAGATTTTCACCATGGCAAAACAAAAATGTTACAATGGCAAATTTTAAATTTTGGACCATGCCAAATTTATTTTTTGTAGCATGGCTTTGTACTTGGTGGACCATGGTTAATAATTTTCCATGGTAAATTTTTTTGTGCATAGCAAAAAAAAATTGGAACGCGTCATATTTGTTACCATGCAAAAAAGTGTGGAACATGGAAATTTTGTTTCAAAAACCATGGAAAGTTCTTTTTTTATCACAACAAACTTTTATTTTGGCCATGGAAAAAAATTGTTACCATGATTTTTTTTATACATATTTGGACCGTGGCAATTTTACTTTTTGTACTATGGCTTTATACTTGGTGGACCATGGTGAATACATTTCAGAACATGGTCATTTATCTTTCCCTCATAATAAAGCACAGATTGACTCCGTGTGTTCACCGTCACAATACGCTTCTTCCCGTAATTTTACGTTTTCAATTTGAATTTAAAACATATACGCGAGGTGGTACTAAAACCGTTTCGTTCGTTTCTTACCCCCGATTTTACGAAACAGCCCATCGAGAAAAAGGCCAAGCAAATGAAACAGCCCATGAGCCGTCCTCTGTCACCCACGTGGGGCCCTGGTGCCCACCTTTTCTTTAAAAAAAGGATGATTTAGGCCCTGTTATGGTAATAATAGTCCCACCTCGCTACTTCGCACCCAATACCATCAACGTTTATACGTCGCCGGCGTTGCAAGTCAACAAGCAGAGGAACCCCGTTAAACATTTTCAAAATCCTCAAAAACCTAACAGAAAAAAAGTTACAGGGCTTTTAATATCTAGAGTGGAAAAAATCGAAAAAAATTCAAACTGTGGTCAAACAATGGTCAAACCATGGTCAAACTGATTATTCTAGAATATTAGTGTTACTAAATAATTTATTCAGTTATTTTGAATTTTGGTCAAATCTGGTCAACCTGTGGTCAAAACATGGTCAAAACATGGTCAAACCATGGTCAAACTAATTATTCTAGAATATTAGTGTTACTAAATAATTTGTTCAGTTATTTTGAATTTTGGTCAAATCTGGTCAAACTGTGGTCAAACTATGGTCAAACTATGGTCAAACCATGGTCAAACTAATTATTCAAAATAACTATTTTTCTAAATAATTATTGTTTTTGAAAACAATAGTTTGAAACTCAAACAGTAAAATGTGTCAATTCATGCTCAAGCAAAATTCCCGAGGGTTAATAGGATTGACATCTTACTATTGTCAGGAAAACAACAAGTGCAGACTTGGAAACGAGGGAGAATAGAATCCGGAAGTTAAGCGTGCTCAGGCTGGGGGAGTGGGAGGATGGGTGACCGTTCGGGAAGTTAGGTGATTTGGAATGATGAGGATGATTAGAGAAGAGGATAAATTGAGCAGTGATGAGGGGGGACTAAAGGAGGGAGGTATTAGTACCGACCCTTTAGTCCCGGTTCACCAACCGGGACTAAAGGCCCTTACCAACCGGGACAACATGCCCTTTTTCTACTAGTGAAGTAATATTCATGTAATTACTACAAACTGCTCCGGTTGGGTTTGTTAGTCGGGGGAGCCGAGGCGACAACTAATCTTGTGCTTAATTACTCCTGTAAATAATACCCTGTTGGTTCGTCTCATGCATGCAATTAATCTTGTGTTTTATTACTACCGTAAATAATACCCTATTGGTTTGTCTCCTGCATGCATACGGCCAACGAACGAAGAGTAGGCATTCTCGTAAATAATGCCCCGTTTGTTCGTCTCCTGCATGCTGCAGCCAACGAAACGAATGAACACAAGGCTGGGCTGGGTTGGGTGAGCTCGTGGGAGGAGGAGGCTGATTACGAGGAGATTAACTGCAAGCATTTGGTCACCGAGCAACCAGGGAGGATGGTCTGGATTGCGCCACGTCAGTGATCCGTGTCACGGCCTTGCCTCTTGCTATGGACACCGCTCCTTGTTCTCTTCTAGTCTCCACCATATGTCGTTGTTATCCTTTATATATACAAGAAACAGCCATTCATCCGCGTGTGGGGTGCGCGTGTGACTTACAACTTGGGCGAGAGGCGATGGCGGAGAGGATGTCCTCGTTGAGAGTGAGTCCACCCCGGCGGGCGAGGCGGCGGCGGCGGCAACGGCGGAGAGGATGTGGCATCAGCGCACCAGATAAAGGGTGTTATGGTGGACATGATTCAAACTAGGTGAAATATGTTTGAAATTAGTGGACAAGATTCAAACTAGGTGAACTAATTTTGAATATGGTGGACATGTTTTAGTTTGGTGAACTATTTCAAAAAAATGTGAACTAATTCCAGATTTATTGAACTATATTCATATAGTTGATCTATGTGCGAACTATATTTGAATTAAGGATTTACCAGCTCTATATAAAAAGTAGTTCCAACAAAGGAGAAATAAAAAAATAAAAGAAAGTCGAAGAGGAATTCTCAACCTCACCAAACTTGGGACACAAAAGTAGTTCTTAATTGTTGACATGGATTTTGACGAAGATAAAATAAAATGCATAAACCACATAAAATATAAGTGCAAAACGACAAAAATTGGTTTTATGATGAAAAGAATCAATTAAAAAAAATATAATCAACCGCTCAATCGACGATCGACAAAAATAGGCATATTATATGTTCGAACGTTGATAATGCACACATTAAACCAACAATTATGAGATATGACAAAATAAATAAATATTCATAAAGTTCTGTCATGTATGTACGCGCATCGTCGCCGACGGATATTGATCGAAAATTTCACTGTCAAAGACGACACCAATATTGTCGAAGCATGGTTCAATATCTTCCTCCATCAAAATATCGTCGTATATTAATGGATGCACACAAAATATAATTTGATAGAGAAAGCCAATAATAAGGTCGATTAATGGAACTTCAAAAAAATGATTCATTGGGTAAAAAGTGCACATGTACATACACGTATAGGATGTATGTACGTAACATGGCCTATATAATCAGATACATAATGGAAATTTTCCTTTTCCTCTTGGTCCATGCATAGAAATGCATGTACGTACGTGTATTAAGGCTTCCTAACTAAATCAAGAGGCCATAGGTACGCGAAAACGAAAGAAAACTGTGCTGCATGTGTTAGAGCTTAATCAAATAATTAGGCTCAATGGGCCCACAGCCTACACGTTGTAGAAAAACTTGGCTTAACTAAGCCCATAATGGCTGATGGGACCTTGCCGGTTAATTAGCAATAAAGAAATAAGAGAAAGGAAAGGAGCAGACCACGTTCCCACGATCTCACGATCCCACGTACACAGAACGTGGGCAGGCGAGCGCGGCAGCGATCCAAAAATCAGCGCTAACTCCAGCCTTCCCTATAAATACCTCCTCGCTCAGCATACACAAGGTCGGCCCTTCATTCATCTCTTCCCATTTGCTGCTGCTAGAGAACACACACATACGAACTCACAAAAGAAACGAAGAGAAAGAGGCAGGCGTGCTGCTTCCTGTTGGTTTGAAGGTGAGACTCATGGCTCTCTTCTAGCCCCTGGTGTGGCCATTGTGGTACAGACCAGGAAGCTTTCTTCTTCTTCCTCTCCCAAAATTCTTGTCCTTAGTCCAGCCATTGCGATACAAGCTAAGGAGTGTGTTACATTCATCTTAAACTTTTGTCTTTGGTTCGGCCATTGCGGTACAAACCAAGGAATTGATGTTATATCCATTCCAAATATTTTGCCTTCGGTTCGGACATCACGGCACAAATTAAGAAGCATGTTTCATCTCCCTAAAATCATTGACTCTAACCTAGACATGGACAATTACTAGACACTAGAGAATGTGCAGTAAAATTATTTAGTCCTTTCATATCAAATTTTATACCCAAGACAGTAATACACCAAGATACATTGAATTCATACCAAAACCCAAAAAATAGCACATACCAAGATTGTGGTGGATAGAAGACCACCACCAGAGTCAACATGACCATATAACTAAACCCACAACCATTGGCTCGATCATCGGCACCAAGTAGAGATGGACAGTGGTCTCACATAGCTGTACCAAAAAACATGGCTCGGGTGCTGCCAGGTGGCACTCAGGTCCTGGTGGAGGTCATCGGTGGCAAGTTGTTCTGTATGCACGGCCCATCGTCGGTACTTGGTTCTTGTACCCAGAAGTAAGTACCATTTAGGTAATTAGCTATAGTTCTTATCAGCAACAGAAAGCACATCACTAGCACTTGGTAAAAGATAAAGTAGAGAATACCGCTTCTTATCCTATCCTATCAAACAAGATCAAGAGTTAACTAGTTCTAACAATACACAGCATCACTACACCAATAGGTAAGCAATTTATTTTATTTGATGCTCATTAAAAAGTAAAAATCCCAACACAAGGAACCTATCAAAACTAAACATTGACCATTACCAAACCCTATAGTATGCAGCGCAAGAAAGGGCCCAGCACAGAACTACAAGAGACCGATCTCATCAATAAGAAAGATTATCACAATCACAGAAGAACACCACAACACAATAGGCAAGCATTTTGTTCTATTTTATCCATGTGAAGGCAAAGTAATCCAGATTAAGGGAAGATCAGACCACAACATGCAGAGTCACATGTATTTCAAGTCTTCAGAAAAGATGTCTTACCCCACTACTGTTGTGCTATCTTTCGACATGCTCATTTTGACATCGCCGTCACACCCAACACTTGAACCAAGAAAACTAGTGCCTGAATATTTGAGAAATGCAATTAGCCAATCACAAGACACATGATAATTCACAAAGAGCAAAAAAACTATAATGCATAAGAGCTACATTTATATCTCCTCCGTCCTAAAATAGTTGAGCTCGGAGGTGCCCCGCGACTACGCCTTTGACCTCTCTGAGCTCAGCACTCCCGTCAGCCTGGAGGACCTGGACGCCCACTTCGACACTGAGGAGATTTGGCAGGCGGTTAAGCAAATCCCCATGCACAAAGCCCCGGCCCTGACGGCTTCACAGCCGATTCTTGCGCGCGTGCTAGCCCATCTCCAGCAGGACTTCGTCGACATCTTCCGCCAGCTCTACGAGCTGTGAGGCCGCGGCTTCAGCTGCCTTAACCATGCACTACTCAACCTACTCCCCAAGCGTGCGGACGCACGCGCCTTAGGCGACTTCAGCCCCATAAGCCTCATCCACTTGGTCACCAAGATCTTCGCCAAAGTTCTGCCGCTGTGTCTCGCACCCAAGCTCAACTCCCTC
This sequence comes from Aegilops bicornis, assembly GCA_021605145.1. Classification (NCBI taxonomy): domain Eukaryota; kingdom Viridiplantae; phylum Streptophyta; class Magnoliopsida; order Poales; family Poaceae; genus Aegilops; species Aegilops bicornis. Next base: position 864,474,840 of record CM038670.1, on the reverse strand, counting down.
ATCAACACGAGCCAGAATGCCTTCATCCCAGAACGCAACCCACACGACAGTTTCATCCTCGTGCGCAAGTCTTCCCAACTGCTACATCAGCTCAACACCCCACGCGTGCTCTTGATACTGGATCTGGCACGTGCCTTTGACTCAGTCAAGTGGCCATTCATGTTTGATGCCCTTTGCCAATACGGCTTCGGCACCAGGTTTCTAGATTGGCTGGCCATGTTATTCTCCTCAGCAAGCACTAAGGTGCTCATCAACAGAGAACCAGGCCTAGCAATTTCGCACAAATGTGGATTTCGCCAGGACGATCCGCTATCCCGTCAGCTCTTCGTGCTTGTGGTTGACACGCTAGGACGTCTACTCCACCGGGCCACAGAGCTGGGTGTTCTACAACATCTGCACCCCTTGCGCCCGATGCCATCGGTCTCCCTCTACGCGGACGACATGATCCTCTTTTGTCACCCCACCTTGAGCGATGTCACCGCCGTCAGGAGCATCCTGCAGCTATTTGGGCTCGCCTCTAGGCTCCAGGTTAACTTCACGAAGAGCATGGCCACCTTGATTCGCAGCAGCGCGGATGAGGCCGCGCCTGTTGTCGACTTGCTAGGCTGCCCCATTGTCAAGCTGCCTATAACCTACCTGGACATCCCTCTGAAGTTGTGTCGTCCTTCCGCGGCCCAACTACAACCCTTCGTAGATGAAACCGCCCATATTCTCCCCTGTTGGAAATCACACCTCATGAACAAGGTCGGCCGACTCACGTTCATGAAGGTTGTCCTTAGCGTGATCCCGATTCACCAGCTGCTTGCTTAGCGCCCCCAAGAAGACCATCAAAGCGCTCGAGAAGATCCAGCGAGGCTTTCTCTGGGTCGGGCGCGGCTGGAGGCAAACGGGCGGGCACAGCCACGTCAAGTGGCAAAGGGTTGCCCGCCTGATCTCCTGCGTGGCACAGGGAGTCCGCGACCACAAGACCAGCCTCAAGGCTGTCGACATGGTGGCCATGGTTCAGCTGCACGAACACCACCAGAGCCTAGCGGGCCTCGACCAAATATTCTTTGCTGAGGAGCGTGCATTCTTCTTCGCCTCCACCACTATGCATCTTGGGAATGGCACTGAGGCCCTGTTCTGGGACGACTATTGGATTGCTAGACGGTCTATCCGCGAGATCGCTCCACTCCTATACGAGTGCATCCCCAAGCATCATTGCAAGATCAGGACAGTTGCAGAAGGGTTGGGCGCCAATCGATGGGCGCGGGACATCCAGGGCACAGTCGTCATCCACGAGATCGGAATACCTCCAAATCTGGCACATGATCGATGGCATGACCCTCTCTGCAGAGCCAGATCGCCTCATCTGGAAATGGATGGCAAATGGCGTCTGCTCCACCAAATCAGCCTACACCACCACCTTCGTTGGGTCCACAACTTGCGCCGCCTGGAAACTCGCTTGGAGAAACTAGGCGCCGTCGCGCGCCCGCTTCTTCCACTGGCTTGCCCACCTCGACAGATGCTGGACTGCAGACTGCCTTGCTCGTTGTGGGCTGCAACACCCCGCGCGATGCCCCCTCTGCGACCAGGCACTTGAGACCATGCACCACCTCATCCTTGCCCGCCCTTCACCCGGCAAACTCGGCATGAAGCACTGAGCTGGCTTTAGATGTTAGGCCTTGGTGCGAGGTCTGTTTGGTATTCAGCTCGGACAATCGGCACCCCTTCATCAAATGGTTCGGAGTAGCGGCAGATATTGTAAAGATGATGGCTTCAGACTTACTGATGTATTATTTTGTAAGATCTTTGTAAATAATTAATAAAATGGTTGCATGCATCGTCCATATGCAGAGGCCGGCATGTTAAAAGCTTTAACATGCCATGAGTAAATAGCCCACGAATCTAAGAATGATGCAATCTTGTTAAAGGATACATTTGGATTATTCTTAAAACAATTACCAGCATATATAATCATGATGCATCGATGGCATGAAAAGAAATATTGGAGATGCTCCAACAGTCGAAGAGCTCGTCTTGGCCCTGAGGAATCATGATCATTTTTCTCTACTTTGTACATGGAAGTGGCAATGCAGTATGGATCTAAATATTGATAGTTGATGGACCTAGCTAGCCGGCGCCCGTGCGCTCGTTCGTCGGATTGAGCACACTTTCCTTTTAAAGAAAGGAAATCAACAGGTCCTCTTCTATTGCTTCAAAAAGAAAAGTGTCAGGTCCATGTGCTCACGCTATATATCCCACCTGCATTTATTAGGGGATCAAAAACTTTAAAAAGTCATAACTTTTGATTTGAGTGTCAAAATTCAGATTCGTTTTCACCGTTATGTTTCTCGTGACGAGTTCTTCAAAACTAGATCCCATATGAGTAGGTTACGACGAACTTTTTTTCTCAAGCAACTTTGTGTACTACAGAGGCAACTTTAATGCTATAAAAAAGCAACTCCTATTTTCCCCTAGTATGACTACCTATTAGCAAAGGATCCTTCTAAGTTGGTTACCATGACTACCAATTGACTAGCTTCACCTATAAGTCACCTACCATAAAGACAACTCCAATGCGGATCACCAAATCGCCCCAAATGTCGGGATCGACCTCTCTAGACACTTTTAACCATCCAATGACGGTCACCGAATTTGTTTGAACAAGTTCGTACGTCCGAAATCCTCCAAGCCGGACAAGGAGGGGGCGTTCTCAGGGCCCCTCGGCGTCGATTGCTCCCTTCGATATCAAGCCGGATCCCATCACCTCAGACGACAAGAGGAGGCCCCCGCGGTGGACAAAGAGTCCACACTACAAATGGAGATGCCAACCCAATGGTCAACCTCCGACCGCTGTTTGACGATGCCCTCTCCGCCCTCCCGAGCAAACAGGACGTCCAAAACTAGATGCCGCGTAAAGGAGGAGACGTCGTCCCCACTGCGGCAACATTTTTTGTTGTAACAAGGAGGTGGCAACAACAACTTCGAATATTGATAAATGCAACCACATATAGAAAAGACTAAGTTCACCCAACAGAGCCCATTGGGGGTAGAAAAGAAAAACAACTATGTGACTTATATGCACTGGAGTTGTACTTAAAAAAGCCAGCAAGTTTTTGGGTGTTTTGTGCAACTCCAATGCGTTCACTAGACAACTCTTATGTACTCTCAGTCCGACATGGTATCCAGATAAAGCGGTCACATATAGAAAAGACTAAGTTCACGGACAACTCTTGTGTAGTCCAAGCCTGAACAACTCCACCGCTTTTGTTAGGCAACTAGGCACTAGCAGAGGACAAAACACTGCAGCAGCAGACGCTGCGTGGTAGCACACACACACATATTCATGTGCCACATATCTCCAGCTAGGAAACTTAACCAGTTCCACCCACTCCCCTCTACGGTCGCACCAGCGATCCCACCCGAGGAGAGAAAACTCTTGACTCCACCTCTATGACCCAAACATAATTACATGTATCTAAAAACTTTAGATATTTACCAAATAATGTTCTTGGTAAATGTTTATGTTCGTGAGGATTGGGCAACTGGATACATGGTTTTAAGCAAACTATTTGTTGATTGTGGGCAACTGGATACTTTGTTTTAGGCAACTGTATGGTTGATTGTGGGCAACTGGATACTTTTTGAGGGCAAGTTTGGGTGCGAAGGAGGCAACTATCGTGCTATAGGGAAGCAACTTCTTCTCTTTGGCCTAGTAGGACTGCCTATTAGGTTTGTTTGCATAAAAACAAAAAAAATCACACAAAACATAAGGCCCCTTTAGTGCTACAAACAAAACAACTTCACTGCACTATGTGTATCTATGAATTTTACTAACATTATCCCAACTCGCCTATCATGGTTGCTCATTTGCATATTGTTTGATAGTCAGTTGCCTACAATTGATGTTCAGTTGCCTATAAATATTGTAAATTGCCTACCATTGATGCCTAGTTGCCTACTATTGGTAATTAGTTCCTATCATTGCTGCTCAGTTGCCTAACTTTGCAAAAATAGTTGCCTACAATATTGTGAGGTGGTTTATCATTGTTTTTCTAAGTTGCCTGCAAACACTCTAAAGTTGCCAAAATTGACCACTAAGTTGCCTATCATAGTTAGCAATAGCAGACACAAGAGTATGAATGGTAGAAGACTTCATAGTATTATAGGCAGTTTAGAAATAACAACAAACAAGCATGAACAATATGCAACTTAAAAGTGCCGGTGAGGAAGTTAGGAGAATGTTAGAAAAAATTTAATTAGGACGGAAAGTGTAGTGAAGTTGCCTATTTTTAGCACTAAAATTGTCTCTCGTAGAAAGAAAGTTGCTTATAAAGGTGATATGATGTTGTCTACCTCTGTTCAAAGTTATTCTCTATTACTAGTTAGTTCCTCATTGTTGGTAATTAGTTACTTTAAATTGGAGTGGAATTGATTCTGTTTAGCACTAAAGTTGTCTCATCTAGCGTTTAAGTTGCTTTCTGAAAGAAATAAAAAATATCAAAAACATATTCATGTGGGTTTAGATTTGAAGAGCTCGTCACGACCTAGCAAGCCAACACCCGTGTGCTCAATAGCGTTAGCGGGCAGACTTCCCTAGAAAAGGAAAGCACACAGATCTCATACCACCCATCCCCACATAGTTCAAAATTTGAAATCATGATAGATGATTTAGATCCCACAATTTTTTTCCAATAGTGTAGGCAACTTAGGTCTCTTGATGGAAAACTTTCATAGTATTGTAGAAAATTGTAGATCACTCGTAGGCAACTTCGTAGTGAAAGGCCAACCTGGTTTCTGGGATAGACAACTTAAAAGCCATGTTAGACAAGTTTCCACTCTACGGTAAGAAAATTTCACAATATGGTAGGCAACTAAACAGGCCAAAACTTATTTTTCGATGTATACAACTTAGAAATCATAGTGACCACCTATTACACTGTTGCACACAACTAACTAGGTGGCTACAGGTGAAGTTAGTTATACACACGGTGCAATTCATCTAGCATCAGAGTTGCTCATGTTTAGCACTAAAGTTGCTTCATCTAGCATCAAAGTTGCTTAAAAGAAGTCATCAAAACATATTCATATGGGATCTAGTTTTGAAGAGCTCGTCACGAGGAACCTGAAGGAAATATGCCCTAGAGGCAATAATAAAGTTATTATTTATTTCCTTATATCATGATAAATGTTTATTATTCATGCTAGAATTGTATTAACCGGAAACATAATACATGTGTGAATACATAGACAAACAGAGTGTCACTAGTATGCCTCTACTTGACTAGCTCGTTAATCAAAGATGGTTATGTTTCCTAACCATAGACATGAGTTGTCATTTGATTAACGGGATCACATCATTAGGAGAATGATCTGATTGACATGACCCATTCCGTTAGCCTAGCACTTGATCGTTTAGTATGTTGCTATTGCTTTCTTCATGACTTATACATGTTCCTATAACTATGAGATTATGCAACTCCGTTTACGGAGGAACACTTTGGGTACTACCAAACGTCACAACGTAATCGGGTGATTATAAAGGAGTACTACAGGTGTCTCCAAAGGTACTTGTTGGGTTGGCGTATTTGAGATTAGGTTTTGTCACTCCGATTGTCGGAGAGGTATCTCTAGGCCTTCTCGGTAATACACATCACATAAGCCTTGCAAGCATTGCAACTAATGAGTTAGTTGTGAGATGGTGTATTACGGAAACGAGTAAAGAGACTTGCCGGTAACGAGATTGAACTAGGTATTGGATACCGACGATCGAATCTCGGGCAAGTAACATACCGATGACAAAAGGAACAACGTATGTTGTTATGCGGTTCCGACCGATAAAGATCTTACGTAGAATATGTAGGAACCAATATGGGCATCCAGGTCCCGCTATTGGTTATTGACCGGAGATGTGTCTCGGTCATGTCTACATTGTTCTCGAACCGTAGGGTCCGCACGCTTAAGGTTTCGATGACGGTTATATTATGAGTTTGTGTATTTTGATGTACGAAGGTTGTTCGAGTCCCGGATATGATCACGGACATGACGAGGAGTCTCGAAATGGTCGAGACATAAAGATTGATATATTGGACGGATATATTTGGACATCGGAAAGGTTCGGAGAAGTTTGGAGCTCCGGAGGTTACCGAACCCCGGGAGGTATATGGGCCTTATTGGGCCCATGTAGGAAGAAGGGAGAAGGAGCAAGGGAGGCGCGCCCCCAAGCCCAATCCGAATTGGGGAGGGGCGGCCCCCCTTTCTCCTTCCCCTCTTCCTATTCCTACTACTAGTACTACTTCCTAAACTACTAGTACTCTTTCCTTCCCCTCCAAATAAGATAAGGAAAAGAGAGGAAACCTACTTGGAGTAGGTTTCCCCTCCTGGTGCGCCTCCCCTTGGGCCGCCACCTCCTCCCTCCCTCCTTTATATACGGGGAGGGGCACCCTAGAACACACAAGTTGATCCTTGAGATCGTTCCTTAGCCGTGTGCGGTGCCCCCTCCACCATATTCCACCTCGGTCATATCGAAGCGGTGCTTAGGCGAAGCCCCGCGACGGTGAAACATCAAGATCGTCACCACGCCGTCGCCGACGGAACTCCTCCCCGGAGCTTTGCTGGATCGAAGCCCGTGGAGCGCCATCGAGCTGAACGTGTGCCAAGAACTCGGAGGCGCCGGAGTAACGGTGCTGTGATCGGCTGGATCGTGAGGAGAACGTACGACTACTTCCTCTACGTCATCATCGACTCGGAGGTGCCGGAGTAACGGCGCTGGGATCGGCAGGATCGCGAGGAGAAAGTACGACTACTTCCTCTACGTTGTGATCGCTTCCGCCACGGTCTCACGAGGGCACGTAGACAACACTCTCCTCTCGTTGCTATGCCATCACCATGGTCCGTGTGTGCGAGGGAAAATTTTTGAAATTACTGCGTTCCCCAACAAGTGGCATCCGAGCCAGGTTTTATGCGTTGATGTCATATGCACGAGTAGAACACAAGTGAGTTGTGGGCGATACAAGTCATACTACCTACCAGCATGTCATACTTTGGTTCAGCGGTATTGTGAGATGAAGCGCCCGGACCGACATTACGCCAGACGCTTACGCGAGACTGGTTTCACCGCTACGAGCATTCGTGCTTAAAGGTGGCTGGCGGGTGTCTGTCTCTCACTTTAGTTGAACTGAGTGTGGCTACGCCCGGTCCTTGAGAAGGTTAAACGGAGTCTATTTGACGAAGTATCGTTGTGGTTTTGATGCGTAGGTAAGAACGGTTCTTGCTCAGCCCGTAGCAGCCACGTAAAACTTGCAACAACAAAGTAGAGGACGTCTAACTTGTTTTTGCAGGGCATGTTGTGATGTGATATGGTCAAGACGTGATGCTATATTTTATTGTATGAGATGATCATGTTTTGTAACCGAGTTATCGGCAACTGGCAGGAGCCATATGGTTGTCGCTTTATTGTATGAAATGCAACGCCTGTAATTGCTTTACTTTATCACTAAGCGGTAGCGATAGTCGTAGAAGCAATAGATGGCGAAACGACAACGATGCTACGATGGAGATCAAGGTGTCGCTACCGGTGACGATGGTGATCATGACGGTGCTTCGAGATGGAGATCACAAGCGCAAGATGATGATGGCCATATCATATCACTTATATTGATTGCATGTGATGTTTATCCTTTATGCATCTTATTTTGCTTGATTGAAGGTAGCATTTTAAGATGATCTCTCACTAAAATTATCAAGTAGTGTTCTCCACGAGTATGCACCGTTGCCAAAGTTCGTCGTGGCGAGACACCACGTGATGATCGGGTGTGATAAGCTCTACGTCCATCTACAACGGGTGCAAGCCAGTTTTGCACACGCAGAATACTCAGGTTATACTTGACGAGCCTAGCATATGCAGATATGGCCTCGGAACACGGAGACCGAAAGGTCGGCGTGAATCATATAGTAGATATGATCAACATAAGATGTTCACCATTGAAAACTACTCCATCTCACGTGATGATCGGTTATGGTTTAGTTGATTTGGATCACGTGATCACTTAGATGACTAGAGAGATGTCTATCTAAGTGGGAGTTCTTAAGTAATATGATTAATTGAACTTAAATTTATCATGAACTTAGTACCTGATAGTATCTTGCTTGTCTATGTCTGTTTGTAGATTGATGGCTCGTGCTGTTGTTCCGTTGAATTTTAATGCGTTCCTTGAGAAAGCAAAGTTGAAAGATGATGGTAGCAATTACACGGACTGGGTCCGTAACCTGAGGATTATCCTCATTGCTGCACAGAAGAGTTACGCCTGGATGCACCGCTAGGTGCCAACTGGCCTGATGTAACCGACGGCGTTAAGAACGTCTGGCGAGCAAAGCTGATGACTACTCTATAGTTCAGTGTGCCATGCTTTACGGCTTAGAACCGGGTCTTCAACGACGTTTTTAAAGTCGTGGAGCATATGAGATGTTCCAAGAGTTGAAGTTGATATTTCAACAGAATGCCCGGATTGAGAGATATGAAGTCTCCAATAAGTTCTATAGCTGCAAAATGGAGGAGAATGGGTGCACAGGTGAGCACATACTCAGAATGTCTGGGTATTACAATCACTTGACTCAACTGGGAGTTGATCTTCCAGATGATTGTGTCATTGACAGAATTCTTCAATCACTGCCACCAAGCTACAAAGGCTTCGTGATGAACTATAATATGCAAGGGTTAGTAAAGACTATGCCTGAGCTCTTCGCAATGCTAAAAGCTGCGGAGGTAGAAATCAAGAAGGAGCATCAAGTGTTGATGGTCAATAAGACCACTAGTTTCAAGAAGAAAGGCAAAGGGAAGAAGAAGGGGAACTTCAAGAAGAACAGCAAACAAGTTGCTGCTCAAGTGAAAAAACCCAAGTCTGGACCTAAACCTGAAACTGAGTGCTTCTACTACAAGCGGAAGTCCTTTGGAAGCGGAACTGCCCCAAGTATTTGGCGGATAAGAAGGATGGCAAGGTGAACAAAGGTATATGTGATATACATGTTATTGATGTGTACCTTACTAGAGCTCGCAGTAGTACACAGGTATTTGATACTGGTTACATTGCTAATATTTGCAACTCAAACAGGGACTACTGATTGCTTAACACCGGCAAAGGACGAGGTGACGATGCGGCGTGGAAATGGTTCCAAAGTCGATGTGATCGCAATCGGCACGCTACCTCTACATCTACCTTCGGGATTAGTTTTAGACCTAAATAATTGTTATTTGGTGCCAGCGTTAAGCATGAACATTATATCTGGATCTTGTTTGATGCGAGACGGTTATTCATTTAAATCAGAGAATAAAGGTTGTTCTATTTATATGAATAATATCTTTTATGGTCATGCACCCTTAAAAAGTGGTCTATTTTAATGGATCTCGATAGTAGTGATACACATATTCATAATGTTGAAACCAAAAGATGCAGAGTTGATAATGATAGTGCGACTTATTTGTGGCATTGCCGTTTAGGTCATATCGGTGTAAAGCGCATGAAGAAACTCCATACTGATGGACTTTTGGAGTCACTTGATTATGAATCACTTGGCACTTGCGAACCGTGCCTCATGGGCAAGATGACTAAAACACCGTTCTCCGGTACTATGGAGAGAGCATCAGATTTGTTGGAAATCATACATACAGATGTATGTGGTCCAATGAATATTGAGGCTCGTGGCGGATATCGTTATTTTCTCACCTTCACGGATGATTTAAGCAGATATGGGTATATCTTCTTAATGAAACATAAGTCTGAGACATTTGAAAAGTTCAAAGAATTTCAGAGTGAAGTTGAAAATCATCGTAATAAGAAAATAAAGTTTCTTCGATCTGATCGTGGAGGCGAATATTTGAGTTACGAGTTTGGTCTACATTTGAAACAATGCGGAATAGATTATCAACTAACTCCACCCGGAACACCACATCGCAATGGTGTGTCAGAACGTCATAATCTCACTTTAGTAGATATGGTGCGATATATGATGTCTCTTTCAGATTTACCGCTATCTTTTTGGGGTTATGCTCTTGAGACGGCCGCATTCACGCTGAATAGAACACCGTCAAAATCCGTTGAGGCGACACCTTATGAACTGTGGTTTAGCAAGAAACCAAAGTTGTCATTTCTTAAAGTTTGGGGATGCGATGCTTATGTGAAAAAGCTTCAACCTGATAAGCTCGAACCTAAATCGGAGAAATGTGTCTTCATAGGATACCCAAAGGAGACAGTTGGGTACACCTTCTATCACAGATCCGAAGGCAAGACATTTGTTGCTAAGAATGGATCCTTTCTAGAGAAGGAGTTTCTCTCGAAAGAAGTGAGTGGGAGGAAAGTGGAACTTGATGAGGTAACTGTACCTTCTCCCTTATTGGAAAGTAGTTTATCACAGAAACCAGTTTCTGCGACATCTACACCAAATAGTGAGGAAGTTGATGATGTTGATCATGAAACTTCAGATCAAGTTACTACAGAACCTCGTAGAGATCAACCAGAATAAAATCCGCACTGAGTGGTACGGCAATCCTGTTCTCGGAAGTCATGCTACTAGATCATGATGAACCTACGAACTATGAAGAAGCGATGGTGAGCCCAGATTCCATAAAATGGCTTGAGGCCATGAAATCCGAGATAGGATCCATGTATGAAAACAAAGTATGGACTTTGGTTGACTTGCCCGAGGGTCGGCAAGCAATAGAAAACAAGTGGATCTTCAAGAAGAAGACCGACGCCGACGGTAATATTGCTGTCTACAAAGCTCGACTTGTCGCAAAGGGTTTTCGACAAGTTCAAGGGATTGACTACGATGAGACCTTCTCTCCGTAGCGATGCTTAAGTCTGTCCGAATCATGTTAGCAATTGCCGCATTTTATGATTATGAAATATGGCAAATGGATGTAAAGACCGCATTCTGAATGGGTTTACGGAAGAAGAGTTGTATATGATGCAACCAGTTGGTTTTATCGATCCAAAGTGAGCTAACAAATTGTGCAAGCTCCAGTGATACATTTATGGACTGGTGCAAGCATCTCGGAGTTGGAATAAACGCTTTGATAGTGTGATCAAAGCATTTGGGTTTATCTGAGACTTATGGAGAAGCCTGTATTTACAAGAAAGTGAGTGGGAGCTCTGTAGCATTTACGATATTATATGTAGATGACATATTATTGATCGGAAATGATATAGAATTCTGGATAGCATAAAGGGATACTTGAACAAGAGTTTTTCGATGAAAGACCTTGGTGAAGCTACTTACATATTGGGCATCAAGATCTATAGAGATAGATCAAGATGCTTAATTGGACTTTCACAAAGCACATACCTTGATAAAGTTTTGAAGAAGTTCAAAATGGATCAGGCAAAGAAAGGTTTTTACCTGTATTACAAGGTGTGAAATTGAGTCGACTCAATGCCCGACCACAGCAGAAGATAGAGAGAAAATGAAAGATGTTCCCTATGCTTCAGCCATAGGCTCTATCATGTATGCAATGCTGTGTACCAGACTGACGTATGCTTAGCAAAGAAGCTTGGCAGGAAGGTACCAAAGTAATCCGTGAGTGGATCATCGGACAGCGGTCAAGAACATCCTGAAATACACGAAAAGGACTAAGGATATGTTTCTCGTATATGGAGGTGACAAAGAGCTAGTCGTAAATGGTTACGTCGATGCAAGCTTTGACAATCGATCCGGACGATTCTAAATCGCAAACCGGATCGTGTTTTTGTTAAACGGTGGAGCTGTCGGTTGGTGCAGTTCTAAACAAAGCGTCAGAGCGGGATCTACATGTGAAGCGGAGTACATAGCTGCTTGAAGCAGCAAATGAAGGAGTCTGGATGAAAGAGTTCATTTCCGATCTAGGTGTTATACCTAGTGCATCGGGACCAATGAAGATCTTCTCGTGACAATACTGGTGCAATTGCCTTGGCAAAGGAATCCAGATTTCACAAGAGGACCAAGCATATCAAGAGACGCTTCAATTCCATTCGGGACCAAGTCCAAGTGGGAGACATAGAGATTTGCAAAGTACATACGGATCTGAATATTGCAGACCCGTTGACTAAGCCTCTTCCACGAGCAAAACATGATCAGCACCAAGACTCCATGGGTGTTAGAATCATTACTGAGTAAACTAGATTATTGACTCTAGTGCAAGTGGGAGATCAAGGAAATATGCCCTAGAGGCAATAATAAAGTTATTATTTATTTCCTTATATCATGATAAATGTTTATTATTCATGCTAGAATTGTATTAACCGGAAACATAATACATGTGTGAATACATAGACAAACAGAGTGTCACTAGTATGCCTCTACTTGACTAGCTCGTTAATCAAAGATGGTTATGTTTCCTAACCATAGACATGAGTTGTCATTTGATTAACGGGATCACATCATTAGGAGAATGATCTGATTGACATGACCCATTCCGTTAGCCTAGCACTTGATCGCTTAGTATGTTGCTATTGCTTTCTTCATGACTTATACATGTTCCTATAACTATGAGATTATGCAACTCCCGTTTACCGGAGGAACACTTTGGTACTACCAAACGTCACAACGAATCGGGTGATTATAAAGGAGTACTACAGGTGTCTCCAAAGGTACTTGTTGGGTTGGCGATTTCGAGATTAGGTTTTGTCACTCCGATTGTCGGAGAGGTATCTCTGGGCCTTCTCGGTAATACACATCACATAAGCCTTGCAAGCATTGCAACTAATGAGTTAGTTGTGAGATGGTGTATTACGGAAACGAGTAAAGAGACTTGCCGGTAACGAGATTGAACTAGGTATTGGATACCGACGATCGAATCTCGGGCAAGTAACATACCGATGACAAAAGGAACAACGTATGTTGTTATGCGGTCTGACCGATAAAGATCTTCGTAGAATATGTAGGAACCAATATGGGCATCCAGGTCCCGCTATTGGTTATTGACCGGAGATGTGTCTCGGTCATGTCTACATTGTTCTCGAACCGTAGGGTCCGCACGCTTAAGGTTTCGATGACGGTTATATTATGAGTTTGTGTATTTTGATGTACGAAGGTTGTTCGAGTCCCGGATATGATCACGGACATGACGAGGAGTCTCGAAATGGTCGAGACATAAAGATTGATATATTGGACGGATATATTTGGACACCGGAAAGGTTCCGGAGAAGTTTGGAGCTCCGGAGGTTACCGGAACCCCTGGGAGGTATATGGGCCTTATTGGGCCCATGTAGGAAGAAGGGAGAAGGAGCAAGGGAGGCGCGCCCCAAGCCCAATCCGATTGGGGAGGGGGCCGCCCCTTCCTTTCTCCTTCCCCTCTTCCTATTCCTACTACTAGTACTACTTCCTAAACTACTAGTACTCTTTCCTTCCCTCCAAATAAGATAAGGAAAGAGAGGGAAACCTACTTGGAGTAGGTTTCCTCCTTGCGCGCCTCCCCTTGGGCCGCCACCTCCTCCCTCCCTCCTTTATATCACGGGGAGGGGGCACCCTAGAACACACAAGTTGATCCTTGAGATCGTTCCTTAGCCGTGTGCGGTGCCCCTCCACCATATTCCACCTCGGTCATATCAGAAGCGGTGCTTAGGCGAAGCCTGCGACGGTGAAACATCAAGATCGTCACCACGCCGTCGTGCTGACGGAACTCCCCTCCCCGGAGCTTTGCTGGATCGAAGCCCGTGGAGCGTCATCGAGCTGAACGTGTGCCAAGAACTCGGAGGCGCCGGAGTAACGGTGCTGTGATCGGCTGGATCGTGAGGAGAACGTACGACTACTTCCTCTACGTCATCATCGACTCGGAGGTGCCGGAGTAACGGCGCTGGGATCGGCAGGATCGCGAGGAGAAAGTACGACTACTTCCTCTACGTTGTGATCGCTTCCGCTTACGGTCTACGAGGGTACGTAGACAACACTCTCCCCTCTCGTTGCTATGCCATCACCATGGTCCTGTGTGTGCGTAGAAAAATTTTTGAAATTACTGCGTTCCCCAACAGAACCTAGCGGTGAAAACGGTTCTTCGTTCTGACACTCGGTTCAAAAGTTGTAGCTTTAAAAAAATTAAAACGGAATAAATAGGTGACGTCGGCACATGCAGGCGCATAAGTATTCTTTACACTACCTATTGGATAACGCTATTGTTACACACAGCGAACGACTTTTGTCGCCTAGCGCATGCGCGAGAAATAACCAAATAGCGCAGCTGCACTTTGCACTATTTAGGTTGATAGTTTTGTCATTTTATCCACTTTATGTGTTGTGCTTTTGTCGGAGTCATTTCAACTTCGACAGCTTCAGCCTTTGAAGCTATCTAAGTGTAGTGCACTACTACCATGGTATCCACCTTACAGGATACAGATAGCACTTGCTAAAATATACTGTCTAGCACCTTATTGTTTATTACAATCTGCTATCGGCATAGCTACCATGTGAATTTATTTTGTTTTTTTCTTGAATACGCACAAGCACGCATATCATTCATTATAGATGGAAGGGAAAGACTCCCGGAGGTGTCTGTCTGTATAAAATATTTACAGTTAGGCTTTGCCCAACTCCACCCAACTCACACACCTAGCTACTCCGGAGCCACCCACGGTAAGCCCTCCGTTTGCCGGATCAGGCCAGCCCTCTCCCACCAGCTTGCCTCCTCGCTTATCTGTCTGATGCAGGCCACCATAGAAGGTGTTGCTCCGTTGAAAACGACGTCATTGTGATGCTTCCAAATCATCCACATGCCAAGTAGACATTTAGCGCGCGTGGGCTTCTTGTGCTGGCAGCCTCCCTCCTGCCTGAGTGCCCACGCTTCCAGTGATTCGCCCGGCCTAGGAGCAAAGCTTTGTCTGCCTGTTCTCTTGACAAACCAGTGCCAAATCTGTCGTGCAAAGGTACAGTTGATAAGTAGATATTGAATGGACTCCTCCTCTTGATCGCAAAGTGGGCATGCATCTTGGTGTGGCAGTCCTCGTCGTGCGAGTCTCTCCGATGTCCAGCAGCGATCCTTAAAGGTGAGCCAGGCATAGAACCTGCATTTGAGAGGGGCTTTCGATTGCCAAGTGAATGCCGCTGTCGGCGAGGTCTCTAAGCCCATAAATCCTGCGCCGTAGGCGGAGTGTGCCGAGAACTGTACATGTTGTTCCCAGGCCCAGCGCACCGTGTCCTCGGAGTCCTCAGTGAGCTGGACCATAGATACCTTGTGCCATAGCCGGAGGAACTCCTCGAGCTCGCCGGCTGTGAGGTCCGTCCCAATGTCCCTGGCCCAGGTATGATTGGATGTCGCCGCAAGAACCGTCCGAGTTCTCCTCGCCCGCCTCGAGACCCTCCCATATACTGCCGGAGCAATCTAACATATTCGCTGCCCCTCAAGCCACCTTTCCTCCCAGAATAGAGCAGTTCTACCATTCCCTACTACGACATGGGTTGCAGCACAGTACATGGCCATGGATTCCTTCGGCACGGGCATGTGGAATTCTGCCCACGGCTTGGACCTGTCCGACCTTTGCAACCATGGCCATCTGGCCCGCAGAGCTTTGTTGAGCTAGTGTAAGTTAGGGATGCCGAGCCACCTGCCCATTTGGGCGTACACACCAGGTCCCAGGCCACTGTGCAGTTCCCACCATTCCCCTCTTGTTTACCGCACCACAAGAAACCTCGACAGATTTTGATGAGGGCCGTTAGCGTCTTCAGGGGCAGGTCTAGTGCAAGTATCGGGTGGATCGGGATGGAGTATAGCACAGAAGTGATTAGAATGAGCCGACCGCTCTTCGGCATCATGGCTGCCTTCCAGTGCGGCAGGCAACGTGCCAGTAAATCCAGCATCCTTTGAAGCTGCACAGCTGTTTGCTTCCGCAGGGTTAGTGGCAAACCCAGGTACGTGCAAGGGAAACCCCCTGCTGGGAAGCCCAGAGTCTCGCAAACCATGTCAATCTCCTCCTGGGAGCACCGGATTGGAATGACGGCACTCTTGCTCATGTTTACTTTCAGCCCCGACGCCTGCCCAAATAGCTGTAGCACTGCTCCACACGTGCGTGTTTCCACCTCTGTTGGCTTGAAGAAGACCATGACGTCATCCGCGAACATGGACACTCTCGATTTCATTCCACTTCTGGAGAGGGGCGCAAGTAAGTTCCTGTGTGCTGCAAACTTGAAGAGGCCATGCAGTGGTTCCATGCATAGAATGAAGATCATGGGCGACAAAGGCGCTCCTTGTCGCAGCCCCTGACAGCCCAGGATTGGCCTTCAGGGTATGCCATTCGTCATGGTTCTGGTGGAGGAGGTGGCCAACAACCCACATATCCACGCAATCCATCTCTGTCCGAACCCCATCCTTCTCAGCACCTCCAGGACAAAGGGCCATTGTATCGAATCGAAAGCTTTCGAAATGTCCAGCTTGAGCATCACCGATGGGTTTTTGAGTGCATGCAGTCTCCTTGCCGTACCTTGAACAAGCATGAAGTTGTCATGGAGGGATCGTCCTCGAACAAAAGCACTTCGCTGTTGGCCCACAAGCTTTGGGAGGTCATCCACCAGGCGCGTTGTGAGGATTTTGTCAAAGATCTTGATCGCACCATGCACAAGACTGACTGGCCTGAAGTCTTTGATGTTGACAGCTCCTTCCTTCTTCGGTAGAAGCGAGACGATGGCTTTGTTGATCGTAGCCAGGCCTCTCATGTCGCCATTATGGAAGAGGTCAAACGCACTCATGAAATCATCCTTAATTGTGTTCCAGCATGCCACAAAGAATCGGCCAGTGAACCCGTCCGGCCCGGCGCCTTGTCCAGGGGCATCGACTTGATCGTTTTTTCCACCTCCTCCGTCGTGAACGGGACCTCAAGGTGTGCTAGGTCAAGCGTCGGGAGCTCCAGGACATCCAGATTGATCGTGTGCTACCTTTCAGGCGCCGAGCCCAGCAAGCTCGTGTAGCGGCATATGTATCAGTAGAAACTTATAATTGTACAAAATGCTCACCCAGCTTTATTGAAAGCTTCCACGAGAACATTAACTAGATGGCACTATAATTTTAGGCTATAAAACTTATCACTTGTAGTAGTAGCGGCATATGTATCAGTAGAAACTAGTGCTTGTGATGCTAGTGCCAACTAATTAATATATTAAGTTGATGCTATTACTGTCTAGGAAGGAATATGAACTCCAACCACTAAGTGTCCAGTATTCAGATACTTATAAAAACTGGTAGCTCAGGTACCTGTTGTACTAGCACGGACTAGTCTGGAAAATTTGTTGCAGGAAGTCTGTATGTCTCTGGAAAGGAAATCCAGAAGTGAGATGACTGCGCAGCTGCTCTTCTTATGGGTGGCAGCAGTGGGACACTTCATTGCAAAAGAGGTTATGCTCCTCAAGGGGCACCTTTGTCTTATTTATCTGCTGGTTCTCCTTGCGTCATTGCAAATTTCTGGGACGTCTCGGAAAAGATATCGATCGATTTAGTAAAGCATTGCTCAATTCATGGTTGCAAGATAATTTTAAGAATTGCCATAAATGTTGCCGCCCACTAACACCAGGGTTTGAGCCCACGACCATTGCTACTGCAAAGTATAATGGTAGGACGCAAAGATGAAAAGTTACACGACGAGGTCAGAAACAGCAACAAACATCAGAGATAGATGGCAGTAGTAATTGCTGTAGTTGCGGGCACAGGCGGATAGCTTGGCATATAAGTGAAGCTAGGCGTGCATGCAGGCTTGCACTTATGATCGGCGCATCTCCTGTTTGTTATGGCGTGCCTACTATCATCCGGAAGAAGTAATGGTCTGTCTGCGCTTTAATGGGAGATCATTGGTTATTTGCTGCTGCAGTTCTGGGCCTTGAGCCATCGATTCGAGCCGCACGGCATTGCACAAGCTCAATCAAATGTGGCATGCTTATGCTGCTGTCGTTTGCAGTTAGCAGCTGCAGAACTAACAAGATCCTGTCCATTCTTATGTGATTTAGTGCTGTGCCACACCAAAGGGTACGTACCTACGACCTGTGCTTCAAAATTTAATTCTAAGCACAACTGTTGCGGCAAATAATTCCAGGGCAGGATTCTATCTCTCGCTAGCAAAAACGACTCAGTGATACGGGGTGGAGAGTGGAGACCGGCAACCCAAAAAAACCTAAAACACGCACATGCTCCGCACGACGGACAAATGCTGATGCTGCGCGCTGGGATTCGTGACAATGATCCAATAGTCACTAAATATTCGACCTGAAGCCTGCAAATCAAGATTTCGACAGATCTTTAGCAAATATGTAGATATAAAATTGGAAACAATAAGGCTATTTCAAGATAGCCAAAAATATCTCAAATCACACACTCAAACAACAATCAAAACATCCACTTGACAAATAACAATTCAGTTTCAGAAGTAATTGATAGGTTTCTCTTGCATAATACGAAGTCTAAAAAAAAGAGGAATACTAAGCAGTAATTCAACGAAACGGTGCCTAGCTAACTAGATGCTTGTCTTCTCTACTCAAAAGCCCACTGGTTCTCCCTGCGGATCTCGGCCTCCTCCTCGGGTGTGAAGTCATTCTTGATGTTGAAAGTCTTGCGGATCTCCTCGGGAGTCTTTCCCTTCATCATGTCAGCAACGGTCTGGCAAGTAAGGTCGAGCAATCCCTTGATGTTGAGGTAGTTTGCAGCGAGGATGAGGTCGAAGAGGGTGGCCTGGTCGACCTTGACGAACTCGGCGTCAAAGCTCTTGAGGTCCTCGGCGGGGGCGGCGGCTGCAGTAGAGGTGGAGGAGCCGGCGTCGGCTTGGACGTGCTTATTGCAGTACTCGATGACCTTGGAGAGGATCTTGGAGTCGACGTTGGGGAGCGGGATGCCGTTGTCGGCGCAGTCGTCCTCGATCATGTGGCGGATGGTCTGCGACTCCATGGCGACCACCTCCTCGACCTGAAATTCCTCATCGTCTGAGCTCTTGAGCGTGATCATCTTCTTCTCACCTTCCTCGGCCGCCATGGATCGGAGTATTGGGAGGCGAAACGAAGCCCTAGTTAGTAGCAAACAAAGACGCGGCGGCGGAAAAGCGAACGAAAGACACAGGAGCTTCTCTGCGTACGTGTTGGGCTAGGGTGGGAACCGGGGGAATTTATTGGTTGGCCCGCGAGGCGGTGCCTACGGTGGACTCCGGGTCGTACTCGTGTCGTAATCACTCGAGTTTCCGTTTCTTTCTTGGCTAGGGAGTACGTAGATCACGGAGTCAGCCCGTCGGACGGAGCTGCGTGGTCACGGCCGAGTGCCGCCCGCGTATGGAGGGGCAGAGGCAGTCTCCGCCTCCGGCAGCCGCGCGTGGCGGAGCGCACCACGTTCGCTCGTCATGCATGGTCTTGCCTGGCCTCGCATGGCGTCCGTCGGCTATACGCTTGAGTGCCTCTTCTTCCTCCCGTCTCAGGTCAACTTAGTGTTGCTCGCTTGCTTGCTGCTGCTGCTGCTGCTGCTGCTTTAATCAATCAATTTTGTTGTGTGCCTTCTTCAGGGTACATTACAGATTTTCCAAAGTTGTCATGGTTTTCAGAAAACTAAATTTTCCATCTCACCAGAATTTCGCCATTTCAACTAAATTTGCCATATGTTTCTGTTTTAGTTTTGCTGCTGCTGTAATCAATCGGTGAACCAATCATTTTTTATCTGCTATGCTTGTGTCTTCTTCAGGGTACATTACACATTTCCTAATTTGGCATGTTTCATAGAACTAAATTTGCCTTCTCACCTAAATTCACCATGTGTTTCGGAAGAACTAAATCCCTAGAAAAAACTCTTAAATTATCCATGTAGTTGTTACAGATTCCCAAAGTTTTCATGTTACCAGACATAGAAATGTGACCTCTAATTCACGGCAAAATGTGAAAAAACCATAATCATGTTTGGAGATCATTATAATCATGTTTTTCTACCCATAGCAAACTTAGGAGTATTTCTAAATTTTCACATGGCAAATTAATAACATTTTTTTCTCCCATACATGGCAAATTTAGATGTTTTTGCAACACTCCCATGGCAAGCTTTAGGATTTATTTCCTCACTTAACCATGGAAAATTTACTTTATGGGTCATGGCAAAATTGCTTTCGGAAACATTGCAAATTTAGTTGATGGACCATGGCAAATATTCTAACTTCATAGTTACCATTGTAGTAGACAAATGATTGCCCTCATGTTTTGTAAAAAAAATCAGTCAGGATTATTAAGCAATTCTATGTATTTGATATATCATCCACTCATGATGATTTGCCGCGAAAACTTAGATTTTGACCATGGCAAATTTTATATTTTGGGCCGTGCCAAATTTATTTTTTTGTAGCATGGCTTTTACTTGGTGGACCATGGTTAATAATTTGCCATGGTAAAAATTTTTGCGCATAGCAAAAAAATGGAACATGCCATATTTGTTACCATGGCAAAAAAGTGTGTAACACTTTTATTTTGGCCATGGAATTTTTTTGTTACCATGATTTTATATATATATATGGACCATGGCAAATTTACATTTTGTACTATGGCTTTGTGACCCTGGTGATTACATTTTAGAACATGGTCATTTATCTTTTTGAAACATGGTAAATTTGTCTCACACATCATGGAAAATTTACTTTATATATCATGGCAAATTTCTTTTCGTTATCATGGCAAATTTGACCATCGTAGTTTTACTGTATGTAGCATCACCGTCTTAGTACTTAGACCATCTCAATTATATTAATTAGACTAGATAACAGCGACAAACTACCCTTGGAAAACTTTCCCATGTTTCAGCCATGGGGACACTTAAGTTTTATAGTACATTCCTAGATTGTTCTAATGGAAAATGTTATTTTTGCATTTTCAGTGGCAAATTTATTATTATTTCGACCATGGCTTTTTTTTTATTTGAGACTGCCATGGCAATTCTTTTTCTTTTGAAATTAACAAATAAAATTTTATTGTGCAAATCTATGAATTTTGTCACAGCACAATTTCTAACGCGTTCAAAATTATCTTGGTCTTTAGAAAATCTATCAAAGTGAATCTGCCATGCTCCTCTATCCTCACCTGCGGCAGCTGATCAAATAGGTCAGCGTTCCTTAGGTTATTGTCATACGACCGATGACCGCCCAACAACTTACTGGCCTGATTTACGGCGACATCTGACTTTACACCCGATCCTGAGTTAAGGACCGCAGAGATCGCCGCCTCCCCTCTAGAGATGGCCGCGGCTATGTTAGGCCACCGCCTCAACCAATTGGGCTCCCTGGATGTGGGATGCCATGGGAGTCGGCGGTACGGATGAGGAGCGTCCAATACGGGCGGACTTACACTCCTGCCAGGGAATAGGGTAGTGGCTCCCATGATCCTGCCGAGGAAATTGATGGCGTTGGGAGCGACTACATCCATTGGAGATGGCACTCCTTAATGGTGTCCATGAGCAATGGTGGCTGGCACTATGGTGCCAATCTGGCCACCCACGCAAAGCTCTCGCTGGATCCAACCCCGTTTGGATTGTCGGCGCCCCTGATAATTTCGCCTTCACAACCTCCAACCGCTACATGTACCTGGACAAACGCCCCCCAAAAGCACCATGGAAATGGAACCCTGCCACCGCCGTCAGCCGGCAAGCCTGGTGGCGGAAAGGGGAAGGCACACGGGGATGGCTGCGAGAAAAGTGGATCGAGTCGTCACCCGAGTCGCCCACTCGGATGACTGCAAACTTATATAGACTGAGAAGTAAAAAAATTAATTTGCAAATAGGGAAAACAAAACTATGGACTGATGGCGGGAGGCAATGACATAGTTAAAGACTAAAAGAATATGACTGAAAAGTGAACAAAGAAGAATTAAGAAAACTAAAGAGTAATGAGTCCAATGTACTTCCTCCATTCTTAAATATAAGTATTTTTAGAGATTTCAATAAGAACTTGATACGGATATAGACATATTTTAGAGTGTACATTCACTCATTTTACTCCGTATGTAGCCTCAATTGGAATCTCTAAAAAGACTTATATTTCGGAACGGAGGGATAGCTTGGATGTACGTAAAACCTAATGCTTGGATTAAAAGACCGTAGAAAAAAATTAACTAAAGAAAAAGACTAACAACCAAGGACTGGTAAAAATAAATTGCAAAGAGGGACCGAAGAAGATTCAATGACGAACTAAACAATGACTGATTAACAAAGTAAGGAATAAACACAGCAGAAAAGAATAACTTTAGAACGAAGGACCAAACTGAAATTATAACTAAAATTTAAATTATTGAGCTTTCTGAAAGCAATGACACCGAACAATGAAAAAACTGGGATGATTAATTCTTTGTTGCCCTACTATAATGAAGAAAGAACAATGAATGAAACTTATTAGGAGCTTGAACACCAAAATGAAAAAAGAACACTGATTACTCGAGAAGAATAAAAAGGACGGAGGAATAAGGACAAACTCGAACAAAAAACTTTGGGAGCCGAGAGACTTAAAAAAAAGAAACTAAGAGAGGGCCCAGTGTGTTCTGTTCGGTTCTGCCGTTAAAAATTACTACCACTGAAAATGATGCAACCATAGTCATTGAACAAAGACTTAAATGATAAACTGAACAATCATACAGAGTTGTATCTCCAATGTGAAGGACTACTGATGAGAAACAAGCCTGTATTCAGAAAATCGAACTAAACCAACATGTCACCACGACCAATCACTCCTCCAAATCCCTTAACCACTCTCTCGTTGCCATGAATAAATAATCACCATGTAATATACACACTATATGTACATACTAGTCTATTTTGGAACATGATTTTGATTGAATATCTAGAAGCAACTACACTCAAAATGGCAGCCTGAGTAAGCAGTGCAGCAGCTCCCATTCGCCTAGCTAAATTGACGTAGACAATCGGGACTGAAGAACACTAATACTGTCCCCCGTGCAAAAATCATTTTTCTGCCGAATGCCCCGACACTCGTATACCTAGTTTCCGCTGATAACGACACTGATGAAAAACACCCAAAAATTACGCACAACGCCAAAGACAAATGAAGTGCACAAAAATCGCTCGGTAATTGTTTGTTTTGTACTGTTTTGTACACACTAACACTACAGTTCTAGTAATTCTTTTTACCTAAATACTTCAGAGTGCGCGCGCGCTTTTTAGTCGTCCCGAGCGGCCGGCTTGTGGCCGCACGATCACGCTCCGAACCGCCGCGCATGTGGGCCAGGTGCTCCCTGGTCGGGCACTCGCAGATGATTTGGCCTCTTTGTCGCTATCCACCCTTTCCCATCCCCTTCGCGTCGCTCGCCTGGATCCGGGCGCCACCCCTTCCACTGCCGCCACACCTCACGCAGGCAACCTCCGCCCCTCTCGCGCCGGCCGCCGCAAGTTGGGGACGGGCGCCGCGCCGCTCGCCTGGATCCGGGCGCCACCGCTCCTGGATCTGGTAACCGGCGTACCTACCTGTGACATATGTTAAGGGTGGATGGAGGACAAAGGGAGCTCTGGAAGGAGGAGGGAAGAGAGCAGCGGCCGCTGTGAGGTCTAGGGAGGCATGGCTGCAGCGGGGAGAGGAGCATGCACGGGCTTGGATGGAGCTGGAGCGGCGGGAGGAATCACAGACGCAGGAGGGGAAAAGGAGTTCGGCCTCAATCTGAAGCAAGACGAAAACAGCGGCTAGGGAATGGAGTTATTTTTGTATGACGGCTGCTTGTGTCGCTTAGTTCATTTGTGGAGAGTATAGCAAGTCGAGCACGTGCTATAGTTTCGCTGCTGCTTCTTTTGCTCGTGGCTCTACTGCATATCATGTACGTATATGCTCCTGTTACTGTAGAGTGTTAATTGAGTTTTTTTAATTGAAAATGGTGCTAGTGGAGACCCACATTTCTGAGATTTTTTATAGAAAAAAGTATGGTTGTCTTTTGCAAGTTTTTGTTGTACCTGCACAACTCGCGCATAAGTCGTAAAATCACACTCTTATAGTTGCACATCAACAACCAAACAGTTGGCTAGAAAAGCCATCGAAGTTGCACATTGTACTGAAAGTGTTCACAGGTAGAAAAGAAAGACATATCAACTACTAGAATGTTGGCCATGACAGCAGACGAAATTGCATAGCTCACCCGACAAAGGATAGCTAGGGGTGGACATCGATTGTTAAGTGGTTGCACATTTTCGTCGGTGTAGTAGCTCACGTATGATCGCGGAGTTGTACACTCTTGTCGGTGTAGTTGCACACGCACGGCCACAAAGTTGCACACTATCATCAGCATAAATGACCACTCTCTTTTGCTGCGAGAGTTGCACACTCTTGTCGGTTAAGTAGTTCATGCAAGATTGCGGGAGTTGCACACGTGCGATGGCAATGTCGCACACAGGACCATGAAGTTGCACACTCTCATTAACCTCCATGGCACGCCCATGAGCGTTGGATCCCTCGAGGAGATGACGAGAGCCACGCGATCGTCTCGTCATCTGGCGGCCCTGAGTACTACGTCGGCATACTCTCCTTCGTCGACAAGTACTAGCTGGAGACCCAGGCGTGCTCCATACTCATGCACAACAATGGTTTGCTCCTTCGTTGACAAGGACTAGCTGGAGACCCTCGGCATACTGCTGCTACTGCCCATGGCACGGATCCGTCTCCATCTGAGTTTGCTCCCTCGGTCTGCATCATTGTGAGAATAGGATGTAATTCACCGACCGTAACAAGCCAACTGAAGTCTATTCACTCTAAAACATGTTAGATTGCTCAGAGAATTGGGATGTGAGTGTAAGTTGATTTATTGTTTACTATTTTTTGTTGGCATCCACAGTAGTTGTAGTTGCACACATAGTAGTCCTAGTTGGCACATACATGGCCACAAAGTTACACAATCTGGTCCGCATAGTCGCATATAAATTGTCATGGGAGGATCTCACGCCCCGCTGTGAAGTTGCACATTTTCATCGGCGCAGTCGCACATGCATGGCAACAGAGTTGCACAATCTGGTCCACATAGTCGCACATGAATTATCATGAAAGGTTCTCACGCCCGGCCGTGGAGTTGCACACTCTCGCCGGCATAGCCGCACACGCATGGACACAGAGTAGCACAATCTCGTCTGCATAGTCACATATGAATTATCGTGGGAGGTGCTCACGCATGGCCGCGAAGTTGCACACTTTTGTCGGCACAGTCGCATATGCATGGCCACAGAATTGCACGATCTCATCTGCATAGTCGCACATGAATTATCGTGGGAGGTGCTCACGCCCGGCCGCGGAGTTGCACACTCTCGTCGGTATAGCCGCACATGCATGACCGCATAGTTGCACAACCTCGTCCACATAGTCGCACATGAGTTTTTGTGGGAGGTGCTCACGCATGGCCGCGGGATTGCACACTCTCGTCGGCACAATTGCACATGCATGGACACAGAGTTGCACAATCTCGTCCGCATAATCGCATATGAATTGCCATGGGAGGTGCTCATGCATGGCTGCGGAGTTGCACACTCTAGTCGGCACAGTCGCATATGCATAGCAACAGAGTTGCACAATCTCGTCCGCATAGTCGCACATCAATTGTTGTGGGAGGTGCTCATGCCCGGCCGCGGAGTTGCGCACTCGCATCGGCATAGTCGCACATGCATAGCCATAGAGTTGCACAATATCGTCCGGATAGTCACACATGAATTGCCGAGGGAGGTGCTCACGCCCGGCCACGGAGTTGCACACTCTCGTCGGTATAGTCACACATGCATGGCCACAGAGTTGCACAATCTCATTCGCATAGTCGCACATAAATTGTCGTGAGAGGTGCTCACGCATGGCCGCGGAGTTGCACACTCTCGTCGGCACAGTCGCACATACATGGTCATGGAGTTGCACGTCCTCATCCACATAGTCGCACATGAGTTTTTATGGGAGGTGCTCATGCCCGGCCATGGAGTTGCACACTCTCGTCGGCATAGTCGCACATGCGTGGCCACACAGTTGCACAATCTCATCTGCATAGTCGCACATGAATTGCTGTGGGAGGGGCCCACGTCCGACCACGGAGTTGCACACTCTTGTGTTCATAGTCGCACATGCGTGGCCGTGGAGTTGGGACATTCTTATAGGATAGTCCCTCAAACGCGGTTGTGGGTGCTGCACATGCGCGACGACTACCAGGCAGTTGGCCAGGGCACCGGGGCAGCAGATGAAATTGCACATTTCAATTTTAGACAGTAGTATGGATGGTGCCACTAGTGAAAACTGCATGGCCTGGGCAACAAACGAAGTTGCACATCTCACCGGAAGGAGGCAGTTTGGAGGTGGAGGTACCATAGAGGAAAACTGCATGTCTACGGTGTACAAGAAAAGTTGCACATCCCTGTTAGGTAGTTGCACATCGACGGCTAGTCAGTTACACAAAATGGGAACAAAATTGCACAAAAGAAATTCAAAACATATCCATGCGGGATCTAGTTTCGAAGAGCACATCGCGAGGATTCCAACGATGAAAGCGGATCTTAATTTCCATGTTTGGTTCAAAAAGTATGGCTTTTTTAAGAAACAAAAATTAAAAAGCAAACTAGATGGTCAACTTCATTTAGTGTACAACGGACCACGTACTTACCTTTTCCACCGGCCGCTCCCAAACTCTACCTGGCGCTTGAGCACGGGTCCTTCTTTTTATGTTATATATATAAAAATATAATCCGGTTACTGTTGGCAGAGGGTTTGGGCCATCTGTGAAGTCTAGTATACCCACTGTTTACCGCTGTATCAATGAGCCAAACTTTTTTCAAGCCACACTTGCCTGACAAATTAGTTAGGTATGAACAAAACATGCATGCCCTTAGAACTGAACGTTGTCTGACAAATGAAATAGCTACCTAACACAACAGCTGATTGATTAATTCCCAGAAACAGTCCAAAAAACTACACAAACCGCACAAAATGGACATTTTCGTTTCTTTTTCAACAAAGAATGTTAACCTGGGATTTAAAGAACGTTGTTGTCTGACAAATGAAATAGCTACAAAAACCCTTTACATATACTCCGGTGTGTATATACACTGGTAGAATAAGGGCCTATTGTCCCGGTTGGTAAGGGCTTTAAGTCCCGGTTCCTAAACCGGGACTAATGGGTCGGTACTAATGCCCTGGCCCTTTAGTCCCGGTTCAGTCCAAAACCGGGACAGATGGGCCTCCACGTGGCTTTGTCTTGGCCAGGCTCAGCAGGAGGGTTTTGGTCTGGTTGGTGCACCAACCGGGACCAATAGGCATCCACGTGTCAGCATTTCAGGGGTTTGATTTTTTTTAAGGGGGGGGGAGGGGGGGTTTGGGGGTTTTGGGGGTTTAATTTAGGTGTTCATATATTGTGTTAGCTAGCTAATTAATAGAGAGAAGTGTCCTCTCTTTTGTCCGTGCTTGGTCGACGCTACGGACTATACATACGTATAGAGAGGACTAGCTAGACACGCTTCTGAAGGAAATGTAAGATCGTCATGAACATATATTCATACAGAGAAGTGATACCGACCACCTCTCCTTCTCCGAGAGATTGGTCGAACAACAAGTTCTCTTATATCTATCCGACACTACCGGCTACATATATACAATAATTATCTTTTACAAATATAATCTCCTAACATACGGACGCGTGGTCCACATAGTATTCTCCGTCTTCAGCGATCACGTGGTCAAGGAAGAATGCCACCAATTCCTCTTGAATTGCCCGCATGCGATCTGGTGCTAGGAGTTCATCCCGCATCTGAAACATCTAATTTTAAGAAGGGGGTCAACACACACACACACACACACACACACACACACACACACACACACACACACACACAAATATATATATATATATATATATTTATATATATATATATATATGAATGAATGAATGAAACTCAACACAAATGATGGTAATAAAATAAAATTGTGAATATTGTTATTTACGCACTTCATATTGTTTGTCAGAGTAGCCCCGCTCACAGGTCGTGTGGCAGATGGACTCGCAAATGTAGTATCCACAGAAATCATTTCCTTGTTCCTGCCACAAACACTTAACAAGAAATAGAGGTCAATCAAACTGATAATTAGCAAGCATGCTAAATGGTATTGATGAAACTAGCGCTTGAATCACTAGGAGATGCGTGGAATATGCTACTATAGTACTTACTTTCGGGTGTCTAAATTGCAGCTTCTTCGGCAGTCCCGGAGCTTTTTTGGTGACTTTTCTCCAAACCCTGCCATACAAAGAAAACAATTACTTGATATCAGAAATGAACAAAGTTGTTGATATGGTGGATAATGATCGATTTAACTTACTTCTCGAGCATTTCAGTCATGTCCGCATACTCCTCTGGATTTTTTCGTTTGGAGTCTAAGATAGTTACTACTCCCTGCTCAAGCTTAATCTCTAGGAGAATATAGTGATAGCTGCGCACGCATGCATAACTCATCAACATTACATTACTATAACCTGGACTAATAAGGGAAACCGAATATGCCACAAGACAGTAACACTCACCTGAAGTTGTAAGGAAAGAGTATTATATCTTTGTATTCATTTATTACCAATTATTGTAGCAAGTTGGCCTCGGTATCTTCGGCATGAAATTTAACCTCAGTTGCATCTATGAGATATGTGTTAATGAACCCAATATCACCCACTTGTCTTTTTTCAATTCGGCGATCTTCAATCTGCATAATATAGTGAGGATAATTATAAATACATGCAAAGAAAGAGCTGAGTTATATAGAGAGACTTAATGATGTAAGTAGTACTACTTACGAGACAGTAGCAGGTGACCATTGCTTTATCGAGGCCAATTGATTGAAAAACTGATAGAACTCCTCAAATGGAATAGGCAACCGCTCAATTCCAACGAGGTCATGCTCCTTTTAACTCTCACATACAAAGTACTCCTCCCTCGAGACACTCTGCAGGTTTTCATGTACCAATCATGCAATCTTCGCATCGTCGTTGATAGAGATCTTTCATCTTTGACGAGAGGCTTCCCGTACTCGTATCTTTGTATCTGCACCTCCAAGAAATCATATTGTACATCGTCGGGCAGGTAATCTTCAGGATTGCTATAACTGGGCACCATCCTCGGATCGACGATGTCGCTAGCAGGCACCTTGAGTGGGGGCACGATTGCTTTGCTTGTTCGCCGAGTTGGGCAATTTGTTTCCCAGCTCGTCGTTCTTTCATCCTTTGATCACTGACAGTACTTCCCGACCTCTCCGCTTCGGCAAATGCCTTTCTAATAATGCGCTCATAGTTGCCTTTCGGCGGAGACTTGGGTGGTTTTGTCAGGGCAGCCAGAGTGCGCTTCGCTTTCACCGGATCTACCTTCTCCTCCGGAGGTGGATGTCTCTGTGCTTTCAACCCTTGAAACCAGTCCTTCACTTCGGTTCACGCGATCTTCGCGTTCTCCTCCGGGGTCATCTCGTATGGTAACTTCTCTGGAGTCTTCAGAGAAGGACCGGATCTGTATGTCCTCCCGCCTTTGGCTGTACTGCTAGACGCCGGCAGAGCAGACGGAGCGGATGTCTTCTTTCCTTGCTTACGAGGCGGATGAGAAGGACTACGACGCGCCGGAGCGGCGGCGGGTCTCTTCTGCCCTTGCTGACGAGGCGGAGAAGGAGGAGGCTGGCTGCTCGGCGCCGGCCAGCAGGCGGAGAAGGAGGCGGAGTGCCGCCACGCGCCGGAGAAGGAGCCGGCCGAGTGCCCTGATCGTCACTCGCCGGAGGAGGAGGCGGAGTGCCCTGACTCGCCGGAGTTGGAGGAGGAGGCGGAGGCATCCAGTTTGGAAGGTTGATGAGATTCTTCCGCCATAGGCATGGAGTCTTCAGAGCAGAACCCAGCCGAGTCTCCCCTTCACCAGGGTGGTCAAGCTAGAGGTCCTCAAATCCCTCTGTGATTTCATTCACCATCACCCTAGCATATCCTTCTGGAATCGACCGGCAGTGAAAAGTTGCGCCGGATTTAGTAGGATAAACAGAGCCAACAGCCGCCTTGACCTTCAAATTCATTCATTGCGCCATAAGGTGGCAATTTTCAGCCTCCGTGATAGCATCCACGGGATAGCTGGCAGGAGCCGTCAAGGCATGCTCCGGCTGAAGCAACTTGGTGGAAGCCACGCTGCTTCTACGCTGAGATGGCGGGGTAACCGGGGAAGCTTGGCAGGTCATTTGCTGCGACCGCTTCTCGTTCCTCTATCGCTTGTACCCTTGCATGCAGCGCCTGCAGTTCGATCTGCTGCACTTTCATTCTCCTCTCCGGCATTTGTAACCGCTGCGTCCGAAACCCAGCCTTCCACGAACGGAGCTGGCGTGCCTCGTGTCCGTCTGTGGTGCTCAGGATTCCCGAGGGCCATTGTGAGCTCGTCGTTCTCCTGTCTGGAAAGAACGTCCCTTGCTGCCGCTGCCGATATATTGCCGAAGCCTCTTGACTGGTATGTCCAATTGATCGTCCATCCAAATGCACTTCCACGACAGGGTCCAAGGTTCCGCCAGCCCTGAAGAACCAAGTCCGGCAACGGTCTGGCCAGTTCATTGTCTCTGGTTTGATCCCTTTATCAAGCAGATCATTCTCAGCCTTGGCCCACTTAGGCCGGGCTATGAGGTAGCCACCTGACCCCGTGCTATGGTGAAGCTTCTTCTTCGCAGCATTTTTCTTGTATATCGCCGACATCTTTTTACTCTTTTCCGATGTCTTGTGGGCCACAAATGCGGGCGAGTCATCTCTGATCTTTTCATATTTTCCCTTGAATTCTGGGGTCTCTTTTTTATCGACAAACTTATTCAGGTGTTTCTTCCAATTCCTGAATAGGTCTGCCATCTTCTTAAGAGCAAAAGACTTGATTAATTGCTCAACTGGCTTCTCTGGATCATCCTCCTGCGGTAGGGTGAAATTTGACTTCAACTCATTCCAAATATCATTTTTCTGCATATCATTGACATAAGACACATCAGGGTCTTCGTTCTTAGGCTTATACCATTGCTGGATGCTTATCGGGATCTTGTCCCTAACCGTAACCCCGTGACCGAGCAACAAATGCCTTCTTTGTCCGGATGGGTTCAATCGGTTGGCCGTCATGCGATTTCTATGATCTCAAACTTTTCATCCGAGCTCAACTTTTCTTCGGGCCTCGTCTCTTTACTGAAGTTGTGCTCAATCCGAGGGCTAGAAAAAGAACAAAGACGAGAGTTAATTAATATATGTACATACCAAAACAATGAATGCATCAATTAGCTAGTCATGACAGGCTTAACTAATATATATACCGGCCGGACTCGGTTCGGTCACCGGAGCCGCCCTCATGGTCTACTTCTTCATGCACCGGCATTGGGTCATCGGAGCCATCATAATCATAGCCAGCTGCTTCTTCACCCTCTCCTTCCGGACCATCGGTGTCGTTGAGAAACATCAACGAAGCGACGACATCACTTCCTTCTGCGATTATGTCCCTCAACAACGCTTCTTGTGCTTCATCTCGGGGGGTGTCCATAGTTTCTACAAATATTTACAACATGGCAATTATTATTCAAACATGACAGATATGGATATATTAGTGGCAAACGTAGAACTAGCTAGGTAATTACAATAAGGAATCATATTAATTAGTGGCCTCGACGCTGCTTCTCTAGGGTTTCGGGTGGCCTCGACAACGCTTCAAGGAGGGGGTAATATCGATAATGACGAGATACATACACGGGAAAATAATGTTATCGGGGAGGGGGTATATCGACCCCCCCCCCCCCACGTGTTGAAGTTATTGGGAGGGGGTATATCGACCCCCCCTCGTGTTGAAGTTAACGGGAGGTGGTATATCGACCCCCCTCCCCCACGTGTTGAAGTTATCGGGAGTTTATATCGACACGACATACGTACATGCATGGGAAAATAATATATATTATCAGGGAGGGGGTATATCGACCCCCCCCCCACGTGTTGAAGTTATCGGAGAGGGTATATCGACCCACCCCGACGTATTGAAGTTATCGGGAGTTTATATCGACACGACATACGTACATGGGAAAATAATATTATTGGGGAGGGGGTATCCACCCCCCCCCCCCCGCGTGTTGAAGTTATCGGGAGGGGTATATCGACGATGACAGACCCGATAAAACATAAAAAAACAAAGAAGAAATAAAAAGAGGAGAAGAAGAAAGGAATAGCTAGAGGAGAAGATCGAAGAAAAAAAGAAAAAAAAGAAGAAAAAAAAGAGGAGAAGAAGAAAGGAATAGTGGAGAAGAAGAGAAAAACTTTTTTCTTCTTCTTATTTATTTCTCCTTTGGTCTAAAATCCGTCTATGCACGATAGAAAATTCTGAAAAAATACATCTATGATCCCTCAACGTCCCCGCCTCTCTCATGAACAAAAAAAATCTATGAATTAAAAACACATCATCTTCTATGAACAAAAAAAATTATATTTCATCCACATTCGTGCACACATCATATATGTGATCATCTATGAAAAAAACATCATATTCTATAAAAAAAAATCATTACATATATATAAAAAAACAAGCATATATATATAAAAACAAGCATATATATATATAAACAAGCATATATATGAAAAAAATTGCAAAGGGAGGACGCCGGCGGCCGGACCAAGCTGAGGAGAGGACCGGCGGCTGGGTCAACAAGCAGGATGGCGTCGGCAGGCGAGGCGGGCGAGGCGCTGCTGCAGGGCGCGGGTGAGGCGACGGGCGAGGTGGGCGGCGCAGGGTGGGCGGCGGGGCGGCGAGGCGACGAGGGCACGATGAGCGAGGCGACAGCATGACGGGGCGACGGCGTATGCATGAGGCAACAATGAGAGATGAGAGTGAAATTTCCTAAGTGTGAACTTATATAGCAAAGCCTTTAGTCACGGTTCATGGCACAAACCGGGACTAAAGGTGGGCATTAGTCCCGGTTGATGGCACCAACCGGGACCAAAGTCCTCTTTTCAGCAGCCCAAAGTGTGGGAAGCGGCGGCCTTTGGTCCCGGTTGGTGGCACCAACCGGGACTAAAGGGGGGCATTAGTCCCGGTTTGTCCAAGTGGATATATCTTTATACTATGCGTATTTGGTTTTGTAGAGCTTAGCATATTATTCTATATAATTGGTCAAATTTAAACTAGTTGACTTCAGATAAATCAAGAACTTCAATTTTTCACATGTACTAGTGTTGGAGCAAATAGGTGCCCGCATATGAATACAGGATCAGAATGAAATGTACAGCTCGGTCATGGAGTAAACACAATAAAAAATAAACAACTTGGCAACAATTAGCCATATATGTACACAATTACATTAAAACATGCTCAACTTGCATGGTCATACCATTTTGAATTCGATTTTCATGGTGTATGCCGAGAAAAACATTTGTAAACCGACCACAAATTTTCTCGGAGCATGATAGCATGTGCAAAAGAGAACTGTCAGACGACAAAATGGATGTCAACAGCAACTAAAACAGCTCACGCCAAAATTGTAATTCAACATAATCTCAAAAAATGTTGCAGCCAGTTAGCATAACAAGGCGAACTACCGCCTTCGTCAACTGTTACAGCAAAAGGTGATTACCAGACAGTAACAAAAGTACGGGACAGCTGCCTTCCACTTACTTCCACCAAATAAATCCTGGCCCTGTGCCTCATAAATGACATAGATTTTTTTTTTTTTTGAACCAATGGAGCTCACTACATGATTTTTTTTTTCAACCAATGGAGTAGAGAGTACAGCCAGGTCTTGGGCCAGGTTCGGGTCAGTGGGGAATGTGGATTAGGCCTTGGGCCCACGGGCTAGTTACCGCGTAATTGAGCGGACAGGTTGATGAACCACACCGATCACCGCATAGCAAAATCCTTCACCACGTTTTGACCTCCCGTGCTGTTGTATGGTAACAAAATGTAGAGCATCAGAGAGAATGAGATTTTCTATTCTATTAAGTTTGCATTCGACAAAACAAATTAGTTGTGAATGGCATTTATAACACGATTAGGCATCATACACATTATTTCACGCTAGCGATTCTGAAGTATTTGCTTGTATGGACCGCAAAACTGACAAATTCCAAACAATGTAGTACAGACTGAACAGTGTGACGTAATAAAGAGTTTATTGACCGCGTGTAGCTGGCTAAAACCGAACCCATAAGGACAGATGCTAACAAGGCACAGTTAGACTGAGTAACTGTCTCTGTTTTTGCCGATATAACAGATGTAGCATCTGCTCGAATAAAACTACAGAAGGATGGTAGACAGAAACTTACGAGCACTCCAAGTGAATATTCAGACAGCGTGGATTCTCCTCGCTCGGGGTGATTGTTACAGAGCCTTCTATGATTTGATCCTGCGTCACCCCTATAGGATCAGGGAAGTACAAAATTGTCTGCAAAAGACGACATGAGCAAATTTAGCAAAAGGAGCAAGAATAACCAAATAAATGAACAACGAAGTGTTTCACCAAGGAAATGGCCATTTCAATCAGAACCTGGTGCCAATGGGTTGGCTCGTCTTCTGGGGCTGTGGACAGCACAACTGTGCTATCTGATGCCCTGCGCCTTTTCTTCTGAATAATATCAAGTGGACTCGAATCGGAGGACAAATTGCTACAAGACTCTGCAGGCCCATTGAACTCCACCTCAAACCAGAGACCAAAGCCGTGAATTGGAGCTTCACATCAGAGGTAACAAAATTTCAAATTTCTTGTCAAGGAGAAATGCAAAAGTACTAGGTTGCTACAGAGATTCAAAACATTAGATGAAATGCATTCTCAATAAATAAGATAATTAGATGAAAAATAACCTGTTTGGAAAATTAGGAAAGGGGTGGGACAACACAATGAAAAGAGCAGCCATAAATTAAATTGCACTCACGGTGCATAATATTAGGAGATGCACTGCCAGACAACAGCAGCTACTGTAGCAAGACTAACCAACAAACATTAATTCTGATTGCTGTCTAGTGATGGCTGATGGGTTGTTAGCATAAGTGACAGCAAAATATCATTACCAATTTGGACGACACTAACAGGAAAAATGTTGCTAAGAAGTTGTATCGCAAGATGAACATCAGAGTATCAAACATGCTGAGGGCATAGTGCATCATTAGCACGCCAACAAACATTGTATCTTGCATTGTACCTAAATAACCCCCAATTCAGTACAGCTTATGTAGCAAATGTAATATTTATTCCATCCTTGGCACGCATGAGGAAATTTTAAATTGGTCAAACACTAAAATTGGAATCGGAAATACTCACCATAAGGAAACATGCTAGAGTACTAGAGCATCGGATCATTGTATCAACTAAGTTCCTCGATGCTCAAATTTGAAATTATATCATAATACAAGATAATGCAATTAAAATAACAGATTCAGCACATAGGAAGTGGACTGAGACAGATTAAATCACATGAATTACCTAACATCATTGATGAAACTTTGTACGTTGTGGTGATAGACTTGAATTCCTCAACCGTAAAAGTGTAGCAATCAATGTGCTTCACCTGTTCTCAAGGAAACATGGCCCCAGTAAAACAAAAGGGTTAGACATTACAATAAATCTCAACAGATAAATATAGTTATTTATCTGATAATGCTGCAAAAACTTACCACAAATGGCCAACTTATAACATTTTCTCCACCAACTATTTCAATGGAGGGCTCCTCGGATGCGAATTTTTTGGCAAGTGGCACAAGAGCAGACACTGCAGCAGCAAAGTTCAGAAACATCATTGAATGCAGGAGTCACCATGCAAAATCAGATAGTGACAGCAATGCATACTAAAACTCTGGACGTAACACGACAACAACTTACTGTTTATGCCATAAACATCACACCAGAAATCAACGCTTCCTTCATATCTATCAGAATTTGTTATAGGTGCCATGAAAAGCTGGCAAAAGAAGGGTTTATAAGTATTCAGGTTTGGAATAACACACCACAAAATGGTTGCTGTCTCAAGGAGGTGGTAACCAGGCTCAGTTGTGCATGGAAGAATATTTCCTACCAGATGATGCCTCCTTTAAAACTTATAAATAATTAGAGCAGCAGAGTTCTTAATTTTGCCTACTTAAGACAAAAAATAAGCATCACTAAATGGCTTCACAAAATAGCAAGTAATCCATTAACATATTTATTGCTTGTACTAGTGAAATACTTTTGTGTGCAAGCTTTTGTGCTATTCTGTGGCCACGTGTGTGACAAATTAAATTACATATGATAATTATACCGTAGCATGAGAAGGTAGGATAAGACCCCCTGGCTTAAGCCATTTATCCCTTGCAAATAGAACGCTTGGCAGCATACTCTACAGGGGAAAAAACCATCATAAGTTTAGGAATTTACAAAGGCATAGCATATCAAAATGCAACGCAAACAATCAACATAGGCTATCAAAAAGGCACCTCATAGAGAAGCATATAGCCCATCCATTCTGATATTATTACATCAACCTTCTCCTCAACATCAACATCCTGCACTGCCAACTCAACATTAATTAACAAAAAGTGCAAACAGGGAAAATAAAGAACGCAATAAATAAAATGTAAATATATTTCAACAAAAATAGCTGAACAGAAAGTCATATGCAAAACCAATTTTAGGAAACACAAACTTAATGTCCTGCTTATGCTAACATTATTTTAACTGTAAAAACCCAACTCTCTGAAGGAACTACATGTCTGCATACCAGCAGAAAATGCAAACAAAACTTCCGTAGGGAAACATGTGTAGCTTGTTCAGACATGGAGATCAATAATCCCAACACAGAGTGAACGAACTAATTTTAACAAAGAAGAAATGTAAAGATAAGAGTCTCGCCTCAACACGTCCATGAATGACCACAATCTTATCAGCCAAATTGTTTGCTTTTACAATTTCACTAGCCTGCATGAAAAGGAAGAGATCTGTAAGTACAACCTTCCTGCTATTGGGGCATAATGGATATTGATATAAAAACAGAAGTAAACAGCCTTCAAATACCCAATAAGAAGATAATGTATAAAACTATTTTTCTTGAGCATAACTGGTTATCACTACATTTATGTTCATCCTAAATGCTACAAAAATACATTTCGACAAGTTACAGGAAAATGACAACAGAAGGAGGAAAGCACACAGGTTGATTTCAGAGTACATCTTCACAAGTAGCATGTTACCTGGGTAGCAATTTCACTAGCATCCACCGCATATACCTGTAAGAGCATTTGAAAAGAGGCAGAGAGGAAAAGCTCACTGTTAGAAGGTCGAACATATAGATTAGTGAAAGCAGGTAATTTATATTATAGGTCATTATACTACAGGAAATTCCACTTAAATAAAATCTTGGCAAAAGATAACTCTTATCAGTCAAGAGTTTTTTTTTTCTGATAGCATGAACAGAGTTAGGCCTTGAAATTCCACATCATAACACTTGCTGTGGCACGTGGGGATTGAGGAGGGCCATTTCATTTCAGCCGCTGGGTAATTTGCAAGCAGAGGTCTGAAACTGGAAGTGCAACACTACCTTTGGATCCCAGCACACTAGTACTAGTTACATTGCAGTAGAGATCGCTGTAAAATTTTAATTGTACACCGTCTAAAGACTCAGGACTAACAAAGTAGGAGAGCCATATCTATCATCCAGGACAAACACTAGGCCTCTAAAATGACCGGCCACCACCGCAAGAGCAGAGTTATCTCGCAGCTTACCCGTTTCGCGCCGGCACGAGCGCAGAACACCGAGAGTATCCCAGTCCCACACCCCACATCCATCACAACCTGCACAACTCAACCAACACCCAAAATTCAGAACAGACTGCCCAAGCACTTAAATCAGCCCGAGTGAGGCGAGCATTTCATACCTTCCCCTCGATGAACTTCTGGTGGAGCATGATTGCCTCGCGGTACGCGTCGGTCCTGACCCTGTCCTGCCAAATCCAAGCGCCGCACGGGTCAGCTCCCCCAAAACAAAACGCGGCCCAGACTCGGGAGCAGAGCGGATCCCCGCCGGCTCTGCTCGCGGTAGGGTTTAGGGGTTTGGGGGCGTCCGCGGGGAGGGCGGGCGAGCGGGCGGGGGCGAAGGGGGCTCACCTTGATCATGGACTCGTGGATGCCGATGTGGGAGTAGGACTGGAAGTAGACGCGGTCGTGCGCCTCCAGCGCGGCGTCCCCCGCCGGGCCCGCCGCCGGGGGCTCCCCGACGGCGGCGGGCGGGGAGGCCGCGGGGAGCTGGGGGCGGCGGCGCGCCAGCGGGGAGTGGCCGTTGAGGTGCGACGGCAGCATGGCGAGATGGGGAGGAGGGGAGGGGAGGGGATTCGAATGGAGATTTCGACGGCGGCTTTGGCTCCTCTGCTTCGGCTTTTCGGTTTGGTTTTGATCTGCCTTTGGATGAATCTGCTTTAGTGTATCAGAATTTTGAGTTAAATCCCACAAAACCACGAGTTTTGATGCTAGGGTTTTACATGACCGCACATTTTGAAACTTCTTTTTCTCAAAGCCATTCATGGTATCTTTTAGCGCCGCACGGTTAATCACTCAGTTTATAGTAATCACTCGGTTTATAGCTCTTGACAAGACATCCAATATATGGACGGCGGCATCCAAGCACGAGTGCTGGAACCAGGAGTGGAGCTCGCGCTCTTCCCGAGGGCGGATGTCCTCGACGGACCTGCGCGCCGCGCGATCCACTTGGCGATATCCGCCCGTCTTGTCAACGGTATCATGGGTGTCATTGTTGCGGGCGGGGGGAGCAAGCTTTGCCCGCTCATCTCGTTGAGGGGGCAAGGTCGTCGGAGTCGGAGTCCACCCATCAGTGCAAGCCGGGGATGGGACGGCGCAGTAGGAGGAGGAGTCACCGAAGCTGGATTCCAAAGCTCGGCGCCATGGGAGGAAGACGTCGACCAACCGGCACATGAGGCATTGACATGCATGGGTAACGCTAATGCAGCCTTGGCAGAGGGGAGCTCGCGCCGCCAACAACTATGTGTTCTCCTCACTAAGGAGGTCCAGCCAGTAGGAGGCGTCGTGGCGCGATGGCATGGTAGGATGCGAGGATGGGAGGAGGCGTCGTGGCGCGGTGGCATGGTAGGATGCGAGGATGGGAGGAGGCGCCGTTGGGTATGGGCAGTGAAACCGGGGAGGCGCTAGGTGGCACTAAACCTGGGTTGAGGAGGTGGAGAGGGGAGGAGAGGTGTGGGAGGGGAAGATTCACTTCCGAGCTTTTATAGCGGGAAACGGCAGGCGGTGACAAAGGATGACACATGGTGGGAAACCGATGGGACGAGATGGTTGGAGATGACGGGCGGATGTGATATGTGGCAGACGCCATTAATGCGTAGGTTTGGGGTTATGTTCTCATGCCCACGGAAGTGATACGGGGTCAAATGCCAACAAAAGAAAAATAAATGAGTGCTAGAGAGGAAGAAGTTCAATGTTTTTTAGTGCACTCTAAAAATCCTCCACATCCTTAAGATATGGAGGCTACACCACTCTTTCTTTGGAGCGTCTGTCAAAATTATGCAAAGTGAGGGAGCGATAAAATCTGCTAGAGTGAGTTTTTACCAAAGTTCAGGTGTTAATTATGCGTTTGGCCAACTATTCACGCTTTTGTAGATTCTGCGTGATTAAGCGGAATTAGGCGCAATAAGGTATTTGCACTGTAGCATGAAGAAATAAGCTAGATGGGCTGACCTAGCCCATTAAACCACATGCACATCTTCCTATTCTACTACTAAGGCTTTCATATGGTGCACAACTGACAAAATCTATGTTTCCTCCTCATGCCCACTACACCACTCTTTCTTTCATTTTTTTACTATTTTTTTGATTTTACTATTCACCGAGGGTGCATTTGAGCTTCGGAGCAGATACTCCATGTCCAATACACCACTCTTTCTTTGAAGCGCCCGTCAAAATTGTGCAAATAGAGGGAGTGATGAAATCTGCTAGAGTGGGTTTTTACTCCTCTAGCCTTTATATTGGCAGTTATTACGGAGGAAAGGAATACACCGACTCTGGTAGAGTTGTGAAAGTGCATATCCGTAATTAGCAGATTTAGCTGTGACCGCTTTCTCTAATCCAGATGAACTAGCAGCCCCACAAGGATGATGACAACATGGGCTCGGGGTGACGATGCTAAGAGGCGAGGAAGAATTTGCAACTCGGAGCGGCGGGGGGGGGGGGGGGGGGGTGGGGGGCAAGCCCCCAAGCTTGGACCAAACTGTGAAGAAATGCTTTGGAAGAGGGCTTAGGTGAGAATTTTTTTTAGGATTTTGCACCTGCTCCTATCAACCCCACAATGGTTGTGTGGGTTCCCTAGCGGAGAGAATGATCCACACCGGACCACTACAAGTCCCAGAGAAGACAATGTTGGACATGGGTGGACGGACCTATGAAGGATGTCATTGTGACATCGGAGGAGAAGAAACCATGGTGTATCAACACTAGGCAAGTAGAGAATTTACAGTGCAGTTAGTCTCCCACTGAGATAAATTGTCTGGTATCATCAAAGGAAATTTAGAGCAATGGTAATAATTAACTATGTTTTTTTCTCACCTACTATTCTATCTAACACAAATAATCTTCAAAATGGAATACTACCTACATGATTGATTCGCATGAGTCCTGCTAAATTACAATCTTTGTAACCCTAGATTCCCTCCACAAGCAAAAGGGTCTTTTGCGGTCTTTTATTGCCTGATATGTACAACTACTTTATAACATCGTCATCATGTGCGGACCTAGCTAAGTAATTTAGGATAGTAAAACTGAGCCTAATCCAAGCCCTCTCACGGCCTGACAGTTCATGGGCGTCCGTTCGTGTGATCTAGTAGATCTAAGCTGTTAAATCTGCTGCCAATTCCGTGGTCTACCACAGTTTTCTTTCTTGGCCTAATTGTCCTAATACGGTTCTACTTCGAAAGAAAGAACGAAGATTGTGGTGTACTGGGCTTTTGTGCCGGCCCATTTTGCTAATCCCAAGCGGAAAAAGCCCTATGAAGCCGGGCACAACTATACCTCGCTTCTAGCGAGAGCGATGGAAGTCTCGCATGAAAGAGGCACGAGATGGGCCGTCCAAGGCGCGCGGGAGGCCACGCACGACCTTGTTATTCTTTTTACGTGTTTTGTTTTTGTTTTTTGCTACCTTTTGACTTTTGTTTATACTTTCAAACATTCTAAATAAATATATTACAAAAACAATTTATACAAAAATGTATAAATTAAAATACAAATGTGTATGAAGAAAGTTGATGATGTATTTTAAAAATTACTAATCAAGTATTTGAAAAACAAATCTTGTACTAAAAAATGTTAATCAAGCATTATAAAAATGTTAAATATGTATAGAAAATATTTACCATGTTAAAAAAATGTTAATCTTATATTTGAAAAATGTTACTCATGCATTTGAAATGTTAAATGTGGACAATTCTTGACCATATATTCAAAGAATGTCAATCTTATATTTAGAAATGTTAAGGAAGCATTTGAAAAATGTTAAATGTGTATAGAAAAATGTTGAACATATATTTAAAGAAAGTTAGTATGGTATTTGAAAAATGTTAATCAAGCATTTAGAAATGTTAAAAAAGTGTATGTAAAAATGGCTGACCATGTATTAATAAAATTTTTAATCTTGTATTCGAAGAATGTTAAATGTGTAATAGAAAAATGTATTCGGTATATACCAAAAAATGTACAATGTGTATGAATTTTTTTAGAAATAAAGCAATACAGGTTTTCAAAAGACGTTAATCATGTATTTGAAAATGTTTAACGTGTATAAAAATATTTTCAATATATACAAAAAATGCTAAATATGTACTTAAAAAAAGTTAACGTCTGTTGAACAAAAAGTTAAAACGATGAAAATAGACAATAAAAATGAAAAAAAGAAAAAGCAAAGAAAACAAAAAGGAACAAAGAAAATAAAAGTATAACAAAGAATGAAAGAAAAATGAAAAATGAATTAAAAAACCCAATGAAAACAAATAAATAAGCGAAGAAAGCCGATGTAAAGCAATAAAATCAGAGAAAAACAAAGAAAAACAGAAAATCCAGAGAAAACCATTGAAGAAATATAGAAAACCAAAAGAAAAACAAAAAAAAGGATGCGAGCAGCGAATTAACAGAATGAACGGAGTGAGCAGCGTCTGCGATCGAACGAATGGGCCGACCCTGTAGCTAGCAGGAAAATTCTTCAGCGAGCCGGCATACATCTTACGCAGAAGATATATAGCCCTGGCGTCTGAAGCACCCGCCGCCAAGGAGAATCAAGCAGGCCGTCACACTCCACTAAGGTTGACCTCGAGTGGAAGCTCCCTCCCGGACATCAACCTCTAACGGCAAGGCGTCCACATGTCCACCATATCGTCCGCTGGTCGCGCCGACAGATTCAACGCCCAAGATGGCCGTCGCACCGCCATGCCTTGCGTACATGTACAACTTGCTTTTCCCTGTATGCAGTATGCCTAGGCTAGAAACGGAGGTGCTACCTCTTGAGCATGCATTGGTTTTTCCCTTGAAGAGGAAAGGATGATGCAAAGAAAGTAGCGTAAGTATTTCCCTCTGTTTTGAGAACCAAGGTATCAATCCAGTAGGAGGCTCCTCAAAAGTCCCACGCGCCTACACAAACAAACAAGAACCTCGCAACCAACGCGATAAAATGGGTTGTCAATCCCTTCACGATAACTTGCGAAAGTGAGATCTGATAGAGATAATATGATAAGATAAATATTTTTGGTATTTTTATGATGTAGATTGAAAAGTAAAAAATGCAAATAAAAGTAGATAAAAAACTTATATGATAAAAGATAGACCCGGGGGCCATAGGTTACACTAGTGGTTTCTCTCAAGATAACATAAGTATTAAGGTGGTGAACAAATTACTGTCGAGCAATTGATAGAAAAGTGCATAGTTATGAGAATATCTAGGCATGATCATGTATATAGGCATCATGTCCGCAACAAGTAGACCGACTCCTGCCTGCATCTACTACTATTACTCGACACATCGACCGACTCCTGGCTGCATCTAGAGTATTAAGTTCATAAGAACAGAGTAACACATTAAGCAAGATGACATGACGTAGATGGATAAACTCATGCAATATGATATAAACCCCATCTTTTTA
The DNA here is from genome assembly GCA_021605145.1 of Aegilops bicornis. Classification (NCBI taxonomy): domain Eukaryota; kingdom Viridiplantae; phylum Streptophyta; class Magnoliopsida; order Poales; family Poaceae; genus Aegilops; species Aegilops bicornis. The sequence goes on along the minus strand of CM038670.1, from coordinate 864,431,786 downwards.
TCCTCGATGGTAACAATACAATACGTGTCAAGCTTTCCCTCATCACATCTGGGATCGAGCACCACAGGATTGAACCCAAAGCTAAGCACTTCTCCCATAGCAAGAAAGATCAATCTAGTAGGCCAAACCAAATTGATAATTCGAAGAGACTTGCAAAGATAACCAATCATACATAAAAGAATTCAGAGGAGATTCAAATATTTCTCATAGATAAACTTGATCATAAACCCACAATTCATCGGATCTCGACAAACACACCGCAAAAAGAGTTACATCGAATAGATCTCCAAGAAGAGGAAGGAGAACTTTGTATTGAGATTCAAAGAGAGAGGAGAAGCCATCTAGCTAATAACTATGGACCCAAAGGTCTATGGTAAACTACTCACGACTCATCGGAGAGGCCTTGGTGGTGATGGAGAGGCCCTCCGTGGTCGATTCCCCCTCCGACGGAGCACCGACGAAGGCTCCAAGATGGGATCTCGCGGATACAGAAGGTTGCGGCGGTGGAAATAATTTCTCGTGGTGTTCCTGGATGTTTTCGGGGTACGTAGATATATATAGGCGAAGGAAGTCGGTCAGGGGAGCCACGAGGGGCCCATAAGGCAGGGGGCGCGCCCACCCTTACTGGGCATGTCGGCCACCCTCGTGGCCGCCTCAGCTGCTTCTTGATGTCCACTCCAAGTCTCCTGGATTGCGTTTGTTCCAAAAAGATCGCTCCCGAAGGTTTCATTCCGTTTGGACTCCGTTTGATATTCCTTTCATTCGATATACTGAAATAGGCAAAAAAACAGCAATTCGGGCTGGGCCTCCGGTTAGTAGGTTAGTCCCAAGAATGATATAAAAGTGTAAAGTAAAGCCCATAAACATCCAAAACGGGTAATATAATAGCATGGAACAATGAAAAATTAAAGATACGTTGGAGACGTATCAGGAGGCCATGCTTCAGATCCGAACGTGGGAATCCCTGCCTATGGTTTGTTTAGTTTAGGACTTAGAATATCTCCATTACCGGGACTCAGGCAGGACGATCCCATATCGCCACTCCTTCTCATACTGGCAATCGACCCCTTGCAACACTTGCTGTCTGCGGCAACCGACTCCGATCCGGCTTACTACAACCACTGTCGGGCAGAGAAATTAGGAGACAAAAAAGGCTCATCACACAAGACATCATCTGGGTACTAACGCCAATGGTTTTACATATCCGCTGCTGTCGATGCCATGCCTACAACAAGCTCAGCTACATGCTCAACGCTCGTCTCTTCCCCTTAACCTCGAGGCCATCGACCTCATTTGGTGTGCATGCATTGACCGCTTTAGAAGATTCATCATTACTAAGAGATCTAGAAACAAGGAAATAAACTTTGTGAAGGCTGGCCCGTGATGTGCCCCAATGGAATTAAGCAATTCCATCGACATCATCAGCATTCACATTACACATTGCCACCTCGCGGTGCTCGACGATGTTCTTGTCAACCCGCTACAACACATGGCCACAATTTTGCCAAAATTTTGCAACTGTGTAGGGGGTGTATAATATGCTGCAGAACTAGGTGGAGGTGTATGCACTGCTGTATAACCATATGCTCTCTCGCCAATTCTATCAATTGATGAAGTTTCATCTTCTTGCAAAACTCTAGCCTTTATTGCAGCATAATCAGGAAAGAACCCCTTTTCATATTGTTGAAGGCAAAGAGCACTAACCCTCTTATTTTGTGCCAAGCTCTTTTTTTAACGCAGTCACAACCGCTTCTGGAAGGGATTGCTCCATAATACTTTCAGATTCTTTCGGCAACGATTCATGAGTGTTGCCGAAATTCTCAAATTGCATAGAGCATGCATTATATGCTACCGTATTTGTGATGCCCGGATAATTAAGATACAGTAATTCCCTATTAATGGTGCCATGTCATCACATTACTGTTGCTAATCCTTTCTTGAACCAAATCATTTTTCAAATTCAAATTCAAATTAAAGTCCAAAATTCAAAATTCTCAAACATAAAAACTAAAATGTTCAAATTGTGGGAAATAATCCCTATTTATTTGTCATGTTGAAACCTATATTTTATAGAGTTTTTCAATGCCCTTTAGTAGCATCTATGCTTAGTATAAATGTGTAGAAATGTGTAGTAGAAATGTCTAGTACTGTGTATTTTGGTAGTGTAGAAATCTATACTTAGTAGAAATATATTTGCAAGAGTGTTCTAAGTGAAACAACTCTCAAAATAATCTAAGTGAAGCATGAGAGATCAATAGTTTCTTTAAAACAAATCCACCACCGTGCTCTAAAAGATCTAAGTGAAACACTAGAGCAAAAATTATTACGCTCAAAAAGGTTTAAGTGAAGCACTATGAGCAAAACTATCAAGCTCAAAAGATATAAGTGAAGCACATAGAGTATTCTAGCAAATTCTAAATCATGTATGGCTCTCTCAAAAGGTGTGTACAACAAGGATGATTGTGGTAAACTAACAAGCAAAGACACAAATAATACAAGACGCTCCAAGCAAAACACATAACATGTGGTGAATAAAAATATAGCTCCAAGTAAATTACCGATGGAAGTAGACGAAAGAGGGGATGCCTTCCGGGGCATCCCCAAGCTTTGACTTTTTAGTGTCCTTGGATTATCTTGGGGGTGCCATGGGCATCCCCATGCTTAGGCTGTTGCCACTCTTTGTTCCATAATCCTTCAAAAGAATTCACCCAAAACTTGAAAACTTCACAACACAAAACTCAATAGAAATCTCGTGAGCTCCGTTAGTGAAAGAAAACAAAAGACTACTTTAAGGAACTGTAATGAACTCATTCTTTATTTATATTGGTGTTAAACCTACTGTATTCCAACTTCCTTATGGTTTATAAACTAATTTATTAGCCATAGATGCATTGAAATAAGCAAACAACACATGAAAAACAGAATTTGTCAAAAACAGAACAGTCTGTAGCAATCTGTAACTAACGCAAACTTCTGAAACTCTAAGAATTCTACCAAACTAGGACGTACTGGAAAATTTGTTTATTGATCAGCAGCAAAAAGAATCAATGCAAAAGCACGTTTCTGTGATTTATTGAATTTTTTCTCGTGAGCGCAAAGTTTCTGTTTTTCAGCAGAATCAAATCAACTATCATCATAGCTTATCCTATAGGTTCTACTTGGCACAAACACTAATTAAAACATAAAACCAGATCTAAACAGAAAGTATATGAATTATTTATTTTCCTAAACAGAAGCAAAAACAAAAAACACAAAATAAAATTGGGTTGCCTCCCAATAAGCGCTATCGTTTTACGCCCTTAGCTAGGCATAAAAGCAAGGATAGATCTAGGTTTTGCCATCTTTGGTAGGCAATTCTTCAATGAGGCATCTATCTTTTTTAGAAATTTCTTTCTTTCTAGTAATTATCAAACTCTTAGGCGCAAGATCGAAAAATTCTTTCATAGCCAAGGGTTCCTTAATGATGGCAATAAGATTCGGATGAACACTTATAGATTTAAGATCCGCAATTTCCTTACTAGATGATTCATCCTTACTCTTAGGAACATCAATAAGCTTAGGTTTTTAGTGGACGAACTTGGAGTGTTTTGAATGGAAGAAAAGCGGTTCCCAAGTTGGTAATGATACCCTCTAGTTTATCGATTCTTGTGGAATCTAGATTTATTCTCTCGTTAACTATGGGTTCTTTTTCTTTAATATTTTTTAAAGTCGTTCCTACCTTAGATCCATATTGGGTAATTTGATTGTGGATCTTTTTATCAAGATTTTCAATTGATTCAGTGGTAGCAACTTTATTCTCGATAATTTCAAGTCTTTGCATAACATGCTCCAAAGTTAACATAGTTCCATTAATCAAAGGGGGTGGTGAGCCAAATAAATCTATTAAAGCATTGTAAGAATCAAAAGTATGGCTACCCAAGAAATTCCCTCTGGTAATGGTATCAAGGATATATCTAAACCAAGTATTAGCACCTACATAAAAATTACGAAGGAGAACAGAAGTAGATTGCTTCCTGGTAGATCTATTTTGAGCATTGCAAATCCTATACCAAGCGTCTTTTAGATTTTCTCCCTCCCTTTGTTTAAAATTTAAAACTTCATTCTCGGGAGATATAGGAGTGGATATGAGACTAGTCATGACGACAAACAAGAAAACTAACACACGAGCAAACAAAAGGGCAACGGAAAAAGGCAAACATGAAAGAGAGGAGGAGATTGGGAAAGAGAGGGCAAATAAAACGGCAAGGGTGAAGTGGGGGAGAGGAAAATGAAGGAAAATAATGTAATGCGAGAGATAGGGATTGTGATGGGTACTTGGTATGGTTGACTTTTGCGCAAACTCCCCGGCAACGGCGCCAGAAATTCTTCTTGCTACCTCTTGAGCACTGCGTTGGATTTCCCCGAAGATGAGAGGATGATGCAGTAAAGTAGCGTAAGTATTTCCCTCAGTTTTTGAGAACCAAGGTATCAATCCAGTAGGAGATCACGCACGAGTCCCTCGTACCTACACAAAACGATAGCTACTCGTACCAATGCGATTAGGGGTTGTCAATCCCTTCACGGTCACTTACGAGGGTGAGATCTGATAGAGATGATAAATAATATTTTTGGTATTTTTGATATAGAGATGCAAAGTGAAAAGTAGAAGGCAAAGTAAAAACAAAGCAAGTAATAAAGTAATGGAGATTGATATGATGAGAATAGACCTGGGGGCCATAGGTTTCACTAGTGGCTTCTCTCAAGAGCATAAGTATTCTACGGTGGGTGAACAAATTACTGTTGAGCAATTGATAGAAAAGCTAATAATTATGAGGTTATCTAGGTATGATCATGTATATAGGCATCACGTCCAAGAAAAGTAGATCGAAACGATTCTGCATCTACTACTATTACTCCACTCATCGACCGCTATCCAGCATGCATTTAGAGTATTAAGTTAAAAACAGAGTAACGCCTCAAGCAAGATGACATGATGTAGAGGGATAAATTCATGCAATATGATAAAAACCCCATCTTGTTATCCTCGATGGCAACAATACAATACGTGCCTTGCAACCCTTTACATCCTTTGGTAAGGACACCACAAGATTGAACCCAAAGCTAAACACTTCTCACATTGCAAGAACTACCAATCTAGTTGGCCAAACCAAACGGATAATTCGAAGAGACTTGCAAAGATAACTCAATCATACATAAAAGAATTCAGGGAAGAATCAAATATTATTCATAGATAAGCTGGATCATAAACCCACAATTCATCAGTCTCAACAAACACACCGCAAAAAGAAGATTACATCGAATAGGTCTCTACAAGAGAGGGGGAGAACATTGTATTGAGATCCAAAAAGAGAGAAGAAGCCATCTAGATACTAACTATGGACCCGAAGGTCTGAAGTAAACTACTCACACTTCATCGGAGAGGCTATGGTGTTGATGTAGAAGCCCTATGTGGTAGATGCCCTCTCCGTGAGCTCCTAACAGGCCCCAGATGGGATCTCATGGATCTGAGAAGGTTGCGGCGGTGGAATTAGGTTTGGCTCCGTATATGATCCGGACAGGTAATGCGTAGGTATATATAGGAGGAAGGAGTACGTCGGTGGAGCAACAGGGGCCACGAGGCGGGGGCAGCGCCCGAGGCGCCCCCACCCTCGTGACCTCCTCGGTTGTTCCTTGGAGCAGGGTCCAAGTCTCATGGATCACGTTCGGTGAGAAAATCACGTTCCCGAAGGTTTTATTCCGTTTGGACTCCTTTTGATATTCTGTTTCTTCGAAATACTGAAATAGGCAAAAAACAGCAATTAATTTGGGCCTCCGGTTAATAGGTTAGTCCCAAAAATAATATAAAAGTGGAAAATAAAGCCCAATATAGTCCAAAACAGTAGATAAAGTAGCATGGAGCCATCAAAAATTATAGATACGTTGGAGACGTATCAGATGCATGTTGACTATATATGAAATTGTTATCTAGTACTACCTAATACCTATAATGCTTTATGATATTGTATGACTATATGGTATTGTGGTTAATGATATTGTTATCTGGTATATGTGAAATTCTAGTTTATTGAAACGGGTTTTTGGAAAGAATGTTGAAAGTTACAGCAGTAGCGCGGGCAAAGAAAACCGCTACAACTACTTATTAGTAGCGCATCTGGGAAAACCACTACTACAATAGTCAGTAGTAGTAGCGCGGGAGAAGAGAGCGCTACTACTATTTGTTAGTTGTAGCGCCTTATTAGTAGCACGGCTGCCCGCGCTACTGATAGTGTTAAAACCCGTGCTACTACTAGGGTTTTCCCTAGTAGTGGCTTTTTGCTCTGTTTTTCTTTTTGGAGTGGTTCTGTGGCCTTGCCACCTGGGAAATCATCATTTCTTCTTCTCCCAAGTGGCTCATCATCCTCAAACTCATCCCAAGACCATGCCATTTCCATCCTAGCCCAAATCCCAATATTCTTTTTCTTGGGGAATACTCCTTTTCTATTAAAGGAATTATCCTATTTGCCCTAGGTTGTGAAGCAACCTATATTTCTGTCCATAAAAAATTCCCAATTAATTCTCATAATTTCTTTGGGTCATATATTTCTCAAAATATGCCCAAACATATCGTTGGCCAGTTCAAAAATATCCCTCCAATATTCATTCTTCCATTCTGTCATGAATGGCATTTTGTGAAGGAAGTGCCATTTATCCTATCTTGTTTGCTCCCAAACTTTTTGGGAATTCTTGTATGTCCAAATCATTAACTCATGCCAAAATTCAACTTCATTTGCCTAGCCAATCTTCCTCAATGATTTTTCAAAATTTCTGTCAAACAGAAGCCATTGTGAAGGAAGTACTAGCTAGGAGTATCCAAGCGAGTTGAAATTTTCCATTCCTCTTAATGTGCTCATATAATTGCCCTCCTCCAATTTTCAGCTCCATCCAATAATTTATGTGAGCACAAGACCAAATCTTTGCTTCTGGCAATATTTTCAGGTTGTGAAGCAAGTGTATTTTATATTGCTTTATTAATTCTGAAAAATTACCAGGTCATGCTCCTACCTATATCACATCTCTCCACCAAATTTTGGGATCATTTCCTTAAGCCATTTTCCTCCAAAATTATTGCAAGTTTCTGGTTAGTGGGGATGTTTGTGAAGCAAGTATTATTTTGGCATGAAACTTTTACAGGATCTTCATATGGCCAAATAACCCCGCCTTGTCAAATTTGAGCTCAAGTTGATACTCCATGTGAGTGCATCATCATGCTCAAGTTTCTGGACCAAATGTGAGGTTACAAAGCAACCATGTTGTTTTGTGATCCATTTCTCCTCAAAACCTCCAGGATTATAGTCCTTCCTATCCTAAACCTCCCTGACATCTTATTTCCATCTTAACCTCACTAGGTTGATCACATCAGAGTGGTCAAGATTGCTACTGCCAACTTTAGAGCTTAGTTCCAACCCAACCACAATGCCATTTCTTTCTCTATCACCTCAGTTGCAACCTACCCTGGAGAGACAACACCCTAGACAAGGTTTTCCATCCCCTACAGCCCCTCCCCGTGCCATGTCGCATGGTGACCGCGCAGCTGGCATGCCTATTCACGCGCTCTGCTCGCTGGGCCCGTCTAGAGCGTCGTTTGTGCCTCGGCCCCTTTCCCTCGCGTCGTCTTCGCGAGCATGACCATGTCCAGTCTCTTACCCTCGTCATCGCCACTTCCCTGGACCCCGCTCCCCCTCTGGCAGCTTCCTCACCGCCGCTCGCCGCCGTGTGCCCACGGGCGAATAGTGGCCATTTGGCACAGTTCGTCGTCGTCTTCTTCCTCCCCGTGCTCCGTTGGCCTCCTCTGCCCCGTGAGACCCTCCCCTGTTCCTCCTCCGTCGTCTCCACCGAGCTCGGGTGCGTGCACACACATCCGCGGCGCCGGCCACGCGTTCGTGGCGACGCCAGCGCGGCACCACCTTGCTCCGGCTATATAAGGCCACCCCGGTGCCATTTCCCTTCGCCATCAGCCTCACCACTCTCCTCTAGCCCCCCTGACCACTTCCCCGAGCTCGAGCCGCCCTCCATGTCCACCATTTCTGCCTTAGTCGCCGCCTCTGTCCACTCTGATTCCGATGAATCGAGCCTCCTCTCCCCTTATTTCCACCACCAGAGGAGCCTCCTCGACCCTCTGATCCTCCTCGCATCCTGCTTTCCTCTTCGGGTCAACCTCATCGCCGACACCCACCTCGACCGACGCCGTCGTCCGCCACGGCCTCGCCTCCTCTTGCTCTTGGGCTTCTCGACAGTCGTGCTGTGCACAAGCGGGCGCGCCTCGTTCCCTCGAGCACGCCGGTGGTCGGAGCACGGCGAACGGTGCCCGAAGTCGCTGGCAATCGCCGCCCAACACCGGTGGCCTCCCTCTGCCTCGCGGGTGTGCAGCAAAGAAAGAAGAAGGAGCTGACCTGCAGGTGGACCCTGCTCGTCAGCGTCCCAGCTCGCTGGCCCCGCCCCTGCTGACGTGGATAGTGGACACGGGTTTTGCACGTGTACGCTTTCATCCACCGAAAGCGTATTTTCCTCTTCTTTAGGCCAGAATGCGTTTTACTCTCTGGAAAACGTATTTTCTGAAAAGATGTGTTCGGTTTTTCAACTGAGGGCCTGTTTGTTAGAATTTTATTACAAATAGGTCCCTCGCAGAAAAACAATCATAACTCTTCAACCATAGCTCCAAATGAGGTGATTCCAAATCCCACTTTTTCGTTTCATCGAGCCTGTTCCGATGGAGTCATTTTCACCATGTTTTGACATTCTAAAAATGACCATTTTGCCCTTTCCCTTAATAAGCCCTCTCAGAGAGAACGTTTTCCGGTGACTCTTTCCACGAGGTTTTCGCACTTCCTCCCGGTGTATTCATCCTTCCCAGGCAAGCCACACCCTCCATTTGCATGAATGCAATGGAGTGACATGGTTTACTTATTTGAACTTGTTTAAAATATTGCTTTAGCAACATGTGACTTGATCATGGCATAATTCTCGGAGTGGTTTTTGATCTTGCTATGGTCAGGATGTTGTTTGGATTATTAGGGTTTATATTTTGCATGCTGTTGAGGGATGTCATGTTGCCATTGGATTATTAGTTGCTAGTATGATTATTTTCATGATGGTATTTGGTATGTTGATTTGGAGTATTATTTTCGGAGATGATGCTTGCATGTGGATCTTAGCTGGATATCTGGTTCTTGCTATTGGATTAGTAGTATTATTGTTCTTGGATTCAACATGCTCGTAGTTTTTATGCTATCCTCGTAGTATTCTGATATGACGATATTATGCCTTGGATTAGTTGTTGGATATTGCTATGACTTGGATCACAGGTTGGTAGATGATATCGGAGTATCAGTTATACTTTGGGATAAATTCCGTCATTTAGTTGGTCAGGTGCCATCGGAACGAGCTTTCCCAGTGCAACCACATTTGCATTTATGAGAAGGCCCTAACACGGTCTATTGACATGTCTATCGCCGGTGCCTCCAACGAGGCAAGGTTATGGGCGCGCGCTACCCTGATCAGGTAGGCAGACATAAGCCTTGTGTGCCCGTAGTTGTTGTTAGGCACCTTTTTTGTCCCTGTTTGGGACCTTTTTGTTTTTCCACGACGGTGTCCATTGGATGTCATTGGTTGACATCGGGGCCACCCAGGACCTAGCCCAGAGGGGAGTTGGTCGGAGTGACCGGGAGAGTGTCATGGGCAATATATCGGTTTTTGTTGGAATGTCGTTGGTCCACCCGAATGGGAGTGCGTGGTGTGGGTACAATGTGCTAACCTCTGTAGAGTGTGTGTGTTTAATCTATTGATAGTCACGTCCTCGGTCATGGGCACAGTTCGCACTAGGTCACACCGTTCGATCAACACTCACATGACGGAATGACTTATAGATGATTTATATGTTGATATTATGATGTGAGCTGTAATAGTTTGGCAGGATGCCGATGATGATGCTGAGATGATCTCAAGGATGGTCATTCAGTTTGTGATGTGGTCACGAGGTGATCATGTGGATGTTTTGATCACGAGGTGATCATGTGATCACGAGGTGATCGAGATGGTATATTGCTTGGCCGGATAGCCAAGAGTGAGATGGTTATTGAGATTGAGATGTTGGCTTATCAGCATTCTAGTAGTTTCATATCATGCTTAGTAGTTGCTTTCGCATCATGGTAGCTGTTAATTAATTAATCTGTTAAATGCTATGTTATTGTCTTGACTTGATGCTTTTGGTTGTTGTGAGCTTGCAAGTACATTCAATGTACTGACCTGACGTGTCATGTCAGATTGCAGGTGATGCCATGATTGATTGATTGATTGATTGATTGATTGATTGTCGAGGTTACCGATTGTGCGAGCTAGATCGTGTCCCAGCCAGAGTCCCGGTGGAGTGGAGTTCACCACCTTCGTCGTTGTTCCGCTGCTAGAAGATTTCCGTTACTACTGAGTTGTTCATTGCTAGCATAGATCAAGTGTAGTATCGCAGGCGTAGTGTCGCCCGTCTTGATGTGATCCTCTGTAACATCGGACCCGTGTATTTATCCTTTGTATTAAGAGTTGATTTGTTCTATGTCAAGCAGTGTCATATTCCAGAAGACTTCTCCTTGATCTCTGAGATGGAATATGGGGCGTTCCAATTTCTCTAAGCCGGGGTGCCACATCTGGTCCAAGAAAAATCATCGTGAAAGTTTTATTCCGTTTTGGACTCTGTTTGGTATTCCTTTTATGCGAAACTCAAAAACAAGGAGAAAACAGAAACTGACAGTAGGCTCTGGGTTAATACATTAATCCCAAAAATAATATAAAATAGCATATTAATGCATATAAAACATCCAAAACAGATAATATAATAGCATGTAACAATAAAAAATTATAGATACGTTGGAGACGTATCAGTATCGTCTAAGGAAATTCACAGAAATGGTAAGAATTAACCATGTTTTTGTTCTCACCTACTATTCTGTCTAACACAAATAATCTTAAAAATGGAACACTACCTACATGATTGATCCTCATGAGTTCTGCTGAAGTACAATCTTTGCAAACTAGATTCCCTCTACATGCAAAAGGGTCTTTTGCGGTCTTTTGTTACTGATTTGTGTATTAGATGTCGGTGAAAGTAGGTTCAGAAAGGGAAGCGGGATCCTCTGCAAGAGGCAGGTGCTTGGGAAGAAAAAGTATGGTCCGATGTAAAATGCTGAAAAAGTTGAAGTGAAAAGTAGAGATGCATATGTATTAAAGTTTCTATTTTCTATTTCTCGATGAGGCCCACTAGTAGTAGCTTGCTTGGGGAAAAAGCATTAATGTAGTTGCCTCAAACTACCTTTTCTCGTGGGGCATCTGTATCCATATACCACCATTGTACATGTCCTAAGGGCATGCCAACGCTCCTACATGGACAGATGCCTTGCAGGTCCATGTAAGTTCAGATGCCAGATGGAGGCAAAGGTGTAGCCTCGCAGGTGTCAGGTGCATCCTACAGAAGAAGTAGCTGCTCCATGGAGAAAAGAAGGGAAAAAGGAAAAAAAGGACGAGGAGAACTGGATTGCCAGGTAGGTGCTGTGAGGTTCGTACGTAAAAGATTGGAAAGGAAATGCAAAGAGATAAGAGAGAAGGGGTCCACATTACTGTTGCTTGCATTGAGCAGTGAGCAATGGTTTCACCTCTGTTTGTAGATGTGTCAGGGCTGAGGCAGCAGTTTGATGATGCTTCCGTAGTTCATGCCCTAACTCGCAACGGGTGGCGTGCACAGTCCGTGAAGGCGACATCGCGTGAGCTCGACCCTGACATGGCTGGCGCGGCACCCAACCCTAGGCATTCGATGAGGTCGCAGATGACGGTTGATGGTGGAGGCCTCGGTGTACGCGCCTTTGATGCTGCCTAGGTCGCTACTGTTTTTGTCATGAATTTGCTTATGTGTTGCTTTATGCGGTGAGAAGAAGAGGATCAGAGAAAGAAGAAGAGAGAAAGTGAGAGAGATTCAGATTGATTTCTCTACTGCTGCTTTGCCTTTTACATTCTTTGGTTATTTCTTCTTTGTTGAAGATAGAAAGTGGAAGATATAATGTTACTATATGTGAGAACCTGATTGATGTAATCCATGGTACATGTGTACAAAGTTGGCTACCCAATGGATCCTTCTCATCGTGATGACCTGCAACAACAAATTGGATATACAAAAGCTATCTAACTACAAAGAAAGCTATCTAACTTCTGAAGCAATCAAGCGGCTTCGGTTTCAAAGTAGGAATATAAAATAATGCAAAATAAAGAAACACAATCTAGCTATAGTATATTCATGTTGTCCTAGTTTCTCATACCAGACCGAATGGCTTTGAGAGCCAAATTAATCAACCATCTTTGCATATTGTGCATAATTCGATATGGATTCTCCGTATTCTTGAACGGCGAGTACTGAATAGCACACGGTTCACGTATATGTATGTATGTATGTATGTATGTATGTATGTATGTCATCGGGACAGACCATCATGTATCTTGATGACAACATATGGCTGGCTGGACAAGGATGTTCTTTGTCACCGTGCTTGCTTGACATCACCAATTTCGGCCATCACAAAACAAAGGCGCAACCAAGTCAACAAATGCTTCAATTGGTTTAGGGCCAAACACCAACCCAGTTGATTCGAAGGAGCAAAATCCTACTCCCTTTGTAAACTAATATAACAGTTTTTAGCTCACTTAAGTAGCGAGCTAAAAAGTCATATATTAGTTTGAGGGAGTAGTTGGGATTGGTACTCGGAGGATCATGGTGGTGGTTTAGGGCCAAACACTAACCCATTTGATTTGAAGGAGCTAGATTCTAGCTAGGATTGGACTCAGAGCATGATGATGGTTGGGACAAGAAGGAGGTGGTGACAACGCGGATGAAACCGGTGGAGGCGGAGGGCAAGGGATCCAGTAGTTCGTCATATCCTCACTCAAAGTACATATTCGAGGACCCTATTTCCACATGCAACTAAAAGGAGATATCCAAGGAGGATGTGGCCATATGTAATGTCATCCGGGGTTGCCGAATGCCAGGAACACTTGCTTTTTCAACGCTATGCTGCAATGCCTACTCACCCTTGCCTCATTGCGCAACATAATTAATGACGGGACCAAAGGTTTGCACAAGGCCAATTATTTTCTTTTTAAGCAGCTGTCGACACAAGTGCTTCAAAGAATGCAAAAGCTCGCTTGACCAACGCAAACTGTTTGCAACTGTCTGCTCAAGGTGGCCTCAATTCTATAGCGGCGGAATGGAAAACAATGAAGAGCTACTCCAACATTTTCTTCATGGTTTGGACAAAGAGGAAGCTAAAACATGCCAGCTTTCAACGGATGCTTCAAAGAAGGTCATAGTTGTCAATTATATCTTTGTGGGCAGGAGTGTAGTATTATATCCAACACATAATGATCACACAGTTCCGATAGGCCTCAAAGCACCCTTGTATTACATTTGCCAATTCTATATGAATCTCCCAACTATAGCTTTGAGAAGCAACAAAGTTGAAGCTGAGGTGCATGCTGGTGATGCGCCTGCATCAATTGAGGACCGCTTCTCTTTGTACACTAAGAAATAGTTCCTACCTAATTGGTTCTCTCAGTCTTGCACTGATGCAACTAATGCGAGCATACCCGAATTCTAAAACAAAACATGTTGTGGAGTCAGCTAGTGACATTGGGAGGCATAACCAGAATAGGCAGGAACCAGAAACAACGAAAGTTCATAAAGCTGCAAGGAGAAGACTTCTTATAACTAGAGCTCCAAATGTAATGGTGGTTAGGTTGATTAGGCACAAAAATGCCCCTAATCCTGATGGGTATGTTAAGCTGGAAGGACATGTGCGCTTCAGGGAGATTCTTGATATGTAACCATACATGGACAAAAGGTACTGATTTCTAATGCATTTTGAATTCTATGTTATAGAAGTGGTTTGGTCTCCAATTGATTTGCCTCTCACTCATTTATCCATGCAACAACTCGAGTTAAGATCTCTTGAAATGCCCAAAAGTTAATGGCCTCAATATCTTCCCTTCCCTTTTATTTTATTATTATTTACAGAAATCAGTTTTTTTATCCTAGTGTTTAATTGGAAACTGTTGTATATATGCTTTTAGGCATGAAGAGTTGGAGGAGTGTCTTAGGGGCGCTGATTTACTTAAAGAAATTGATGTCCATGGCCATATTGTATATATTAGTTTACAGAGGGAGTATTTTTATACTAAACTTTTATACCTATTATAAACTAATTGTACCACATTAGAATTCTAATTAGTGATCTATGTTAACCCATAACAATATTTATAAATAAAATTATAGTATTCTCTGTTATACATTTGTAATGTGTATAATTTTAATTTTTATTGTACTAAATTTAAATTGTAAAACGTAACAAACAATCTCTTTTTTGCTAATTTTTTTGAATATTTTTCTAATATTGGAAAAACTATATAGTGTATACACATATTTTTGTGTATCTATGTGTGTGGTTATATATTTTCTTAATGTTATTCAATATCATGGTAGACATTTCTAAATCATACACACCAAAAATATCTTAATAGTAGTTTCTAGTGTATATTAGGTAAATATATTAATAGAATCTTCTATGCATGGCAATTGTAATTTGCAAGTTGGGTTCAGTAATAGGTTACAATTTGTGCATGATTTGTACTTCTATTTAAATTTGAACTATTAAATAATCATCAAATAACATTTTATGTCGATTGTACTTTCGCATATGATTCAATTATATGACATGCTCTTCTAGATTCACTTGGTTTGATTTGGTGCATATGAGATATCCTTTGATTTGTAAAATGAAAATTGTGCACTAATGTCCATCATCAAGAGAGACTAGCAATGTAATTAAACTCAATTTCTCAAGTTGGACTGGTTTGTCCTCACTTAGTATAAACCATTAGTGTGTGATGTCAACTTGCGCTTCTACAAATTGAGGCTATCTTTTATGTGTTTTGTAATCTTTGGGGTGTAATGTATAATCTTATAATGCTTAACGGTACAATTTGTATCTGGGGCCCTCACCTCTCGAGGGCGATGATAGCTTTTGCGCATGCTATGGGCCAGCCCTGTCAATCATTCATGGAGGGGAAATATGCGACCGAGCCATCATGTAGGTACACTCACTATCTTGTCATTGTAATGCTATGTTGGACTTCGTGTATGAACAAAATTGCATCAGTGACTACTTCTCCACATAGCGCAGTGTAGCACCACATGAGCCGAGCCACACTCACATGTTACTACCATGCACCAAAGTTTTCAGGCCCACATGACAATGGCAACATGTTGTTATTTGTTGTTCCTAAACTCTGCACTCTTTTTGGGATCATTTATGCGAATAGAATCCCAGGACAACATATCATTACAATTTGTGATGCTAGAGGCTGGTGATCAAGCACTATCAATGGTTCATATTTGAATCTTTTTGGATAACTTGTCTAGGTTTAGGGAGACGGTTTAGGAGACTTCTGACCAGGATGTGTGCTCCCATGACGCCTTTAGAATCCTACACACCTTGCTTTGTCGCTCGGTGGAGTAGAGGCCACATATCAGATTGGCGACTGCATGAGGCTATTGTGAATGACATCATTTTCCAAGTAGATGTGTGATGACCCACAAGTATAGGGGATCGCAACAGCTTTCGAGGGTAGAGTATTCAACCCAAATTTATTGATTCGACACAAGGGGAGCCAAAGAATATTCTTGAGTATTAGAGTTGAGTTGTCAATTCAACCACACCTGGATAACTTAGTATCTGCAGCAAGTATTTAGTACCAAAGTAGTATGATAGCAATGGTAACAGTGGTAAAAGGTAACGATAGTAATAGCAATATTTTTGGGTTTTATAGTAATTGTAACAGTGGCAAAGGAAAAATAAATAAGTGAAGCACAAGATGTGAAAAGCTCGTAGGCAATGGATCAGTGATGGATAATTATGTCGGATGCGATTCCTCATGTAATAGCTATAACATAGGGTGACACAAAACTAGCTCCAATTCATCAATGTAATGTAGGCATGTATTCCGAATATAGTCATACGTGCTTATGGAAAAGAACTTGCATGACATCTTTTGTCCTACCCTGCCGTGGCAGCGGGGTCCTAGTGGAAACTAAGGGATATTAAGGCCTCCTTTTAATAGAGAACCGGACCAAAGCATTAACACATGGTGAATACATGAACTCCTCAAACTACGGTCATCACCGAGAAGTATCCCGATTATTGTCACTTGGGGTTGTCGGATCATAACACATAATAGGTGACTATAGACTTGCAAGATAGGATCAAGAACACACATATATTCATGAAAACATAATAGGTTCAGATCTGAAATCATGGCACTCGGGCCCTAGTGACAAGCATTAAGCATAGCAAAGTCATAGCAACATCAATCTCAGAACATAGTGGATACTAGGGATCAAACCCTAACAAAACTAACTTGATTACATGGTAAATCTCATCCAACCCATCACCGTCCAGCAAGCCTACGATGGAATAACTGACGCACGGCGGTGAGCATCATGAAATTGGTGATGGACGATGGTTGATGATGACGACGACGGCGACGAACCCCCCTCTCCGGAGCCCCAAACAGACTCCAGATCAGCCCTCCCGAGGGAGATTAGGGCTTGGCGGCTGCTCTGTATCGTAAAACGCGATGAAACTTTCTCTCTGATTTTTTCTCCGCGAGACGGAATATATGGAGTTGGAGTTGAGGTCGGCGGAGCCTCAGGGGGCCTGCGAGACAGGGGGCGCGCCCAGGGGGGAGGGCGCGCCCCCACCCTCGTGGACAGGGTGTGGGCCCCCTGGTCTTGATTCTTTCTCCAGTATTTTTTATATTTTCCAAAAAGTGCCTCCGAGGATTTTCAGGACATCCCGAGAACTTCTGTTTTCTACACATGAAACAACATCATGGTAATTCTGCTGAAAACAGCGTCGGTCAGGTTAGTTTCATTCAAATCATGCAAGTTAGAGTCCAAAACAAGGGCAAAATGTTTGGAAAAGTAGATACGTTGGAGACGTATCAACTCCCCCAAGCTTAAACCTTTGCTTGTCCTCAAGCAATTCAGTTGATAAACTGAAAGTGGTAAAGAAAAACTTTTACAAACTCTATTTTCTCTTGTTGTTGTAAACATGCAAAGCCATCATTCAGGTTTCAACATTATTATAAACTAACCATACTCACAATAAGACTCAGGTCTCACAATTACTCATATCAATAGCATAATCAGCTAGCGATTGATAATAATAAAACTCGGATGACAACACTTTCTCAAAACAATCATAACATGATATAACAAAATGGTATCTCGCTAGCCCTTTCTGAGACCGCAAAACATAAATGCAGAGCACCTTTAAAGATCAAGGATAAACATTGTAATTCATGGTAAAAGAGATCCAGTCAAGTCATACCCAATATAAACCAATAATAATGAATGCAAATGACAGTGTGCTCTCCGGTAGTGCTTTTTAATAAGAAGGTGATGACTCAACATAAAAGTAAATAGATAGGCCCTTCGCAGAGGGAAGCAGGGATTTGTAGAGGTGCCAGAGCTCGATTTTATAATAGAGATTGAATAACATTTTGAGCGGCATAATTTTGCTGTCAACGCAACAACTATGAGATGGTTGTATCTCCCATACTACATGCATTATAGGTAGTTCCCACGCAGAATGGTAAAAGTATATACTCCCCCAACCACCAACAAGCATCAATCCATGGCTTGCTCGAAACAACGAGTGCCTCCAACTAACAACAATCCTGGGGGAGTTTTATTTAATTATTTTGATTTGCTTTGATCTTTTTGGATCATGGGACTGGGCATCCCGGTTACCGGCCCTTTCTCGTGAATGAGGAGCGGAGTCCACTCCTCTTGAGAATAACCCACCTAGCATGCAAGATATAGGCAGCCCTAGTAGAAATATGAGCGGCTTGAGCATACAAAACAGAATTTCATTTGAAGGTTTAGAGTTTGGCACATACAAATTTACTTGGAACGGCAGGTAAATACCGCATATAGGAAGGTATGGTGGACTCATACAGAACAACTTTGGGGTTTAAGGAGTTTGTATGCACAAGCAGTATTCCTGCTTAGTAGAGGTGAAGGCTAGCAAATGACTGGGAAGCGACCAACTGAGAGAGCGACAACAGTCATAGACATGCATTAAAACTAATTTACACCGAATACAAACTTGAGTAGGATATAATCCAATGAACATAAATATTGTGAAGGCTATGTTGATTTTGTTTCAACTACATGCGTGAACATGTGCCAAGTCGAGTCACTCAATTCATTCAAAGGAGGATATCATCGCATCATACCACATCATAATCATTCTAATAGCATGTTGGCACGCAAGGTAAACCATTATAACTCAAAGCTAATCAAGCATGGCACAAGCAACTATAATCTCTAAATGTTATTGCAAATATGTTTACTTCATAATAAGCTGAATCAGGAACAATGAACTCATCATATTTACAAAAACAAGAGAGGTCGAGTTCATACCAGCTTCTCTCATCTCAATAAGTCCATCATATATCGTCATTATTGCCTTTCACTTGCACGACCGAACGATGTGTATAATAATAAGAGTGTATGTGCATTGGACTAAGCAGGAATCTGCAAGCATTCAACTCAAAAGAGAAGACAAATAATATTGTCTCTAAATTAAATAGACAATCATGCATATGAGAGCCACTAAACATTTTCAATATGGTCTTCTCGACCCCCAAAGGAAAGAAAAGAAAAATAAAACTATTTACACGGGAAAGCTCCCAACAAGTAAAAAGAAGAACGAGAAATCTTTTTGGGTTTTCATTTTAATTCTACTACAAGCATGGAAATAAAACTAACTAATTATTTGTTTTTCTTAAGGTTTATCAAGCACACAAGAAGAAAAGTAGAAAAAGAAAATTAAACTAGCATGGATAATACAATGAAAGAGTATGAGCACCGACGACTAGTGTAGTGTGTGAACATGAATGTAAATTTGGTGAGAAATACGTACTCCCCCAAGCTTAGGCTTTTGGCCTAAGTTGGTTTAATGCCAAGGACCGCTGCTACTCTCCCCGGTGTACTGGGAAGTGTAATCAGGATACCACTAGCTGGCCATCTCTGGATCCCACTGGAAAGATGATGCACGATAAGGGTTCAGTGCAGGTTCCGGCTCAGGTTCAGGTTCTGGAGTGGATGCTTGGCCTCGATGAGCGTACACCGCCTCCGGTGTAACAAGAAAATTATCTGCAGTCAAATCAAACAACAAAGGTGCAGGCAGAATAATAGTCTCACTGTGTTTATTATTAAATCTCAAGTTATACAGGAGCGTCTTATCATCATTCTGAACAATAAAGTTGTGTGCTACCATGCTCCTGTAATCTAAAATGTAAGAGGGCAAGATTGTCTCCACTTTCTCATAGTGCCTAAGGTATCCTAAAATGTCTAGCAAGATGTGAAGCATAGATACCTCCAATTATGGGGCCTTTTGTACGATTTAGGCTTAGCCGTTTAGCAATGACGGCACCCATATTAAAACTATTGTCTCCATACAAAGCATGCTGAAGAATGATATACCAGGAACGTTAAAGTTTCCACTATTTCCACGACCAATCAAGCATCTACTAGCAAATATAGCAAAGTAACGTAAGACAGGAAAGTGTATGCTAGAGATTTTTGCCTCGGAACCTTTCTTTGGCTCCTCTACAGCTATAGTGTTAACAAAGCCATCCACATCTTCACGATGGGGTTCCTCTAACTCTCCCTCAGAAGGTATCCTACATACCGCGCAAAAATCATGTAAAGCCATTTCTCTGAATTCATCATATAAATGAAATGATACTGAAGGCGGTGACTTCTTAGGATAGTAATAAAATTTTTGCACGAAAGTATTGGTAAGTGAGAGATACTGATCTATCCGGTCATGGAGGAAATCGGTGAGGCCTGCACTCTCGATCAAAAAATAAAAATCTTCATGAATTCCAGCTTCTTTCAAAAAATTATCACATGGCCATTCACACGACCGTACTTCCGCTAAGCGAGGAAGATTATACTTGGCTTTTTCCTTCTCTTTAGCTTGTTTTTCCTGAGAGCTTTGGCTAGAAGAGCCCCTTAAAAGTCTCATTAACATTTTCTGAAAATTTCTGAAATTTTAGTAACTTCAAAATAAAAGTGAATAAACTTAACAAGAATGGTAGCAACTACTCCTACAAGTGCCTAGAGCCTATATCATGCATTAGAATTACTTGGAACCTCATAAATTTAACATGCAAGCTCAAGAACAGGATCACCAAGGCAGCAAGGATTTGCAATGAATAAAGCAATAAAACAAAAACTATTTGCACCAATGGAGGAGTCACATACCAAGCAACAATCTCCCAAAACAGTTTTGTGAATGGAGCTTTGAGCAAGG
Organism: Aegilops bicornis; assembly: GCA_021605145.1. NCBI lineage: Eukaryota > Viridiplantae > Streptophyta > Magnoliopsida > Poales > Poaceae > Aegilops > Aegilops bicornis. Next base: position 864,411,336 of record CM038670.1, on the reverse strand, counting down.
AGATCGAAAATCGCAGCAAAACAAGCTAGAACTCGTGATTGAGCTGGATGGGGATTTTTTTGGGTAGAAAATGGAGTGTGTGGGTGCTGGCATAAGTGGAGGGGGGCTACGAGGGGCCCACGAGACAGGGGGGCACGCCTAGGTGGGGTGGGCGCGCCCTCCACTCTCGTGGCCTGGTGCTTGCCCCTCCTACAGTGATTTTAGTGCCTAAAATCCTCAAATATTTCATAAAAAATCATACTAAATTTGCAGGGCATTTGGAGCACTTTTATTTTCGGGATATTTTTTATTGCACGAATAATTCAGAAAACAGACGGATAATACTATTTTTGTTTTATTTATTCTAAATAACAGAAAGTAAAAAGAGGGTACATAAGGTTGTGCCTTCTAGTTTCATCCATCTCATGATCATCAAAATGAATCTATTAACAAGGTGGATCAAGTCTTGTTAACAAACTCATTCCAAATAACACGGAACCGGAGAAATTTCAAAGTGACACTAGGTTACCTCAACGGGGATATGAAGATCCCCAACAATAAGAATATCATACTTTTTCTTAACAATAGGGAGAGGAAATTCAAAACCTCCAATAATAATTGATGGAATTTTCTCAATAGTATTTATGCTATGAACTTGGATTTGCTTCCTCGAAAAATGTACCGTATGCTCATTTCCATTAACATGAAAGGTGACATTGCCTTTGTTGCAATCAATAACAGCACCTGCAGTATTTAAAAAGGGTCTACCCAGGATAATCGACATACTGTCGTCCTCAGGAATATCAAGAATGACAAAGTCTGTTAAGATATTAACATTCGCAACAACAACAGGCACATCCTCACAAATGCCGACAGGTATAGCAGTTGATTTATCAGCCATTTGCAAGGATATCTCAGTGGGTGTCAACTTACTTAATTCAAGTCTACGGTGGTACAAGGAAAGAGGCATAACACTAACACGGGCTCCTAAATCACATAAAGCAGTTTTAACATAATTTCTTTTAATAGAGCAAGGTATAGTGGGTACTCCGGGATCACCAAGTTTCTTAGGTATTCCACCCTTCAAGGTATAGTTGGCAAGCATGGTGGAAATCTCAGCTTCATGTATTTTCCTCTTATCAGTGATGATATCTTTCATATATTTGGCATAAGGGTTTAATTTAAGCATATCAGTTAAGTGCATGCGTAAGAAAATAGGTCTAATCATTTCAGCAAAATGCTCAAAGTCCTCATCATCCTTTGTTTTGGATGGGTTAGGAGGAAAGGCCATGGGTTTCTGAACCCATGGTTCTCTCTCTCTACCATGCTTCCTAGCAACAAAATCTCTCTTATCATAATGTTGGTTTCTTGTTTGTGGGTTATCAAGACCAACAACATGTTCCATTTCTATATCATTGCTATTACTAGGTTGAGCATCTACATGAACATCATTATTAGCATTATCATCAGGTTCATGTTCATCTCCGGATTGTGTTTCAGCATCAGAGATAGAAGTATTATTAGGATTCTCAGGTGTTTCTACATTAGGTTCACTATAAGTTTGCAAAGTCCTATCATTCTTCTTTTTCTTCTTCTTAGAAGAATTGGGAGCATCTAGATTATTATTCTGAGAATCTTGTTCAATTCTCTTAGGGTGGCCTTCAGGATACAAAGGTTCCTGAGTCATTCTACCAGTTCTAGTAGCCACTCTAACAGCAAAGTCATTTTTATTATTTAATTCATCAAGCAAATCATTTTGAGCTTTAAGTACTTGCTCAGCTTGAGTAGCAACCATAGACGCATATTTGCTAATGAGTTTAAGTTCACCTTTAACTCTAGCCATATTGTCACTCACGTGTCCTACTCGAAAGCATTATTCTTTAACTCTCTACCATCATAAGCATTAAAACTTTCTTGCCTAGCCATAAAGTCATCAAATTCATCTAAGCATGGGCTATGAAATTTAGTAGATGGGATTTCATCCTTATCATATCTATAGAGAGAATTTACCTTTACTACCTGTGTCGGCTTATCAAGACAATGTGGTTCTTCAACATGCGGTATATTAATACCATGTATTTCTTCAATAGGAGGTAAATTCTTAACGTCTTCAGCTTTAATACCTTTTCTTTCATTGATTTCTTTGCCTCTTGCATATCTTCAGGACTGAGAAATAGAACACCTCTCTTCTTCGGAGTGGGTTTAGGAATAGGCTCAGGAGTTGGCTCAATTAGTTCAGGAATTGGCTCAGGAAGAGTCCAATTATTCTCATTACTCAACATATTGTTCAATGATAATTCAGCTTCGTCGACTGTTCTTTCCCTGAAAACACAACCAGCACAACTATCCAAGTAGTCCTTGGAAGCAAGATATCAAGTATTTCATTTTTCTTAAGTGGATGATCTGGCAAAGCATTAAGTAATCGGAGAAGCCTCCCCAAGCTTGTGGGAGACCCTCTTCTTTGATTTGCACAAAATTATATATTTCCCGCAAGGCAGCTTGTTTCTTATGAGCAGGGAAATATTTAGCAGAGAAGTAATATATCATATCCTGGGACTACGCACACAACCAGGAGCAAGAGAATTATACCAAGTCTTAGCATCACCCTTTAATGAGAACGGAAATATCTTAAGGATATAAAGTAGCGAGATTTATCATCATGAGTAAACAGGGTAGCTATATCATTCAACTTGGTAAGATGTGCCACAACAGTTTCAGATTCAAGGCCATAAAAAGGATCAGATTCTACCAAAGTAATAATTTCAGGATCAATAGAGAATTCATAATCCTTATCAGTAACAAAGATAGGTGAAGTAGCAAAAGCGGGGTCATGTTTCATTCTAGCATTTAGAGTCTTTTGTTTTAGCTTAGCTAAAAATTTCTTAAGATCTGATCTATCATTGCAAGCAAGAAAATCTCTAGCAGTTTCTTCATCCATAACATAACCCTCAGGAACAACAGGCAATTCATAATCATTCAGAGATCTTTCATCATCACTATCATCAATAATAGCATCTTCAATAATTTCATTCTCTCTAGCCCTAGCAAGTTGTTCATCAAGAAATTCACCTATTGGCAAAGTGGTATCACACACAGAAGTAGTTTCATCATAAGTATCATGCAAAGCAGAAGTGGCATCATCGATAACATGCGACATATCAGAATTCATAGCAGTAGCAGGTCTAGGTGTCGCAAGCTTATTCATAACAGAAGGATAATCTAGTGCAGAGCTAGATGGCAGTTCCTTACCTCCCCTCATAGTTGAGGGATAGATCTTGGTTTTAGCGTCCTTCAAATTCTTCATAGTGATCAACAGATATAAATCCCAAGTGCCTCAGAGAATAGAGCTATGCTGCCCGACAACGGCGCCAGAAATTAGTCTTGATGACCCACAAGTATAGGGGATTGCAACAACTTTCGAGGGTAGAGTATTCAACCCAAATTTATTGATTCGACACAAGGGGAGCCAAAGAATATTCTTGAGTATTAGCAATTGAGTTGTCAATTCAAACACAGCTGGAAAACTTAGTATCTGCAGCAAAGTATTTAGTAGCAAAGTAGTATGATAGCAATGGTAATAGTGGTAAAAGGTAAAGATAGTAATAGCAATATTTTTGGGTTTTATAGTAATTGTAACAGTGGCAAAGGAAAAATAAATAAGCGAAGCACAAGATGTGAAAAGCTCGTAGGCAATGGATCAGTGATGGATAATTATGTCGAATGCGATTCCTCATGTAATAGCTATAACATAGGGTGACACAGAACTAGCTCCAATTCATCAATGTAATGTAGGCATGTATTCCGAATATAGTCATACGTGCTTATGGAAAAGAACTTGCATGACATCTTTTGTCCTACCCTGCCGTGGCAGCGGGTCCTAGTGGAAACTAAGGGATATTAAGGCCTCCTTTTAATAGAGAACCGGACCAAAGCATTAACACATGGTGAATACATGAACTCCTCAAACTACGGTCATCACCGAGAAGTATCCCGATTATTGTCACTTGGGGTTGTCGGATCATAACACATAATAGGTGACTATAGACTTGCAAGATAGGATCAAGAACACACATATATTCATGAAAACATAATAGGTTCAGATATGATATCATGGCACTCGGGCCCTAGTGACATGCATTAAGCATAGCAACGTCATAGAAACATCACTCTCATAACATAGTGGATACTAGGGATCAAACCTTAACATAACTAACTTGATTACATGGTAAATCTCATCCAACCCATCACTGTCCAGCAAGCCTACGATGGAATTACTCACGCACGGCGGTGAGCATCATGAAATTGGTGATGGAGGATGGTTGATGATGACGACGACGACGAATCCCCCTCTCCGGAGCTCCGAACGGACTCCAGACCAGCCCTCTCGAGAGAGATTAGGGCTTGGCGGCGGCTCCGTATCGTAAAACGCGATGAAACTTTCTCTCTGATTTTTTTCTCCACGAGACAGAATATATGGAGTTGAAGTTGAGGTCGGCGGAGCCTCAGGGGGCCCATGAGACAGGGGGGCGCGCCCAGGGGGGAGGGCGCGCCCCCCACCCTCATGGACAGGGTGTGGGCCCCCTGGTCTTGATTCTTTCTCCAGTATTTTTTGTATTTTCCAAAAAGTGCCTCCGAGGATTTTCGGGACATTCCGAGAACTTTTGTTTTCTACACATGAAACAACATCATGGTAATTTTGCTGAATACAGCGTCAGTCCGGGTTAGTTTCATTCAAATCATGCAAGTTAGAGTCCAAAACAAGGGCAAAAGTGTTTGGAAAAGTAGATACGTTGGAGACGTATCAATGTGTAACAAGAAGAGAGGGTACTGTCTGACGCCGAGCTGAATCTAAGGCGTTTGTTGAAGGCTAGATTTCTTGCGTTGGCTGCCATTCATAGAGTGACATGGACACTGAAATCTAGATTGACTACAATCAGAGCTAGCAATGCAAATACGAGACATTTTCACTTGCGAATGGGAGACATTGAAAGAATCACATTCCAACCCTGAAGAAACAATGCGGAACATAGACCCATATTCATGAGGAGAAGGTTGGAATCTTGTTGCAACATTTCAAGGGCCTAATGGGGGTGCCTTTTAATGGCACATGCAAGCTTAACTGGGAATTTCTGCAACCACCAAACCATGACCTGCAACACTTCGATGCTGACTTCTCCATGGATGAGCCTTAGGGCATCTCCAGCCGTTGGAGCCCCCCAGGAAAATCGCCGGACCAAAAATACCACGTCCTGGGGTGCAAAACGCTTCCGCCGGGGGGACAGAGAGTACGTTTTTCAGCCGTAGGTGCCCCCGGGACCATCGCCGGACAATAGTCGTGGGTGCCCCCAGGACAATCGCCAATAAAAAGGATGCATGGAGGAATAGGATTGGTCGTTGCTTCCGCCGGCGCCCCCAATAGCCCCCCGACGCGCTGGGTTTGGCATGGGTTTGCCGGCGCTTTTTGAGGTCCTGGGGGTGCTTGGGGGGTTCGGCTGGTACGATTTTTGCCCTTTTTAGGTCGCCGGCAAAGAAAAAGGGCTCCCGGGGGGGAGGGGGGGGGGGGGTGGAGATGCTCTTAGGAGGTGATTGATTTAATGTTGTCCGAGAAGGCACCCGACCCTGGTGCTTCATCTCCAATTGACACGTGTAAACACATAAGCTTTGGATTTTCTCTTTCTTTTTTTTATTGTCTTCGTTGAGAAATTACATTGAGATGTCTTAAAACTATGGTGGTCAGTTTCACTTCCAGAAATATCTCACCCCGGGTCCCACACTCACATCTTATCTTGCCGTTCTTTTTCTCTTACCCCATTTTGGTTTTCATCCAAAAAATTCCCAACGCTGCTGCACCTCCTCCTCTCCACTTCATCCACACCGTGTCGCCTCTCTTCCTCTACCTTCTGTCTTTGGCTTCGACGGGGTAGGCCACCTTCATCTCTTGTGCGGGCCTCGGAAGCACCTCCTTCCCCAACCATCCTGACAATCTTTGGCTCCAAAGAAGGGTTTTACGATTTTTAAACTGTGACTATTTTGTTAGGAATAGCTTTAACCGGAACATTTAAGATATATAGCTAAGTGTTTGTAACCATGGGTGAACTGTTTTTGGTATCTTTCAGTACTTATCTATGTTAAATTGGCTTGCACATTACCAACTGCCAGCTCGCTTACCCACTGCCGTCTTTCTTTAATAAAAAACAACGCAACCATGCATTCCTGTCTTCTACCTGCTAGTAGTCGTCCTTAAGATATGAAGGCTACACTACTCTTTCTTTGGAGCGTCCGTCAAAATTATGTAATAGAGGGATGAAGAAATCTGCTAGAGAGGGTTTTTACCCCTCTAGCCTTTATATTGGCAGTTATTATGGAGGAAGGGAATACACTAAAGTTGTGAAAGTGAATCTCCATAATTAGCAGATTTAGCTGCAACCACTTTCTCTAAGACCAGATGAACTAGCAGCCCCACAAGGATGATGACAACATGGGCTCGGGGTGATGACAGCAGGAGGTGAGGGAGAGTCTGTGGCGGAGACCATGCATGTGTTCAGTGGCGGAGCTATGTACAACTCAGGGCAGGGGGAGGGGGGCTATAGCCCCAGTCTTGGACCAAACTGTGAAGAAATTGTTTGGAGGAAGGCTTAGGTGAGATTTTTTTTAGCATTTTGCACTGCGCCTATCAGTCTGACAACAGCTGCGTGGGTGCCCCAGCGAAGAGGATGATCCACATTGGGCCACTGCAAGTCCCAGAGAAGACAGCGATGGACGCCGGGTGGACGGACCAGTGAAGGATTTCATCGCGGCATCGAAGGAGAAGAAGCCGTGGTGTATCAGCAGTAGGTAAGTAGAGAATTTACAATGCAATTAGTCTCCCACTGAAAGAAATTCCCTGATATCGTCTAAGGAAATTCAGAGAAATGGTAAGAATTAACAATGTTTTTATTCTCACTTACTATTCTATCTAACACAAATAATCTTCAAAATGGAATACTACCTACTCCCTCCGTTCCTAAATAATTGTCTTTCTAGAGATTTCAACAAATGACTACATACGAAGCAAAATAAGTGAATCTACACTCTAAAACATGTCTACATACATCCGTATGTTGTAGTCCATTTAAGATGGCTAAAAAGACAATTATTTGGGAACGGAGGGAATACATGATTGATCCGCATGAGTTCTGCTGAAGTACAATCTTTGTAACCCCAGATTCCCTCTACATGCAAAAGGGTCTTTTGCGGTCTTTTGTTGCCTGATATGTATAATTACTTTATAACATCGTCATCATGTGCACACCTAGCTAAGCAATTTAGGATAGTAAAACTATGCCTAAACCAAGCCGTCTCACAGCCTAGCAGTTTATGGTCGTCCGTTCGTGTGATATGGTCGATTTGAGCCGTTAAATCTGCTGCCAATTCCACGCTCCACAGCAATTTTCTTTCTTGGCCCAACCGTCCTAAATGGGCTCAACCCTAGAAGAAAAAAAATGAATATCTATGGTGCACTGGGCTTTTGTGTGGGCCCATTTAGCTAATCCCAAGCGGAAAAAGCCCTACAAAGCCGGGCGCGGCTATACCTCGCTTTACTGAGAACGAGGGAAGTCTGGCTTGAAAGAGGCGCAAGATGCGCGGCTATACCTCGCTTTACTGACAACCTCGTTTTTTTCCCACCATTTTATTTTTGTTTTTGTTTTTTATTCCTTATTTACTTTTTTTACAGTTCAAAATGTTATAAGTAAATGCAGTACAAAAAAATTATGTAAATAAATTTGAAAAAAATGTTAACCAAGCATTCAAAAAATGTTTCTCATGTATACAAAAAATGTATAAAGATAAATACAAATATGTATCAAAAAAGTTGATGATGTATTTTGAAAAGTGCTAGTCAAACATTTGAAAAAAATCTTGTATTTTCAGAATGTTAATCAGGCATTTGAAAAATGTTAAATGTGCATAGAAAAATATTGACCATGTATTCACAAATGTTGAACATGTATTAAAAAAATGTTACTCCTGTATTTGAAAATATTTAATGTGTACAGAGAAATGTTGATCATATATTAAAGTTTTTTAATATTATATTTTAAAAAGTTAATCAGAGAGTTAAAAAATGATAATTGTGTATAGAAAAAAATGTTGATTATGTATTAAAAATTAATCTTGTACTTGAAAATTGTTATTAAAATTTGTAGAAAATGTTGAAAATGTGTATGAAAAAATTATTGATCATGCATTAAAAAATGTTGATTATGTATCTAAAAAAATTAATCTTGTATTTGTAAAAAATTATAACTTTTTAGAAAATATGAAAAATGTGTATGAGAAAAATGTTGAACATGTATTAAAAAATGTTAATCTTGTACTCGAAAAATGTTAAACGTGTAATAGAAAAATGTATTAGATATATACCAAAAGTGCTAAAGCTGTATGGAGAAAAGTAGAAATACAAAATAGAATTTTCAGAAAATGTTAATCATCTATTTTAAAATGTTTAACATGTATATAAAAATGTTTTTAGTGTATACGAAAAATGTTGAATATGTACTGAAATAAGTGAACGTTTGTTGAATAAAAAGGTAAACCGATGAAAATAAAAAATAAACATACTTGAAAGTAACAAAGAAAACGAAAGAATATCTAAGAACGGATGAAAAATGGAAGAAAACCAGTGAATAGCAATAGAAAACTAACTTTTTAATGAAGAGAAAAAACCCTGAGAAAACCGGTGAAGAAAAAGGGTAAAGAAAGAAAAAACCAAACCAAAAAACCAAAGAAAACCAAAGAAAAAAAAGAAAAGAAAAAACAGTGAAAGCCAATAAAAACTGGTGAAAAACAATAAAAACAGAGAGAAATAAAGAAAACGATTTCTTCAGTGAGCCGAGCATACATCTCACTATGCGTGAGATACAACATGTACGAAGCCCCCGGCGCCAAGGAGAATCAAGCAGGCCATCACGCTCCACTAATGTTGACCTCGAGCAGAAGCTCCCCTCCCCAGACATGAACCTCCAATTAATGGCGGTGTCGACATGTCTAGCCATATCATCCCCTGGCCGCACCAACAGATTCAGCGTCCCCATGTGCGAAGTCGTCCAGGATGGTCGTCGCATAGCCATGCCTTGCGTACATATACAACTTGCCTTTCCCCATTTTTTAAGAAACAATATAACTAAGCGACCTAGGAGCCTCCACAGCGCTTTACCTTCGCTGGCCGTCCCATTACGTGGATCGCATGCTATCTGGATGTCCTGATGTTTCTCTAGGGCCGCTGCTCCGTGGAGCTATCTGGGCCAGCTGTGATTGATCGGGCTGCTGGGCTCGCTTTGGCCGATGAAGTGTAAAACGTGGTCATAACACAAAAAAGTACTCTGAGTAGGTGGGTGCGTTCATCATCCCAGCGGCCGTGACCAATCAAATCACTCTTGTTTGAACATCAACATTGAATCAATTATCCTGCCTGAACATAATCTCTCAAAAGAATTCTGGAGATAATTGCTCCAGTAAAAAAAAGGCTGGGCAGAATTGCTCTTACTTATATGTCCCGGTAAACATTTTTATATCCACCTATTGAGCTAAATTGTGAGATACTTGTGGTAATTTTTGAAGTCAAGTGCTTTTTCTAGCCTCGTGTGTGCTGCACTATGTCAAGAAGTATATCCATAAAAATCTCCCATTATGTGCAAAACTATCCTTTTCATATATATTCTCCGAAAGTGAAAACACATGTTCGAAAGGGTATAGATGAACATTTCGCTATTCAAGTATTAGATATTTAGAAAACCTCCAAGGTTTTGAGCCCTGAAAAGGTGGATGTCAAGAAAAGTACACGGCTTAAGAGAGTTTGCTCTAGCACCCATTATGTAAACCATACCATAACCATATTAACTAACAGATATGAGGTGTAAAGAGGGATCTCGAACAACCATATTTTTGTGAAAATTGTTACTCATTATTATGTCTAAAAAAATATTACTTAGAATTCTTTTCAAAGCTTAGACATTTTATGTATTATGTCACCATAAAAATGTTACCCTCTATGAAAACTGTCACAAGTTGTGTCTGCCTATGAAAGAACGAAAATGATATTTTTTGTAAAAATAGCCACGTGTTTGTTTCAAGTCTATGATTTTTTTCTAAAATAATTATGTTGGTGATCCTTTAAAGCTTGGGTGGGTAATTATATTTTATAGAAGCAATATTAGTGTATGTGCCATTTGACCCGTCAATGTGATGTCGTGCAACGGGACAAGCCTAAAAGTTTTGCCCCTTAGCAGCAACATCATGTATATTTAGAAGAGAATTATTTACTACTATAGTCTATGTAAAATATTGTATTGGTATAATTGTCTAATATAGGATAGTTTATATTTTTAAATATTTATATAATATTTTATTTTTAAAATGAACGGGCGCAGCAACGCGCACCATCATGATCTAGTTTTTTAGGACATTATAACCGCACCTAATCCGAGCCCTCTCACGTCCCTGCCATTTTTGTCCGTCAGATTTCGTGTCCAGGCATCCCTATCTAATTTAGGTCGCGAATTGGGCCATTTGTCATAAAGGGCTGCTATTCTGGAAGCCGAATCTAAGGCATGTGGTTATCTGGGCCTGCCTCCACCTAAAGCGGCCCATGTAGCACACAGAAACGTAATGTACAGACAGATCGTTCCCTTTGCTCAAGAGAAAAACAGAGTAATACGCGATGGGCCTCTTCCTCTCGCCCACGGGGCCGCCGGCGGCAGCGAGTTGGCTTCCCACTCTCGTGGCAGGCCTGTAGCATCTCCAGCCGTTGGCCCCCCAGGACGCATAAAAATCGCTCCCTAGGAGCGAGCCAGCGGTACATTCGGCTTCGGGGGCGATTTTGCGTCCAGTCGTCGCCCTCTCAGCTTGCCCCCAGGCGTCGATGTTGGTCCATTTTTCAGCCCCATTTCGGTAAAAGTGGCCCATATGGACCAGAATAGGCCCATATTCGGCGTGGTTCGCCGTGGCTCGGCGTTCAATTATCAACATAAATATTTTTTATCATATATTTCATCACAGAAAAAACAAATACTTCAACAAAACAGTACAACAACAAATACAATTCGGTGGGACGAACCGGGACCAATGGGCCTCGCTCCTGTCCCATCACCATTGGTCCCGGTTGGTGGCTTGAACCGGGACCAAAGGCTGCCCTTTAGTCCCGGTTCATGCCACCAACCGGGACCAATGAGGTGCTTATATATACCCTCTCGCGTAAGAGCAGAGCACACTGCTCTATTTTTTCTGGCCGCCGAGGGGGAAAGGGCTTGGTGGTGCTCTAGCTCACCTTCTATGCACACAAGGTGTTCGATGGAATGCCCAAGCCACACTACTTAAGCTTTCTCCTCTCCAAGCTCGACCTCCAAGCTCCATTTTTCTCAATATTTGTCTAGGTTTAGCGGTCCATCACGCCCGTCCCGTCTTCCTTCTGCCGTCGATCACCACGCCGATCTCATCACCGACACCATCGTGGTGAGCCTCTTGTTCTTATCTTCTTTACGAAGGAAAAATATTCTTACTTGTATGTTTAGATAGATACTTGTATTATTTTCTTACTTTTATTATTGCATCTTATATAGTGCGATGGTTTTGGTATCCGCCCGTCGGCCCTCGTCCTGTCTATGATTCGGATGTGGTATATATTATCTTTTCATAACTATTGGTTCATTTATTGTTTATGAAAATTATGCCGACCAACGTGACATAGATTTTATTTATCTAGGAGGTTGTTGAACCAGAAATTCCAACCGACCCTATTGTCGAGAGGTTAAATTTAGTTGAAGAAGAAAACAGTTTCTTGAAGGAAAAATAAAAAAATTGGGGAGGAGAAGATGATATTGGAGTTGCATGTTGCGGATGTAAATCGATGATCACAAGATCAAAATGGATGCAATGCGCTTGAAGATTAGAAAGATTAGAAAATATGCCATTCATACCGAGGCTTGGTATCATTATGCAGTTGGATCAGTTGTTACCTTGATTGCGATTATGATCGCATTTGTTTTCGCATTGAAATGTTTTACATAGTTTCAATGTATGGTTTAATTAATTTAGATGCTCTGCAGAGCTTTATGTTGTTATATGAGAACTATGTATGTACTTTGGTTTTTATGTGATGATGAACTTCTATTAATTTGGTCACTTATTTATCTATTCATGATGTTCTGTAATGGTTTTTGACACACTTAATTATATATATAATGCACGCAGATGAACCGGCAATGGATGTACGGTGACAGACACACCTCGGAGTACATTAAGGGCGTGCATGAGTTTCTCGAAGCGGCTGAGGCAAACAAGCAGAATGGTTTTATGTGTTGTCCGTGCATTAAATATGGGAATACGATGTCTTACTCTGACCGAAAAATCCTTCACACCCTCCTGCTTTACAAGGGTTTCATGCCACACTATAATGTTTGGACGAGGCACGGAGAAATATGGGTTATGATGGAAGACGGCGAAGAAGAAGAGTACGATGACAACTATGTGCCCACTGAATACGGTGATGCTACTGAACATCAAGAGGAACCAGACGATGTGCACGATGATGCTGCAACGGGCGAAGCTGCTGAAGATCAAGAGGAATCAGACGATGTGCCGGATGATGATGATCTCCGCCGGGTCATTGTCGATGCAAGGACGCAATGCGAAAGTCAAAAGGAGAAGCTGAAGTTTGATCACATGTTAGAGGATCACAAAAAAGGGTTGTACCCCAATTGTGAAGATGGCAACACAAAGCTCGGTACCGTACTGGAATTGCTGTAGTGGAAGGTAGAGAATGCTGTGCCTGACAAAGGATTTGAGAAGCTACTGAAAATATTGAAGAAGAAGCTTCCAAAGGATAACGAATTGCCCGACAGTACATACACGGCAAAGAAGGTCGTATGACCTCTAGGATAACGAATTGCCCTAATGGCTGCATCCTCTATCGCGGTGCGTACAAGGATCTGAACGCATGCCCGGTATGCGGTGCATTACGGTATAAGATCAGACGAGATAACCCTGATGATGTTGATGGCGAGCCCCCCAGGGAAGAGGGTTCCTGCGAAGGTGATGTGATATGCTCCTATAATACCACGGTTGAAACATCTGTTCAGAAACGGAGAGCATGCCAAGTTGATGCGATGGCACAGTGAGGACCGTAAGAAAGACGGGAAGTTGAGAGCACCCGCTAACGGGTTGCAATGGAGAAAAATCGAGAGAAAGTACTGGGATGAGTTTGCAAGTGACCCAAGGAACATATGGTTTGCTTTAAGCGCGGATGGCATTAATCCTTTCGGGGAGCAGAGCAGCAATCACATCACCTGGCCTGTGACTCTATGTATGTATAACCTTCCTCCTTAGATGTGCATGAAGCGGAAGTTCATTATGATGCCAGTTCTCATCCAAGGCCCTAAGCAACCCGGCAACGACATTGATGTGTACCTAAGGCCATTAGTTGAAGAACTTTTACAACTGTGTAATAGAAACGGTGTACGTACGTGGGATGAGCACAAACAGGAGGAATTTGACCTAAAGGCGTTGCTGTTCGTGACCATCAACGATTGGCCCGCTCTCAGTAACCTTTCAGGACAGACAAACAAGGGATACCACGCATGCACGCGCTTGTTTACTTGACACCGATAGTATATACAGGAAGCTGCGGGAAGAATGTGTACACAGGCCATCGTCGATTTCTTCCGACCAACCATCAATGTTGAAAGAAAGGCAAGCATTTTAAAGGCGAGGCAGATCACCGGAAGAAGCCCGCCATGCGTACCGGTGATCAAGTACTTGCTATGGTCAATGATTTACACTTAATCTTTGGAAAGAGTCCCAGCGGACTAGCTGTTCCAAATGACGCTGAGAAACACGCACACATGTGGAAGAAGAAATCTATATTTTGGGACCTACCCTACTGGAAAGACCTAGAGGTCCGCTCTTCGATCGACGTGATGCACGTGACGAAGAACCTTTGCGTGAACCTGCTAGGCTTCTTGGGCGTGTATGGGAAGACAAAAGATACACACGAGGCACGGGAGGACTGGGCAGCTTGCGAAAAAGGCGGCATGCCTCCGAAGCACTATGAAGGTCCCGCCAGCTACGCTCTTACGAAAGAAGAGAAAGAAATCTTTTTGAATGCCTGCTCGGTATGAACGTCCCGGTGGCTTCTCGTCGAATATAAAGGGAATAATAAATATGCCAGAGAAAAAGTTCCAGAACCTAAAGTCTCATGACTGCCACGTGATTATGACGCAATTGCTTCCAGTTGCATTGAGGGGGCTTCTATCGAAAAACGTCCGATTAGCCATTGTGAAGCTATATGCATTCCTCAATGCAATATCTCAGAAGGTGATCGATCCAGAAATTGTACCAACGCTAAGGAGTGATGTGGCGCAATGCTTGTCAGTTTCGAGCTGGTGTTCCCACCATCCTTCTTCAATATCATGACGCACGTCCTAGTTCATCTAGTCGACGAGATTGTCATTACGGGCCCGTATTTCTACACAATATGTTCCCCTTTGAGAGGTTCATGGGAGTCCTGAAGAAATATGTCTCAGAATCGCGCTAGGTCAGAAGGAAGCATCTCCATGGGCCATCAAACAGAGGATGTCATCGGGTTTTGTGTTGACTTCATTCCTGGCCTTAAGAAGATAGGTCTCCCTAAATCGCGGTATGAGGGGAGACTGACTGGAAAAGGCACGCTTGGAAGGGACTCAATAATATGCAGGGATGGATATTCTTGGTCTCAAGCACACTACAGTTCTCTGAGAACTCTACCTTGGTTACCCGTATGTCGATGAACACAAGAACAGTCTGCGCTCCAAACACCGGAGCAAAGGCGATGACTGGATTACATGTGAACACATCAGGACTTTCAACAGTTGGTTGGAAACACGTCTCAGAGGTGACAAGACTGTTTGTGATGAGCTGTACTTGTTGTCCAGGGGGCCATCTTTGACTGTATTGATTTAACAAAGGACACGAGATAAATGGGAATACATTTTACACGATTGACCAAGATCAAAAGAGCACCAAGCAAAACAGCAGTGTCCGCTTTGATGCAGTAACCGAGAGGGGAAATGACACATATTATGGTTACATAGTGGACATATGGGAACTTGACTACGGAGTAGATTTTAAGGTCCCTTTGTTTAAGTGCAAATGGGTCAATCTATCAGGAGGCGGGGTACAGGTAGACCCACAGTATGGAATGACAACAGTGGATCTGAAAAATCTTGGGTACACTGACGAACCGTTCGTCCTAGCCAATGATGTGGCACAGGTTATCTATGTGAAGGACATGTCTACCAGACCGAGAAAAAGAAAAGATAAGGAAGCGAATACATCATACGATGAGCCAAAGCGCCACATAGTTCTTTCAGGAAAAAGGGACATCGTGGGAGTGGAGGGCAAGACAGACATGTCCGAAGATTATGAAAAGTTTCATGAAATTCCTCCCTTCAAAGTCAAGGCTGACCCAAGCATCCTGATAAATGATGAAGATTATCCATGGTTACGGCGCAATAAGGAAAGGACACAAGCGAAGAAAAAATGAAGACTTTCTCCACAACTATTATGATGATACCATGCCAACTTTTAACCTTTTTGTAGTTCATTTAAAATGCATGTTGTAATAGACAAGTTTCCGTATGAAATCCTGATTGTCCGTTTTGTACACGAAGTGCATCCAGTTTTTGCCGTAACCTTCTCAACTTTCTTGCATATGCTATGTGGATGAAATGATGATACCATGCCAAAATGAAAGAGAGGCGCAATGCTCACCTGCACGTTGCTTAGCTTCAGGCCAACGTGCAGGTGAGCACTGCGCTTCTCCCTTCATCGTCTCTACACTCAGGGCTTATAAACCACTGCGAGTGCCTCTCGCTTGGCGAGGTGGGACTAAAAAATAGCTGCAGAAAGAATCAACTAAAAAACTCTTTTACCGGTTCATGCCATGAACCGGTACTAAAAATGCTCGTGGGGCCCCAGCCTTAAAACATGTACCAAATAAAATGCCTTTGTAACAGCCTTAGAACTGGTACTAAAGGAATCAACTAAAAAGCTTTTATAAACCTCTAGTATTATTGAAACTAAAATTATATAGAATTTTGTTACAAACTTTAATAGCAAAAAGAATCATCATAAAAGAAAATAAATAGGTAATTAGAATTTTGTTCAAAACATTAAAAGCAAAAAGAATTATCATAAAAGAAAATAAATAAGTAATTAGAATTTTGTTACAAACTTTAATAGAAAAAAGAATTATCATAAAATAAAATAAATAAGTAATTAGAAAGAAAAAAGAAAGCAAAAAAACTGGGAAAAAATTAAAAAAAGTGCCACCTACAGGGCCATCACGGCCTGCATACGACTAGAAACCCATTACTCGGGCCAGGATGTAGGCCCGCAGTAGGCCCAATAGGCCAACAAGCACAGAGAGTGATTTTAGGCCCGTAAGCCTGCAGTAGAGAGGAGCTCGAAGTGGTTGGTTCGGCAGGGCTTATAAACCACTCCGAGCCCCTCTCGGCTAGCGAGGTGGGACTAAACATAGCACCGCACCGCGCCAGTTCCAGCACACGACCTTTGGTCCCGGTTCGTGGCACCAACCGGGACTAAAGGGACGCATTGGTACCGGTTGGTGGCACCAACCGGGACCAATGCCTCTAGTTTAATCGGTTTGTGGCAACCGGGACCAAAGGTCTGTTCCCGCCCTTTGGGCGGCTGAAAAGAGGCCTTTGGTCTGGTTGGTGCCACCAACTAAAAATGCATTGGTCCCGATTGGTGCCATGAACGGGACCAATGCTCTGCCTATATAAGCACTTTTCGTGAAAATTTGGTTCGATTCGTTCTTCCCGCCGCCCAGCGCTGCCAGGCTGCCCGTCCGTCTCCGCCTCATGATCGCCGTAAATCGCGCCGCCCGCGCCGCAAATCGCGCCGCCCGCCCGATCGGCCGTCGCCCGCCGCCCGCCCAGCGCCCGTGCCTTGACGCCCCTGCCGTCGCCGCGCCGCCGCCCGCGCCCGCACCTTGCCGTCGCCGTCGCCGTCCCCGACACCGTCGCCGTGAGCAACTAATTTAATTTGATGTTAGTAGTACTTAATTTAGATGTGTAATTGAGTTAGATTTTGTTAGTTTTTTTGTTAGATTTTTTTGTTAGATGTGTAGTTCATAAATTTTTCTGTTAGATTTTTTTTCATATTGTGTAAGTAATTTGTTCATATTGTGTTAGATTTTTTTTCTGTTAATAGATTTTTTTGGTGATATTATTGTTGAATATGCATGTTTGTATGTTCATATATATGCAAAGATTGAATATGTCAAATTTTTATGTTTTTTTTCTGTTCATAGAATTTTTATGATTTTTTGGTTGTAATTTTGTTCGTAGAATTTTAATGATTTTTTTGTTCATAGTATTTTCTTTGTCAATTTATTGTGTATGCATAGGAAAATTGTGAATGATAGAAGTCATTTATGAATATGTTCATATTTAGAATAGAGGAGAAAGGAAAAAATAAGAAGAGAAAGCGTTTAATATAATTAGTTAGAAAAATAATAGAACCATAGTTAAACTAGTTTATTTTTAGTAAGTACTACTTTATTTTATTTATAGTAAGTGCTTCATATATAGTTGAACTAGCTAGTTGATTTAATAAACTACTTTATTTTACTATATATAGAAGTAGTTTGTTTTTAGTAAGTACTACTTTATTTATTTATCGTAAGTGCTTAGTAGTTGAACTAGTTGATTTAATTAATAAAACTACTTTATTTAACTATATATAGAAGTAGTTCCCGCATCGACGTCGGTGATGCCTATCCCGCATCCTCGTCGCCGTCGACTCGGCGGTGGAGGCCGGCGTGATCAGGGCCATGTTCGGGACTGGGCTCCGCCGGGCTGGTATTGGGAGGTGCTACCTTCCGGGGGACGTAGGTTGGTGAGGAGGCAGCCCGTTGTTGACCCGATCCTTGTTTGCTGGCGGCCGCATGGGTCAGTGACAGTGCCGAGGCTTCCGTGTCGGCGAGGAGGACGAGCACGTCCGTCGCTACATGGTTGCATTGGAGGGCGGGTTCGACAATACCTGGCAGGTTCTTCAGGGATCTCACTGGAGCTATGATCCTGTGATGGTTCCTTATCTTTAGGTGTCCACCGCCCGCGCCGATACCCGTCGGGCGCTACGGTTCTAGCTGTATTAGTGATGCTATATGTATGATAGTATTCGAGGAGTATTAGTGATAATATTCGACGATGTACGGACACAAGAGATGATGTACTTTTGCTTATAATTGAATGCATGCATGCTAATTTGAATACTACTTTATTTTATGATTTGGTTTTGCTTATTGAATGCTCATATTGGAAAAGTACTCCTACTTTGAATGCTAAAATTAGAGAGCACTATGCAGAAATCTAGGAGCCCCCTCCATCATCCACGCCGTCGTGGGGGTAGCTTCTCCTTCATTCCCGTGTGCTAGACAATTTGGTGTAATAATGCACTCGGGAATGAAAGGAGGAGCTACGTACAATCACCGATAGTCAACCCGTGATTAATAATAATGATCTAATTTAGGTTTTTTAGTACATATATTTAATTGTACAAGTTTAATATTTGAATTATGAACAGAGGCCGGAAATGTCGTACTCGGATGACGAAAACCGCCCGAGGGAGTGCTACTGGTGCCACGACGACCGAGGTATGTGCGACAGGTTCATTGAGCTGGACAAGGATCGGCGCTTCAGCATTAAGCTCGAGGAGACCTTCGATGTTCATACGATGCATAGCAGCGACAATAGTTTTTTTTCGTAATTAAGCATGACTTCAACTATTTTAACGTGTATTTTCATCTTTTCCAATTCGACTAGCTTATCCCATACTATGCAAGACGCTATGTCTTGAAGAAGATGGGTTTTGAAGACCATGAAAGTATGGAAATCAAAAAAATTCTCCTAAGGACCCATCATGGTGTGGATTTTAAAGTAAAGCTGTACAATGCTGAGAGTGTAACCCATTTTGGTTGCAAAAATTGAGAAGCACTTTGTAAGATGTATGGTTTTGATGAGGGTATGCTTGTCACCATGGATCTTGGTGATCCTACAATCGAGCAAGACAATATGAAGATTTGGGTCCTTGTGGATACACCTCCAATTCTTCCCCCATATGAGCTTAACATAGTTATTAAGTAATTTATATTGTTTATTTCAAAATAGTTGACAGCTTATTTCCATTGACAGCTTATTTTCATTCTTCAAAGAATGTGCGGAAGATGGTAGACAAAACCCACTACACCGATGGCTCCGAATTAACTTATAAGGAGAAAAATCATCTGATCACATTTTGTACTGATCTTGAGAATTACAATGTCTACAATCGAACTCCTCAACATTATGGTCAATATGTGCCACTAGTGCACGTGTTGAACTACGGTAACTACCATGGAGATACCCTGGTAAGATTTTTTACTATTACGACATCCGTGCATCTTTTTGCATACTTCTAAAACTAGTACATCATTGCTAACTACGAAGTTATTACTATGTTTTTTAACAGATAATCCCGAATGATTGTGTGCCTCATCTGATGTATACGCACGGTAGCCTTCATGTTTTGAACATACAACCAGGTCGTCCTACGAATCTCAACTGTCCATACCGGATTTCTAAAAGAAGTGAAGACATGACAATCAAAGAATGAAAAAAAAATGTATGGACAGTCGTAAGGAGCTTCTTGTAAGCAAAAGGAAGCGAAGCGCAAGAATTGGAGACAGGATGATCTCCATTCTTCATAATGGAGAGTCAGGGTCTATATTGTTTTATGCTATTTTACCTTAAGGGTGTTTATGTCCTACCTGATACTGATGATCATGTGCTAAGAACAATTATGTAGGGTTGGGTTCGATGACTATGAGGATGATGATCTTATGAGTTATTATTAATAACGAGTAAAAGTTGTATGATGATGCATGATTAGTAGGACTTGTTATTATATATGATGATGTATGATGCGAGCATGCATGAGTTATTATATATCAGCGGGTGAAATGAACATAGCAGTAGCGTTGGTAAACCAAGGACGAAGATATAAGAGAGGACACTTCTCTCTATTAGCTAGCTAATAACAACCTAAAAATAACCCCCAAAACCCCTAAACCAACCACTTTCTTTTTTTAAAAAGAAAAACCTCAGCTCCAGCCAGCTGCTGACGTGTGGAAGCCTTTTGGTCCCGGTTTGTGTCACCAACCGGGACCAAAGGCCCCCCTGCCTGGGCTGCCCGCTTGGCGCCACGTGGATGCCCATCTGTCCCGGTTCGTGTAAGAACCGGGACTAAAGGGGGAGGCATTAGTAACGACCTATTAGTCCGGGTTCAAGAACCGGGACTAAAGGTCCTTACAAACCGGGACAAATGCCCTGTTATCTACTAGTGATCGGCCTTCTTTGGCGTGAAAAGTATGTCGTCCCTTGTAGTAATCTGTCCACGTCGTGCCGCCATGGAGACTCTGAGCTTTCCTCCTTTAAGTTTGACAGAGACGACACGCCGTGTAAGCTTGATGATGCCATCATCAGCAATGGCAAGCAATTTATCATCATCTCCGGCCGCAAGCAACAAAACTTCTAGATCATCTATACCGACGATACTCGCGGCGAATACACATTGAAAATCAACTGGCCATGATGAACCACCAACTAGTCGCACACCGATTGTCGCCTCCACGGAGTTTTCGATGATGCGGGTTGCTAACTCTAGCGTGCTACGCTTGCTATTGTAGAATTCAGTATAAAACCCGGTATTTCTGAACTGTATGTAAAAGAAACTTAGGTCTCTATCCTCGGCCTCAGTGGTGCCCTTCACTTTGAGCATGACCTCGAAGGTCCCAGGATCCAAGCATGCCATGATAGCACGAATAGGACCCGTCAATGAAAGATATGGTTGCTGCATATATATAACATTAGTCCATTAAGTACTGTAATAACTAGCAATGCATTTTTCAGCATGCATACATGGGACCATAGATGAAAAGAAAAAGAGAACATGCGCGCGCGCGCACACACATACCACACACACACACACAAATTACCTCCTCCGTGATGATTTGGCAATCACTTCTTGAACGAGCAAAGATGACATTATGTTTGTAATTGTCGCATAAATCGCGTGCGCCGATCGTACCAAACAATTGGAGCGGCCACTTTAAGCCCCCTCTTATCAATGCGACTTTGATAGAGAAGATCTGCAAGGTATCTGTGACGCAGTTGAAGCGGTGATGATGAGGGTCCTCGTCGGTGCAATGCATGGGAGGAATAGTTGCTGCATCGATGGGAGCAAATTATGGTATATACTCAAACTAGTCATACAGTACTCTTCTTTTTTAGGAAAAAAATCCATGCGGTCTCTATTTGAGGAGCTAGGAAAAAAGTACTCCCTCCGTTCAATAATGTAAGACGCTTTTGAATACTAGTGTAGTGTTAAAAATGTCTTACATTATGGAACAGAGGGAGTAGTACATAGAAGATGAAGAAGCTCACTTGTGTCCTTCCAATAAACCCGGTGGTACCCGGCGTCGTTGGCCTCTTGGTCAGACGGGTTCAGGTTAGGGTACCAATGCTCCTCCATCGACTTGGTGTGGTACGCCGCCATCATCTTCTCCTGGTATCCCTTCCTCCTCGCTTCCTGCTCCTCCTGGATCTCTCGATCCATCTCGTCGTACTGTATCGATCGATTGATACGTATCTTGCTCACGTTAATGATCGGCTACCATATACACAACGCCAACCGATTGGATTAGATCGATATCGATATACACCGGCAAAAAAAAGAGGTTAGATCGACACACCATTAGCGCACGGCGGCGGCGCATCTAAGATGAACGACGGCGAAGGAGGCGGCGACATGAGTATTCCACCTGCGGCCTCGTTACCGTACCACGCCATCCTCGACATCCTCTCCAGGATGCCCGTCAAGTCTGTCTGCCGGTTCCGATGCGTGTCCAAGGGATGGACATCCTCTCCAGGACCTCCTCTCCAACAACCCGGTCTTCGCCGCCATGCACATGCGCCGCCACGGCCCGCTCCTCATCGACTCAGGATCCTTCCAGGAGGAAGAGCCCGCCGGAGGCCGTGACATGCGTCTCCTGGACGTGGACGGGCACGTCGTGAGGGTCGTCAAGGGCGCCGGTGGATTCAGGATGATGTGTAACACCAGCGTCGACGACCTCGTCTGCGTCAATGGCGCTTCTTGCGATGGCGTCCAAGTGGTCGATCCAGCCACCGGGCAGGTGCTCGTGAGGTGCCCACAATTGGAGGTGGTGGTCGAGCATGGCGCGGTCCCTTTCGTCGCCGCGCGCTACTACAACATCTTTGGCTTCGGCCGAGCCGCCTTGTCCAATCAGTACAAGCTGATCCGCCTCGTCGATGGTGGCAGTTGCGAGGTCTTCACTTTGGGGGACAACGGAGGGTGGAGGCAAGCGCAGAGGCCGCTGATTCGCTTCCGCTCCCAGCGAGGCTCTCCTGTCACTGTCGATGGCGTCCTCTACTTTTTGGAGGAGGCAAAACACGAAAAGGCCGACACGTTGCACTGCTTCGACCTCCAGAGCGAGCAATGGATGCCCTACGCGATCCAAGGGCCACGGAAATTGTATGGCGAGAAGAAGTGGAGGGACACTCTCGCAATCCGCATAACAGAGCTCAATGGCGCCTTGTGCATGGTGCAGTCCGTGTGCGAGGACATGAACTGGGCCAGACGACTAGCGGGCGACCTATTCACCAACATATGGGTCCTGGACAGTTCCGATAAGAGAAGCTGGATCAAGGCATACACGATCCTAATGGCCCCATCCACATTCTGTTATATGCCGCTCAGGCTGCTGCAGGACCGAAAGTTACTCCTTCATTGCTCTCTCAGTAATAAACGATTGTTGATGCTTCAGATCTATGATCCTCGCACTGATACATGCACCGACATTACAGGGGCGCCAAATGACCTTGCGGGTAGAATTGGGCTATGTAGCTTTTCGCTTGGAGCATCGTGTGCCGCCCAATAACATGTTAGCACTTTTCTTAGACCAAGCATTGTTGTTCCTCAGCAACTAGTGAAAAAGGAAGTTGTCAATTAATTACCATGTGAACAGCTTTTTCCTTGTGAACTCTTCTTTTGGGTAGCCTTTTCCTTGAGAGCAACATATAAGCTTTAATGAAATACATTATGACGACGATGATGATTGTGGTGGTGGTGGTGACAATGATGATGACAATGTTGGTTGGTGTTGTTATCATTGTCGTTGTCATCATCATCATTGTACAAGATAATGATTTGTGTTATGTGGCAATGCAGAAAAATCTATAACGAGACATTCCCTAAATTTCCACAATCAAAGCAACAATACTAAAGTATATTTGAGAAAATCACTAATTTTCAGATAAAGTTCAAACTTATGGGTGCAAATTCCCTGGGCTTTGTAGCATGCCTTCTTCATGCCCTTATCCAATTATCCTATAACTTATAAACCATCCTGTTCGCAAACATGCATCTTCTTTGGCATGAAATCAACATAATGGCGGTGCTATAGTTAATGATCCTGACCCATGTTTGTACGCCAATCAGTCAGTGGCCTCATGAAGGTTGACGATGTTTGTTGCATTTCATCAGTGCTGGGCTGCTATCTATTAATTGATGCCATTTTTGTACTGATTAGTGATGAACTCGTCGCATGTGCTAATGGTGATCCATCTCCCTGCAGTAGACATTAATGCCGGGTTGTTGGAGTAGCACTTGAAACAGTTCTTCAGCTAGAAATGAAGAGCAGATAGCCAACTGGTTAATCTAATTGCATTTGCGTTGATTATAAGGTCCAAAAATTCGTCTTCTGCAGGGAGATGGATCACCATTAGGCATGCGACGAGTTCATCACTAATCAGTACAAAAATGGCATCAATTAATAGATAGCAGCCCAGCACTGATGAAATGCAACAAACGTCGTCAACCTTCATGAGGCCACTGACTGATTGGCATAGAAACATGGGTCAGGATCATTAACTATAGCACCGCCATTATGTTGATTTCATGCCAAAGAAGATGCATGTTTGCGAAGAGGATGGTCTATAAATTATAGGATAACTGGAAAAGAGCTTGAAGAAGGCAGGCTAAAGAACCCAAGGAATTTGCACCCATAAGTTTGAACTTTATCTGAAAATTAGTGATTTTCTCAAATATACTTTAGTATTGTTGCTTTGATTATGGAAATTTAGGGAATGTCTCGTTATAGATTTTTCTGCATTCCCATATAACACAAATCATTATCTTGTACATTGATGACGATGACATCGCTGACACCACCGCCACCATCGTCGTCGTCATAATGTATTTCATTAAAGCTTTATATGTTGCTCTCAAGGAAAAGGCTACCCAAAAAAAAGAGTGCACAAGGAAAAAGTCGTTCACATGGTAATTAGTAATTCACAACTTCCTTTTTCACTAGTCACTGAGGAACAACAATGCTTGGTCTAAGAAAAGTGCTAGCATGTTATTGGACGGCACACGATGCTCCAACCGAAAGCTACATAGCCCAATTCTACCCGCGGGGTCATTTGGCGCCCATGTAATGTCGGTGCATGTATCGGTGCAAGAATCATAGATCTGAAGCATCAACAATCGTTTATTACTGAGAGAGCACTGTAGGAGCAACTTTCTGTCCTGCATCACCCTGAGCGGCATATAGCGGCATGTGGATGGGGCCATTAGGATCGTGTAGGCCTTGATCCAACTTGTCTTATCAGAATTGTCCAGGATTCATATATTGGTGAATGGGTCGCCCCGTAGTCTGGCCGTGTTCATGTCCTCGCACACGGACTGTGCCATGCACAAGGCGCCATTGAGCTCTGTTATGCGGATTGCGAGTGTGTCCCTCCACTTCTTCTCGCCGTATAATTTCTGTGGCCCTTGGATCACCTCGGACATCCATTGCTCACTCTCGAGGTCGAAGCAGTGCAGCGTGTCGTCGTTTTGGTGTTTTGCCTCCTCCAAAAAGTAGAGGACACCATCGACGGTGACAGGAGAGCCTCGCTGGGAGCGGAAGCGAATCGGCGGCCTCTGCGCTTGTCTCCACCCTCTGTTGTCCCCCAAAGTGAAGACCTCGCAGCTGCCATCGGCGACGAGGCGGATCAGCTTGTACTCACCGGACAAGGCGGCGCGGCCGAAGCCAAAGATGTTGTAGTAGCGCGTGGTGACGAAAGGGACCGCGCCGTGCTTGACCACCACCTCCAATTGTGGGCACCTCAGGAGCACCTCCCCGGTGGCTGGATCGACCACTTGGACGCCATCGCAGGAAGCGCCGAACAAGGTCGTCGACAGTGGTGTTACACATCATCCCAAATCCACCGGCGCCCTTGATGACCCTCACGACGTGTCCGTCCACGTCCAGGAGGAGACGCATGCCACGGCCTCCCGCGGGCTCTTCCTCCTGGAAGGATCCTGAGTTCACGAGGAGAGGGCCATGGCGGCGCCTGTGCACGGCGGTTTGGAAGTGACCAATTAGGTTTACGACGAAACCTAGAAATCGATCACTGATCCAATTTGACTACCTCTACAGGATAGGCCTCAACAGAAAACTGTTGAGTAACGGCAGCAAGTGATTGAGTTCAGTAGTTCCTCATAGAAATTTATTAGCTCTAGAGATATGGTAATATGGAGAAGACAAAATTGTTTGAAGCACGCACAGAACCGGAAGCGCCCCTTGTTCAAAGAGAGGAGGACGGGTTATGCACATTTAATTTTATGATGAGAGGCAAATTGAAAGCTAAGCAGTGGTAACTAAGACCCCAGGAGAAAATAGGGATGTCTCCTACGTTACCCATAATATGTGGAAGTATCGACGAAGAGCACGTTGTTGGAGAGGAGGTCCAGCCACCCTGTGGACACGCATCGGAACCGGCAGACAGACTTGTCGACGGGTGTCCTGGAGAGGATGTCTAAGATGTCGTGGTACGGTAACGAGGCTGCAGGTTGAACATTCATGTTGCCGCGGCCTTTGCCGTCGCTGATCTTGTTAGATGCGCAGCAGCCGTGCGCGTATGGTGTATCGATATATTCTTTTATTTTTTGTTTTTGCTCGGTTTGCGTTGTGTATATGGTAGCCGATCACATGTATACGGCCGGCCGGTGTCATGTGTGTATATATATGGAGTATATATGTGCATCCGATGGGGACTCCATCTGAGCCAAGCAAAAAGAAGAGGACTCCATCTGAGAACGTTGTACGTACGCTTTCAGTTGTATAGTTAGAACCGAATAATTCCAGGCGGCTGGGAAACTTTTAACGTGACAGGGATCAATCGACACAGTACGACGAGATCGATCGAGGTCCTCGATCAGGAGGAGCAGGAAGGGATACCATACCAGGAGAAGATGATGGCGGCGTACCACACCAAGTTGAGGGAGGAGCATTGGTACCCTAACCTGGACGAGTCTGACCGGGAGGCCAACGACGCCGGGTACCACCGGGTTTATTGGAACCAAGGCTGGGGCTCGGAACACGATCGCTTCGAGGACACCAGTGAGCTTCTTCATCCTCTGTCTAGATGTGATTTAGCGAAACGGTTACTTTTTCCTAGCTCAAATAGAGACAGCATGTTTTTCCCCCAAAATGAAGAATATGATAGTTTGAGTATACACTACTAATTTGCTCCGATCGATGCAGCAACTATTCCTCCCATGCTTTGCACCGACGAGGACCCTCGTCATCACCGCTTCAACTCCGTCGGAGATACCTTGAAGATCTTCTCTATCAAAGTCGCATCGATAAGATTTCGCAAAAAAAAATTCGCATCAATAAGAGGGGGCTTTAAAGTGGCTGCTTCAAGTGTTTGGTACGATCGGCGCACGCGATTTTTGCGACAATTACAAACATAATGTTACCTTTGCTCGTTCAAGAAGTGATTGCCAAATCATCACGGAGGAGGTAATTTGTGTGTGTGTGTGCGCGCGCGCGCACGCGTGCGTGTGTGTGCATGTTTCTTGTTTTCTTTTCATTTGCCGTCCCATGTACGCATGCTGAAAAACGCATTGTCAGTTAGTGTACTTAATGGACTAACGTTATATGCAGCAACCATAACTTTCATTGACAGGTCCTCTCCGTGCTATCATGGCATGAATCAATCCTGGGACCTTCGAGGTCATGCTCAAAGTTAAGGGCACCACTGAGGCTGAGGACCTAAGTTTCTTTTACCTACAGTTCACAAATACCGGGTTATATACTGAGTTTTACACTAGCAAGCGTAGCACACTAGAGTTAGCAACCCGCATCATTGAAAACTCCATGGTGGCAACAATCGGTGTGCGACTAGTTGGTGGTTCATCATGGCCAGTTGATTTTCAATGTGTATTCACCGCGGGTATCATCGGTGTAGATGATCTAGAAGTTTTGCTGCTTGCTGCCGGAAATGATGATAAATTGCTTGTCATTGCTGATGATGGCCTCATCAAAGCTTACACGGCGTGTCGTCTCTGTCAAACTCAAAGGAGGAAAGCTCAGAGTCTCCATCGTCGCGGCACGACGTGGACAAATTACTACAAGGGACGACATAGTTTTCACGCCAAAGAAGGCCGGTAGAAGTTGTGGTCTTCTCGGTTTTGGCGCCTACAAGTTACAAGTCACCGTCTCATGGTCCCTCTTCTCATTTTAGTTTTGACTAATCTAGCATGAAAAATGCTTTGCTAAAAGTGGTTTTGCTTACCCTTGATGCTCGATGTAGTGACTAGCTATCATTTATCAAGGGGAGGCACTAGGAATCACACTACTGATTATTTGCTCCCATCAGACCACTTGGTGACCATTGGATTAGTATCATAACAGGCGTTGGATCAGTAGGACATGCTAGGCTGGATTAATAACAGATTCCTTTTATTACGTGCTTCCAGCAGTAATTGCTTCCGGAACGCACGCATCTCTTGCTACTGCTTCCATCGCCCAGAATTTCTCATCGGATGCTAGTAAAACTTCATGCTTGTTTATTTTGGGAATTTTATTCTTTTTTTCAGATCCAGTAGAATTTGCTTCTGATGCATATCAAATTTCCTTTGATCTGGTGCAGTATTTTATTTTGTTTCCAACGCAACACAAAATTGCATCCACTGACCACTGGCTAGACAATTTGCTTCTATTGGAATTAAAGTTTGGTTGGACCGGAAAAAAAAATTAGGCCCAATAACTTTGCTTCCAGGTAACAGAACGTTGCATCCAAGAGTTGAAAATTTTGAGTCCATGTATCATTTTTATTATGTTTTCAAGACAAGAAAACTTTGCTTCCATCCAATACAGAAGTGTTTCATCAATAAGTTAATTTGCTTCTAACTGAGCCATGGACAAGAAAATATAATTTTTATTACGTTTGCAAGACATTTTATTTTATTTTATCAAGTTTGTTTCTGTGCTTCATCTGTGCTACAAATTTGCTTCCTCCAAGGCGATAACAATACAATGGTTTTAAGTTCATGTCGCATGTTTCCTATGGACTATAGACTTGCTTCACTTCATATAGGTTTGTGCGATCAGATTCAAGTGTCGTCATGGTTCTTAATGCATGCACCGTTCTCTTCATCCTGCTTCAGTATTAGATCAGTATGATCTGCTCCGGCCTGCTTCAGTATGATCAGCTTCGGCTTGCTTCATTATTTCTAGTGAACTGAAAACATATAAAGTGTAGTACGCTGGCATTTATGAAAAATATGTGACTAATCTATGTAAGCAAAATACATGACCAAGGAAAAAGATGTCATATCATATTGGAGCGTGTCATATTACAGCGGTGATAATAATGACAACAAATATGTAAAAGATGCAGAAAGTACGAAAGGAAACCATGGACACTATAATTTAGAATCTCTATAAAACAATAATAAGCATAAAAAAACAGTGCTACCTCAACATAACTCATTTCAATTGGAAGGCAAATGTGAATAGAAATTATAAACCCATCAGCTAATACTAAGCATATGTGTATGCTTGGATGCATGAAAATAAATCAACAAGGGGTAGTAGTGCAAGCATGCAGGAGATGATACACATGCAGACAAGCATGGCCTACTAGTATTGCCTGATGCAAATCTTAAACACAAGTAATGAATCACACATGGTATTGGTCGAACCAAATTTCAGTATAATGGAAGCATATATGAAAAGGAATGGTCACAACTATTGTGCTACAAGAAATAGATGAGAGGCCGGCATATTTGCAATTTGGAAAGCTAGCCACAAGGATCGACATGTGCAGCCAAGGCCTTCTGGTGTAGTTGGCCATGCAGACACGAAGATAAAGGCCATCCATGCTGTAGGTAGAGAGTAAACAACGGATGGTGGGAGATGTAGCGGCGAGGTCGATCGGCAGCTGTGTCGAGTGGGGCGGGGCCGGGAAGCCATCTGGGCGGCATTGTTGGAGATAACAATGGCATGGAGGAAGCACAAGGGCTATGTGTGGTTTCCAACAGTATCGACAAAAATATTACTATGGATGAAAATTAAATAGAACAAACAAAAATATGTAATATAATATGGAATCATTGTATATTTCAATGGGAGACCTAAAAAGTTATCTATGGTATAGAAACAAAAACAGTAAATCAAGAAGCACTGTTGTTGTGTCGCAATCCATTAGTGTATAAGAAGCACCACATAGGAGACCTGGAAAGCATTGATGCTCTGAAGCAAATTTTGTTAGTATCACTACATATATGATACTTATTGGAAGCATAGAAATTTTAAAACGCATAAAATAGCATGCTTGCAACAAAGATCTGGGTGCAAAATTCCGTGATAAACAAACAAATTTCAGCAAGCCTAAGTGGGAGTTCTGTGAGTTTACACCAAACAAAAGTGTGCAAAGACACGAAATCAACATGGTTATCAATTTAAATAAGAATACACTGAAACATGAGCATATTTAGACTACAATACTACAGTATCAAATGATATCTTTCTAGATATGTGCTTCAAGATTGCAAAATAAACCAAAGCATAGAACAAAATTGAGGATGCACCATGGCTTGGTGATGTCATACACACCTACTGCCGGTGAGAGCCATTGGTGCAGGGATAGGATGCACACACACACACGCTTGATGCAATCTAATTTAAATTCAGATGTTAATCTATACACATGAAAAAAAAGTGACAAGTACAGTTATAGTGTCGCAATCAATCAATACATAAGAAGCACATATATGGACCTCGAAGTACGGAGGCTCTGACGCAAAGTAATTCTTGCCAACATGCATGGGTATGCTTGTTCCTTGTTTCATGTCACCAACATACACAATTCACCATGTCTTCATTTTTGCCCAATGAAAGCAAACTTTTTACTCCACAGAAGCATATATACTACAATTAAGAAGCAAGGCAAGTATGAAGCATGGAAAGGATTCTATGGAAACATAACTAGTATTACTTGGAAACATGGAAATGTGAAAATGGAACAAAAAATATTGCGGCCAACACGGGGATGCATATTTGTGTTATGTACACACCAAATTCACATAAACTGGTCGATGGTTTAGTGATCCAATAGCCACGTTGAATAGGAAGCATGAAAATAGTGCCCTGAGCATATAAGTGGTATTACTTGGAAGCATGGATTTTTGAAAAACATGGACGCCTCTTTTGTAGTCATTGTTAAGTGTCACCTGACAACATATGGAATGTAATGTATTAGCATTTCTGAAAAAATTGTGAAAAACTTGTGTTAGAAGGAATAAAGTGATAGATTAAGCTGTGTGGTGGAATTAGTTGTATGAAAGCAATACATTATAACTAAATATATATATTTTTGACTGATGACATCAATAATGTAGGAAGCACGTGATATTCACTCAATAATACGGCAGATAACATTGGCATTAGTAAGCTTGATGCCATAATGAGGATGCATCTGTTGGTGACAGTGGCATGGAAGCATTTTTCTAGACGAGCGTATCAAAAAGGGAACAATTTAGAAGCATTCGTGTATGAAGCTGCAAAAAATACAAAGGGTGCAATTTTAGTCTTAAGTGGAAGCATGAAATTTTATAAAGTGAAAACAAAACATATTTACCGAATTGTGGGTACATACACTTGGAAGCTCTGTATACAGGAAGCATTGCACGAAGCATTGAAATAAAAATTTCACAACATTTGTCAAATTGATTTGAAGCTCTGAGAAGTATTGAAACAAATGAATTTTCAAAACAATACTAGGCAGGCAATGAACATAAATAACAATTATAATCCGGCTGCTGGATGAATTACACAGAACATTCCGTTGCAAAATTTACAAATCCCCAAATCTGGGGCGATGGACGAAGTGCACATGCCTTGGGGATGGGGCACTTCAAACAGGGCGGAATTTTACAACGCAAATGCCTGCTCTCCGGCCGGCCGCTGTAACCCCGGATGCAGCCGATTCAATCGATGGGGGAGCCTGGCGATGGACGAGACGCCGTGGCGGATGGGGTGCTCGACCCCCTAATGCCCGGAGTTCGCACCGGTGGAGAGGACTGGTGGGCAGCCGTGCTGCTCGGCGGTGGGCGTTGTTGGCTGGCGAAGTAGCGATGAGAGAGCAGTGGAGGAGTGGATCTCGCGGCGCGAGGCTTGGGCGAGGCGAGCGATCAGGATGATGGGGTCGCGAGGGATTAGGGGAGGGGATTACGCGGGGGATTCGCCCGGGGATTCTTTTATTCTTTCCTTTTATTATAAACCGCGTCAAAATCTTGAGCGTCAGATTTCGAACGAATCGAGGGCATCCAAGCGGTCTGACGTTGTAGTTCCTTCAGACTATAGATAGGAAGTGTTTACCTTTATCAAGTGGCTTATGTCTTCATGAGGCAAACATTAATTTAGTCAAACATTGTTATTTGATGTGGGTTTTTTAGCGAAGACCATCATGGCTAGCTTTATTGAATGGCGACTGATAGGCGCCGGCACGCCAGCCAAAATTTTTAGCTGGTCCCGCGTGAGCCATTCGATCTGCATAAAACAGAGCCCCGTGGAACCGTTCGATCACGCTCGTATCGCTGTGGACTTGGTCGTCGTCTTCATCGCCCCTGCGAATCCCGCACACCTCCTCCGCCCGCCCGAATCACTACCCCACTGCAGCGCGCCCTCGCACCTCCTCCCCTGCTGCCGGCTCGCCGCCTCACTGTTGTCGCTGCCTGCCGGAGGTCAAAAACATCTACCCCGCATCTTGTATGGCGGCCATGGTTCCGGCAAAAAGATGTGCGGTCCCAGCAAAACTCACCGCCGGTCCCAGCAAAACTCACCACCGGTCCCAGCAATTTTTTGTGGGGAGCGACCACCGGCGACCTATGGTTCTATCATGTGACAGCTAGCTGGATCATCATCCGAGGGACATGTAATTTTTATCACGAAGACTATACAAGCTAGCTAGCTCATGAGGCACACGATTCACATGGCCGGTAAACTTTCAGGTAGGGCCAACGCTTCCAAGACGGCCAGCCGGGGCACCTACGCAGCCGCCGTCGCCCGGCTGCTGCTTGGCGCTGCCTCGTTGTCGAGGATGTAGGCTTGCTTGAGTGTTTGCGGTGCAAAATGCTAAAAAAATCTCACGTAAGCCCTCCTTCAAAAAGTCTCTTCAAAGTTTGGTCCTATGAAAACATGGAGTTGCACAATCCCTGAGCTAATGCATGTCAGAATTCTCTTCCTTTTGCAGTATGTCTTCTTAAGATCACGTCATATAGTACACCCGCAAAAAAAAAAAAAGATCACGTCATATAGTACAATGTTCTTCTTCCATCCAAAAAAAAGTACAATGTTCTTCTCTTGAACAGATACTCCTATTGTGGTGTGCAACTTCTTTTTTCAAGCTTGTTGTGTTATGCACCTCATCCTCTATAACATTAAGCTCCCTAGTTTTAGAGAGCCCATATTTAATTGAGGTCTCCAAATAAAATTAGGTCATCTGATTTTGACCGGGTCATCAATTTTACAAAGCACTCTCATTCAATTCTTCTATACTAGATATTGTGCTTTCTAATTTTAAGGCCTCACAATTAATTAAGGTATTCAATTTAGAACCGTGTCATCCAATTTTGACCGGGTCAATAATTTCTCAAGCTCTCCCATTCAATTCTTTTAGTTCACTATGTTCTCTAATCTTGAAGCTCTTTCATTTGATTGAGGTATTAATTTTGGATTTGCTTTACGATTTTGACCGGACCAACAACTTTTCAAATCAATAGCAACAACCGGTCTATAAAAATATATCAATCACACGCATCCTTCCACCACCTAGAAAAGAGAAGCATCACCATGTAATACTGTAGCACCACTAAAGTATATGCAATCACCGACACAGAAATTTCTCCACATAAATATAGATTGGTTAGCAGATAACACAGAATAACACCACAACCCACCAAATCAACATATTGTAAATAAAAATAAAGCACACTCTATCATCTCCTCACCTGCCAAACTAAATATTCCAGCAGTTACAAAATATAAGGCGTATTAGTTTTTTAGAAAGTCAAATTTCTTTAAATTTGACCGACTTCAGAGCAAAAATATCGACATCCACAATATTAAACAAAAAAAGTATACAAATTCATTTCATGATAAATCTGAATATATCGATATGGTATTATGGATTTTGATATATTTCTCTAGAAATTTGATCAAACTTAAAAGGTTTGCCATTTCAAAAAAGTAATACACATTACATTTTGAAACAGAATGATTACTTTTTAAAGAAACTCAACAAACCAACGACGCATCGCGCCCAACCCTTCTAGTACGTACTATATGTGCTAGTTAATTGATGATATTGGAGCATCTACAATCGGAAGTACCAAAATCAGGCCACCAAACGCCCATGGACATGCCCGGGCGCGTCTGTGGACAGTGACCGAACATCACACAAAAAATCGTCCACCACAAACCATGTACCTCAAACATGAAACCTCAAGTCCATACTACCCATGCATGCACATAAAGAACCTACGTACTACATATATATGTAAACTACTCATCATTGGAGATGCCCACTATCCCTGTCCCCGGCTTCAGGTAGATGGACGCGTGTGGCAGCTCCGCCGCTCTCCGGCTCTTCGTTGTCCAACTAGAGGCGAAGAGCTTGTCGATCTCCACCCTCTGCTATCAGCTCAAGCGTCGGTTGGACTCCACATATGCCTCATATCTTCTAGCTCAGGCGAATCCGGTGGCATACTTGCACCAATAGCAGCGGCACGCCTGGCTCGGATCTCCTGCTCAATCTGCAACCGGCTTTCCGGCATCAGCATTGCATATGTGGTGATCCTCTGCCAGGCCATGGTTACGGAGCGGTAGAGGGAGAGGGAAGTTGGCGGCGTAGTGGGAGGGAGAAGGAAGGAATGAGACGGGCTAGGGTTGCACACTGCCGCCGTCCGACTTACATAGACGGGCTTGCTCCCTCGGGCGACACGCCGGAGTGGTGCCACGCGGTGCCATGAATGCATCTGCACCGAGAACTGGAGGAGGCACCCGTCGGACCGCCGATCTATGTGTGTGACCGCGTTGGTTTTTTGGCATGAAAACTTGCAAACACCTAGAAAGTTTTATCATCTTTGCAAAGCTTTTGATGATCATCTTTGATGCTGCAAAGCTTTTGATTTTTTTTTAAATTTTACTGTTCATAGAGGGTGCCTATGCATTCAGAGCTGAAAAATCACTCTTTTTTTTTTACAGGGAGTAGTCTATACTCTAATGCAGTCCAGTATTTAACACAAAAAAAAGAAGCAAAATACCAAGGAACGGAGGGAGTATATGCATTTTATGATGGCTCCGGTTACCAGGAATATTAGACGGATCAAACTGACTTGTTCACAAATTTCATTTTTGAGAGAAATCACTTGGCTCCGGTTACCACGAATATCAGACGGATCAAACTGACTAGTTCACAAATTTTTCATTTTTGACAGAAATCACTTGGAATGCGTGAAATAAGAAAATATCTTCTTTCTTTTTGAGGAACACGAGTTCCTATCCGCTTTTTTTAGGGTAAGAGCCAATTTATTCCTCAAGCTCCACGATAATCAAACCCGTTCTTTGGTTTCATGCTTCAGATGTACTCATGGGCCGTCACCGCAAAAAGGTCTCAGGATTGATTACCTTAAATTTTCACTCACGTTTACCCTAAATAAATTATTTACTCACGGCTTATAATAGTTAATTACTTGGATTAAAGAGCAGTTCATGTGAAAGGGGATGTAGCTCAATTGGTAGAGCGCTAATCAATGCTGAATAGAGGCACGGGGTTCGATTCCTCGCATCTCCACTCCTTATCTTTTTATTTTTTGAGAAATAAAAATAAAATTGAACGCCAAGAAAATGATTACTGCGTCGCGATGCAGGCGATGCATGGGCTGCTCCCTCGATCTCTAATTCGGCTGGAAGGTGGACCCCAGGCCACATGTTGACCAATCCTAATTAACTTTCATTTCTGTTTTGACAACAAAACTTCCATTTTGGTGGAATTGTTGTATGAAAACTTGAAATGGCGTATGCCCTGGACAAATGCAGGTCAGGATTCTCTTCCTTTTTGCAGTGTCTCTTCTTCAAGATCAGGTCACAGTCTCTCTTTTCGGTTCCTCGCATCTCCGTTTTCTAATTTTTTTCTAAACAATAATAATAAAATTGATCTCCATAAAATTGATTACATGCATGGGCAACTTCCTCGATCTCTAACATGATGACCAATCCTATTAACTTTAATTTCTGTTTTGCCTTAAAAAACTTTCATTTTTGTGGAATTGTTGTATGAAAACTTGAAGTTGCACAATCCCTGGAAAAATGCAGGCCAGGATTCTCTTCCTTTGTGCAGTCTCTCTTCAAGATCACATCACAATACAATGTCCTTCTCTTGAACAGATACTCTTATTGTGTTATGCACCTCGTACTACTATATGTGGTAGTTAATTGGTGATCTTATAGTGATACTTTTCAACATTTTCATTTTGCAGGAAAACTTATATTGCTCAATGATCAAAGATTACAATCATATTGACAGAGAAGGTGTACGTCACCCGGACCCGAAGCTAAGTACCTAACCATACAGCAGTACGAACATGTACTCTGCCAAAGCTTAAAAGGTAATGACTAACTGCATTTTGGCAATGTCTAGTATGAGCAATACAAGTTATATGGTCTTTCATCAACTCATGAATCTTATCACGCACGAAAGATAATCTAGAACAATCTCCAATTTTCTTTTTAACCATTGTAACAGCTTCAAGGCAGTCTGATTCAGTACTAATTGGTAGGTTGTTCCATTGCAACACCAGTGATAGTCCCTCCTTAATAGCCAGCAGTTCAGCCCCGGGAACATCGTTGCACGAGAATAAATAGCGTCATGAACTAATGATGGACAGGTGGGAGGACATCATGACGTCAAAGGAGGAGGCGAGTGCCAAGCACAATGAACTAAAGGAGGAAAAGAACGTGAAGATGTTTAAACCTTTCATGGATATGCAATAAAAAGAAGATGAACCGCGACGATATGATTGAAGTGGAATATGGTGGAGGGGGGCACCGCACACGGCTAAGGAACGATCCGTAGATCAACTTGTGTGTCCTGGGGTGCCCCCCTGCCCCCGTATATAAAGGAGCAAGGGGGTGTGCGGCCGGCCCTAGGAGGAGGCGCTGAGGAGTCCTACTCCCACTGGAGTAGGACTCCCCTTCCTAGTTGGATTAGGACTTGGGGGAGGGAAAGAGGAAGGGCGCCGCCTCTCTCCTTGTCCTATTCGGACTAGGGGAGTGGACGCGCGGCCTGCCCTGGCCGGCCCTCCTCTTCTCCCTCATGGCCCACTAAGGCCCATTAACCCCGGGAGGGTTCGGTAACCCTCGGTGTTCGGTAAAATCCTGATTTCACCCGGAACTATTGCGAAGTCCAAACATAGGCTTCCAATATATCAATCTTTATGTCTCGACCATTTCGAGACTCCTCGTCATGTCCGTGATCACATCCGGGACTCCGAACAAACTTCAGTACATCAATACTCATAAAATTGTCATCGTAACGTTAAGCGTGCGGACCCTACGGGTTCGAGAACTATGTAGACATGACCTAGAACTATTCTCGGTCAATAACCAATAGTGGAACCTGGATGTTCATATTGGTTCCTACATTTTCTACGAAGATCTTTATCGGTCAAACCGCATAACAACATACGTTGTTCCCTTTGTCATCGGTATGTTACTTGCCCGAGATTCGATCGTCGGTATCCAATACCTAGTTCAATTTCGTTACCGGCAAGTCTCTTTACTCGTTCTGTAATACATCATTTCATAACTAACTCATTAGTTACAATGCTTGCAAGGCTTAGGTGATGAGTATTACCGAGAAGGCCCAGAGATACCTCTCCGACAATCGGAGTGACAAAACCTAATCTCGAATTATGCCAACTCAACATATACTTTTGGAGACACCTGTAGAGTACCTTTATAATCACCCAATTACGTTGTGATGTCCGGTAGCACACAAAGTGTTCCTCCGTAAACGGAGTTGCATAATCTCATAGTTGCAGGAACTTTGTATAAGTCATGAAGAAAGCAATAGCAACATACTAAGCGATCAAGTGCTAAGCTAACGGAATGGGTCAAGTCAATCACATCATTCTCCTAATGATGTGATCCCGTTAATCAAATGACAACTCATGTCTATGGTTAGAAAACATAACCATCTTCGATTAACGAGCTAGTCAAGTAGAGGCATACTAGTGACATTCTGTTTGTCTATGTATTCACACATGTATTATGTTTCCGGTTAATACAATTCTAGCATGAATAATAAACATTTATCATGATATAAAGAAAAAAATATTAACTTTATTATTGCCTCTAGGGCATATTTCCTTCAGTCTCCCACTTGCACTAGAGTCAATAATCTAGATTACACAGTAATGATTCTCACATCCATGGAGTCTTGGTGCTGATCATGTTTTGCTCGTGAGAGAGGCTTAGTCAACGGGTCTGCAACATTCAGATCCGTATGTATCTTGCAAATCTCTATGTCTCCCACTTGGACTTGGTCCCGAATGAAATTGAAGCGTCTCTTGATGTGCTTGGTCCTCTTGTGAAATCTGGATTCCTTTGCCAAGGCAATTGCACCAAGATTGTCACAGAAGATCTTCATTGGTCCCGATGCACTAGGTATAACACCTAGATCGGAAATGAAATCCTTCATCCAGACTCCTTCATTTGCTGCTTCCGAAGCAGCTATGTACTCCGCTTCACATGTAGATCCCGCCACGAGGCTTTGTTTAGAACTGCACCAACTTACAGCTCCACCGTTTAATAAAAATATGTATCCGGTTTGCGATTTAGAATCGCTGGGGATCAGTGTCAAAGCTTGCATCAACGTAACCCTTTACGACAAGCTCCTTGTCACCTCCATAAACGAGAAACATATCCTTAGTCCTTTTCAGGTATTTCAGGATATTCTTGACCGCTGTCCAGTGATCCACTCCTGGATTACTTTGGTACCTCCCTGCTAAGCTAATAGCAAGGCACACATCAGGTCTGGTACACAGCATTGCATACATGATAGAGCCTATGGCTGAAGCATAGGAACTCCTTTCATTTTTCTCTCTCTTCTGCAGTGGTCGGGCATTGAGTCTGACTCAATCTTACACCTTGTAATACAGGCAAGAACCCTTTCTTTGCCTGATCCATATTGAACTTTTTCAAGACTTTATCAAGGTATGTGCATTGTGAAAGTCCAATCAAGCGTCTTGATCTATCTCTATAGATCTTGATGCCCAATATGTAAGCAGCTTCACCGAGGTCCTTCATTGAAAAACTTTTATTCAAGTATCCTTTTATGCTATCCAGAAATTCTATATCATTTCCAATTAACAATATGTCGTCCACATATAATATTAGACATGCTACAGAGCTCCCACTCACTTTCTTGTAAATACAGGCTTCTCCAAAAGTCTGTATAAAACCATATGCTTTGATCACACTATCAAAACGTTTATTCCAACTCCGAGAGGCTTGCGCCAGACCATAGATTGATCGTTGGAGCTTGCACACTTTGTTAGCTCCCTTAGGATCGACAAAACCTTCCCGGTTGCATCATATACAACTCTTCTTCCAGAAATCCATTCAGAAATGCAGTTTTGACATCCGTCTGCATATTTCATAATCATAAAATACGGCAATTGCTAACATGATTCGGACAGACTTAAGCATCGCTACGGGTGAGAAGGTCTCATCATAGTCAACTCCTTGAACTTGTCGAAAACCTTTTGCAACAAGTCGAGCTTTGTAAACAAAGAACATTACCGTCGTGTCGGTCTTCTTCTTAAAAATCCATTTATTCTCTATTGCTTGCCGATCATCGGGCAAGTCAACCAAAGTCCATACTTTGTTCTCATACATGGATCCCATCTCAGATTTCATGGCTTCAAGCCATTTTATGGAATCTGGGCTCACCATCGCTTCTTCATAGTTGGTAGGTTCACCATGATCTAGTAGCATGACTTCCGAATAGGATTACCGTACCATTACAGTGCGGATTTTATTCTGGTTGATCTCTAAGTTCAAGAACAACTTGATCTGAAGTTTCATGATCATTATCATTCACTTCCTCGCTAATCGGTAGGTGTCACGAAACCGATTTACGTGATGAACTACTTTCCAATAAGGGAGCTGGTACTGTTACCTCATCAAGTTCTACCTTCCTCCCACTCACTTCTTTCGAGAGAAACTCCTTCTCTAGAAAGGATCCATTCTTAACAACGAATGTTTTGCCTTCGGATCTGTGATAGAAGGTATACCCAATTGTCTCCGTTGGGTATCCTATGAATACACATTTTTACGATTTGGGTTCAAGCTTATCAGGTTGAAGCTTTTTCACATAAGCATCGCAACCCCAAACTTTCAGAAATGACAACTTTGGTTTCTTGCCAAACCATAGTTCATAAGGTGTCGTCTCAACGGATTTTGATGGTGTCCTATTTAACGTGAATGCGGCTGTCTCTAAAGCATAACCCCAAAACTATAGCGGTAAATCGGAAATAGTCATCGTAGATCGCACCATATCTAGTAAAGTACGATTACGACGTTCGGACACACCATTACGCTGTGGTGTTCCGGGTGGAGTGAGTTGCGAAACTATTCCGCATTGCTTAAAATGTAGACCAAACTCGTAACTCAAATATTCTCCTCCACGATCAGATCGTAGAAACTTTATTTTCTTGTTACAATGATTTTCAACTTCACTCTGAAATTCTTTGAACTTTTCAAATGTTTCAGACTTATGCTTCATCAGGTAGATATACCCGTATCTGCTTAAATCATCTGTGAAGGTGAGAAAATAACGATATCCGCCACGAGCTTCAACATTCATCGGACCAGATACATCTGTATGTATGATTTCCAACAATTCTGTTGCTCTCTCCATACAACCGGAGAACGGTGTTTTAGTCATCTTGCCCATGAGGCACGGTTACTTAAGTACCAAGTGATTCATAATCAAGTGATTCCAAAAGTCCATCTGTATGGAGTTTCTTCATGCGTTTACACCGATATGACCTAAACGGCAGTGCCACAAATAAGTTGCACTATCATTATCAACTCTGCATCTTTTGGCTTCGACATTATGAATATGTGTATCACTACCGCCGAGATTCAACAAGAATAGACCACTCTTCAAGGGTGCATGACCATAAAAGATATTACTCATATAAATAGAACAACCATTATTCTCTCGATTTAAATGAATAACCGTCTCGCATTAAACAAGATCCAGATATAATGTTCATGCTCAACGCTGGCACCAAATAACAATTATTTAGGTCTAAAACTAATCCCGAAGGTAGATGTAGAGGTAGCGTGCCGACCGCGATCACATTGACTTTGGAACCGTTTCCCACGCGCATCGTCACCTCGTCCTTTGACAGTGCTCGCTTATTCCGTAGTCCCTGTTTCGAGTTGCAAATATTAGCAATGTAACCAGTATCAAATACCAGTGCTACTACGAGCTCTAGTAAGGTACACATCAATAACATGTATATCACATATACCTTTGTTCACCTTGCCATCCTTCTTATCCGCCAAATACTTGGGGCAATTCCGCTTCGGTGACCAGCTTGCTTGTAGTAGAAGCACTCGGTTTCGAGCTTAGGTCCAGACTTGGGTTTCTTTTCTTGAGCAGCAACTTGCTTGCTGTTCTTCTTAAAGTTCCCCTTCTTCTTTCCTTTGCCCTTTTTCTTGAAACTAGTGGTCTTGTTGACCATCAACACTTGATGCTCCTTCTTGATTTCTACCTCCGCAACTTTTAGCATTGCGAAGAGCTCGGGAAGTGTCTTGTTCATCCCTTGCATATTATAGTTCATCATGAAGCTCTTGTAGCTTGGTGGCGATGATTGGAGAATTACATCAATGACACTATCATCCGGAAGATTAACTTCCAGTTGAATCAAGTGATTATTATACCCGGACATTTTGAGTATGTGCTCCTTGTGAACTATTCTCCTCCATCTTGCAGCTATAGAACTTATTGGAGACTTCATATCTCTCAATCCGGGCATTTGCTTGAAATATTAACTTCAACTCCTGGAACATCTCATATGCCCCATGACGTTCAAAACGTCGTTGAAGACCAGTTCTAAGCCGTAAAGCATGGCACACTGAACTATGGAGTAGTCATCAGCTTTGCTCGCCAGACGTTCACAACTTCGGCGTTGCTCCTGCAAGGCTGGCACCCAGCGGTGCTTCGGGGCGTAATTCTTCTGTGCAGCAATGAGGATAATCCTCAAATTACGGACCCGATCCGTGTAATTGCTACCATCATCTTTCAACTTTGCTTTCTCAAGGAACGCATTAAAATTCAACGGAACAACAGCGAGCCATCTATCTACAGTAAACATAGACAAGCAAAATACTATCAGGTACTAAGTTCATGATAAATTTGTTGGAAATATGCCCTAGAGGCAATAATAAATTAGTTATTATTATATTTCCTTGTTCATGATAATCGTTTATTATCCATGCTATAATTGTATTGATAGGAAAC
The DNA here is from genome assembly GCA_021605145.1 of Aegilops bicornis. Taxonomy (NCBI): domain Eukaryota; kingdom Viridiplantae; phylum Streptophyta; class Magnoliopsida; order Poales; family Poaceae; genus Aegilops; species Aegilops bicornis. Next base: position 864,369,331 of record CM038670.1, on the reverse strand, counting down.
TCAGATACATGTGTGGATACATAGACAACACCAAGTCCCTAGTAAGCCTCTAGTTGACTAGCTCGTTGATGAACAGATGGTTACGGTTTCCTGACCATGGACATTGGATGTCATTGATAATGGGATCACATCATTAGAAGAATGATGTGATGGACAAGACCCAATACTAAGCCTAGCACAAAGATCGTAGTTCGTATGCTAAAGCTTTTCTAATGTCAAGTATCTTTTCCTTAGACCATGAGATTGTGCAACTCCTGGATACCGTAGGAATGCTTTGGGTCTACCAAACGTCACAACGTAATCGGGTGGCTATAAAGGTGCATTACAGGTATCTCCGAAAGTGTCTGTTGGGTTGTACGAATCGAGACTGGGATTTGTCACTCCGTTTGACGGAGAGGTATCTCTGGGCCCACTCGGTAGGACATCATCATAATGTGCACAATGTGACCAAGGGGTTGATCACGGGATGATGTGTTACAGAACGAGTAAAGAGACTTGCCGGTAACGAGATTGAACAAGGTATCGGGATACCGACGATCGAATCTCGGGCAAGTACAATACCGTTAGACAAAGGGAATTGTATACAGATCGATTGAGTCCTTGACATCATGGTTCATCCGATGAGATCATCGTGGAACATGTGGGAGCCAACATGGGTATCCAAATCCCGCTGTTGGTTATTGACCGGAGAACGTCTCGGTCATGTCTGCATGGTTCCCGAACCCGTAGGGTCTACACACTTAAGGTTCGATGGCGCTAGGGTTATAAAGGAAGTTTGTATGTGGTTACCGAATGTTGTTCGAGTCCCGGATGAGATCCCGGACGTCACGAGGAGTTCCGGAATGGTCCGGAGGTAAAGATTTATATATGGAAAGTTGTTGTTCGGGTTAGGAAAAGTTCGGTTTTTTCGGTATTGTACCGGAAGCTTCGAAGGTTCCGGAGGATTCGGAGGGGTCCGGAGGTCCGGAAATAGTTCCACCACGTCCAAAACAGTAGCATGGGCTGAAGGGTGGCGCCCTAGCCATAATGGGCCAGGGGCACCAGCCCCCCAAGGCCCATCCGCATCGGAAGGGTAAAACCCTAAAGGGGGATGCCTCCACTTGACTTGGGAGGCACTCCTCCCCCCTTGGCCGCCCCCCCTAGATGGGATCTAGGGCTGGCCGCACCCCTTGGGGTGGGGAAACCCTAAAGGGGGCGCAGCCCCCCCTTCCCCCTATATATAGTTGAGGTTTGGGGCTGCAATACACATGAGAACTTCTCCTCTTGGTGCAGCCCTGCCTCTCCTCCTCCTCCTCTCCCTTGGTGCTTGGCGAAGCCCTTGGGATTGCCACGCCTCCACCACCACCACGTCGTTGTGCTGCTGCTGGATGGAGTCTTCCTCAACCTCTCCCTCTCTCCTTGCTGGATCAAGGCGTGGGAGACGTCACCGGCTGTACGCGTGTGTTGAACGCGGAGGTGCCGTCCGTTCGGCACTAGGATCTCCGGTGATTTGGATCACGGCAGTACGACTCCTTCAACCCCGTTCTCTTGAACGCTTCCGCTTAGCGATCTACAAGGGTATGTAGATGCACTCTCCTTCCCCTCGTTGCTAGTTTCTCCATAGATAGATCTTGGTGACACGTAGGAAAATTTTGAATTTCTGCCTTTCGTTCCCCATCGGTGGCATCATGAGCTAGGTCTATTGCGTAGATTCTTTGCACGAGTAGAACACAAAGTAGTTGTGGGCGTTGATGATGTTCAATATGCTTACCGTTACTAGTCCAATCTTGTTTCGACGGTATTGTGGGATGAAGCGGCCCGGACCGACCTTACACGTACTCTTCCACGTGAGACAGGTTCCACCGGTGACATGCACTTGGTGCATAAGGTGGCTAGCGGGTGCCAGTCTCTCCCACTTTAGTGGGAACGGATTCGATGAAAAGGGTCCTTATGAAGGGTAAATAGCAATTGGCATATCACGTTGTGGTTTTGCGTAGGTAAGAAACGTTCTTGCTAGAAACCCATAGCAGCCACGTAAAACATGCAAACAACAATTAGAGGACGTCTAACTTGTTTTTGCAGGGTATGCTATGTGATGTGATATGGCCAAGAAGAATGTGATGAATGATATGTGATGTATGAGATTGATCATGTTCTTGTAATAGGATTCACGACTTGCATGTCGATGAGTATGACAACCGGCAGGAGCCATAGGAGTTGTCTTTATTTATTGTATGACCTGCGTGTCATTGAACAACGCCATGTAATTACTTTACTTTATTGCTAACCGGTAGCCATAGTAGTAGAAGTAATATAGTTGGCGAGACAACTTCATGGAGACACGATGATGGAGATCATGATGATGGAGATCATGGTGTCATGCGGTGACGATGATGATCATGGAGCCCCGAAGATGGAGATCAATGGAGCTATATGATATTGGCCATATCATGTCACTACTATATAATTGCATGTGATGTTTATTATGTTTATGCATCTTGTTTACTTACAACGACGGTAGTAAATAAGATGATCCCTTACAAGAATTTCAAGAAGTGTTCTCCCCTAACTGTGCACCGTTGCTAAAGTTCGTCGCTTCTAAGCACCACGTGATGATCGGGTGTGATGGATTCTTACGTTCACATACAACGGGTGTAAGACAGATTTACACACGCGAAACACTTAGGGTTAACTTGAGGAGCCTAGCATGTACAGAGATGGCCTCGGAAACAGAGACCGAAAGGTCGAGCATGAGTCGTATGGTAGATACGATCAACATGAAGATGTTCACCGATGATGACTAGTCCGTCTCATGTGATGATCGGACACGACCTAGTTGACTCGGATCATGTAATCACTTAGATGTCCAGAGGGATGTCTATCTGAGTGGGAGTTCATAAGATGAACTTAATTATCTTGAACATAGTCAAAAGACCTTTTGCAACTTATGTCGTAAAGCTCGGCGCTTTAGTTCCATTGTTTAGATATGTTCCTAGAGAAAATATAGTTGAAAGTTGAAAGTAGCGATTATGCGGACAATAGAAAGCTTATGTCCTTAATGCACCGCTCAGTGTGCTGAACCCCAAACATCGTTTGTGGATGTTGCGAACATCGGACATACACATTTTGATAACTACATGATAGTTCAGTTAAACGGTTTAGAGTTGAGGCACGAAAGACGTTTTCGAAATGTTGCGGAACATATGAGATGTTTCGAGGGCTGAAATTAGGATTTCAGGCTCGTGCCCACGTCAAGAGGTATGAGACCTCCGACGATTTTCTTAGCCTACAAACTAAGGGAGAAAAGCTCAATCGTTGAGCTGGTGCTCAGATTGTCTGAGTACAACAATCACTTGAATCGAGTGGGAGTTGATCTTCCAGATGAGATAGTGATGTTTCTCCAAAGTCATTGCCACCAAGCTACTAGAGCTTCGTGATGAACTATAACATATCAAGGATAGAGATGATGATCCTTGAGGTATTCGCGTTGTTTGACATCGCGAAAGTAGAAATCAAGAAGGAGCATCAATTGTTGATGGTTGGTGAAACCACTAGTTTCAAGAAGGGCAAGGGCAAGAAGGGATACTTCATGAAACGGCAAAACAGTTGCTGCTCTAGTGAAGAAACCCAAGGTTGAACCCAAACCCGAGACTAAGTGCTTACGCAATAAGGGGAACAACCTTTGGAGCAGAATTACCCTAGATACTTGGTAGATAAGAAGGCTGGCAAGGTCGATAGAAGTATATTGGATATACATTAAGTTATCGTGTATTTTACTAGTACTCCTAGTAGCACGAGGGTATTAGATACCGGTTCGGTTGCTAAGTGTTAGTAACTCGAAATAAAAGGCTACGGAATAAACGGAGACTAGCTAAAGGAGAGCTGGCGATATGTGTTGGAATTGTTTCCAATTTTGATGTGATCAAACATCGCACGCTCCCTCTACCATCAAGATTAGTATTAAACCAGAATAATTATCATTTGGTGTTTGCGTTGAGCATAGACATGATTGGATTATGTCTATCGCAATACTGATTATTCATTTAAGGAGGATAATGGTTACTCTATTTATTTGAATAAAACCTTTGATGGTCTTGCACCTAAATAAATGGTTTATTGAATCTCGATCGTAGTGATACACATTTTCATGCCAAAAGTATAAGATAGTAATGATAGTACCACTTACTTGTGGCACTGCCATGTAAGTCATATTGGTGTAAAACGCATGAAGAAGCTCCATGTTGATGGATCTTTGGACTCACTCGTTTTGAAAAGTTTGAAACATGCGAAGCATGTCTATTGGTGTATACGCATGAAGAAACTCCATGCAGATGGATCGTTTGGACTCACTTGATTTTGAATCACTTGAGATATGCAAATCATACCACATGGGCAAGATGACTGAAAAGCCTCGGTTTCAGTAAGATGGAACAAGATAGCAACTTGTTGGAAGTAACACATTTTTATGTGTGCAGTCCAATGAGTGCTGAGGCATGCAGTGAATATCGTTATGTTCTTACTTCATAGATGATTTGAGTAGATGTTGAGTATATTTACTTGATGAAACACAAGTCTGAATTATTGAAAGGTTCAAGCAATTTCAGAGTGAAGTTGAAGATCTTCGTGACAAGAGGATAAAATGTACGTGATGTGATCATAGAGATGAATGTCCGAGTTGCGAGTTTGGTACACAATTGAGACATTGTGGAAATTGTTTCACAACTAATACACTTTGGAACACCATAGTGTGATGGTGTGTCTGAACATCATAGTTGCACCTTATTGGATATGGTGCGTACCATGATGTCTCTTATCGAATTACCACTATCGTTCATGGGTTAGGCATTAGAGACAACCGCACTCACTTTAATAGGGCACCACGTGATTCCGTTGAGATGACACCGTATGAACTATGGTTTAGAGAAACCTAAGCTGTCATTTCTTAAAGGTTTGGGGCTGCGACGCTTATGTGAAAAAGTTTCAGGTTGATAAGCTCGAACCCAAAGCGGATAAAATACATCTTCATAGGACACCCAAAACAGTTGGGTATACCTCCTAATTCAGATCCGAAAGCAATAGGGATTGTTTCTTGAATCGGATCCTTTCTCGAGGAAAAGTTTGTCTCGAAAAGTTGAGTGGGAGGATGGTGGAGACTTGATGAGGTTATTGAACCTTCACTTAAACTAGTGTGTAGCAGGGCACAGGAAGTTGTTCCGTGGCACCTACACCAATTGAAGTAGAAGCTTATGATAGTGATCATGAAGTTTCGGATCAAGTCACTAATGTACCTCGTAGGAGGGTGACAAGGAGGCGTACTACTTGAGTGGTACGCAATCCTGTCTTGAAGGTCATGTTGCTAGACAACAATGAACCCACGAGCTATGGAGAAGCAATGGTGGGCCCAAATTCCGACAAATGGTTAGAAGCCATGAAATCCGAGATAGGATCCATGTATCAGAACAAAGCATGGACTTTGGTGGACTTGTCCGTTGATCGGCAAGCCATTGAGATGAATGGATCTTTAAGAAGAAGACGGACGTGGACGGTAATATCACCGTCTATGAAGCTCGACTTGTGGCAAAGAGTTTTCACAAGTTCAAGGAGTTGACTACAATGAGATTTTCTCATCCGTAGCGATGCTTAAGTCCGTCGGAATCATGTTAGCATAAGCTGCATTTATGAAATCTGGCAGACGGATGTCAAAATGAGTTTCCTTACCAGTTTCGTAAGGAAAGGTTGTATGTGATACATTCGAAAGTTTTGTCGATCCACGAGGATGCTAAAAGGTATCTTTGGCTCCAATGATCCTTTCTAAGGACTGGAGTAAGCATCTCGGAGTTGGAATGTACGCTTTGATGAGATGATCAAAGATTTTGGGTTTATACAAAGTTTATGAGAAACTTGTGTTTCCAAAGAAGTGAGTGGGAGCACTATAGAATTTTTGATGAGTATATGTTGTTGACATATTGTTGATCAGAAATGATGTAGAATTTCTGGAAAGCATATAGGGTTATTTGAAAAGTGTTTTTCAAGTGAAAACCTGTATTAAGCTACTTGAACATTGAGCATCAAGATCTATAGGGATAGATCAAAACCGTTTAATGGTACTTTCAAATGAGCACATACCTTGACATAATCTTGAAAGTGTTCAAGATGGATCAGTCAAAGAAGGAGTTCTTGCCTGAGATGTAAGGTATGAAGTTAAGAGTTAAAAGCTCGACCACGGCAGAAAAGAGAGAAAGGACGAAGGTCGTTCCCTATGCTTCAGACATAGGCTCTATAGTATGCTATGCTGTGTACCGCACCGGAAGTGTGCCTTGCCATGAGTCAGTCAAGGGGTACAAGAATGATCCAGCAATGGATCATTGGACAGCGGCCAAAATTGTCCTTGGAGTAAATAAGGACATGTTTCTCGATTATGGAGGTGATAAAGAGTTCGGCGTAAAGGGTTACGTCGATGCAAGCTTTAACACCTATCCGAGTGACTCTGAGTAGCAAACCGGATACGTATAGTGGAGCAACCATTTGGAATAGCTCCAAGTGGAGCGTGGAAGCAGCGTTTAAAATATGACATCGAGAATTGCAAAGCACACACGGATCTGAAAGGTTCGGACCCGTTGACTAGAACCTCTCTCACAAGCAAAACATGATCAAACCCAGAACTCATTGAGTCTCAATCACATGATGATGTGAACTAGTTTACTGAGACACTAGTAAACTCTTTGGATGTTGGTCACATGGCGATGTGACCTATCAGATTAATCACATGACGATGTGAACTAGATTATTGACTCTAGTGCAAGTGGGAGACTGTTGGAAATATGCCCTAGAGGCAATAATAAATTAGTTATTATTATATTTCCTTGTTCATGATAATCGTTTATTATCCATGCTATAATTGTATTGATAGGAAACTCAAATACATGTGTGGATACATAGACAACACCAAGTCCCTAGTAAGCCTCTAGTTGACTAGCTCGTTGATGAGCAGATGGTTACGGTTTCACGACCATGGACATTGGATGTCGTTGATAACGGGATCACATCATTAGAAGAATGATGTGATGGACAAGACCCAATACTAAGCCTAGCAAAAAGATCGTAGTTCGTATGCTAAAGCTTTTCTAATGTCAAGTATCTTTTCCTTAGACCATGAGATTGTGCAACTCCCGGATACCGTAGGGAATGCTTTGGGTGTACCAAACGTCACAACGAATCGGGTGGCTATAAAGGTGCATTACAGGTATCTCCGAAAGTGTCTGCATTGGGTTGGCTCGAATCGAGACTGGGATTTGTCACTCCGTTTGACGGAGAGGTATCTCTGGGCCCACTCGGTAGGACATCATCATAATGTGCACAATGTGACCAAGGGGTTGATCACGGGATGATGTGTTACGGAACGATTAAAGAGACTTGCCGGTAACGAGATTGAACAAGGTATCGGGATACCGACGATCGAATCTCGGGCAAGTACAATACCGTTAGACAAAGGGAATTGTCTACGGATCGATTGAGTCCTTGACATCATGGTTCATCCGATGAGATCATCGTGGAACATGTGGGAGCCAACATGGGTATCCAGATCCCGCTGTTGGTTATTGACCGGAGAACGTCTCGGTCATGTGTGCATGGTTCCCGAGCCCGTAGGGTCTACACACTTAAGGTTCGACGACGCTAGGGTTATAAAGGAAGTTTGTATGTGGTTACCGAATGTTGTTCAGAGTCCCGGATGAGATCCCGGACGTCACGAGGAGTTCCGGAATGGTCCGGAGGTAAAGATTTATATATGGAAAGTTGTTGTTCGGGTTCCGGAAAAAGTTCGGGTTTTTTCGGTATTGTACCGGGAAGCTTCCAGAAGGTTCCGGAGGATTCCGGAGGGGTCCGGAGGTCCGGAAATAGTTCCACCACGTCCAATACAGTAGCATGGGCTGTAGGGGGGCGCCCTAGCCTTAATGGGCCAGGGGCACCAGCCCCCCCAAGGCCCATGCGCATGGGAAGGGTAAAACCCTAAAGGGGGAGGCCTCCACTTGACTTGGGAGGCACTCCTTCCCCCTTGGCCGCCCCTAGATGGGATCTAGGGCTGGCCGCACTTTGGGGTGGGGAGACCCTAAAGGGGCGCAGCCCCCTTCCCTATATATAGTTGAGGTTTGGGGCTGCAATACACATGAGAACTTCTCCTCTTGGTGCAGCCCTGCCTCTCCTCCTCCTCCTCTCCCTTGGTGCTTGGCGAAGCCCTGCGGGATTGCCACGCTCCTCCACCACCACCACGTCGTTGTGCTGCTGCTGGATGGAGTCTTCCTCAACCTCTCCCTCTCTCCTTGCTGGATCAAGGCGTGGGAGCGTCACCGGGCTGTACGTGTGTTGAACGCGGAGGTGCCGTCCGTTCGGCACTAGGATCTCCGGTGATTTGGATCACGACGAGTACGACTCCTTCAACCCCGTTCTCTTGAACGCTTCCGCTTAGCGATCTACAAGGGTATGTAGATGCACTCTCCTTCCCTCGTTGCTAGTTTCTCCATAGATAGATCTTGGTGACACGTAGGAAAATTTTGAATTTCTGCTACGTTCCCCATCAGATGTTCAATATGCTTACTGTTACTAGTCCAATCTTGTTTCGACGGTATTGTGGGATGAAGCGGCCCGGACCGACCTTACACGTACTCTTACGTGAGACAGGTTCCACCGACTGACATGCACTTGGTGCATAAGGTGGCTAGCAGGTGCCAGTCTCTCCCACTTTAGTCGGAACGGATTCGATGAAAAGGTTCCTTATGAAGGGTAAATAGCAATTGGCATATCACGTTGTGGTTTTGCGTAGGTAAGAAACGTTCTTGCTAGAAACCCATAGCAGCCACGTAAAACATGCAAACAACAATTAGAGGACGTCTAACTTGTTTTTGCAGGGTATGCTATGTGATGTGATATGGCCAAGAAGAATGTGATGAATGATATGTGATGTATGAGATTGATCATGTTCTTGTAATAGGATTCACGACTTGCATGTCGATGAGTATGACAACCGGCAGGAGCCATAGGAGTTGTCTTTATTTATTGTATGACCTGCGTGTCATTGAACAACGCCATGTAATTACTTTACTTTATTGCTAACCGGTAGCCATAGTAGTAGAAGTAATATAGTATGCGAGACAACTTCATGGAGACACGATGATGGAGATCATGGTGTCATGCCGGTGACGATGATGATCATGGAGCCCCGAAGATGGAGATCAATGGAGCTATATGATATTGGCCATATCATGTCACTACTATATAATTGCATGTGATGTTTATTATGTTTATGCATCTTGTTTACTTAGAACGACGGTAGTAAATAAGATGATCCCTTACAAGAATTTCAAGAAGTGTTCTCCCTAACTGCACCGTTGCTAAAGTTCGCCGCTTCTAAGCACCACGTGATGATCGGGTGTGATGGATTCTTACGTTCACATACAACGGGTGTAAGACAGATTTACACACGCCAAACACTTAGGGTTAACTTGACGAGCCTAGCATGTACAGACATGGCCTCGGAACACAGAGACCGAAAAGGTCGAGCATGAGTCGTATGGTAGATACGATCAACATGAAGATGTTCACCGATGATGACTAGTCCGTCTCACGTGATGATCGGACACGGCCTAGTTGACTCGGATCATGTAATCACTTAGATGACCAGAGGGATGTCTATTCGAGTGGGAGTTCATAAGATGAACTTAATTATCTTGAACATAGTCAAAAGACCTTTTGCAAATTATGTCATAAGCTCGCGCTTTAGTTCCACTGTTTAGATATGTTCCTAGAGAAAATATAGTTGAAAGTTGAAAGTAGCGATTATGCGGACAGTAGAAAGCTTATGTCCTTAATGCACCGCTCGGTGTGCTGAACCCCAAACGTCGTTTGTGGATGTTGCGAACATCGGACATACACGTTTTGATAACTACGTGATAGTTCAGTTAAACGGTTTAGAGTTGAGGCACGGAAGACGTTTTCGAAATGTTGCGGAACATATGAGATGTTTCGAGGGCTGAAATTAGGATTTCAGGCTCGTGCCCACGTCAAGAGGTATGAGACCTCCGACGATTTTCTTAGCCTACAAACTAAGGGAGAAAAGCTCGATCGTTGAGCTGGTGCTCAGATTGTCTGAGTACAACAATCACTTGAATCGAGTGGGAGTTGATCTTCCAGATGAGATAGTGATGTTTCTCCAAAGTCATTGCCACCAAGCTACTAGAGCTTCGTGATGAACTATAACATATCAAGGATAGAGATGATGATCCTTGAGGTATTCGCGTTGTTTGACATCGCGAAAGTAGAAATCAAGAAGGAGCATCAATTCTTTATGGTTGGTGAAACCACTAGTTTCAAGAAGGGCAAGGGCAAGAAGGGATACTTCATGAAACGGCAAAACAGTTGCTGCTCTAGTGAAGAAACCCAAGGTTGAACCCAAACCCGAGACTAAGTGCTTCTGCAATAAGGGGAACAGCCACTGGAGCAGAATTACCCTAGATACTGGGTAGATAAGAAGGCTGGCAAGGTCGATAGAAGTATATTGGATATACATTAAGTTATTGTGTATTTTACTAGTACTCCTAGTAGCACCAGGGTATTAGATACCGGTTCGGTTGCTAAGTGTTAGTAACTCGAAGTAAAAGGCTACGGAATAAACGGAGACTAGCTAAAGGAGAGCTGACGATATGTGTTGGAAGTGTTTCCAATTTTGATGTGATCAAACATCGCACGCTCCCTCTACCATCAAGATTAGTATTAAACCATAATAATTATCATTTGGTGTTTGCGTTGAGCATAGACATGATTGGATTATGTCTATCGCAATACAGTTATTCATTTAAGGAGAATAATGGTTACTCTATTTATTTGAATAATACCTTCGATGGTCTTGCACCTAAATAAATGGTTTATTGAATCTCGATCGTAGTGATACACATTTTCATGCCAAAAGTATAAGATAGTAATGATAGTACCACTTACTTGTGGCACTGCCATGTAAGTCATATTGGTGTATTTTGCATGAAGAAGCTCCATGTTGATGGATCTTTGGACTCACCTGCTTTTGAAAAGTTTGAAACATGCGAAGCATGTCTATTGGTGTATACGCATGAAGAAACTCCATGCAGATGGATCGCTTTGGACTCACTTGATTTTGAATCACTTGAGATATGCAAATCATACCACATGGGCAAGATGGTGAAAAGCCTCGGTTTGATAAGATGGAACAAGATAGCATCTTGTTGGAAGTAACACATTCTGATGTGTGCAGTCCAATGAGTGCCGAGGCATGCGGTGAATATCGTTATGTTCTTACTTCACAGATGATTTGAGTAGATGTTGAGTATATTTACTTGATGAAACACAAGTCTGAATTATTGAAAGGTTCAAGTAATTTCAGAGTGAAGTTGAAGATCTTCGTGACAAGAGGATAAAATGTCTGTGATGTGATCATAGAGATGAATGTCTGAGTTGCGAGTTTGGTACACAATTGAGATATTGTGGAAATTGTTTCACAACTAATACCGCCTGGAACACCATAGTGTGATGGTGTGTCCGAACATCATAGTTGCACCTTATTGGATATGGTGCGTACCATGATGTCTCTTATCGAATTACCACTATCGTTCATGGGTTAGGCATTAGAGACAACCGCACTCACTTTAATAGGGCACCACGTGATTCCGTTGAGATGACACCGTATGAACTATGGTTTAGAGAAACCTAAGCTGTCATTTCTTAAAGGTTTGGGGCTGCGACGCTTATGTGAAAAAGTTTCAGGTTGATAAGCTCGAACCCAAAGCGGATAAAATACATCTTCATAGGACACCCAAAACAGTTGGGTATACCTCCTAATTCAGATCCGAAAGCAATAGGGATTGTTTCTTGAATCGGATCCTTTCTCGAGGAAAAGTTTGTCTCGAAAAGTTGAGTGGGAGGATGGTGGAGACTTGATGAGGTTATTGAACCTTCACTTAAACTAGTGTGTAGCAGGGCACAGGAAGTTGTTCCCGTGGCACCTACACCAATTGAAGTAGAAGCTTATGATAGTGATCATGAAGTTTCGGATCAAGTCACTAATGTACCTCGTAGGGTGACAAGGAGGCGTACTACTTCGTGAGTGGTACGCATCCTGTCTTGAAGGTCATGTTGCTAGACAACAATGAACCTACGAGCTATGGAGAAGCAACGGTGGGCCCAAATTCCGACAAATGGTTAGAAGCCATGAAATCCGAGATAGGATCCATGTATCAGAACAAAGCATGGACTTTGGTGGACTTGTCCGTTGATCGGCAAGCCATTGAGATGAATGGATCTTTAAGAAGAAGACGGACGTGGACGGTAATATCACCGTCTATGAAGCTCGACTTGTGGCAAAGAGTTTTCACAAGTTCAAGGAGTTGACTACAATGAGATTTTCTCATCCGTAGCGATGCTTAAGTCCATCGGAATCATGTTAGCATAAGCTGCATTTATGAAATCTGGCAGACGGATGTCAAAATGAGTTTCCTTACCAGTTTTCGTAAGGAAAGGTTGTATGTGATACATTCAGAAAGTTTTGTCGATCCTGAGGATGCTAAAAGGTATGCAGGCTCCAGCGATCCTTTCTAAGGACTGGAGTAAGCATCTCGGAGTTGGAATGTACGCTTTGATGAGATGATCAAAGATTTTGGGTTTATACAAAGTTTATGAGAAACTTGTGTTTCCAAAGAAGTGAGTGGGAGCACTATAGAATTTTGATGAGTATATGTTGTTGACATATTGTTGATCGTAAATGATGTAGAATTTCTGGAAAGCATATAGGGTTATTTGAAAAGTGTTTTTCAAGTGAAAACCTGTATTAAGCTACTTGAACATTGAGCATCAAGATCTATAGGGATAGATCAAAACCGTTTAATGGTACTTTCAAATGAGCACATACCTTGACATAATCTTGAAAGTGTTCAAGATGGATCAGTCAAAGAAGGAGTTCTTGCCTGAGTTGTAAGGTATGAAGTTAAGAGTTAAAAGCTCGACCACGGCAGAAAAGAGAGAAAGGACGAAGGTCGCCCCTATGCTTCGGACATAGGCTCTATAGTATGCTATGCCGTGTACCGCAGGAAGTGTGCCTTGCCATGAGTCACTATAGGGTACAAGAATGATCCAGGAATGGATCATTGGACAATGCCAAAATTGTCCTTGGAGTAAATAAGGACATGTTTCTCGATTATGGAGGTGATAAAGAGTTCGGCGTAAAGGGTTACGTCGATGCAAGCTTTAACACCTATCCGAGTGACTCTGAGTAGCAAACCGGATACGTATAGTGGAGCAACCATTTGGAATAGCTCCAAGTGGAGCGTGGAAGCAGCGTTTAAAATATGACATCGAGAATTGCAAAGCACACACGGATCTGAAAGGTTCAGACCCGTTGACTAGAACCTCTCTCACAAGCAAAACATGATCAAACCCCAGAACTCATTGAGTCTCAATCACATGATGATGTGAACTAGTTTACAGACACTAGTAAACTCTTTGGATGTTGGTCACATGGCGATGTGACCTATCAACGTTAATCACATGACGATGTGAACTAGATTATTGACTCTAGTGCAAGTGGGAGACTGTTGGAAATATGCCCTAGAGGCAATAATAAATTAGTTATTATTATATTTCCTTGTTCATGATAATCGTTTATTATCCATGCTATAATTGTATTGATAGGAAACTCAGATACATGTGTGGATACATAGACAACACCAAGTCCCTAGTAAGCCTCTAGTTGACTAGCTCGTTGATGAACAGATGGTTACGGTTTCCTGACCATGGACATTGGATGTCGTTGATAACGGGATCACATCATTAGAAGAATGATGTGATGGACAAGACCCAATACTAAGCCTAGCACAAAGATCGTAGTTCGTATGCTAAAGCTTTTCTAATGTCAAGTATCTTTTCCTTAGACCATGAGATTGTGCAACTCCCGGATACCGTAGGAATGCTTTGGGTGTACCAAACGTCACAACGTAACTGGGTGGCTATAAAGGTGCATTACAGGTATCTCCGAAAGTGTCTGTTGGGTTGGCACGAATCGAGACTGGGATTTGTCACTCCGTTTGACGGAGAGGTATCTCTGGGCCCACTCGGTAGGACATCATCATAATGTGCACAATGTGACCAAGGGGTTGATCACGGGATGATGTGTTACGGAACGAGTAAAGAGACTTGCCGGTAACGAGATTGAACAAGGTATCGGGATACCGACAATCGAATCTCGGGCAAGTACAATACGATTGAACAAGGTGATCATTAGTTACAATGCTTGCAAGGCTTAGGTGATGAGTATTACCGAGAAGGCCCAGAGATACCTCTCCGACAATCGGAGTGACAAAACCTAATCTCGAATTATGCCAACTCAACATATACTTTTGGAGACACCTGTAGAGTACCTTTATAATCACCCAGTTACGTTGTGACGTTTGGTAGCACACAAAGTGTTCCTAAGGTAAACGGGAGTTGCATAATATCATTTTTGCAGGAACTTTGTATAAGTAATGAAGAAAGCAATAGCAACATACTAAGCGCATCAAGTGCTAAGCTAACGGAATGGGTCAAGTCAATCTCATCATTCTCCTAATGATGTGATCCCGTTAATCAAATGACAACTCATGTCTATGGTTAGAAAACATAACCATCTTCGATTAACGAGCTAGTCAAGTAGAGGCATACTAGTGACATTCTGTTTGTCTATGTATTCACACATGTATTAGTTTCCGGTTAATACAATTCTAGCATGAATAATAAACATTTATCATGATATAAGGAAATAAATAATAACTTTATTATTGCCTCTAGGGCATATTTCCTTCAGGACCGCCGATCTATGTGTGTGACCGCGTTGGTTTTTTGGCATGAAAACTTGCAAACACCTAGAAAGTTTTATCATCTTTGCAAAGCTTTTGATGATCATCTTTGATGCTGCAAAGCTTTTGATTTTTTTTTAAATTTTACTGTTCATAGAGGGTGCCTATGCATTCAGAGCTGAAAAATCACTCTTTTTTTTTTACAGGGAGTAGTCTATACTCTAATGCAGTCCAGTATTTAACACAAAAAAAAGAAGCAAAATACCAAGGAACGGAGGGAGTATATGCATTTTATGATGGCTCCGGTTACCAGGAATATTAGACGGATCAAACTGACTTGTTCACAAATTTCATTTTTGAGAGAAATCACTTGGCTCCGGTTACCACGAATATCAGACGGATCAAACTGACTAGTTCACAAATTTTTCATTTTGACAGAAATCACTTGGAATGCGTGAAATAAGAAAATATCTTCTTTCTTTTGAGGAACACGAGTTCCTATCCGCTTTTTTTAGGGTAAGAGCCAATTTATTCCTCAAGCTCCACGATAATCAAACCCGTTCTTTGGTTTCATGCTTCAGATGTACTCATGGGCCGTCACCGCAAAAAGGTCTCAGGATTGATTACCTTAAATTTTCACTCACGTTTACCCTAAATAAATTATTTACTCACGGCTTATAATAGTTAATTACTTGGATTAAAGAGCAGTTCATGTGAAAGGGATGTAGCTCAATTGGTAGAGCGCTAATCAATGCTGAATAGAGGCACGGGGTTCGATTCCTCGCATCTCCACTCCTTATCTTTTTATTTTTTGAGAAATAAAAATAAAATTGAACGCCAAGAAAATGATTACTGCGTCGCGATGCAGGCGATGCATGGGCTGCTCCCTCGATCTCTAATTCGGCTGGAAGGTGGACCCCAGGCCACATGTTGACCAATCCTAATTAACTTTCATTTCTGTTTTGACAACAAAACTTCCATTTTGGTGGAATTGTTGTATGAAAACTTGAAATGGCGTATGCCCTGGACAAATGCAGGTCAGGATTCTCTTCCTTTTTGCAGTGTCTCTTCTTCAAGATCAGGTCACAGTCTCTCTTTTTCGGTTCCTCGCATCTCCGTTTTCTAATTTTTTTCTAAACAATAATAATAAAATTGATCTCCATAAAATTGATTACATGCATGGGCAACTTCCTCGATCTCTAACATGATGACCAATCCTATTAACTTTAATTTCTGTTTTGCCTTAAAAACTTTCATTTTGTGGAATTGTTGTATGAAAACTTGAAGTTGCACAATCCCTGGAAAAATGCAGGCCAGGATTCTCTTCCTTTGTGCAGTCTCTCTTCAAGATCACATCACAATACAATGTCCTTCTCTTGAACAGATACTCTTATTGTGTTATGCACCTCGTACTACTATATGTGGTAGTTAATTGGTGATCTTATAGTGATACTTTTCAACATTTTCATTTTGCAGGAAAACTTATATTGCTCAATGATCAAAGATTACAATCATATTGACAGAGAAGGTGTACGTCACCCGGACCCGAAGCTAAGTACCTAACCATACAGCAGTACGAACATGTACTCTGCCAAAGCTTAAAAGGTAATGACTAACTGCATTTTGGCAATGTCTAGTATGAGCAATACAAGTTATATGGTCTTTCATCAACTCATGAATCTTATCACGCATACGAAAGATAATCTAGAACAATCTCCAATTTTCTTTTTAACCATTGTAACAGCTTCAAGGCAGTCTGATTCAGTACTAATTGGTAGGTTGTTCCATTGCAACACCAGTGATAGTCCCTCCTTAATAGCCAGCAGTTCAGCCCGGGAACATCGTTGCACGAGAATAAATAGCGTCATGAACTAATGATGGACAGGTGGGAGGACATCATGACGTCAAAGGAGGAGGCGAGTGCCAAGCACAATGAACTAAAGGAGGAAAAGAACGTGAAGATGTTTAAACCTTTCATGGATATGCAATAAAAAGAAGATGAACCTCGAGGAGAAGAAGCTTGCGGTCAGGAAATGTGTGAGGAGTTCAAATCCTTGTACATGAAGGCCGCATTTAATGATACATATCCAATGTATCTATAATTTTTTATTGTTCCATGCTATTATAGCATCAATCTTGGATGTTTTATACACATTTACAAGCAACAATATATCATTTTTTGGGACTAACCTACTAACTTAGTGCCCAGTGCCAGTTGCTGTTTTTTGCTTGTTTTTTACTTTGCAGAATATTAGTACCAAACGAAATCCAAATGCCACGAAACTTTTTGGAGATTTTTTTTCTGGCAATAAGAGACCCTGGAAGCTTCGGGAGGGGACCAGAAGACGAAGCAGTAGCCCACAAGGCACCAGGGGGCGCCCTGGTACCTTGTGGGGCCCACAAGCTTCTGTTTGACCTAACTCTACCTCTATAAATTTTCTAAAATCAGGAAACCTACTAGGGAGTCCATGAAATATTTTTTTCCGCCACCGCAAGCCTCTGTTCTCGAGAGATCCCATCTGGGGACTTTTTCTAGCACTCCGTCGGAGGGGGATTCAATCACGGAGGGGCTCTACATCAACCTTGCTGCCCCTTCTGTTGATGCGTGAGTAGTTTACTACAGACCTACGTGTCCATAGTTAGTAGCTAGATGACTTCTTCTCTCTTGATGTTCTTCAATATAATGTTCACCTTGATGTTCTTGGAGTTCTATCCGACGTAATTCTTTTTTTCCGGTGTGTTTGTTGGGATCCGATGAATTATGAGTTTATGATCAGATCTATCCATGAATATCATTTGAGTTTTCTCTAAACTCTTTTATGCACGATTGTTATAGCTTCATATTTCTTCTCCAATCTATTGATTTGGTTTGTCCAACTAAATTGATTTATCTTGCAATAGGAAGAGGTGCTTTGTGATGGGTTCAATCTTGTGATGCTCGATCCTAGTGACATAAAGGGACATCACACGTATGTATCATTGCTATTAAGAATAAAAAGATGGGGTTTATTCATATGTGAGTTTATCTTTTCTACATCATGTCATCTTGCTTAAGGCATTACTCTGTTTCTTGTGAACTTAATACACTAGATGCATGCTGGATAGCAGTCGATGTGTGGAGTAATATTAGTAGATGTAGAATTGTTTTAGTCTATTTATCGTGGACGTGATGTCTATATACGTGATCATTGCCTTGGATATCGTCATAATTATTTGCCTTTTTATCAACTGCCCAATAGTAATTTGTCTACCCACCGTATGATATATATTTTCTCGAGAGAAGCCTCTAGTGAAAACTATGGCCCCCAGATCTATCTTTTATCATATAAAAATCCTAAAAACACTAGTAGAAAAATCCCCATTTGTCTCGGTTCGTGAGGGTCATTTGTCCCGGTTATAAAGGGTCGTTACTAAAGCCATGTCCCTTTAGTCCCGGTTCGCCCAGGAACCGGGAAATATGGGGCTCCACGTGGCCGCTGCCGCTTGCCCAGGTATGGGGGCCTTTTGTCCCGGTTGGTGTCACCAACCGGGACCAAAAGCCTTCCACGTGTCAGCATTCCAGGGGCTGGGTTTTTTATTTTATTTTTATGAAGGGGGGGGGGGGTTTGGAGGGTTTTGTAGGGTTAATTTAGGGGTTTCGTATATTGTGTTAGCTAGCTAATAGAGAGAAGTGTCCTCTCTTATCTCCGTGCTTGGTCGATGCTACGTATAGAGAGGACTCGACACGCTAGCTAGCTAGTAAGCAAATGAAGGAAACTATTAAGTATAGAAGATCGTCATGAACATATACAGAGAGAAGTGATCGACCTCTCCTTCTCTCCGAGAGATTGGTCGAACAACAAGTTTTCGTATATCTTACCGACGGTACTGGCTACATATATATACAATGTGTAAGATCTCTTACAATACCCTAACATATGAACTCAACTTCCACATGCATGGTGGTATTCTCCGGCTTTATTAACGACGTGGTCAAGAAAGAATCCAGCCAATTCCTCTTGAATTGCTCGCATGCGATCTTATGGTAGGAGTTCATTCCACATCTCCCACATCTAATTTCAATAAGGGGGTAAATACAAATATATGAATGAAACTCAACAGAAATGATGGTAATAAAATAAACTTGTGAATATTTTTGCTTCGCACTTCATATTGTCTTTTAAAGTAGTGCTACGTCTTGAGCTTGCGTTGGTTTTCCTTGAAGAGGAAATGGTGATGCAGCAATAGTAGCGTAAGTATTTCCCTCAGTTTTTGAGAACCAAGGTATCAATCCAGTAGGAGGCTCCTCAAAAGTCCCACGCACCTACACAAACAAACAAAGAACTACTTAACCAACGCAATAAAGGGGTTGTCAATCCCTTCACGGCCACTTCAAGTAAAGTGAGATCTAATAGAGATAGTATGATAAGATAAATATATTTTTGATATTTTATAATATAGATGCAAAAAGTAAAGATGCAAATAAAAGTAGATTGGAAGCAAATATGATAAAAGCGAATAATTATGAGATTATCTAGGCATGATCATGTATATATGCATCACGTCCGCAACAAGTAGACCGACTCCTGCCTGCATCTACTGCTATTACTCCACACATCGACCGACTCCTGCCTGCATCTAGAGTATTAAGTTCATAAGAACAGAGTAACGTCTTAAGCAAGATGACATGATGTAGAGGGATAAACTCATGCAATATGATATAAACCCCATCTTTTTATCCTCGATGGCAACAATACAATACGTGCCTTGCAACCCTTTCACATCCGGGTAAGGACACCGCAAGATTGAACCCAAAGCTAAGCACTTCTCCCATGGCAAAAAAAATCAATCTAGTAGGCCAAACCAAACTAATAATTCGAAGAGACTTGCAAAGATAACTCAATCATACATAAAAGAATTCAGAGGAGATTCAAATATTTCTCATAGATAAACTTGATCATAAACCCAAAATTCATCGGATCTCGACAAACACACCACAAAAAGAGTTTACATCGAATAGATCTCCACAAGAGAGGGGGAGAACATTGTATTGAGATCAAAAAGAGAGAAGAAGCCTTCTAGCTAATAACTATGGACCCGAAGGTCTGTGGTAAACTACTCACAACTCATCGGAGGGGCTATGGTGTTGATGTAGAAGCCCTCCATGGTCGATTCCCCCTCCGGCGGAGCACCGACGAAGGCTCCAAGATGGGATCTCGCGGATACAAAAGGTTATGGCGGTGGAAATTGTGTTTCGTTGGCTCCCTGGATGTTTTCGGGGTACGTAGGCTTATATAGGAGGAAGAAGTACGTCGGTGGCCGCCCGAGGGGCCCACGAGACAGGGGGCGCACTACTAGGAAAAGGCCTACTAATGGCGCACCAGTTTTGCCTACTAATGGCGCATCACTGGTGCGCCATTACTAGCACGCCATTAGTAATTTTTACTAATTGCCCAACTGTTATGAGACATCAGTATCTGGTATACTAATGGCGCACCACTGGTGCGCCATTAGTATAGGCCACAGTGCGCCATTAGTATAGGCCACTGGTGCGCCATTAGTATAGGCAACGGTGCGCCATTAGTATTTTTGAATTTTGAAGGCGGGAAAATAGTAGTGGCGCACGGTCTAACCCCCACCGTGTGCCATTGCTATTTTTGAATTTTGAATTTGGATCTGGATCGTGATTTTTTTGCCCATTTTTTGCTCGTTTTTTGGCATGATATTATTTCAAATTTTGTTCCTGTTTTTGGATCTTGTACGTTCTTTTGCCGTTTTCTTTTGCCGGAGAGGAGTTCACCGGAGAGGAGGAGGAGGAGGTCACCGGAGAGGCGCTCTCCTACATCACCGGAGAGGAGGAGGAGGTCGCCGGAGAGGAGTTCACCGAAGCATCGGAGAGGAGGAAGGAGAAACCATGAGGGAATGGGAGGAGAGGAGGGAGGAGGAGCTCACCGGAGAGGAGGGAGGAGAAACCGTGAGGGGAGGAGGGAGGAGAGGAGGGAGGAGGAGGTTCCCGGAGAGGAGGTCGCGGAGAGGAGGAGGAGGTCGCGGAGAGGAGGAGGAGGTCGAGGAGGAGGAGGAGGTCGCCGGAGAGGGAGAAGGAGGTCGCCGGAGAGGAGGAGGAGGTCGCCGGAGAGGAGAAGGAGGTCGCCGGAGAGGAGGAGAAGGAGTAGAGGAGAGGAGAGGAGGAGATGGAGTGGAGGAGAGGTGGAGTGGACCATGGGCCGGTGCGCCATTAGCAACTTTTTTTTATTTTTTTGACTTATTTTGAATTTGGAAGGCGGGAAGATACTAATGGCGCACCATGGGCCGGTGCGCCATTAGTAACTTTTTTTATTTTTTGACTTATTTTGAATTTTGAAGGCGGGAAGATACTAATGGCGCACCATGGGCAGGTGCGCCATTAGTGAGTTTGAATTTTTAATTTTTTGACTCTCCAGATCTTAAAAGCCCCGTATCTTTTTTTCTGTTAAGTTTTTGAGGATTTTGAAAATGTTTAACGGGGTTCCCCCGTTAAATTCGGATGTAACTTTTCGAGTAGATGATTTTTAATATAAAAAACTTTTTAATACAAGTTAGTATGAAAAAGTTATGCCCATTTTACAAATTCTCGAGAGATTTTGCAAATGAAGTCGAAATTCATATTTGCAAATTTTCCCAACAACTAGACCACATATCACATGGGAAACTTATTTTCTTTTATTTTTTTTGACATTTTCATCATTTTCTTTTATTTTTTTTAAAACTGAAAAGGCGATCCACGAGGGGGGGGGGGTGCATTCGTTGGAAGTGGTGGCCAAGTTACTAATGGCGCACCGTGGGGTGGTGCGCCATTACTAGTTTTGAAAAAAAAATAAAAAAATGATATTTTTTTTGATACTTTTTTTTGAAAAAAACTTAGTAATGGCGCACCAGTGGAAAGTGCGCCATTACTAGTTAAAACTAGTAATGGCGCACCGAGACATGGTGCACCATTAGTAACAAATTTTTTTTTATTTATTTTTTACTTTTTTTTCAAAACTACTAATGGCGCACGACGGATGTTGTGCGCCATTACTATGTCAATTAGTAATGGCGCACTATGCATCGGTGCGCCATTAGTAACAATTTTTTTATGTTTTTTTAAAACTTCTAATGGCGCACCACACACCAGGTGCGCCATTAGTAATATATTACTAATGGCGCACCGAGACATGGTGCGCCATTAGAATATAGTAATGGCGCACCACATCACAGGTGCGCCATTAGTAGCCATTCCATCTATAGCCCTTTTTGTAGTAGTGGCGCGCCTTATAGGGGGGGGGGGCTACCCTCTCGTGGCCGCCTCGGCTGCTTCTTGACTTGCACTCCAAGTCCTCTGGATCACGTTCGTTCCAAAAATCACGCTCCCGAAGGTTTCATTCCGTTTGGACTCCGTTTGATATTCCTTTTCTTTGAAATACTGAGATAGGCAAAAAAAAAACAGCAATACGGGCTGGGCCTCCGGTTAGTAGGTTTGTCCCAAAAATGATATAAATGTGTAAAATAAAGCCCATAAACATCCAAAAGGGGCAATATAATAGCATGGAACAATAAAAAATTATAGATACGTTGGAGACGTATCAAGCATCCCCAAGCTTAATTCCTGCTCGTCCTCGAGTAGGTAAATGATAAAAACAGAATTTTTGATGTGGAATGCTACCTAGCATAATTCTCAATGTAATTTTTGTTATTGGGGCATGAATGTTCAGATCCAAGTGATTCAAAATAAAAGTTCATATTGACATAAGAAATAGTGATACTTCAAGCATACTAATCAAAGTAATCATGTCTTCTCAAAATAACATGGCCAAAGAAAGTTATCCCTACAAAATCATATAGTCTGGCTATTGCTCTATCTTCATCACACAAAGTATTTAATCATGCACAACCCCGATGACAAGCCAAGCAATTGTTTCATACTTTAATAATCTCAAACTTTTTCAACTTTCACGCAATACATGAGCATGAGCCATGTACATAGCACTATATGTGGAATAGAATGGTGGTTGTGGAGAAGACAAAAAAAAGAGAAGATAGTCTCACATCAACTAGGCGTATCAACGGGCTATGGAGATGCCCATTAATAGATATCAATGTGAGTGAGTAGGGATTTCCATGCAACAGATGCACTAGAGCTATAAATATGTGAAAGCTCAACAAAGGAAAATAAGTGGGTGTGCATCCAACTTGCTTGCTCATGAAGACCTACGACATTTTAAGGAAGCCCATCATTGGAATATACAAGCCAAGTTCTATAATGAAAAATTCCCACTAGTATATGGAAGTGACAACATATGAGGCTCTCTATCATGAAGATCATGGTGCTACTTTGAAGCACAAGTGTGGAAAAAGAGATAGTAGCATTGTCCCTTCTCTCTTTTTCTCTCATTTTTTTCTTTTCTTTTTCTCTTTTTTTCCTTTGGCCTTTCTTTTTTTCTTTTTGTTTTCTCTTTGGACTTTTTTTCTTTTTGTAAAGTCCGAAGTCTCATCCCGACTTGTGGGGGAATCATAGTCTCCATCATCCTTTCCTCACTGAGACAATGCTCTAATAATGAAGATCATCACACTATTATGGATTTACAACTCAAGAATTACAACTCAAAGCTAGATCAAGATATGACTCTATATGAATGCCTCCGGCGGTGTACCGGGATATGCAATGAATCAAGAGCGACATGTATGAAAATTATGAAGGTGGCCTTGCCACAAATACGATGTCAACTACATGATCATGCAAAGAGCAATATGACAAAAGTAATGCGTGTCATATGAACAGAACGGTGGAAAGTTGCATGGCAATATATCTCAGAATGGGGATGGAAATGCCATAATAGGTAGGTATGGTGGCTGTTTTGAGGAAGGTATATGGTGGGTGTATGGTACCTGCGAAAGTTGCGCGGCACAAGAGAGGCTAGCAATGGTGGAAGGGTGAGGGTGCGTATAATCCATGGACTCAACATTAGTCAAAAGAACTCATATACTTATTGCAAAAATCAAGAAGTCATCAAAAACAAAGTACTACGTGCATGCTCCTAGGGGGATAGATTGGTAGGAAAAGACCATCGCTCGTCCCCGACCGCCACTCATAAGGAAGACAATCAATAAATAAAATTGTGCTCCGTCTTCATCACAAAGCGGTTCCCCATACGTGCATGCTACGGGAATCACAAACCTCAACAGAAGTATTTTTCATAATCACCTCAAGTAGCATGTCTTTAATATCACTACCTCCATATCTCAAAACAAATATCAAGTATCAAATTGGTCATAGCATCCAATTCACTTTCTATGATAGTTTTTATTATACCTAACTTGGATGCTCATCATTCTAGGACCAAATTTGTAACCATAGCGAATACCATGCTGTTCTAAAAAACTCTCAAAATAATATAAGTGAAGCATGAGAGACTAGCAATTTCTTCAAAATTAATTCACCGTCGTGCTCTAAAAGTATATAAGTGAAGCACTAGAGCAAAAATTATCAAGCTCAAAAGATATAAGTGAAGCACATAAAGTATTCTAGCAAATTCTAATCAAGTAGGCTTCTCCCAAAAGGTATGTACAGCAAGGATGATTGTCGTAAACTAAAAAGCAAAGACTAATATAATACACGATGCTCCAAGCAAAACACATATCATGTGGCGAATAAAAATATAGCTCCAAGTAAAGTTACCAATGAACGAAGACGAAAGAGGGGATGCCTTCCCGGGGCATCCCCAAGCTTAGGCTTTCGGCTATCCTTGAATATCTTGTGGTGACATGGGCATCCCCAAGCTTAGGCTCTTGCCACTCCTTATTCCATAGTCCATAAAGCTTTACCCAAAACTTGAAAACTTGACAACACAAAACTCAACAGGAAATCTTATAAGCTCCGTTAGTGAAAGAAAACAAAACCACCACATAAGGTACTGTAATGAACTCATTCTTTATTTATTTTGGTGTTAAACCTACTGTATTCCAACTTCTCTATGGTTTATAAACTATTTTACTAGCCATAGATGCATCAAAATAAGCAAACAATACACGAAAAACAGAATCTGTCAAAACAGAACAGTCTGTAGCAATCTGTAACTAACGCAAACTTCTGGAACTCTAAAAGTCCTACCAAAATAGGAAGTCCTGGAAAATTTGTCTATTGATCAGCAGCAATAAGAATCAACGCAAAAGCACGTTTCTGTGATTTAAAAAACTAATTAAAAGATAAAAACACATCTAAAAAGATAAATCAACTATCATCATAGGTTATCCTATGGGTTTTACTTGGCACAAACACTAATTAAAAGATAAAAACACATCTAAAAAGAATGTAGATGCAAGATTTATTACTAAATAGGAACAAAAACAGAAAACACAAATAAAATTGGGTTGCCTCCCAACTAGCGCTATCGTTTAACACCCCTAGCTAGGCATAAAAGTGAAGATAGATCTAAGTAGTGCCATCTTTGGCACTAAATTCATAAGTAGCTCACATTATAGATTCATAAGGTAATTTTACTTTCTTTCTTGGAAAGTGCTCCATGCCTCTCTTTAATGGAAATTTGAATCTAATATTCCCTTCCTTCATATCAATAATCGCGCCAATCGTTCTAAGGAAAGGTCTACCAAGAATAATAGGGCAAGAAAGATTGCAATCTATATCAAGAACGATAAAATCTTCGGGCACCAAATTTATATTTGCAATGATGAGAACATCATTGATCCTTCCCATTGGCTTTTTAATGTTGGAATCTGCAAGGTGCAAATTTAAAGAGCAATCATCAAGATCATGGAAGCCTAGAATATCACATAAAGTTTTCGGAATCGTGGAAACACTAGCACCCAAATCACACAAAGCAAAACACTCATGATCTTTAATTCTAATCTTTATAGTAGGTTCCCACTCATCATTAAGTTTTTTAGGTATAGAAACTTCCAAATTAAGTTTTTCATCATAAGATTGCATCAAGGCATCAACGATATGTTTGGTAAAAGCTTTATTTGACTATAAGAATGAAGAGAATTAACAACGGATTGCAACAAGGAAATACAACCTTCTAAAGAACAATTATCATAATCAAATTCCTTGAAATCCGAGATAGTGGGTTCAATATTATTTAAAGTCATGACCTCTCCAATCCCACACTTACCAAATTTAGCATCAAGATCTAAAAACTCCGAATTCTTGGGACGCCTTCTAGATAAAGTTGACTCATATTTAGTCCCATAATTATCAAGATTCATATTGCAAAACAAAGATCTAACAGGAGACGCATCAATAACTTTAAGATCCTCATCATTATTTTCATGGAAACTAGAAGAACACGCCTTTATAAAGCTATCTTTCTTAGCACACAATGTAGCGGTTCTTTCCTTGCACTCATCAATGGAAATTTTCATTGCTTTGAGAGACTCATTGATATCATGCTTAGGAGGAGAAGATCTAAGTTTAAGAGAATCAACATCAAGCGAAAGTCTATCAACGTTCCTAGCCAAATTATCAACTTTGAGCAATTTTTCTTCAAGCAAAGCATTAAAATTCTTTTGAGAAATCATAAATTCTTTCACACTGTTCTCAAAATTAGAGGGCATCTTATTAAAATTGCCATAATAATTATTCTAGGAATTTCCATAATTATTAGAGGAATTACTAGGGAACGGTCTAGCATTAAAGTTTCCTCTATAAGCATTGTTTCCAAAACTGTTCCTACCAACAAAATTCACATCCATAGATTCATTATTATTCTCAATCAAAGTAGACAAAGGCATATCATTGGGATCAAGAGGAGTATTGTTAGTAGCAAACAATTTCATAAGTTCATCCATCTTTCCACTCAGAACATTGATTTCTTCTATAGCATGCACTTTTTTACTAGAAGATCTTTCGGTGTGCCATTGAGAATAATTAGCCATAATATTATCAAGAAGTTTTGTAGCATCTCCTAACGTGATTTCCATAAACGTGCCTCCCGCGGCTGAATCTAAGAGATTTCTAGAAGCAAAGTTCAAACCGGCATAAAATTTTTGTATGATCATCCATAAATTCAAACCATGAATAGGGCAATTGTGAATCTTAAATTTCATTCTTTCCCAAGATTGGGCAACATGCTCATGATCAAGTTGTTGAAAATTCATAATATCATTCCTAAGAGTGATAATCTTAGCGGGAGGAAAATACTTAAAGATAAAAGCATCTTTGCACTTGTTCCAAGAATCAATACTATTTTTAGGCAAAGACGAAAACCAAACTTTAGCACGATCTCTAAGTGAAGACGGAAATAACTTCAATTTAACAATATCATTATCCGTATCTTTCTTCTTTTGCATATCACACAAATCAACACAGTTGTTTAGATGAGTAGCGGCATCTTCACTAGGAAGGCCGGCGAATTGATATTTCATAACAAGATTCAGCAAAGCAGTATTGATTTCACAAGACTCAACATCATTAAGAGGAGAAAACGGAGTACAAAGGAAATCATTATTATTGGTATTCGAGAAATCACACAATTTGGTATTATCTTGCGCCATGGCAACAAGTAATCCAACACACAAGCAAACAAAAAAAGGCAAGCGAAAAGAGAGTAGGAGATTGGGAAAGAGAGGGTGAATAAAACGGCAAGGGTGAAGTGGGGGAGAGGAAAACGAGAGGCAAATGACAAATAATGTAAATGCGAGGGAGATGAGTTTGTGATGGGTACTTGGTATGTCTTGACTTGAGCGAAGACCTCCCAGAAATCCTTCTTGCTACGTCTTGAGCTTGCGTTGGTTTTCCTTGAAGAGGAAAGGGTGATGCAGCAATAGTAGCGTAAGTATTTCCCTCAGGTTTTGAGAACCAAGGTATCAATCCAGTAGGAGGCTCCTCAAAAGTCCCACGCACCTACACAAACAAACAAAGAACTCGCAACCAACGCAATAAAGGGGTTGTCAATCCCTTCACGGCCACTTGCGATAGTGAGATCTAATAGAGATAGTATGATAAGATAAATATATTTTTGATATTTTATAATATAGATGCAAAAAGTAAAGATGCAATAAAAGTAGATTGGAAGCAAATATGATAAAAGATAGACCCGGAGGCCATAGGTTTCACTAGAGGCTTCTCTCAAGATAACATAAGTATTACGGTGGTGAACAAATTACTATCGAGCAATTGATAGAAAAGCGAATAATTATGAGATTATATAGGCATGATCATGTATATAGGCATCACGTCCGCAACAAGTAGACCGACTCCTGCCTGCATCTACTACTATTACTCCACACATCGACCGACTCCTGCCTGCATCTAGAGTATTAAGTTCATAAGAACAGAGTAATGCCTTAAGCAAGATGACATGATGTAGAGGGATAAACTCATGCAATATGATATAAACCCCATCTTTTTATCCTCGATGGCAACAATACAATACGTGCCTTGCAACCCTTTCTCACATCGGGTAAGGACACCGCAAGATTGAACCCAAAGCTAAGCACTTCTCCCATGGCAAGAAAGATCAATCTAGTAGGCCAAACCAAACTGATAATTTGAAGAGACTTGCAAAGATAACTCAATCATACATAAAAGAATTCAGAGGAGATTCAAATATTTCTCATAGATAAACTTGATCATAAACCCACAATTCATCGGATCTCGACAAACACACCACAAAAAGAGTTTACATCGAATAGATCTCCACAAGAGAGGGGAGAACATTGTATTGAGATCCAAAAGAGAGAAGAAGCCATCTAGCTAATAACTATGGACCCGAAGGTCTGTGGTAAACTACTCACAACTCATCGGAGGGGCTATGGTGTTGATGTAGAAGCCCTCCGTGGTCGATTCCCCCTCCGGCGGAGCACCGACGTAGGCTCCAAGATGGGATCTCATGGATACAGAAGGTTACGGTGGTGGAAATTGTGTTTCGTTGGCTCCCTGGATGTTTTCAGGGTACGTAGCTTATATTGGAGGAAGAAGTACGTCGATGGCCGCCCGAGGGGCCCACGAGACAGGGGGCGCGCCCTATAGGGGGGGGGCGCCCTACCCTCTCGTGGCCGCCTCGGCTGCTTCTTGACTTGCACTCCAAGTCCTCTAGATCACGTTCGTTCCAAAAATCACGCTCCCGAAGGTTTCATTCCGTTTGGACTCCATTTGATATTCCTTTTCTTCGAAATACTGAAATAGGCAAAAAACAGCAATACGGGCTGGGCCTCCAGTTAGTAGGTTAGTCCCAAAAATGATATAAATGTGTAAAATAAAGCCCATAAACATCCAAAAGGGGTAATATAATATCATGTAACAATAAAAAATTATAGATACGTTGGAGACGTATCAAGTAGCCCCGCCTATTCTTGGTCGTCACATTGTAGATGAACTCGCAGACGTAGTATCCAGAGTTATTATTCCCGGGTTCCTCCCACAAGCATTTTACGAGAAATAGAGGTCAATCAAACTAATAATGAAGCTTTATAAATGGCACTGATGAAAGTAGCTTGAATCGACGGGAGATGCGTGGAACTAGCTAGCTAGTAGTACTTACTTTCGGGAATTTCCATTGCAGATCCGCGACAGTCCCGAAACTTGTGCGGTGAATACTTTCCAAAACCTGCGAGACAAAGAAAACAATTACTTGATATCATGATTTGAACAAAGTTGCCGATGTGGTGCGATAATGATTGACTCAACTTGCTTCTCGAGCATTTTAGACATGTCCGCATATTCCTCGCGATCTTTTCGTCTCGAGTCTAAGACACTTACGAGTCCCTGGTCAAGCTTAATCTCTAGGAGAATATAGTGGAAACTGCGCATGCATGCATATAACTCATCAATTACATTAATTACTATAACCTCGAGTAATAATTAAGGGAAACCGAATATGCACAAGACAGTAACACTCACTTGAAGTTGTAAGGAAAGAGTATTGTATCTTTGGTTTGATTTATTACCAACGATCGTAGCAAGTTCTCCTTGGTTTCTTCGGCATGAAATTTAACCGAAAATTCATCTATGAGATTAATGTTAATGAACCCAATATCATACATTTCAGCTTTTCTACATTCGACGATCTTCAATCTGCATAATATAGTGAGGATAATTATATATACATGCAATGAAAGAGCTGAGCTATATATAGAGACTTAATGAAAGAAGTAGTACTTACAGACAGTAGCGAGTGACCGTTAATTTATCGAGGGCCTTTAGATTGAAAAACTGGAAGAAATCCTCATATGGAACAGACAACTCCTCAATTCCAATGAGGCCGTGTTGATCCTCTTTAACTTTCAGCGTTAAAGTATCGATTTTCTTCCCTGCTGACTGCTTTCTGCAGGTTTCCATGTACCAATCATGGAATCTTCGTATAGAGTAGTTCCATCTTTGACGAGAGACTTCCCGTACTCGTATTTGAATTCGTCCACCTCCATTATATCAAAATGTACATCGTCGTAATCTCCAGGATTGGTACCGGGAAAGATCCCCGGATGATTAGCGACGATATCGCTAGACACCTTGAGCGGGGGGCACGATTGGTTCGCTTGTTCGCCGAGCTGGGGAATTGTTTTCCCAGTTCTTCGTTCTTGTACCCTTTTTTCACTGCAAGTACTTCCCGACCGCTTCGCTTCCTTATATGTCTTTTCAGTAATGCGCTCATAGTTGGTTTGCGGCGGAGACGGTGGTGGTCGCTGCAGGGCATCCAAAGTGCGCTTCGCTTTCACCGGATCTATCTTCTCCTCCGGAGGTGGATGTCTCTTAGCTCTTTGCGTTGTGAAGTAGTCCTCCACTTGGGCTTGACAGATCTCCTCATTTTCCTTCTCGGTCATCTCGTATGGTAACTTCTCTGGAGTCTTGAGAGATGGACCGAATCTGTATTTCCTCCCACCTGTACTGCTAGACGCCGGAGCAGGCCGAGCGGCTGCAACTTTCTTCTTTAGTTGCTTACGAGGCGGAGGAGAAGGACTGCGATGCGCCGGAGCAGCTGGAGCGGCGACGGGTCTCTTCTGCCCTTGCTCAGGAGGCGGAGAAGGAGGAGGCTGGCTGGTCGGGCGCGCCATCGCAGGCGGAGAAGGAGGCGGAGTGCCATACACCGGAGAAGGAGGCATAGTGCCCTGATCACTCGCCGGAGGAGCAGGCGGAGGAGGAGGCGGAGTGAAGCCACGCTCCAAAGGAGGCGGAGTGCCCTGATCACTCGCCGGAGGAGCAGGCGGAGGAGGAGGCGGAGTGCCCTGACTCGCCGATGGAGGAGGAGGAGGCAGAGGCGTCCAGTTCGGAAGGTTGATGAGCTCCTTCCGCCATAGGCATGGAGTCTTCAAAGCAGAACCCAGCCGAGTCTCCTCTTCACCGGTAGGGTGGTCAAGCACGAGCTCCTCAAATCCCTTTGTTATTTCTTCCACCGTCACCCTAGCATATCCTTCTGGAATTGGACGGTAGTGAAAAGTTGTGCTGGGTTCAGGAGGTCTAACAGAGCCGACATCCGCCTTGACTTTGAACTTCTGCCATTGCGTCATAAGGTGGCAATGTTGAGACTCTGTGATAGCATCCACGGGGTAGCTAGTAGGAGCCGTGAAGACAGGCTCCAGCTGAAGCAGCTCGGTGGAAGCCCCGCTGCTTCTCCGCTGAGACGGCGGGGTAGCTTCAGGGGTAGCTTTGGCAGGTCGCTTGCTTCAGACTGCATCTCGTTCCTCTAGCTTCTGCACCCTTGCGTGCAGCTCCTCCAGTTCGCTCTGCTCCACCTTCCTCCTCCTCTCTTGGCATTTGTAACCGCCTGCATCTGAAAACCCAGCCTTCCACGGAATGGAGCCTGGCGTGCCTCGTGTCCGTCCAGGGTGCTCAGGATTCCCGGGGGCCATTGCGAGCTCGTCCTTCTCTCTGTCTGGAACGAACGTCCCTACCTGCGCTGCGTTAATATAGTGATGAAGCTTCATGAGGGGTATTCGCAGTTGCTCCCTCGTCCAAACACACTTCCCTGTTACAGGGTCCAAGGTTCCGCCATCCCCGAAGAACCAAGTCCGACAATGGTCTGTGTCGGTGTACTAAGGTAGGGGTACCCTAGTACCCCGAACTCGTGCACGGACAGTTGCAGCGCCTCCCGGCAGGGCTGGCCTGATGACCGCCAAGGCCCTCTGCGGCCCTTCGGAAAACAAGACTCCAGCAAGAGGAGCTTTCCGGTGAGCCATTCAAGAACAAAGTAGTCGAGACCCCGGCAAGAGGAGCTTGCCGGGAAGGCCACTCAGGGCGCGAAGGAAACAAGGCCCCGGCAAGAGGAGCTTGCCGGGAAGGCTTGGCGGGCGCCGAACCCCCAAGCGCGACGAGGTTCCTGCCCCGGCAAGGCACTTGCCGGGGCGGGCGACCTCTCTTCATCTCCGCTCCAGCTCACCCGCCAACGTGTCACCACGGGGCTCTCCCAAGTACGCATGTCGACGGGCTGTGCAACCAGCGGGGAGTAGCGACAAGCGGCGCTGACAAGCTACCATCGTGGCAAACGGAGGCACACTTGACGGTCCCTGTTACACTGTTCGGGCGACTGAGACGGGCATTGATGACTCTTGTCCTTTGCCGTCAGAGTTAGGTATAGACTACTGTACACTGTACAAAGCGGTGTACCAACCTATGTTTTTACTATCATACCCTTGTCTACTTGCCACCTGTGGTGACCCCTTGTGCCTATAAAAGGAGGCCCAAGGGCAACGTAGAAAGGGTTCGGTTCGGCTGAATTCGGGCCAGCTCCAGCTTAGTTCATCACATTCCTACGAAACCACACTCATGCTAGGTCTTGTAGGTCCCATTGCTCCCTGGCAAGAACACAAGATAATCCACAAAGCAGCAGTAGGAGTATTATCTCCCCGGAGAGCTTCGAAGCTGGGTAAATCCGCTCGTGTGCATCGCCTCGATCCGCTCTTTGTGCAATCTCCGCCCCCCTCCGAACCACAAGGGACCCAGGTCCCGTAGGTGCTCGTGGGACACGATCAGTTCTCCCCCGACATCTTTGGTGCGCCAGGTAGGGGGCGTCGAGGCTGTGTGAACCCGATCCGGCGGTCACACGAGCAACTTCATCGACATCTTCGTTGACATGGCGCCGAAGAAGAAGTCTTCGGCAGCAGCTGAGCCGTCCGCGTCGAACCCACCACCACCGGAGCCGTCAGGTGGTGGGGGGAACGCTGGCGGAGGGGCCGGCGTCGTCGAGAGAGCCCACGATGCCGCCAGATCCAAGGACAAGGCCGCGCAGGCGTCGACGTCCGAATCTGCACCGCGTCCTTCGCAGGAGGCATGGGACTGACAGCGTCATGATACTCGCGGCACCATACGCTCATTGGATCAAGGCCAAGCTGGAGGATCTCGAGGCCCTCGAGACCCGCATGCACCTCAGCATGCCGGTACGAGTGGAGTACGGTCGCTTGGGCGGGATACTGCTCCTCCTAACTTGGTTAGGAGTCCGAGCACATCCGTTCTTCGCCTCCGACGCCGTTGCCGCCAACCACACCAGCGGAAGCATTGGCAAGAGCTCGATTACTTCTAGATTACCCTCCAACGGCCGATAAGGTCGACGAATGGAGGGCCACAATTCCAGAGTCTCATCGGCTTCGCTTAACGGCGACGCCCCGACGGCAACCGAATGCTTCGCAGCGGCGAGGCGACTAAGGCGCGAGCCGATGGCGGCAGACTTGCGGGGTGCACCCACCGTACACTCCCCTTCCCGAAGGCCAAGATCGCCGGCTCGACGGATCCACCTCGACAGCGACTCCACAGCGTCGTCGGATCCGCGAGCTCGTCGCGACCAATGCCAAGTTCTTCGAGAAAGGCAAGAAGAAGACGCTCGAACCCGTATTGAGCGCCGAAGAGAAGCGCGCCACACCGACCAACGCGGGCCCACTGTCGATATGCATGCGCCAGGGAACCAGGCGACTTGCCAGACGTCTGTAGGTTGCCCTGCGTTTACTCGTGAGCTGCGGCAAGTCCGTGGCCCGACAAGAAAAACTTCAAACCAGGCGTGCGGAGATGTATGGCGGCAGGACACATCCATCGGAGTTCCTCAAAGATCTACACCATCGCGGTGCAAGCTGCGGGGGCGAGACGACAAGATCCTCGCCAACTACTTTCCCTTGGTGCTCAAGCCAAACGTCAGGTCTTGGCTCATGCACTTGCCGGATGGCTCTATTTCTTCTTGGGCAGATTTGTGCCACCAGTTTGTTGGCACCTTCACAGGCGGCCACAAGCCTCATGGCCAGGAGAGTGATCTCCATCTGCTTGCCCAGAAGCAGGGGGAGTCTCTGCGCAAATTCATCCAGAGATTCAGTCGAGTGCACTACAACATCCCAGACGTCCACCCTGCTGCGGTGATCAGTGCGTTCCATCAGAATGTACGAAATCGCAGGATGAGGGAGGAGATGGCGATGTGCAAAGTGAAAGACGTCAGCGAGCTCTACGCCCTGGCCGACAAGTGTGCACGCGCTGAAGAAGGAAGAAGACTCCCAGGAGAAAATGTGGGAGCAGAGTCTGAAAGTGATGGGATCGCCCCGGCAAGAAACAGCCGGCGGCGGAACAACAGGAGAAAGAAAAACCAAGAAGTACTAGTTGTCGAGCAGTCCGGCAAGGATGGTGCCGCCAACAAAGCCAAGGCTAGTGGCTCCGGCAAGGAGGATGCCGTTGACGCCGACCGCCAAGCTGTGGCGGCCGCCGACAAGCCTGACAGCTCCAACAAGCGATCTTTGTAAAATCCACCGCACCAAGGGCCACGATCTCGGAGCTGCAAGAAAGTCGAGCAGCTTGTTGAGCTACAGAGAGCTGAGTACGAGCGGCGAGACAAGGAAAAGGCCCAAGAAGGTGCAGGTGCAGCAAGTAAGAAGAGACCCGGTCGGGGAGGGCGCCGCGGCAAAGCCAAGCAGCGGCAAGGAGACAGACCCCCCCGTGGCTGCGACAAGGAAGAAGATGAAGATGAAGATGACGAGGACGATGAAGACGATGAAGCTGATGAGCAGGAGTTTCAAAAGGCAACGGAGTTCCTTTGCGTCGACGGTGGTGCGTCTCTGTATACCTCGCACCACCAACTCAAGCAATGGATGCGTGAGGTCAATGCAGCAGAACCATCCATAGAGTCATGCAAACCTCTGAAATGGTCCAGCACGCCCATCATCTTTGACGTTGAGGATCACCCTGATCGCATCACTGCAGTCGGGTGCCTGCCGATGTTGTTCTCACCACCCATCCACAACCTCAAAGTCACAAAGATGCTGGTTGATGGCGGGGCCGGCCTGAATTTGATCTCCTCTGCAGTGCTCCAGAAACTTCAAATCCTTGACAGCGAGCTCGAAGAAACTGGTACTTTCCAAGGAATCAACCCAGGAAGGAGCAAGCCCAAAGGGAAGATCACGTTGCCGGTAACATTCGGCAAATGAGCTCAACTTCAGGCGAGAGGGTCATGTTTGACGTCGCCGATTTCCCATTGCCCTACAATGGCATACTTGGTCGCCCAAAGACTCGCCAAGTTTATGGCCGCCTCTCATTATGCTTACAACCTACTCAAGATGCCCGGCCCGATAAGCGTCATTTCTGTCCATGGCGACAAGAAAGATGCACTTATCTGCGCCGACAAGATTTACCGGGATGCAGCAGCCGCGACAGATAGCAAACCACTTACCGCTGAAGCTCCCGGGGGGAAGAAGAAGACCACTAGGTCCGGCAAGAGCTCTATTGCCCACTCCGGCAAGCGCACCTCTTCGGAGTGATGCGCTACCGTCGAGGACGCACCATCGAGCTCCACCGGCAAGTGCAACAAGACGATGGCAGCTCCGCCAAAGACCAAGAAGGTGCCCGCCAAGGAGGACGGCACTGGTGGTACCTTCACCATCAGTGCCACGCTTGATCCTAAATAGGAAGGCGAGCTCGTTGCTTTCCTGCGGGCGAATGTCGATGTGTTTGCATGGCAACCATCTGATATCCCCGGTGTTCCCAGGAAAGTAATTGAGCACCACCTAGCTGTCTGTCCTCACGCGCGGCCCGTCAAGCAAAGAGTTAGGAAACAGGCAGTGGAGCGCCAAGAGTTCATAGCAGAAGAAATCAAGAAATTGGAAGCAGCAGGGCTTGTCAGAGGAGTCCTCCACCCCACGTGGTTGGCCAATCCGGTAGTTGTACGCAAGGCTAATGGGAAATGGAGACTTTGCATTGACTTCACTGATGTTAATAAAGCTTGTCCCAAGGACCCATTTCCCTTGCCACGTATCGACCAGATTGTTGACTCCACGGCTGGATGCGATCTGCTTTCGTTTCTTGATGCATATTCAGGATATCATCAGATCTTCATGGCGAAAGAGGATGAAGAGAAAACCGCATTCATTACACCATGTGGCACGTACTGCTTTATACGGATGCCTTTCGGTTTGAAGAATGCTGGTTCAACCTTTGCAAGGGTAGTCCATGATGCCTTTGGACCACAGATACACCAAAATGTAGAAGCTTACATGGATGACATAGTGGTCAAGAGCAAAGACAGAGCGACTCTGGTTCAGGATTTGTATGAGACATTTGCAAACCTGCGCAAGATCAACCTCAAGCTCAACCCCGAGAAGTGCGTGTTTGGAGTCCCTTCCGGCAAGCTTCTCGGGTTCTTTGTATCTCAGCGGGGAATTGAAGCCAGTCCCGACAAGATCAAGGCCATTGAGCAAATCGAAGCACCAAAGCGCGTCAAGGATGTCAGGAGGCTTGCCGGTTGTGTGGCTGCTCTCAGCAGGTTCATCTCTAAGTTTCCTGAACGCGCCCTGCCGTTTTTCAAGATTTTGAAAAAGGCAGGTCCAATGAAATAGACTCCCGAAGCGGAGGCTGCGCTGCAGGACTTGAAGAGATACCTGTCCTCCGCTCCAATACTTGTCGCACCTAAGCCACAAGAGAAGTTGCTGCTGTATATAGCGGCGACCAATCAAGTGGTTAGTGCTGCGTTAGTAGCGGAGAGGGAGGCAGATGATGAGCCGGCAACCGAGGCAAGCGCATCCAGCGACAAGCAAGGGGCTTCGCCGTCAAGCTCTGGTCCCGACAAGGACGGATCAGCGCAGGGTTGCGACAAGATACAGAAGAAGATGGTGCAGCGCCCAGTATACTTTGTCAGTTCCCTTCTGCAGGGGGCTAGATCAAGGTACTCTGGTGTGCAGAAGCTGCTTTTCGGCCTCCTCATGGCCTCGAGAAAGCTGCGCCATTACTTCCAAGCACATGAGATAACAGTTGTCACTCGCTTTGCACTGAAGAGGATTTTGCAAAATCCAGAAGCAACAGGCAGGATTGTTGAGTGGGCGCTGGAACTGTCAAGCTTTGGTCTCAGGTTCGAAAGCACTTCAACTATCCAGAGTAGAGCATTGGCAGAATTCATAGCAGAATGGATGCCCACGGAAGATGAGGAAATTCCAGAGACAAGCATCCCCGTCAAGGAGGCAAACAAAGAGTGGCTGATGTACTTTGATGGAGCTTTCTCGCTGCAAGGCGCCGGTGCCGGCGTGCTGCTTATCGCACCCACCGGAGAGCACCTCAAGTACATAGTCCAGATGCACTTTCCCAAGGAACAAGCAACGAACAATACTGCAGAGTATGAAGGTTTGCTTGCCGGTCTCAGGATTGCTATGGACCTTGGGATCAAGAAGCTCATTGTCAGGGGGGACTCGCAACTTGTCGTCCGCCAAGTAAATAAAGATTGTCAGAGTCCGTTGATGGAAGCGTACGTCGATGAAGTGAGGAAGCTGGAAGAGCACTTTGAAGGCCTGCAGATGGAACACATTCCAAGAGCTCAGAATGATATAGCTGATGGCCTCTCCAAATGTGCCGCACTTAAGTTGCCTGTGGAACCAGGAATTTTTGTGCTCAAGCTGACTCAGCCAACCGTAACACCATCAACGGGACAGAGCTAGAAGAGAAAATTGGTTTCCGGCGACTACTTTCCGGCAGAGCTCTCTGAAGCCGCCGCCAAGAAGGTCCCTAAAACCAACGCAAATATCACTGAGGAGCAGTCTGCTCCGACAAACCATGCAGTTTGTATCGTTGAAGCAAACGCTCCCGACAAGTTTAGCTCCGGCAAGCTTGCCGGGGATCATCAAGCTCCGGCGGACCCACAGGTCCTTGCCGAAGAAGATGATGTTCCCGCAGTGATAGATGAGCCTTTAGTCCTTGTTGTCGAGCCACAGGCTCCAACATGGGCACAGCAAATTGTCCATTTCCTTCAGACAGGAGAACTTCCCGAAGAGCAAGAAGAAGCGGAAAAAGTAGCCCAGCAGTCAAGTATGTACCAGTTTGTTGACAACATCCTGTACAGAAGAAGACTCAACGGAGTGAAATTGAAGTGTATTTGCCGGGAAGATGGACAGAAGCTGTTGGCGGAGATACACAGAGGCATATGTGGTCACCACATTGGCGCAAGAGCACTTGCCGGCAAGGTTTCTTCTGGCCAGAAGCCCTCCAGGATGCAACTGCACAAGTAACCAAGTGTGAAGCGTGCCAGTTCCATTCAAAACAGATACACCAATCAGCTCAAGCTCTCCAAGCGATCCCTTTATCCTGGCCCTTTTCGGTCTGGGGGCTCGACATCCTCGGCCCCTTCCCCCGAGCTGTCGGGGGCTTTGAATACTTGTACGTCGCAATCGACAAGTTCACAAAGTGGCCGGAAGTGGAACCAGTGAGGAAGGTGACAAGATCAACCGTCAAGTTCTTCGGTCAATTGTTTTCCGTTTTGGGATTCCTAACCGGATCATCACCGACAACGGCACACAGTTCACGAGCCGCACCTTCATGCAGTACGCCCAAGATCTTGGCGCCAAGATCTGCTTTGCTTCTGTTGCTCATCCGAGAAGCAACGGTAAAGCAGAGAGAGCAAACGCTGAAGTGCTGCAAGGACTCAAGACCAGAACTTTCGACAGGTTGCGCAAGTGCGGAAGGAACTGGATCGAGGAGCTGCCGGTGGTTCTTTGGTCGATCAGGACGACGCCAAATCGAGCCACTGGCCAGACACCCTTTGCTCTAGTCTACGGAGCAGAGGCAGTTCTCCCCACGGAACTCGTATACGGGTCACCTCGAGTGCTCGCTTATGATGAGCTTGAGCAAGAGCAGCTGCGACAAGATGACGCGCTGCTCCTCGAGGAAGATCGTCTTCAGGCTGCTGTACGAGCTGCTCGTTACCAGCAAGCTTTGCGTTGCTACCATAGCCGCAAAGTTAATGCCAGAAGCTTCGAGGAAGGCGACCTTGTTCTTCGGCGCGTTCAATCCGCCAAGAATTCCAACAAGTTGACGCCGAAGTGGGAAGGCCCTTATCGGGTGAAACGAGTCACTAGGCCCGCCGCTGTCATGCCAGAGACCGAAGATGGCGTTCCGGTGAGCAATTCCTGGAACATAGAGCATCTTCGCAAGTTTTACCCATAAGGCGCGGTTGCTGGAACCCGTTCCGGCAACCACCTTTTGTACAAGTCTTGCCGCTGTTGCATGTAATCCTTTGTACAAAGCCGGGCGCAGACCCCGTGCATCAGTAAAGCCTATGGTTGCGCACATTTTGTCAATACATGCTTTCATAATCATATATGCATGTGTTTACTAACATCTTGTGCATCACCCGCCCCCGGTAAGCGATAATGAACCACTAGGCTCCATAACTTTATTTTCTCTTCTTTCTTCTCAAACAAGGAGAAGGTTCATCCACCCACAAGTTAACCGAGGGGGGAAGGAGAGGAGATAATGGTGTGGGCCGACAAGCGTCGCTCGAGGAACTATCGCCTTGCTGGAAAATGGACAAAAAAAAGCTAAGTTGCTAAGTTCAGACGACTAGTTTGAAAATTTTTAAGTTATCTTCCTCGAACGATAGTACTTAGTATGGGAAACCTGTGCGCGGAGGAACCAAATCGTGACTGGTCGCGCCCTTACTTTGTTTAGAGTCCGCTCAACAACTTAAGTGAGCTGCGGCTAGTCCGCGACAAGGTTGCTTGTCGGTAGCGACCCTGCCAGTTGCTAAAGTTCCGCACTTTTCGGCGCTTCGCGGCAAGGGTGCTACTGCACCGTGGTTCCTAAGCGTAGGGCAGTAACATACAAGGGAAGAAATCGAGTAAAGGAAATAACATTGCATTCGATTGCCTAAGATAGTGTATATTACATAATGACTTGTCGCAGATCTAATAGATTTTTCGCTTAAACATGATCTACAGCGACAAGAGAAAGATAGACTTGGCGGCCTAGTCCACGCGGTCGCCCTCGAGCCTCTAAACTCCGCTCACCCTGTCCACGATGGGTGCGACAAGGGTCTTGAGCGCTTCAACATCGGCGGATGGAGGCAGGGACTTGAGGGCCTTGGTGAAGTCGACGCCTGGGTTGTGGTAGGCCACCTTCATCAACACCTTCTGGAGAGCCTCGGCACAGACTTGGCGTGATTCCTCCACCAGTTGCTTCGGAACCTCATCCCGGAGCCGCTGGATACCCGCCAACACGCCTTTGTAGAATAGGCTGAGCTTGACGCTGGGTTGGAGGTTCTCGTCGGTGGAATATCCAAGATGTGTCATCCCCAACTCCATCAGCTCATTATGGATGCCGGCGGCGGTGTCCACAAGACCTTCTGTCCAATGCATTATGCTGTCGAAGATTATTACGGGCAGTCACAGCATTCGGCAAAGAACTCCTCGGTGGCCTTGATCTTTTCCAGCAGGCCCGTTTCCCGCTCCTTGGCGCCGTTCAGCGTCTCCGTCAAGGTGGTCAATTTCAGCTCCAGATCCGCCTTGGAGTCCTTGGCGGCATCGAGCTCTTTGATCTTCTCAGCAAAACGACCTTGTAGCTCGCCGAGGGTGTAAGCGTCCTTCTCACGCTCGCGCTTCAACCCGGCGACCTCCTCGACACTCTTCTGGAGGGTGGACTCCAGCTGAGCCACCCTCGTCTCCAATTCCCTCTTGGCGGCCTCGGCAGCCGCAGCAGCATCTTTTGCCTCCTGAAGTGGCCCGCCAACCGTTTGCTCGCGCGCGGCGAGATCCTCCTCATAGCTGTCGAGGTTGATCTTCCGCTGCGCCAGCTCACCTTCTCGCGCGGAGAGCTTCTCGCCGGCGAGCCTCTGCTGCTCTTCGACCTCGCCCTGCTCCAAGATGAAGGCCGTGCGCTCCTCAGCAAGCTGCTCACGCGCCTCCGCTATATCCCGGAGGGTTTCTTTGTTGGCGCGCCGGAGCTCTTCCGCGCGTTTCTCCAAGTCAGCTCCCGCCCTCGCGACAAGCGCCTCCCTGGACTCCAGTTTGGCTTGGCGGGCGCGGTAGAGCGATAGCAGCTTCCTTAGCAGCTGCTCCTCCTCGGGCTCACCGCTGCTGCTGCTCGGGGCATCAACTAGCGACAGCCCGGCGGAGGCAAGCAGTTCCGCATCGAAAGTCTCCCCCTCGACCGGCGCCCTGGAGCTTGATGCCCATGGGAGTTTGATGAAGACACCCTCGCCGGCCTTCAGGTAGGCGCCGGGCTGAGGCTCCTCGGAGTCTGGTGCGGCATCGGTGGCGGGGGGATCGGCGGTCGGTGCAGCGCCTGGCGCTCCTGCGGCCTCCGGGCCGTCAGTACGATCGCCAGATTCCTCCCCAGCCTCTGCGCCAGCGGCCTCGGCAGCCTCCTCGCCGGCGGGCCTGTCAGCGCCAGCCTCCTCCTCCATGTTGGCGGCGTCGACATTGTCGCCGCGAGCGTCTTCCTCGCCCGCAGCCTCGGTTTCCATCGGATCTCCGACAGATGGATCTGATGGTCAGGAGAAGAAAAGCACAAATCAAGCAGATATTCGAAAGAGAAAAACGGAAGAAAAGAACCCAAGGGAAACTATCAAACAAGAAGATTACGGCGGTGAAGGGGTGTGGCGCGGTCTCCACCACCGGAGGGGTGTCGGCGTCAGCCCTTGTCGGGGAAGCTCCCCTTGTCGGAGAAGCCTCCCTTGCCGGAGAGTGCTCCCTTGGCGGAGAATTCTCCCTTGGTGGCGTAGTTGAAGCAAGCAGAATTTCGGGAGGGACCTCCGGGGCCTCCTGATGAGGCTGGACCTCAGGGGTAGCCTCCGGTGCTCCATGATGTGGCTGCTCTGCTCCTACAAAATCCAACAAACCAGATATCAGTAACGGAAAAGCACCCAAG
Source organism: Aegilops bicornis (assembly GCA_021605145.1). Lineage (NCBI taxonomy): Eukaryota > Viridiplantae > Streptophyta > Magnoliopsida > Poales > Poaceae > Aegilops > Aegilops bicornis. The sequence goes on along the minus strand of CM038670.1, from coordinate 864,327,469 downwards.
CGCGCCTAACCACGAGAAGCATACCAAGACACTTCGGCTGGGTCTTTGTCTTTGGGGGCTGCTATGTTGAAGGGTTGCGGATCCGCAAGGGAGTCCCGGACGTGCCCCCTCACTGCTGGGGAGTCATCCGAGACGACAACCACCGGCGTCTTGGCCCTCTTCGACGCCTCTCGAACCAACGTCACGAAGAAGAAAGTTCAGAGTGGAACGATCGGATATAAGATAAAGCAATAAATTGGGAGATTACAAATAGCAGCGAAAAGATCTTACTCTTCCTCTTCTTCCTCGGAGCTGAGGCGGAGAGATCAAACTCTGCTCCGGCGCGACGGATTGGGGGAGAAGACTCCCTCTGACGCTTGGCGGGTGCAGGGGCCGCGACTCCAGAAGGCCCTGCGCCCGTCGCCGTGGCGGAATGAAGCGCTCCCGCGGCAACAGTACTTGCCACGGTAGAGCGCGTCGGGCGGCGAGGCGGCTGTTGGACCGTATGCTCCCCCGCCACTTCTCCGGTCTTCCGGAGACGTCTCCTTGGCGGGGCAGCGAGCTCCTCCTGCGGCAAGCTACTTGACGGCGGAGTAGAGGCGCCCCCGGCAGGCTCACTTGGGTCGTTGTCAGGCTCGGTCTGCTCCTCCTCACCGACGAACTCTTCTTGGTCGGCAAGGCTTGCCGCCTCGGCCCTCTCTGCCTCCTCGACAGTGAACCCAAACGCGCCGGCGGCAGCGGCCTCTGCAGCCTCCTCCAACCTTGTGGCGATGCGCGCCATCTCCCGAGCAGTGGTGTCGCGGGTGAGCCGCCTCTTCTCGTCGGCGCGGATCGGCACTTCAACCAAGTTGTCGAAGAACTGCTGCACTATGTCATCGGTGGGCTCCTGCCAAGTTGGAACGATCCCATGGGAATCACACAACGGCATTATCGCGCGGATGCTGTCAAGCGACGAGTTGTTGCACAAGGGCACAACTTCCCTCGGCAACATGCACCATCCAGGGTTGTCCGCTTCAGGCTTGAACAGCTCCCGCAGCATGCCGTCAAGCTCCAGGGTAGTGAAATTCCAATTCAGACCTGGGCGCAGCCTCATGATATCCGCCGCGTTCTGGAATTCCCATGCAGGCCTCCCTTTCTCCTGCAAGGGCGCAATGCGGCGGCGAAGGAAGTCCGCGCCAACTGCTCCCACGGTAAGCCCTGCTTGCCCGAGACGCAAAATCCTAGTCGTGGCAATCTTCAACTTGTCGTCCTCCGGCGCCAAGTTGCTCCAATCGTTGCCGCGAACTATGGGGGTCTTGCGCAGGGCAGTAAAAGGCCGTGGCTCCTCCTCTAAGATCCAGCACCAGTCAGCCCTCCACTCCTCCCACTTGCTGCGGAACTCTCCGTCAAGATACGCTTCCTTCTTACCGATCCTAGAGGTCCATGCAATTCCTCCGGCAAGCGGCTCTCCTCTCTCTACGCGGGGTGAGAAGTAGTGGCGGAAGAGTGCGATGTTTGGGTGGACCCCGACAAAGTTCTCGCAGAGATGTGCGAAAACGGCCATGGTAAGGATGGCGTTGGGGGTGAAGTCAAGGAGGCGGAGGCCATATGTGTTCATGACATCACAGAAGAATTCAGAAAAGGGCGGTGAGCCCGCACTGTAAGAAAATCGCGAAGAAGGGGTACCCGATGGAGACCTTAGCATATGTGGCGGCGGAGATGACCCTCGTGCGCGGGTGCGCCCGGGTCACCATCGACCAGAAGAGGTAGTATTGCTCCCGCAGCTCCTTCCTGTTGAGCAGGGGATCGAAGAGGGCCCGCTCCTTCCGCAGCGCCGCGAGCCGCTGCGCTTCGGCAGATTTCACGCCTTTTCCCTTATCGGCCTTCGGAGCCATAGGGAGTCGTGGTGGAAGAAGCCGACGGGCGTTGGTGGCACCGGTGGCGATGGAGGGGCGGAGCGTCATTCTCTTTGGGCTCGAGAAGAAAGGGGAAAGCGACGGGGGTTTCTGATGTGACAGCAAGGGCAAGTGGGCGTCCTGCCCCGGTTCCCCCGCTTATAAAGGGGAGAGGGGACGGGCGTTCCGATTTTTCCCATTAAAGAAAGCCCCACGATCTCCCCCACGACGCCACGTCCGGTGCGTGCCGTTCGTGGGAGACGTGGTGGGTCCAAGGCAAATAACGGCGTAATCAAGACCACGCGTGCCCGTGCACTGTTTTGGGCCTGGCCCAACAGAGCTTGGCGCCGTCTGTGGCCCAGGCCCGGGGGCTCCTGTTGGTGTACTAAGGTAGGGGTACCCTAGTACCCCGAACTCGTGCACCGACAGTTGCAGCGCCTCCCGGCAGGGCTGGCCTGATGACCGCCAAGGCCCTCTGCGGCCCTTCGGAAAACAAGACTCCGGCAAGAGGAGCTTGCCGGTGAGCCATTCAAGAACAAAGTAGTCGAGACCCCGGCAAGAGGAGCTTGCGGGAAGGCCACTCGGTAGCGAAGGAAACAAGGCCCGGCAAGAGGAGCTTGCCGGGAAGGCTTGGCGGGCGCCGAGCCCCCAAGCGCGACAAGGTTCCTGCCGCAGCAAGGCGCTTGCCGGGGCGGGCGACCTCTCTTCATCTCCGCTCCAGCTCACCCGCCAACGTGTCACCACGGGGCTCTCCCAGGTACACGTGTCGACGGGCTGTGCAGCCAGCGGGGAGTAGCGACAAGCGGCGCTGACAAGCTACCATCGTGGCAAACGGAGCCACACTTGACGGTCCCTGTTACATAATCGTTCGAGGCGATCGAGGCGGGCATTGATGACTCTTGTCCTTTGCCGTCAGAGTTAGGTATAGACTACTGTACACTGTACAAAGCGGTGTACCAACCTATGTTTTTACTATCATACCCTTGTCTACTTGCCACCTGTGGTGACCCCTTGTGCCTATAAAAGGAGGCCCAAGGGCAACGTAGAAAGGGTTCGGTTCCCGGCTGAATTCGGGCCAGCTCGACTTAGTTCATCACATTCCTCTGAAACCACACTCAGGCTAGGTCTTGTAGCTCCCATTGCTCCCTGGCAAGAACACAAGATAATCCACAAAGCAGCAGTAGGAGTATTATCTCCCCGGAGAGCTCCGAAGCTGGGTAAATCCGCTCGTGTGCATCGCCTCGATCCGCTCTTTGTGCAATCTCCGCCCCCCTCCGAACCACAAGGGACCCAGGTCCCATAGGTGCTCGTGGGACACGATCAGTTCTCCCCCGACAGTCTGGCTAGTTCAATGTCTCTGATTCGACACCTTTATCAAGCAGGTCGTTCTCAGCCTTGGCCCACAATGGTCGGGCTTTGAGGTAGCCACCTGACCCCGTGCGATGGTGATGCTCCTTCTTCGCAGCATTTATCTTGTTTATCGCTGACATCTTCTTACTCCTCTCCGATGTCTTGTTGGCCATAAATGCATCCCATTGATCTCTGAGCTTCACAAATCGGCCGATGAATTCTGGTGTCTTGTTTTGTCGACAAACTTTGCTTTCAGCTCATTCTTCCACCTCCTGAATAGATCTGCCATCTTCTTGAGCATAAAGGACTTGATCATTGGCTCCTTAACTGGATTCTCCGGATCCTCCTCTTCCGGTAGGGTGAAATTTACCTTCTGCGCTTTCCATAGATCATCTTTCTAACTATCTTCGACAAAAGAAACTTGAAGCTCTTCATCCTTAGGCTGATTCCATAGCTCGATGCTGATCGGGATCATGTCCCTAACAAGAACCCTGCACTGAGCAGTAAATGCCTCCTTGGTCGGGAGGGGTTCAATTGGTTAGCCATCGCACGCGATTGCTGTGATCGTGAACCTTTCATCTGAGTGCAACTTTTTCTTCGGGCCTTGTCTCTTTACCGAAGTCGTGCTCGATCCAGAGGGCTAGAAATAAGAAGAAAGACGAGAGTTAATATGTGTAGATACCAAAACAATGAATGCATTAATTAGCTAGTCGACAGGCTTAATTAATATATATACCTGGCCGGACTCTGTTCGGTCACCGGAGACGTCATCACGGCCTCCTTATTGCACCGGCATTCCGTCACCGGAGCCATCATAATCATGTCCTTCCTCCTCCGTTGTTCGATAATCGTAGCCTGCTTTTCACCCCCTCCTTCCAGACCATCGGTTTCGTTGAGATACGACATGACATCAGCTCCGACTACGATTATGTCCCCCAACACCCGTTCTGCTTCCTCGTCTCGGCCGTGCTCCATATTTCTGCAAATATTACAACATGGCAATTATTATACAAACATGACAGCTGGATATATTAGTGGCAAACGTAGACCTAGCTATAGTTATTCACAACAAGGAATTATATTAATTAATGGCCTCGACGCTTCTCTAGGGTTTGGGGTGGCCTCGGCAACGCTTAAAGGGTTCGGGGTGGCCTCAACGACAACGCTCTTTTAACTTGGTAAAGGAGAGGGTATATCGACAACGAAGACATACATACATGGAAAAAATGTTATCAGGGAGGGGGTATATCGACCCCCGCCCTCATGTCGAAGTTATCGGGGAGGGGGTATCGACCCCGCCCCTCATGTTGAATATATGTTGAATTCCCGAGAGAGTTAGGAACCTGAGGGGGACTCCTCCCCCCTCACGTCTGAGGAGTTTTTACTCCCTCTCTCCCATGAAACATTCATCGAACAAACTAAATACGAGTTTTAACAGAAAATATTCATCGAACAAAATTACAAAAAAAAATTGACCAAGTTTTCATATATCATCATCATCATCTACTACAAAAAAGAATTGACATATTCTTTACAAATGAACATACAAACATTTGCATATTCGACAGTAATATCACAAAAAAAAAATTCTATGAACATTAAAAATTCTAACTTTTGCATATTCCTAGAACCCTAGAACCCTCGACCCCTCAACCCTCGAACCCTCGACGACCCCCGAAACCTCGACCCCTCGACCCCTTATGCCTCCTCATATCGAAGTTATCGGGGAGGGTGATACGTCTCCAATGTATCTATAATTTTGATTGCTCCATGTTATATTATCTACTCCTCCGTCCCATAATGTAAGGCGTTTTTGACACTACAATAGAGTCAAAAAATGTCTTACATTATGGGACGGAGGGAGTACTGTTTTAGGCAATATTGGGCTTTATTTTCCACTTTTATATTACTTTTGGGACTAACCTATTAATCGGAGGCCTAGCCCAGATGTGCTGTTTTATGCCTATTTCAGTATTTCGAGGAAAAGGAATATCAGACGGAGTTGGCACACGTTCTTTATTCTCCGGTAGTAGCTTTGGGGCAATCTTTGAAGTACTCTTATGTTGGTTGAATGAATCTGAGATTGTGTGATGCATATCGTATAATCATGCCCACGGATACTTGAGGTGACAATGGAGTATCTAGGTGACATTAGGGTTTTGGTTGATTTGTGTCTTAAGGTGTTATTCTAGTACGGACTCTTTTATAGATTGATCCGAAGAATAACTTTGAGGTGGTTTCGTACCCTACCATAATCTCTATGTTTGTTCTCCGCTATTAGTGGCTTTGGAGTGACTCTTTGTTGCATGTTGAGGGCTTGTTATATGATCTTTCTATGTTATTATTGTTGAGAGAACTTGCACTAGTGAAAGTATGAACCCTAGGCCTTGTTTCTTATCATTGCAATACCGTTTACGCTCACTTTTATCACTTGTTACCTTGGTGTTTTTATATTTTCTGATTAAAAATACCTTTTTCTACCATCCATATTGCACTTGTATCACCATCTCTTCGCCGAACTAGTGCACCTATACAATTTACCATTGTATTGGGTGTGTTGGGGACACAAGAGACTCTTTGTTAATTGGTTCCAGGGTTGCTTGAGAGAGACCATCTTCATCCTACGCCTCCCACGGATTGATAAACCTTAGGTCATCCACTTGAGGGAAATTTGCTACTGTCCTACAAATCTGTGCACTTGCAGGCCCAACAACGTCTACAAGAAGAAGGTTGCGTAGTAGACATCAAGCTCTTTTCTGGCGTCGTTGCCGGGGAGGCGAGGTAAGTGAAGGTATATCTTTAGATCTTGCAATCGAATCTTTTTGTTTCTTGTTTTAGGACTAGTTTATTTTATAAAAGAAAATTACAAAAAAATGGAATTGAGTTTTTCTCATACGCTTCATCTTTTTAATATCTTTCATGAGATTGATGGAAATGAAAATTGTGCCAAAGTGTTAGAAGAAGAATGCATTAAAATGTTTGGCACTAAATCTTTGTATGATGAGCATGATTTCAATGTTGTTAGTATGAATTCCTTGAATATCCATAATGCTAATGATATGCAAAGCCACAAGCTTGGGGAAGCTATGTTTGATGAAGATGATATTTTTGTCCCCCAAGCTTTGATGAGCAAATTTACTATGATGAAAGCATGCCTCCTATCTATGATGATTATTGTGATGACACGTATGCTCTAAAGAATAATGATAACCATGAAACTTGTCATCTTGATCTTAATTTTCAATCACATGATAATTATTTTGTTGAGTTTGCTCCCACTAATATTGATGAGAATAGATTTGCTTATGTGGAGAGTAATAAAAATTCTATGCTTATGCATCATGAAAAGAATGATTTAGGTGCTGGTTATATTTTTGAATTCATTCATGATGCTACTGAAAATTATTATGAGGGAGGAACATATGCTTATACATGTTGCAATAATATCAAGTTTCCTCTCTATGTGCTTAAAATCTTGAAGTTATGCTTGCTTTACCTTCCTATGCTAGTTGATTATTGCTCCCATAAATTGTTTGATCACAAAATCCCTATGCATAGGAAGTGGGCTAGACTTAAATGTGCTAGTCATATTCTTCATGATGCTCTCTTTATGTTTCAATTCTTATCTTTTATGCGAGCATCATTTGAATCATCATGCCTAGCTAGGGGCGTTAAACGATAGCGCTTGTTGGGAGGCAACCCAATTTTATTTTAGTTTCTTACTTTTTGGTTCTGTTTAGGAATAAATAATACATCTAGCTTCTGTTTAGATGTGGTTTTGTCTTTTAATTAGTCTTTGTGCCAAGTAGAACCTTTGGGAAGACTTGTGTGAAGTCTTTATGATCATGCTGTAAAAAACAGAAACTTAAGTGCTCACGAGATTAGCTAGAACTGTTTACTGGAGAGTGCTATTTAGTTGATTCTTTTTGCAGATTACTACTAGACAAATTCCTCAGATCCACCAATTTATTTTAGAATTTTTGGAGTTCCAGAAGTTTGCGTTAGTTACAGATTACTACAGACTGTTCTGTTTTTGATAGATTCTGTTTTTCGTGTGTTGTTTGCTTATTTTGATGAATCTATGGCTAGTAAAATAGTTTATAAACCATATAGAAGTTGTAATACAGTAGGTTTAACATCAATATAAATAAAAGAATGAGTTCATTACAGTACCTTGAAGTGGTGTTTTGTTTTCTTTCGCTAACGGAGCTCACAAGTTTTCTGTTAAGTTTTGTGTTGTGAAGTTTTCAAGTTTTGGGTAAAGTTTCGATGGACTATGGAATAAGGAGTGGCAAGAGCCTAAGCTTGGGGATTACCAAGGCAGCCAAAGGTAATATTCAAGGACAACCAAGAGCCTAAGCTTGGGGATGCCCCGGAAGGCATCCCCTCTTTCGTCTTCGTTCATCAGTAACTTTACTTGGAGCTATATTTTTATTCACCACATGATATGTGTTTTGCTTGGAGCTTCATGTCATTTTTTTTGTTTTGCTTGATGTTAGTTAGATTAGTGTTTTTCATCTTTAGTTTCAATGAAAAAAGTCAAGGATAGCCTTTGCCATGCTTATTTTGCTAGTATACATGTTACTGTTTGAAAACAGAAAGTTTACTGTTGTTGCAAAAATTCTCTAGAAAAGCCAGAGAGTGTTATAATGTTGAATCTTTTTGCATATTGAGCTCTGATAAATTTATTACAGTGGGAATGTTATTTCATAATTTTTGGAGTCAGGGAAGTATTGATACTCTTGCATTCTTTACAGACTGTACTGTTTTGGCAGATTGCTGCTATGTTTGCATATGTTTGCTTGTTTAATGATTCTATTTAAGGATAGGAGTATTAAATATGAGAGGCATTTAGTATGCAATGTTGAATAATAATATTAGTGATTTGTTTTCAAATGAACTCTGAAAAAGTTGGCATAGCATGTGCATGTACAAAATGGACAATGGTATCATACTCGTCTGTTACAAAGTTGGCATGGTATCATCATAATAGTTGCGGGAGAAAGTCTTCATTTTTTCTTCGCTTGTGTCATTTGCTTATTTGCTTGTGTTAGGATGCTTGGGGTCAGCCTTGACTTTGAAGGGAGGAATTTCATGAAACTTTTCATACTCTTCAGACATGTCTGTCTTGCCCTCCACTCCCAGGATGTCCCTTTTTCCTGAAAGAACTGTGTGGCGCTTTGGCTCATCGTATGATGTATTCGCTTCCTTATCTTTTCTTTTCCTCGGTCTGGTAGACATGTCCTTCACATAGATAACCTGTGCCACATCATTGGTGAGGACGAATGGTTCGTCAGTGTACCCAAGATTTTTTAGATCCACTGTTGTCATTCCGTACTGTGGGTCTACCTGTACCCCGCCTCCAGACAGATTGACCCACTTGCACTTAAACGAAGGGACCTTAAAATCTACTCCGTAGTCAAGTTCCCATATGTCTACTATGTAACCATAATATGTGTCCTTTCCCCTGTCGGTTGCTGCATCAAAGCGGACACCGCTGTTTTGGTTGGTGCTCTTTTGATCTTGGTCAATCGTGTAAAATGTATTCCCATTTATCTCGTATCCTTTCCAAATCATTACAGTCAAAGATGGTCCCCAGGAAAACAAGTACAACTCATCACAAACAGTGCTGTCACCTCTGAGACGTGTTTTAACCAACTGCTGAAAGTCCTGATGTGTTCACATGTAATCCGATCGTCGCCTTTGCTTCTGGGTGTTTGGAGCCTTGACTGTTCTTGTGTTCATCGACATCTGGGTCACCAAGGTAGAGTTCTCAGAGAACTGTGTAGTGTGCTTGAGACCAAGAATATCCGTCCCTGCATATTATTGAGTCCCTTCCAAGCGTGCCTTTTCGGTCAGTCTCCCCTCATACCGCGATTTAGGGAGACCTATCTTCTTAAGGCCAGGAATGAAGTCAACACAAAACCCGATGACATCCTCTGTTTGATGGCCCATGGAGATGCTTCCTTCTGTCCTAGCGCGGTTACGAAAATATTTTTCTTTAGGACTCCCATGAACCTCTCAAAGGGGTACATATTGTGTAGAAATACGGGCCCAGAATGACAATCTCGTCGACTAGATGAACTAGGACGTGCGTCATGATATTGAAGAAGGATGGTGGGAACACCAGCTCGAAACCCGACAAGACATTGCGCCCACATCACTCCTTAGCGTTGGTACGATTTCTTGATCGATCACCTTACGAGATATTGCATTGAGGAATGCACATAGCTTCACAATGGCTAATCGGACGTTTTTGGTAGAAACCCCTCAATGCAACCGGAAGCGATTGCGTCATAATCACGTGGCAGTCATGAGACTTTAGGTTCTGGAACTTTTCTCCGGCATATTTATTATTCCCTTTATATTCGACGAGAAGCCAGTCGGGACCTTCATCTTGAGCAGGCATTCAAAGAAGATTTCTTTCTCTTCTTTCGTAGAGCGTAGCTGGCGGGACCTTCATCTTGCTTCGAGGCATGCCCTCTTTTCGCAAGCGTTGTAGGTCCTCCGTGCCTCGTGTGTATCTTTTGTCTTCCCATACACGCCCAAGAAGCCTAGCAGGTTCACGCATAAAGGTTCTTCGTCACGTGCATCACGTCGATCAAGAGCGGACCTCTAGGTCTTTCCAGTAGGGTAGGTCCCAAAATATAGATTTCTTATTCCACATGGGTGCGTGATTGTCAGCGTCATTCGGAACAGCTAGTCCGCCGGGACCCTTTCCAAAGATTACGTGTAAATCATTGACCATAGCAAGTATGTCATCACCGGTACGCATGGTGGGCTTCTTCCGGTGATCTGCCTCGCCTTTGAAATGCTTGCCTTTCTTTCGAAATTGATGGTTGGTCGGAAGAAATCGACGATGGCCCAGGTACACATTCTTCCTACAGCTTCCCAGGTATATACTATCGGTGTCAAGTAAACAGTGCGTGCATGCGTGGTATCCCTTGTTTGTCTGTCACGAAAGGTTACCGAGAGCGGGCCAATTGTTGATGGTCACGAACAGCAACGCCTTTAGGTGAAATTCCTCCTTTTGTGCTCATCCCACGACGTACACCGTTTCCATTCCACAGCTGTAAAAGTTCTTCAACTAATGGCCTTAGGTACACATCAATGTCGTTGCCGGGTTGCTTAGGGCCTTGGATGAGAAGTGGCATCATAATGAACTTCCGCTTCATGCACATCCAAGGAGGAAGGTTATACATACATAGAGTCACGGGCCAGGTGCTGTGATTGCTGCTCTGCTCCCCGAAAGGATTAATGCCATCCGCGTTTAAAGCAAACCATACGTTCCTTGGGTCCTTTTCAAACTCATCCCAGTACTTTCTCTCATTTTTTCTCCACTGCGACCCATCAGCGGGTGCTCTCAACTTCCCGTCTTTCTTACGGTCCTCACTGTGCCATCGCATCAACTTGGCATGCTCTCCGTTTCTGAACAGACGTTTCAACCGTGGTATTATAGGAGCATACCACATCACCTTCGCAGGAACCCTCTTTCTGGGAGGCTCGCCGTCAACATCACCGAGGTCATCTCGTCGATCTTATACCGCAATGCACCGCATACGGGCATGTGTTCAGATCCTCGTATGCACCGCGTAGAGGATGCACGATCATTAGGGCATGCATGTATCTTCTCCACCTCCAATCCTAGAGGGCATGCGACCTTCTTTGCTGCGTATGTACTGTCGGGCAATTCGTTATCCTTTGGAAGCTTCTTCTTCGTTATTTTCAGTAGCTTCTCAAATCCTTTATCAGGCACATCATTCTATGCCTTCTAATGCAGCAATTCCAGTACGGTACCGAGCTTTGTGTTGCCATCTTCGCAATTGGGGTGCAACCCTTTTTTGTGATCCTCTAACATGCGATCGAACTTCAGCTTCTCCTTTTGACTTTCGCATTGCGTCCTTGCACCGACAATGACCTAGCGGAGATCATCATCATCGGGCACATCGTCTGGTTCCTCTTGATCTTCAACAGCTTCGCCCGTTGCGGCACCATCGTGCACATCGTCTGTTTCCTCTTGATGTTCAGTAGCATCACCGTATTCAGGGGGCACATAGTTGTCATCATACTCTTCTTCTTCTCCGTCTTCCATCATAACCCATATTTCTCCGTGCCTCGTCCAAACATTATAGTGTGGCATGAAACCCTTGTAAAGTAGGTGGGTGTGAAGGATTTTCCGGTCAGAGTAAGACTTCGTATTCCCACATATAGGGCATGGACAACACATAAAACCATTCTGCTTGTTTGCCTCAGCCAATTGAGAAAATCATGCACGCCCTTAGTGTACTTGAAGGTGTATGCATCACCGTACATCCATTGCCGGTTCATCTGCGTGCATTATATATAATTAAGTGTGTCAAAAATCATTACAGAACATCATGAATAGATAATTAAGTGACCAAATTAATAGAAGTTCATCATCGATAAAACCAAAGTACATACATAGTTCTCATCTAACAACATAAAGCTCTGCAGAGCATCTAAATTAATTAAACCATACATTGAAACTATGTAAAACATTTCAATGCGAAAACAAATGCGATCATAATCGCAACCAAGGTAACAACTGATCCAACGGCATAATGATACCAAGCCTCGGTATGAATGGCATATTTTCTAATCTTTCTAATCTTCAAGCGCATTGCATCCATCTTGATCTTGTGATCATCGACGACATCCGCAACATGCAACTCCAATATCATCTTCTCCTCCTCAAGTTTTTTTATTTTTTCCTTCAAGAAATTTTTTTCTTCTTCAACTAAATTTAACCTCTCGACATTAGGGTCGGTTGGAATTTCCGGTTCAACAACCTCCTAGATAAATAAAATCTATGTCACGTTGGTCGGCATAATTTTCATAAACAATAAATGAACCAATAGTTATGAAAAGATAATATATACCACATCCGAATCATAGACAGGACGAGGGCCGACGGGGGCGGATACCAAAACTATCGCACTATATAAGATGCAATAATAAAAGTAAGAAAATAATACAAGTATCTATCTAAACATACAAGTAAGAATATTTTTCCTTTCAGAAAGAAGATAAGAACAAGAGGCTCACCACGGTGGTGCCGGCGATGAGATCGGCGCGGGTGATCGACGGCAATGAAGACGGGGACGGGGCGTGACGGACCGCTAAACCTAGATAAATATTGAGGAAAATGGAGCTTGGCGGTCGAGCTTGGAGAGGAGAAACCTTAAGTAGTGTGGCTCGGGCATTCCATCGAACACCTTGTGTGCATAGGAGGTGAGCTAGAGCACCACCAAGCCCTCTCCCCTCGGCGGAAAAAAGCAGGCAGTGTGCTCTGCTCTTGTGCGAGGGGCTATATATAGGCACCACCATTAGCCCCGGATGGTGGCATGAACCGGGACTAAAGGGAAGCCTTTGGTCCCGGTTCAAGCCACCAACCGGGACCAATAGTGGTGGGCCAGGAGCCAGGCCCATTGGTCCCGGTTCGTCCCACCAACCGGGATCAAAAGGTCCGGACGAACTGGGACCAATGGCCCACGTGGCCAGGCCGACCCCCTGGGCTCACGAACCGGGGCAAATAGCTCCATTGGTCCTGGTTCTAGATTGAACCGGGACTAATGGGCTGAACTGGCATGGGCCATTGCCCCCTTTTCTACTAGTGACAAATGATGGAGAACAAAACATCCAACATGAGCAAATACATAGGAGTTCTAGATCCATGGATACCATCAAGAAAAAATGCTCAGTTTTAATTCTGACACAAGACTTGGTGAAAACATGCATATTCATATCAAAGAACATTGATATGGCATCTTTGCAAGCTTGGGTCGTTGACTTGTCTTGTGTTTCATGGCATGACAATAATTTTAACAATAAATAGACATGAAATTGACCCAAACTCATGTACAAAGTTAGGCCATATGATGCATGGATTAATTCACAAATAAATGACAAAATGCCAACTATGTATAGAATTTGCGATCTTGAAATATTTCAGTGTGTACCGTGTGTCTTGAAACTGCGATCTTGAAATAATTCAGTGTGCATCGGTGTGTACTGAAATTGTAGTAACGAAATATTTCAGTGTCTACCACTACAACATTGTACCAAAATATTTCAGTGCCTACCGGTGTGTACCAAAATATTTCAGTGTCCACCACTACAACATTACAAATTTTGCCTAGGGCAGTACCGAAATATTTGAGTGCCTACCGGTGTGTACCAAAATATTTCAGTGTCCACCACTACAACATTACAAATTTTGCCTAGGGCAGTACCGAAATATTTCAGTGCCTACCGGTGTGTACCGAAATATTTCAGTGTCTACCACTAGAACATTACTAATTAGTCCTAGGGTTCATATGATGCCTAGGGTTCACATACATCATAATCCATCCTCCAAATCCATGTACTCAAACATTCATGCAATTCATTGAGATTAAAATGCCATATAGCATTCCCTCTCTGAGCTATTACGATCAGTATCACCACGATGTAAGCACGAGCAGTAGGAAGATGAGGAGTGGGGAAGCTTACTCTAAACATAGCTACCGCCGCCGTTCAGACGAGGAGAGCGGCGAGGGAAGCGTGGAGAACGGCGGGGAAGCGAGGTCGCGACCACTGTCCTCCTCATCTTGCTCTTCGGAGTCTCCGGTGACTCGGTTGGAGGCTGCACAATCTGCAACGGCACCTCGTGCAGTGGGTTCCTGATCCAGTGGATGCTCTACCCTGGATCTGAACGCCCACCACCTCCGCTTCGGTCCACTTGCAGGGGCGAATTGGCCTGCTCCATCGCCAGAGGAGGATCTCGATCTTGTGAATCGGTTGTGCGGGCGGGGGGCAAAGCTTTGCCCTCTCCTTCTTCGTCAAATTCTTGAAAGTGGCCATTGCCGTCCAGCTCATCTGCCTTGTGTTGTCAAACCAAGAACGGATCTCCCTCAACCTGGCCAACTTGACCTGGTCGCCGCCGGCGATCTGCACGAAGTCGCTGTTCTCGCCGCCGGCCATCAGCTCGATCTGCCGATTCTTGCTTCGATGGAAGAGGGGATTGGGGGTGGGTGGGTGGGTGGTGGGGGGGGGGGGTTGCCTGAGTGGAGCGAAGTTGCAGCGGCGAGAAGGAGGAGATGACTGTGGTGGACTTGGAGGAGAGGGGGGAGATGGCCGCCGATGAGTAATTGTGGAAGTTATAGCACCATGGCGGCGGTTTTGCATTCGACGAGAGGGGCGGCGCGTGCAAATTTTCCTAGGACTAAACTGCCCCTATATTAAAACGCGTCCCCACCTTGTCACGAGTACCGGCCCCACTCGTTTTAGTACTTTCGCGTACTTTCATCGGAGTACTACCCAGTACTTCGTATTTGTCTGCCGTTAGATCGACATGAACGAACGGTTCTAAAAAAGCCCAACCACTCTAAAACTTGTACTATAAATTATAGGATAACTGGATAAGAGCTTGAAGAAGGCAGGCTAAAAAACCCAAGGAATTTGCACCCATAAGTTTGAACTTTATCTGAAAATTAGTGATTTTCTCAAATATACTTTAGTATTGTTGCTTTGATTATGGAAGTTTTGGGAATGTCTCGTTATAGATTTTTCTGCATTCCCATATAACACAAATCATTATCTTGTACATTGATGATGATGACATCGCTGACACCACCGCCACCATCTCGTTGTCATATTGTATTTCATTAAAGCTTTATATGTTGCTCTCAAGGAAAAGGCTACCCAAAAAAAGAGTGCACAAGGAAAAAGTCGTTCACATGGTAATTAGTAATTCACAACTTCCTTTTTCACTAGTCGCTGAGGAACAACAATGCTTGGTCTAAGAAAAGTGCTAGCATGTTATTGGACGGCACACGATGCTCCAACCGAAAGCTACATAGCCCAATTCTACCCGCGAGGTCATTTGGCGCCCATGTAATGTCGGTGCATGTATCGGTGCAAGAATCATAGATCTGAAGCATCAACAATCGTTTATTACTGAGAGAGCACTGTAGGAGCAACTTTCTGTCCTGCATCACCCTGAGCGGCATATAGCGGCATGTGGATGGGGCCATTAGGATCGTGTAGGCCTTGATCCAACTTCTCTTATCAGAATTGTCCAGGATTCATATATTGGTGAATGGGTCGCCCCGTAGTCTGGCCGTGTTCATGTCCTCGCACACGGACTGTGCCATGCACAAGGCGCCATTGAGCTCTGTTAGACCATCTCCAACAGCCGCGCTAAACTAGCGCCGCGCCGTAAAATAGGCCTTTTTAGCGCGCGCGCAACGCGGCGGCTCGCTCCAGCGGGCGCGCAAAAACGGCGCGCGCGCGATAACGGGTTGGGCGCGCGGTCAAAAACGCTTATCCGCGCGGTGTATTTGGAGCGCCAGCTACAGCGGCACATTCGGCGCTTCGCGCCGCACTTCTCTCCTCTCTCTCGTCCCTACGCCAGCCGGGCGCCAGCGCCCTGCCCGCCATGGACGCGCACACGGCGCCCGCTCACCCGCTGTACATCCGCGACCCCCGCCGCCGCCGCCGCAGCGCCGCCGCCGCCGCCGGAAACCCTAAGCGCTGGCGAAGGCCAAGGCGTCGCCACCGCCGGAGCTCCGCCGAGCGTCGGCCTCGCGCGCAGCCTCTTCTTGCCGCCGCGGATAACTACGGCGCCTGGTGGCGTCGCGCCGGCGCCATCCCATGCCGCCGCCGCACCGTCGAAGAAGGTACCCAATGCGGCACGGGCGAAGAAGGGCAAAACATCCGCGAAGAAGAACAAGGCGGCGGACGGCTCCGGCATGGCGAGGGGGAAAAAGCTTGCAGGGCGTTCGACGGCCGCGGCGGCTACCGAAGCGCCGGCGAGCTCACTCGTTGAGCCGGCCGCCGACGCGCACCACGTGTTCGACGAAATGCCCCCAAGGTGAAAAAATTTCCAAGTATTTTTTTCTTCTTATTTGTTCAATGCATCATCATTTTACATATAGATAGCTTATTTGCATTGTTCAAAAAAATTGTAGTCTCAACGATGATGCATACATGTCCACTATGGGTGTTGGGTCCAACAATTCGCATTGGTCTCAAACCAATGACATCCATTTCGAAGACCATGAGTTTGAGGTGGACGAGGAGGGTGAGGGAATTGTCGAGGCGCCGAGAGGAAGAGCGGGCAATTACTCCACCACTGATGACAAGTTACTATGCTACACTTATTTGCATGTGTCGAAGGATCCATCCATTGGAGGTGATCAAAGTAGAGACGTGTATTGGGGGCGAATGACAGAACACTTTAATGCTCACAACAAGAGTGGAATTTACCGCTCCGAGAGATCACTTCAGTCCCGATGGCCGACAATCAACTCGGATTGTCAAAAGTGGGCGGCCGTGCAAAAGTCGGTGGACAAGATTAACCCAAGTGGCACAAATGAGGATGATCGAGTAAGTGGCATCTCATATATGTTCATCATACTTGTTTTTGGTGACCGAAGTGCTAACTTGTTTTGTTTTTCTTGTAGTACAACATTGCACAAAACTTGTTCAAAGAAGAGACAAGGACAACCAAGAAGGGGAAGATCAAGAAAGGCAGGATCTTTACCTTGCCTCATTGCTATGAAGTGTTAAAGGCATGGGTGGCTTTGGAGCACCCTCCGACGCTATGGCCGCCATGGGAGGCATGAGTTTTGCTTCTCTCATGGGAGGCATGGGTGCACCTCCGGCCGCCATGGTTTCTCACACACATTCCCATGAAAATGCCGTTGAAGATCTTGCCAACACCGTCGGAGCTTCACATGATGCGGTGCGTGATGCGGTGCGTGATGAGGATAGGGAGGAAGGTTCATCTTCGGAGGTGGAAGAGTCGTTTTCGGAAGATGAGGACGAAGACGAAGAAGAGGAAGATGAAGATGAAGCTTGATGTGTCTTTCATGTCTTGAACTTTTAGTTTGCATTTGAACTTGGTTGGATGAACTTGTGGGCATGAACTTTTATTCATCAACTTGTTTGTGTCAAATTTTACATGTTCATTTTTGTCCAAAATATCCATATATGCAAAATGCCCGGCGAGTCGCGCGCGCTGTATTTTTGCGCTCTGCTGGAACGGCGCGCGCGCTGCATTATGGCGCGGCTGCTGGAGCCAGCGCAGGCGGGCGCGCAAAACCAGCCGCAGCGCGCGCGCTAAAAGGTTTTTTGCGCGCGGCGCTATAGCGCGGCTGTTGGAGATGCTCTTATGCGGATTGCGAGTGTGTCCCTCCACTTCTTCTCGCCGTATAATTTCTGTGGCCCTTGGATCACCTCGGGCATCCATTGCTCACTCTCGAGGTCGAAGCAGTGCAGCGTGTCGTCGTTTTGGTGTTTTGCCTCCTCCAAAAAGTAGTGGACGCCATCGACGGTGACAGGAGAGCCACGCTGGGAGCGGAAGCGAATCGGCGGCCTCTGCGCTTGCCTCCACCCTCTGTTGTCCCCCAAAGTGAAGACCTCGCAGCTGCCATCAGCGACGAGGCGGATCAGCTTGTACTCACCGGACAAGGCGGCATGGCCAAAGCCAAAAATGTTGCAGACTTGTAGTAGCGCGTGGCGACGAAAGGGACCGCGCCGTGCTTGACCACCACCTCCAATTGTGGGCACCTCAGGAGCACCTCCCTGGTGGCTGGATCGACCACTTGGACGCCATCGCAGGAAGCGCCGTTGACGCAGACAAGGTCATCGACAGTGGTGTTACACATCATCCCAAATCCACCGGCGCCCTTGATGACCTTCACGACGTGTCCGTCCACGTCCAGGAGACGCATGCCACGGCCTCCCACGGGCTCTTCCTCCTGGAAGGATCCTGAGTTGACCAGGAGCGGGCCATGGCGGCGCCTGTGCACGGCGGTTTGAAAGTGACCAATTAGGTTTACGACGAAACCTAGAAATCGATCACTGATCCAATTTGATTACCTCTATAGGATAGACCTCAACAGAAAACTGTTGAGTAACGGCAGCAAGTGATTGAGCTCAGTAGTTCCTCATACTAAGAATACTAGGCCCGTAAGGGTTCGAATTTTCTGGTTTTCCAGAATTTTTTTTACAGCCCCTGAGAAAATGACGCGTGTTACTGGGGCTTTCCTTGCCGTTCCTAATTCTTAGCTATCTAGCATCTTGCAGGGATTTTTTTACCACGTCTTTCTTTCTATTGAATGCCCATAAAGGGTCACGTCGGTTTTTTGAAAAAAATTTATGACGTCCTGGTAAAACGACGCGTGTAACCCTGGTAACCAAAGGGTATATTTCCTGCACACTTCTAGAGCTATCTGTGTTTTTCATGTTTGATTTATCTACGTTTGACTAATCTTATGCCACGTACTCTCCGCGTGTCCGTGCGTGCGCTCTCTGGAAAACTCGAGCGGAATCATCAACCGCTTTATGGGCGTATAAAAAGCCCGCCTCGCCAGAAGCCCTCGCTGGGCGAACCACCTCTCCTCTGCTGCCTCCAGGCTCGCGAAGGATGACATAATGGAGAATAAAAAGCATGGCCGCCGCCACCGCCGCCTCCACTTCGGACTCGAGGGTGTAGGGCCCGGACCCGTAGAGCCCCATGGCTTCGTCGAGGGCCGCGGAAATAACGGGGCAGCTTCCTGCTGGGGCAGCCGATCTGGGAGGAGCTGTTTGTGGCGCTGGGGCGGGCAACCGGAGAAGGACGCCGACTCGTGGTTCCGCGCCTGCTGATTCGTGGTCATCGCAGGCCTCCTGCTCCTCGCCGGCGAGGTCCTCGGACGAAGCAGCCAAATCCAGGTGAGATTCTCTCCCTTCTCTCTTCTGCGCGTCCCTTCTTCTGTCCGGAGTCGATTTAAGGCATGAGGCAGAGATGCAGCTCCGATTCATCTTCATTCTTTCCTTGCTACTTTTATGGCTCCACAAAGATTACAAGAAGCCTAAGCGTACAAATTCTTCTGCTTCATCTCAATTTTGAGCTGTTTATTTTCATAATATAGATCACTTATTTGAGCAGAGACATGACAACTTTTGCACTGGAAAATGCTGTAATCTCATGCAAAATTGAGGAATCATGTATATGCAGAAAAATATCACTGTTTGATTTTAAATTCAGAGTGTACTATTTGTGTAATGTATGCGCACCCATAAATTGCAGCTGCATTTAAATTTTATCTGGACACAATTGCGAGAAAGTTTAGAGTGATGAACAAACAAAAAGAAGTACGCTGTCTTCAATTAGCAGGAATACTTCTGAAAAATTTTACATTCAGAAAAAGAAACAATTTTAACCATGCAGCATGCCATGCTTTCTTGCAGGACGGACACGCCCTTGAGGGTTACTAATCGTATTTTTTATCGCTCGACAGAGCTTGTGCATATCGCCAGGATTTGAGTATTCAGAAGCCCACAAATAGGGGCGCTATTTGAACTCGAGTTTGTCATGGTTTACCCTCAGGTATTTGACCCACGACTTACATTGTGCCGTGTTTTATTCAACATATACTCAATAGTTAGATCATGTCAGTAATTAGATCATATCAACAGGGAACTATCATGGATGAAATGGTGCCAATACACTGAATTAACAAGTTCAGGCACAAACTGAAAGAATGCTTCATCTAGCGATTGCATGTTTCCCTTCTCGATGCTAGCGGCCGTTGCATGTTTCCCTTCTCGATGCTAGCGGCCGTCAACACCGAAGACCAGCAAGGTAAATAAACACCAACCATCGATCTTGGCTAACCCAGGGGGTAGAATCTTGAGAGTACATTGAACTAAGCGTCTATTTTTGCAGATTTGATTTTGGGCAGATGGACAGGACGTCGATCCCAGGAGACACGAGACTACGTGAAGGAGCTGCTGGAGAGGATACAACGGTTGCAGTTGGAGTTAGAGGAGTCACGCTGCAGTGGGTATGGCTGCCGAGTGTGTTCCAGCAGCAGAACCCCAATGAGATGCTGGCCAGGAACAGCTCCAAGGTGAGGAATTGAAACCACCCACTGTCTCCAGAGGAGAGCGGCTTCATTTTTGCTATAACTTGAAAATATGGTGAGAGCAAGATACTTTGAGTAGTGAGGAATCGATGAGTAGCAATTTGATTAGTTTGGTAGATGTATCCACACAATTCTGAGGCAACAAAACTACAGTTAGCTCACAGACTCTTGTTTGCTAAATGTTTAGAATGAAAGACCGGCGAGTTGATTGTTTCAACAAAGCATGGTCAATTGATTCAAGAATGTTTGAAATGAATTTGAAAGGCATTTTGGACAAACATCCTGGTGATGGTGTTGTGTGTGTGCCGCTACTGTTTTGTGTTATGTGCTACCACTTCCATGCCGCTATGTAAGGGATTTAGAGAGATTCTTATATGAGAGAGGCTACTGCTGGGATATGGATTATTACTAATTATTTGCTGCTCTGAGTTGTATGTTATTGCTGCTCCGATTTGTATGTTGCTGCTTGGGTGAATTAGGACAGTGCTGCTGCAACATATGGAACAAAGTACTAGAGATAATGATGCTGCTACTAATAGATTGTTGCTATTTTTACCTTCTGCAGTTTCTAATGCTGCTTTGGGTTATGTAGTTTGTATTAGCTATATCTTTTCCAAGTACAAATAATTTAAAAGCATGGTTGGTTCGTTCCTGATTTTGTGTTATTTTGTGGTCCCTTTTGCATTGATATGAATTCATATTTTGATGCATTCTTCCATCCTGTATGCTATTAGACATGCTCATTTGAAGATTGGGTTATCAATATCAATTACGGTTACCTATCAATGTCTAATCAGGTCTGCAAGGTAGTGTTATTTCTATTCTATTTTTGTGATTCTTCATATGCAGAAAATGGTATGTTCAGCTTATATCATAAATTCCATAAGGACTACATGATATGATAACATATGATTCTCATATCAGCTCTATTGTGTTTTCCATTATTTGTCTAATGTAAAAAGCTATTGCTGTGCACAAATGTTTGTACAGTAGACATTCTTTTGGGTGTGTGTATGTGTTCCCTTAGTTGCGGTCAGTATATATCTGAACCATCATTCCGTCTTACTGCTAGAAATATTGGTCCCATTCCACATAATCACTCAAAGCCTGTTGTATTTTTCCTAATATTTATTGTAGTATTAACCCATGAAATGTAGCTTGAGAAGGGTATATTTCATCTTTATAAGTTCCATCAGTATTAGTTCTCCATTTTACATCAAAAAAGATGTAAGCGTAGAGACAGAATACGTCGTCCATATGTCTAGAATTGCAGAACCCCATATACAAGTTTCCAGTAATTTCTCTTTGATGAATACGTTTCACTTAAAAAATGTGAATGGAAGGTGTTAATATTTTATCACCCTTTGAATACTTATTTCAAAAGTCCCAGGCGCGGCGTCGGTACACATGTACATGGATTAAGGTAGTAAGCAGGTGCCAAGCTGGACTGCCTGTGTATCCTTGGGATCAGATTTTTCCTGGTCGGAGTCGTGGCTTCAAGGTGAGAAAGTGAATGGAAATTCCTTCTCCTTATAGATTTTTGCATCTTTGGGTAATTTTTCTAAGAAGCGACCGACCGGCTCATGGATAATTATTGTATTTTTATTTAACTCAAGTCTTTTTACTTGCTTCTACAGGTTCATAGCGAGCATATCCAAGATATGTATCATTTATCCATTTGTTCTCTTTTGAGGTTTTGATGATGTTCCTTGGAAAAAAAATTCAAACTTCGTCCCCACAATGTTTCGGACATTAATGTGAACATGTATAGAGCATTTTCTGAATTTGCATGCATAGAAGTTTTTTTCATCAAGTTCCCTCAGTGTAAGGTATTCGTATTTATTTATACCACAGCTCTATTGTATAGCTATACATGTCAATATTTTGAGCCTACTTATGGAGACTACCTTCTATATGTGGTAAAAGTTAATTCAATCCAACTCAGCTATCATAGGCATTCTGGCAGGTGTGTTGTCTGGAAGAGGGGCCAGACGTCCTAAATAGGAGATGAGAATGGAATACTTCGATATTTATCACATTATTTTTTAGCTGATTGCTGATTTCCGGGACCGAGTTTTAAGCTTTACATTGATCTCTATTTGGTTTGCTGCACTTATGTCATCTACAATTTGCATTTTCTTTGTTATGATTAGGAGTTGGGTCTTGGGAAGCATACAAGTGTCCTGAAGTAAGCATTGTGAAAAGGTTGTTCAGGGTACCGGCGCTACTATTTTGCTTGCATGTTCATACGCGTATTGATGAACGAAATATAGATTCAGCAGTGCCTTTTCTATAAACATAACATCAAATTGGTCGTTTAGTTGTTTAATGTGCTCCTCTGTAATTAGAAAGTTAATCATGTGTTAGCTAAATGTTTACATTGTCAAGTGTACTTACTTTTTCTTCTTTTGATAATTTACTGCAAACATTTCCCATTTTGATGTCCGTCTATTTTGAGAATTTTCCTCTTCAAGTGCACTCTATTTTTCTCTATGTAGATTACTCTATCATGAACTCTCTCATGAGATATTCTATTTTGTATGGATCAATAGATAAGCCATGGTTGATCATCCCGTATGGAATTATTACTAAGTCTTATCCATCACATGAAGAGGTTGATGATCTCTTCCTATCCGTGAAGCAAATTACTTCCTCTGTAAAAAGTAATATAAGAGAGCTTTGCAGTTTTGTATCAACTAGCTACTACCACTATGTACCGTAGTACCATAGATTTCTTATGCATGTACCGACAAGATGTACTCTTTCTTTATATAAACCACTTTACTACAAGTCTTTGCACGAACTACCTAATCTTACAAAAAAGAACAAATATTTTACCAATCCTTATGGTGCGGCGTGCCAATGCTCTGAAGACAGTGTACAAGAGTTGCTCAGCCGCCGCATAAGAATGGAAGAAGAAATAGAAATACAGAACAACAAAAAGCAAGCTGCACAATGACCAACGAAGAAGACTTAGACATACAGAATAATGAAAAGAGAATGGAGCAAAACCAAGGAAGAAGAATTAGAAATACATAACAACAAAAGGCAAGCCTTCAGCAAGAAAGGTCAATGCAAACAAGGATCCTCAAAAAAGTTTGTCTCTGAATTCAAGATTAAACAACTTCAACATTGTCTACACAGCAAACAAACCACCGAGAAAGAGTAGAAGAACTAGCTTTATCTCTATACCACTACATCACATAGATATACTCAGCCGGAGGATCAACATCCCAGGTCTGAGAAAAGAACAACAATTTTGAAATTATATGCATCCAATATCCATTATCACTACGTGTTGTAGATCACTTATATAATGTACCAACTAGATGTACCCTTTTCTTGTATCAACTACTTTGCCACGAATAAGTCTAGGGTTGACTTACCAAATATTAAAAAAAAACTAAATAGCTTAGCAATCCATGTGGCGCGGCGTGCCGCCGCGCACTACCCGCTAGTACAAATTTATTGGCTCTAGAGATATGGTAATATGGAGAAGACAAAATTGTTTGAAGCACGCACAGAACCGGAAGCGCCCCTTGTTCAAAGAGTGGAAGACGGGTTATTCACATTTAATTTTGTGGTGAGAGGCAAATTGAAAGCTAAGCAGTGGTAACTAAGACCCCGGGGGAAAATAGGGATGTCTCCTACATTACCCATAATATGTGGAAGTATCGACGAAGAGCGCGTTGTTGGAGACGAGGTCCAGCCACCCTGTGGACACGCATCGGAACCGGCAGACAGACTTGTCGACGGGTGTCCTGGAGAGGATGTCTAAGATGTCGTGGTACGGTAACGAGGCTGCAGGTTGAACATTCATGTTGCCGCGGCCTTTGCCGTCGCTGATCTTGTTAGATGCGCAGCAGCCGTGCGCGTATGGTGTATCGATATATTCTTTTATTTTTTGTTTTTGCTCGGTTTGCGTTGTGTATATGGTAGCCGATCACATGTATACGGCCGGCCGGTGTCATGTGTGTATATATGGAGTATATATGTGCATCCGATGGGGACTCCATCTGAGCCAAGCAAAAAGAAGAGGACTCCATCTGAGAACGTTGTACGTACGCTTTCAGTTGTATAGTTAGAACCGAATAATTCCAGGCGGCTGGGAAACTTTTAACGTGACAGGGATCAATCGACACAGTACGACGAGATCGATCGAGGTCCTCGATCAGGAGGAGCAGGAAGGGATACCATACCAGGAGAAGATGATGGCGGTGTACCACACCAAGTCGATGGAGGAGCATTGGTACCCTAACCTGGACGAGTCTGACCGGGAGGCCAACGACGCCGGGTACCACCGGGTTTATTGGAACCACGGCTGGGGCTCGGAACACGATCGCTTCGAGGACACCGGTGAGCTTCTTCATCCTCTGTTTAGATGTTATTTAGCGAAACGGTTACTTTTTCCTAGCTCCTCAAATAGAGACAGCATGTTTTTCCCCCAAAATGAAGAATATGATAGTTTGAGTATACACTACTAATTTGCTCCGATCGATGCAGCAACTATTCCTCCCATGCATTGCACCGCCGATGACCCTCGTCATCACTGCTTCAACTGCGTCGGAGATATCTTGCAGATCTTCTCTATCAAAGTCGCATTGATAAGAGGGGGCTTAAAGTGGCCGCTTCAAGTGTGTGGTACGATCGGCGCACGCTATTTATGCGACAATTATAAACATAATGTTACCTTTGCTCGTTCAAGAAGTGATTGCCAAATCATCACGGAGGAGGTAATTTTTGTGTGTGTGTGCGCGCGCACGTGTGTGTGCATGTTTCTTGTTTTCTTTTCATTTGCGGTCCCATGTACGCATGCTGAAAAATGCATTGTTACTGTACTTAATGGACTAACGTTATATGCAGCAACCATAACTTCCATTGACAGGTCCTCTCCGTGCTATCATGGCATGTCTCCATCCTGGGACCTTCGAGGTCATGCTCAAAGTTAAGGGCACCACTGAGGCTGAGGATGGAGACCTAAGTTTCTTTCACCTGCAGTTCAAAAATACCGGGTTATATACTGAATTGTACACTAGCAAGCATAGCACACTAGAGTTAGCAACCCGCATCATTAAAAACTCCGTGGAGGCGACAATCGGTGTGCGACTAGTTGGTGGTTCATCATGGCCAGTTATATACTGAAGTTTTGCTGCTTGCTGCCCGAGATGATGATAAATTGCTTGCCATTGCTGATGATGGCCTCATCAAGCTTACATGGCGTGTCGTCTCTGTCAAACTCAAAGGAGGAAAGCTCAGAGTCTCCATCGTCGCGGCATGACGTGGACAAATTACTACATGGAACGACATAGTTTTCACGCCAAAGAAGGCCGGTAGAAGTTGTGGTCTTCTCGGTTTTGGCGCCTACAAGTTACAAGTCACCGTCTCATGGTCCCTCTTCTCATTTTAGTTTTGACTAATCTAGCATGAAAAATGCTTCGCAAAAAGTGGTTTTGCTTACCCTTGATGCTCGATGTCTTGACTAGCTATCATTTATCAAGTGGCTTATGTCTTCATGAGGCAAACATTAGTTTAGTCAAACATTGTTATTTGATGTGGGTTTTTTAGCGAAGACCATCATGGCTAGCTTTATTGAATGGCGACTGATAGGCGCGGTAGCCAACCAAAATTTTTAGCTGGTCGCGTGACCCATTCGATCTGCATAAAACAGAGCCCGTGGAACCGTTCGATCACGCTTCGTATCGCTGTGGACTTGGTAAATGCGTCTTCGTCGCCCCTGCGAATCCCGCACACCTCCTCCGCCCGCCCGAATCACTACCCCACTGCAGCGCGCCCTCGCACCTCCTCCCCTGCCGCCAGCTCGCCGCCTCACTGTTGTCGCTGCCTGCCGGAGGTCAAAAACATCTACCCCGCATCTTGTATGGGGGCCATGGTTCCGGCAAAAAGATGTGCGGTCCCAGCAAAACTCACCGCCGGTCCCAGCAAAACTCACCACCGGTCCCAGCAATTTTTTGTGGGGAGCGACCACCGGCGACCTATGGTTCTATCATGTGACAGCTAGCTGGATCATCATCCGAGGGACATGTAATTTTTATCACGAAGACTATACAAGCTAGCTAGCTCATGAGGCACACGATTCACATGGCCGGTAAACTTTCAGGTAGGGCCAACGCTTCCAAGACGGTCAGCCGGGGCACCTACGCAGCCGCTGTCGCCCGGCTGCTGCTTGGCGCTGCCTCGTTGTCGAGGATGTAGGCTTGCATGAGTGTTTGCGGTGCAAAATGCTAAAAAAATCTCACGTAAGCCCTCCTTCAAAAAGTCTCTTCAAAATTTGGTCCTATGAAAACATGGAGTTGCACAATCCCTGAGCTAATGCATGTCAGAATTCTCTTCCTTTTGCAGTATGTCTTCTTAAGATCACGTCATATAGTACAATGTTCTTCTTCCATCCAAAAAAAAGCACAATGTTCTTCTCTTGAACAGATACTCCTATTGTGGTGTGCAACTTCTTTTTTCAAGCTTGTTGTGTTATGCACCTCATCCTCTATAACACTAAGCTCCCTAGTTTTAGAGAGCCCATATTTAATTGAGGTCTCCAAATAAAATTAGGTCATCTGATTTTGACCGGGTCATCAATTTTACAAAGCACTCTCATTCAATTCTTCTATACTAGATATTGTGCTTTCTAATTTTAAGGCCTCACAATTAATTAAGGTATTCAATTTAGAACCGTGTCATCCAATTTTGACCGGGTCAATAATTTCTCAAGCTCTCCCATTCAATTCTTTTAGTTCACTATGTTCTCTAATCTTGAAGCTCTTTCATTTGATCGAGGTATTAATTTTGGATTTGCTTTACGATTTTGACCGGACCAACAACTTTTCAAATCAATAGCAACAACCGGTCTATAAAAATATATCAATCACACGCATCCTCCCACCACCTAGAAAAGAGAAGCATCACCATGTAATACTGTAGCACCACTAAAGTATATGCAATCACCGACACAGAAATTTCTCCACATAAATATAGATTGGTTAGCAGATAACACAGAATAGCACCACAACCCACCAAATCAACATATTGTAAATGAAAATAAAGCACACTCTATCATCTCCTCACCTGCCAAACTAAATATTCCAGCAGTTACAAAATATAAGGCGTATTAGTTTTTTAGAAAGTCAAATTTCTTTAAATTTGACCGACTTCAGAGCAAAAATATCGACATCCACAATATTAAACAAAAAAAAGTATAAAAATTCATTTCATGATAAATCTAAATATATCGATATAGTATTATGGATTTTGATATATTTCTCTAGAAATTTGATCAAACTTAAAAGGTTTGCCATTTCAAAAAAGTAATACACATCACATTTTGAAACAGAATGATTACTTTTTAAAGAAACTCAACAAAACCAACGACGCATCACGCCCAACCCTTCTAGTACGTACTATATGTGCTAGTTAATTGATGATATTAGAGCATCTACAATCGGAAGTACCAAAATCAGGCCACCAAACGCCCATGGACATGCCCGGGCGCGTCCGTGGACAGTGACCGAACATCACACAAAAATTCGTCCACCACAAACCATGTACCTCAAACATGAAACCTCAAGTCCATACTAGCCATGCATGCACATAAAGAACCTACGTACTACATATATATATGTAAACTACTCATCATTGGAGATGCCCACTATCCCTGTCCCCGGCTTCAGGTAGATGGACGAGTGTGGCAGCTCCGCCGCTCTCCGGCTCGTCGTTGTCCAACTAGAGGCGAAGAGTTTGTCGATCTCCACCCTCTGCTGTCAGATCATGCGTCGGTTGGACTCCACATATGCCTCATATCTTCTAGCTCAGGCGAATCCGGTGGCATACTTGCACCAATAGCAGCGGCATGCCTGGCTCGGATCTCCTGCTCAATCTGCAACCGGCTTTCCGGCATCAGCATTGCATATGTGGTGATCCTCTGCCAGGCCATGGTTATGGGGCGGTAGAGGGAGAGGGAAGTTGGCGGCGTAGTGGGAGGGAGAAGGAAGGAATGAGACGGGCTAGGGTAGCACACTGCCGCCGTCCGACTTACATAGATGGGCTTGCTCCCTCGGGCGACACGCCGGAGTGGCGCCACGCGGTGCCATGAATGCATCTGCACCGAGAACTGGAGGAGGCACCCGTCGGACCGCCGATCTATGCGTGTGACCGCGTTGGTTTTTTGGCATGAAAACTTGCAGACACCTAGAAAGTTTTATCATCTTTGCAAAGCTTTTGATGATCATCTTTGATGCTGCAAAGCTTTTGATTTTTTTTTAAATTTTACTGTTCATAGAGGGTGCCTATGCATTCAGAGCTGAAAAATCACTCTTTTTTTTTACAGGGAGTAGTCTATACTCTAATGCAGTCCAGTATTTAACACAAAAAAGAAGAAGCAAAATACCAAGGAACGGAGGGAGTATATGCATTTTATGATGGCTCCGGTTACCAGGAATATTAGACGGATCAAACTGACTTGTTCACAAATTTCATTTTTGAGAGAAATCACTTGGCTCCGGTTACCACGAATATTAGACGGATCAAACTGACTAGTTCACAAATTTTTCATTTTTGACAGAAATCACTTGGAATGCGTGAAAGAAGAAAATATCTTCTTTCTTTTTGAGGAACACGAGTTCCTATCCGCTTTTTTTAGGGTAAGAGCCAATTTATTCCTCAAACTCCACGATAATCAACCCCGTTCTTTCTTTAACTCTATGCTGGCCCTTCTCTGCAGGGAATGCTGCGTTTTTTATATTAAAAACAAAGTCCTTGATGGGCCAGACAGTACGTGGTTTGAAATGAAGAGCAGCGTGCTATTCGTGGATTTGGTTTCATGCTTCAGATGTACTCATGGGCCGTCACCGCAAAAAGGTCTCAGGATTGATTACCTTAAATTTTCACTCACGTTTACCCTAAATAAATTATTTACTCACGGCTTATAATAGTTAATTACTTGGATTAAAGAGCAGTTCATGTGAAAGGGGATGTAGCTCAATTGGTAGAGCGCTAATCAATGCTGAATAGAGGCACGGGGTTCGATTCCTCGCATCTCCACTCCTTATCTTTTTATTTTTTGAGAAATAAAAATAACATTGAACGCCAAGAAAATGATTACTGCGTCGCGATGCAGGCGATGCATGGGCTGCTCCCTCGATCTCTAATTCGGCTGGAAGGTGGACCCCAGGCCACATGTTGACCAATCCTAATTAACTTTCATTTCTGTTTTGACAACAAAACTTCCATTTTGGTGGAATTGTTGTATGAAAACTTGAAATGGCGTATGCCCTGGACAAATGCAGGTCAGGATTCTCTTCCTTTTTGCAGCGTCTCTTCTTCAAGATCAGGTCACAGTCTTTCTTTTTCGGTTCCTCGCATCTCCGTTTTCTAATTTTTTTCTAAACAATAATAATAAAATTGATCTCCATAAAATTGATTACATGCATGGGCAACTTCCTCGATCTCTAACATGATACCAATCCTATTAACTTTAATTTCTGTTTTGCCTTAAAAAACTTTCATTTTGTGGAATTGTTGTATGAAAACTTGAAGTTGCACAATCCCTGGAAAAATGCAGGCCAGGATTCTCTTCCTTTGTGCAGTCTCTCTTCAAGATCACATCACAATACAATGTCCTTCTCTTGAACAGATACTCTTATTGTGTTATGCACCTCGTACTACTATATGTGGTAGTTAATTGGTGATCTTATAGTGATACTTTTCAACATTTTCATTTTGCAGGAAAACTTATATTGCTCAATGATCAAAGATTACAATCATATTGACAGAGAAGGTGTACGCCACCCGGACCCGAAGCTAAGTACCTAACCATACAGCAGTACGAACATGTACTCTGCCAAAGCTTAAAAGGTAATGACTAACTGCATTTTGGGCAATGTCTAGTATGAGCAATACAAGTTATATGGTCTTTCATCAACTCATGAATCTTATCACGCACGAAAGGTAATCTAGAACAATCTCCAATTTTCTTTTTAACCATTGTAACAGCTTCAAGGCAGTCTGATTCAGTACTAATTGGTAGGTTGTTCCATTGCAACACCAGTGATAGTCCCTCCTTAATAGCCAGAGTTCAGCCCCGGGAACATCGTTGCACGAGAATAAATAGCGTCATGAACTAATGATGGACAGGTGGGAGGACATCATGACGTCAAAGGAGGAGGCGAGTGCCAAGCACAATGAACTAAAGGAGGAAAAGAACGTGAAGATGTTTAAACCTTTCATGGATATGCAATAAAAAGAAGATGAACCTCGAGGAGAAGAAGCTTGCGGTCAGGAAATGTGTGAGGAGTTCAAATCCTTGTACATGAAGGCCGACGAATGATACATATCCAATGTATCTATAATTTTTTATTGTTCCATGCTATTATAGCATCAATCTTGGATGTTTTATACACATTTACAAGCAACAATATATCAGTTTTGGGACTAACCTACTAACTTAGTGCCCAGTGCCAGTTGTTGTTTTTGCTTGTTTTTTACTTTGCAGAATATCAGTACCAAACGTAGTCCAAATGCCATGAAACATTTTGGAGATTTTTTTCTGGTGATAAGAGACCCTGGAAGGTTCGGGAGGGGGCGAGAAGACGAAGCAGTAGCCCACAAGGCACCAGGGGCGCCACAGTACCTTGTGGGGCCCTAAGCTTCTGTTTGACCTAACTCTACCTCTATAAATTTTCTAAAATCAGGAAACCTACTAGGGAGTCCATGAAATATTTTTTTCCGCCACCGCAAGCCTCTGTTCTCGAGAGATCCCATCTGGGGACTTTTTCTAGCACTCCGTCCGAGGGGGATTCAATCACGGAGGGGCTCTACATCAACCTTGCTGCCCCTTCTGTTGATGCGTGAGTAGTTTACTACTGACCTCCGTGTCCATAGTTAGTAGCTAGATGACTTCTTCTCTCTTGATGTTCTTCAATATAATGTTCACCTTGATGTTCTTGGAGTTCTATCCGACGTAATTCTTTTTTTCCGTGTGTTTGTTGGGATCCGATGAATTATGAGTTTATGATCAGATCTATCCATGAATATCATTTGAGTTTTCTCTAAACTCTTTTATGCACGATTGTTATAGCTTCATATTTCTTCTCCAATCTATTGATTTGGTTTGGCCAACTAAATTGATTTATCTTGCAATAGGAAGAGGTGCTTTGTGATGGGTTCAATCTTGTGATGCTCAATCCTAGTGACATAAAGGGACATCACACGTATGTATCATTGCTATTAAGAATAAAAAGATGGGGTTTATTCATATGTGAGTTTATCTTGTCTACATCATGTCATCTTGCTTAAGGCATTACTCCGTTTCTTGTGAACTTAATACACTAGATGCATGCTGGATAGCGGTCGATGTGTGGAGTAATAGTAGTAGATGTAGAATTGTTTTAGTCTATTTATCGTGGACGTGATGTCTATATACGTGATCATTGCCTTGGATATCGTCATAATTATTTGCCTTTTTATCAACTGCCCAATAGTAATTTGTCTACCCACCGTATGATATATATTTTCTCGAGAGAAGCCTCTAGTGAAAACTATGGCCCCCAGATCTATCTTTTATCATATAAAAATCCTAAAAACACTAGTAGAAAAATCCCCATTTGTCCCGGTTTGTGAGGGTCATTTGTCCCGGTTATAAAGGGTCGTTAC
The DNA here is from genome assembly GCA_021605145.1 of Aegilops bicornis. Classification (NCBI taxonomy): domain Eukaryota; kingdom Viridiplantae; phylum Streptophyta; class Magnoliopsida; order Poales; family Poaceae; genus Aegilops; species Aegilops bicornis. The sequence goes on along the minus strand of CM038670.1, from coordinate 864,295,689 downwards.
TAAAGCCATGTCCCTTTAGTCCCGGTTCGCCCAGGAACCGGGACAGATGGGGCTCCACGTGGCCGCTGCCGCTTGCCCAGGTATGGGGGCCTTTTGTCGGTTGGTGTCACCAACGGGACCAAAAGCCTTCCACGTGTCGACATTCGAGGGCTGGGTTTTTATTTTATTTTTCTGAAGGGGGTTGGAGGTTTTGGAGGGGTAATTTAGGGGTTTCGTATATTGTGTTAGCTAGATAATAGAGAGAAGTGTCCTCTCTTATCTCCGTGCTTGGTCGATGCTACGTATAGAGAGGACTCGACACGCTAGCTAGCTAGTAAGCAAATGAAGGAAACTATTAAGTATAGAAGATCGTCATGAACATATACAGAGAGAAGTGATCGACCTCTCCTTCTCTCCGAGAGATTGGTCGAACAACAAGTTTTCGTATATCTTACCGACGGTACTGGCTACATATATATACAATGTGTAAGATCTCTTACAATACCCTAACATATGAACTCAACTTCCACATGCATGGTGGTATTCTCCGGCTTTATTAACGACGTGGTCAAGAAAGAATCCAGCCAATTCCTCTTGAATTGCTGCATGCGATCTTATGGTAGGAGTTCATTCCACATCTCCCACATCTAATTTGAATAAGGGGGTAAATACAAATATATGAATGAAACTCAACAGAAATGATGGTAATAAAATAAACTTGTGAATATTTTTGCTTCGCACTTCATATTGTCTTTTAAAGTAGTGCTACGTCTTGAGCTTGCGTTGGTTTTCCTTGAAGAGGAAAGGGTGATGCAGCAATAGTAGCGTAAGTATTTCCCTCAGTTTTTGAGAACCAAGGTATCAATCCAGTAGGAGGCTCCTCAAAAGTCCCACGCACCTACACAAACAAATAAAGAACTCGCAACCAACGCAATAAAGGGGTTGTCAATCCCTTCACGGCCACTTGCGAAAGTGAGATCTAATAGAGATTGTATGATAAGATAAATATATTTTTGATATTTTATAATATAGATGCAAAAAGTAAAGATGCAAATAAAAGTAGATTGGAAGCAAATATGATAAAAGCGAATAATTATGAGATTATCTAGGCATGATCATGTATATATGCATCACGTCCACAAGAAGTAGACCGACTCCTGCCTGCATCTACTGCTATTACTCCACACATCGACCGACTCCTGCCTGCATCTAGAGTATTAAGTTCATAAGAACAGAGTAACGTCTTAAGCAAGATGACACGATGTAGAGGGATAAACTCATGCAATTTGATATAAACCCCATCTTTTTATCCTCGATGGCAACAATACAATACGTGCCTTGCAACCCTTTACATCCTTTGGGTAAGGACACATAAGATTGAACCCAAAGCTAAGCACTTCTCCCATGGCAAAAAAAATCAATCTAGTAGGCCAAACCAAACTAATAGTTCGAAGAGACTTGCAAAGATAACTCAATCATACATAAAAGAATTCAGAGGAGATTCAAATATTTCTCATAGATAAACTTGATCATAAACCCACAATTCATCGGATCTCGACAAACACACCACAAAAAGAATTTACGTCGAATAGATCTCCACAAGAGAGGGGGAGAACATTGTATTGAGATCCAAAAAGAGAGAAGAAGCCTTCTAGCTAATAACTATGGACCCGAAGGTCTGTGGTAAACTACTCACAACTCATCGGAGGGGCTATGGTGTTGATGTAGAAGCCCTCCATGGTCGAGTCCCCCTCCCATGAGCACCGTGAAAGGCTCCAAGATGGGATCTCGTGGATCTGAAGGTTATGGCGGTGGAAATTGTGTTTCGTTGGCTCCCTGGATGTTTTGAGTGCGTGAAGCTTATATAGGAGGAAGAAGTACATCGGTGGCCGCCCGAGGGGCCCATGAGATAGGGGGTTGCGCCCTATAGGGGGGGCTACCCTCTCGTGGCCGCCTCGGCTGCTTCTTGACTTGCACTCCAAGTCCTCTGGATCACGTTCGTTCCAAAAATCACGCTCCCGAAGGTTTCATTCTGTTTGGACTCCGTTTGATATTCCTTTTCTTTGAAATACTGAAATAGGCAAAAAAAAAACAGCAATACGGGCTGGGCCTCCGGTTAGTAGGTTTGTCCCAAAAATGATATAAATGTGTAAAATAAAGCCCATAAACATCCAAAAGGGGTAATATAATAGCATGGAACAATCAAAAATTATAGATACGTTGGAGACGTATCAAGCATCCCAAGCTTAATTCCTGCTCGTCCTCGAGTAGGTAAATGATAAAAACAGAATTTTTGATGTGGAATGCTACCTAGCATAATTCTCAATGTAATTTTCGTTATTGGGGCATGAATGTTCAGATCCAAATGATTCAAAATAAAAGTTCATATTGACATAAGAAATAGTGATACTTCAAGCATACTAATCAAAGTAATCATGTCTTCTCAAAATAACATGGCCAAAGAAAGTTATCCCTACAAAATCATATAGTCTGGCTGTTGCTCTATCTTCATCACACAAAGTATTTAATCATGCACAACCCCGATGACAAGCCAAGCAATTGTTTCATAATTTAATAATCTCAAACTTTTTCAACTTTCACGCAATACATGAGCATGAGCCATGGACATAGCACTATATGTGGAATAGAATGGTGGTTGTGGAGAAGACAAAAAAAGAGAAGATAGTCTCACATCAACTAGGCGTATCAACGGGCTATGGAGATGCCCATTAATAGATATCAATGTGAGTGAGTAGGGATTTCCATGCAACAGATGCACTAGAGCTATAAATATATGAAAGCTCAACAAAAGAAAATAAGTGGGTGTGCATCCAACTTGCTTGCTCATGAAGACCTACGACATTTTAAGGAAGCCCATCATTGGAATATACAAGCCAAGTTCTATAATGAAAAATTCCCACTAGTATATGGAAGTGACAACATATGAGGCTCTCTATCATGAAGATCATGGTGCTACTTTGAAGCACAAGTGTGGAAAAAGAGATAGTAGCATTGTCCCTTCTCTCTTTTTCTCTCATTTTTTTCTTTTCTTTTTCTCTTTTTTTCCTTTGGCCTTTCTTTTTTTCTTTTTGTTTTCTCTTTGAACTTTTTTTTTCTTTTTGTAAAGTCCGAAGTCTCATCCCGACTTGTGGGGGAATCATAGTCTCCATCATCCTTTCCTCACTGAGACAATGCTCTAATAATGAAGATCATCACACTATTATGGATTTACAACTCAAGAATTACAACTCAAAGCTAGATCAAGATATGACTCTATATGAATGCCTCCGGCGGTGTACCGGGATATGCAATGAATCAAGAGTGACATGTATGAAAATTATGAAGGTGGCCTTGCCACAAATACGATGTCAACTACATGATCATGCAAAGAGCAATATGACAAAAGTAATGCGTGTCATATGAACAGAACGGTGGAAAGTTGCATGGCAATATATCTCGGAATGGCTATGGAAATGCCATAATAGGTAGGTATGGTGGCTGTTTTGAGGAAGGTATATGGTGGGTGTATGGTACCTGCGAAAGTTGCGCGGCACAAGAGAGGCTAGCAATGGTGGAAGGGTGAGGGTGCGTATAATCCATGGACTCAACATTAGTCAAAAGAACTCATATACTTATTGCAAAAATCAAGAAGTCATCAAAAACAAAGTACTACGTGCATGCTCCTAGGGGGATAGATTGGTAGGAAAAGACCATCGCTCATCCCCGACCGCCACTCATAAGGAAGACAATCAATAAATAAAATTGTGCTCCGACTTCATCACAAAGCGGTTCCCCATACGTGCATGCTACGGGAATCACAAACCTCAACAGAAGTATTTTTCATAATCACCTCAACTAGCATGTCTTTAATATCACTACCTCCATATCTCAAAACAATTATCAAGTATCAAATTGGTCATAGCATCCAATTCACTTTCTATGATAGTTTTTATTATACCTAACTTGGATGCTCATCATTCTAGGACCAAATTTGTAACCATAGCAAATACCATGCTGTTCTGAAAAACTCTCAAAATAATATAAGTGAAGCATGAGAGACTAGCAATTTCTTCAAAATTAATTCACCGTCGTGCTCTAAAAAGATATAAGTGAAGCACTAGAGCAAAAATTATCAAGCTCAAAAGATATAAGTGAAGCACATAAAGTATTCTAGCAAATTCTAATCAAGTAGGCTTCTCCCAAAAGGTGTGTACAGCAAGGATGATTGTCATAAACTAAAAAGCAAAGACTAATATAATACACGACGCTCCAAGCAAAACACATATCATGTGGCGAATAAAAATATAGCTCCAAGTAAAGTTACCAATGAACGAAGGCGAAGAGGGGATGCCTTCCGGGGCATCCCCAAGCTTAAACTTTGGCTATCCTTGAATATCTTGGGGTGACATGGGCATCCCCAAGCTTAGGCTCTTGCCACTCCTTATTCCATAGTCCATAAAGCTTTACCCAAAACTTGAAAACTTGACAACACAAAACTCAACAGGAAATCTTATAAGCTCCGTTAGTGAAAGAAAACAAAACCACCACATAAGGTACTGTAATGAACTCATTCTTTATTTATTTTGGTGTTAAACCTACTGTATTCCAACTTCTCTATGGTTTATAAACTATTTTACTAGCCATAGATGCATCAAAATAAGCAAACAATACACGAAAAACAGAATCTGTCAAAAACAGAACAGTCTGTAGCAATCTGTAACTAACGCAAACTTCTGGAACTCTAAAAGTCCTACCAAAATAGGAAGTCCTGGAAAATTTGTCTATTGATCAGCAGCAATAAGAATCAATGCAAAAGCACGTTTCTGTGATTTAAAAAACTAAATTCGTGTGCGCAAAGTTTCTGTTTTTCAGCAGAATCAAATCAACTATCATCATAGGTTATCCTATGGGTTCTACTTGGCACAAACACTAATTAAATGATAAAAACACATCCAAAAAGAATGTAGATGCAATATTTATTACTAAATAGGAACAAAAACAAAAAACACAAATAAAATTGGGTTGCCTCCCAACTAGCGCTATCGTTTAACACCCCTAGCTAGGCATAAAAGTGAAGATAGATCTAAGTAGTGCCATCTTTGGCACTAAATTCATAAGTAGCTCGCATTATAGATTCATAAGGTAATTTGACTTTATTTCTTGGAAAGTGCTCCATGCCTTTCTTTAATGGAAATTTGAATCTAATATTCCCTTCCTTCATATCAATAATCGCGCCAATCGTTCTAAGGAAAGGTCTACCAAGAATAATAGGGCAAGAAAGATTGCAATCTATATCAAGAACGATAAAATCTTCGGGCACCAAATTTATATTTGCAATGATGAGAACATCATTGATCCTTCCCATTGGCTTTTTAATGTTGGAATCTGCAAGGTGCAAATTTAAAGAGCAATCATCAAGATCATGGAAACCTAGAATATCATATAAAGTTTTCGGAATCGTGGAAACACTAGCACCCAAATCACACAAAGCAACACACTCATGATCTTTAATTCTAATCTTTATAGTAGGTTCCCACTCATCATTAAGTTTTTTAGGTATAAAAACTTCCAAATTAAGTTTTTCATCATAAGATTGCATCAAGGCATCAACGATATGTTTGGTAAAAGCTTTATTTGACTATAAGAATGAAGAGAATTAACAAAGGATTGCAACAAGGAAATACAACCTTCTAAAGAACAATTATCATAATCAAATTCCTTGAAATCCAAGATAGTGGGTTCAATATTATTTAAAGTCATGACCTCTCCAATCCCACTCTTACCAAATTTAGCATCAAGATCTAAAAACTCCGAATTCTTGGGACGCCTTCTAGGTAAAGTTGACTCATATTTAGTCCCATAATTATCAAGATTCATATTGCAAAACAAAGATCTAACAGGAGACGCATCAATAACTTTAAGATCCTCATCATTATTTTCATGGAAACTAGAAGAACACGCCTTTATAAAGCTATCTTTCTTAGCACACAATGTAGCAGTTCTTTCCTTGCACTCATCAATGGAAATTTTCATTGCTTTGAGAGACTCATTGATATCATGCTTAGGAGGAGAAGATCTAAGTTTAAGAGAATCAACATCAAGCGAAAGTCTATCAACGTTCCTAGCCAAATTATCAACTTTGAGCAATTTTTCTTCAAGCAAAGTATTAAAATTCTTTTGAGAAATCATAAATTCTTTCACACTGTTCTCAAAATTAGAGGGCATCTTATTAAAATTGCCATAATAATTATTCTAAGAATTTCCATAATTATTAGAGGAATTACTAGGAGCAGTCTAGCATTAAAGTTTCCTCTATAAGCATTGTTTCCAAAACTGTTCCTACCAACAAAATTCACATCCATAGATTCATTATTATTCTCAATCAAAGTAGACAAAGGCATATCATTGGGATCAAGAGGAGTATTGTTAGTAGCAAACAATTTCATAAGTTCATCCATCTTTCCACTCAGAACATTGATTTCTTCTATAGCATGCACTTTTTTACTAGAAGATCTTTCGGTGTGCCATTGAGAATAATTAGCCATAATATTATCAAGAAGTTTTGTAGCATCTCCTAACGTGATTTCCATAAACGTGCCTCCCGCGGCTTAATCTAAGAGATTTCTAGAAGCAGAGTTCAAACCGGCATAAAATTTTTGTATGATCATCCATAAATTCAAACCATTAATAGGGCAATTATGAATCATAAATTTCATTCTTTCCCAAGATTGGGCAACATGATCATGATCAAGTTGTTTAAAATTCATAATATCATTCCTAAGAGTGATAATCTTAGCGGGAGGAAAATACTTAAAGATAAAAGCATCTTTGCACTTGTTCCAAGAATCAATACTATTTTTAGGCAAAGACAAAAACCAAACTTTAGCACGATCTCTAAGTGAAGACGGAAATAACTTCAATTTAACAATATCATTATCCGTATCTTTCTTCTTTTGCATATCACACAAATCAACAAAGTTGTTTAGATGAGTAGCGGCATCTTCACTAGGAAGGCCGGCGAATTGATCTTTCATAACAAGATTCAGCAAAGCAGTATTGATTTCACAAGACTCAACATCATTAAGAGGAGCAAACGGAGTACAAAGGAAATCATTATTATTGGTATTCGAGAAATCACACAATTTGGTATTATCTTGCGCCATGGCAAGTAATCCAACACACAAGCAAACAAAAAAAGGCAAGCGAAAAGAGAGTAGGAGATTGGGAAAGATAGGGTGAATAAAACGGCAAGGGTGAAGTGGGGAGAGGAAAGCGAGAGGCAAATGACAAATAATGTAAATGCGAGGGAGATGAGTTTGTGATGGGTACTTGGTATGTCTTGACTTGAGCGAAGACCTCCCGACAGCGGCGCCAGAAATCCTTCTTGCTACGTCTTGAGCTTGCGTTGGTTTTCCTTGAAGAGGAAAGGGTGATGCAGCAATAATAGCGTAAGTATTTCCCTCAGGTTTTGAGAACCAAGGTATCAATCCAGTAGGAGGCTCCTCAAAAGTCCCACACACCTACACAAACAAACAAAGAACTCGCAACCAACACAATAAAGGGATGTCAATCCCTTTACGGCCACTTGCGAAAGTGAGATCTGATAGAGATAGTATGATAAGATAAATATATTTTTGATATTTTATAATATAGATGCAAAAAGTAAAGGTGCAATAAAAGTAGATTGGAAGCAAATATGATAAAAGATAGACCCGGAGGCCATAGGTTTCACTAGAGGCTTCTCTCAAGATAACATAAGTATTACAGTGGGTGAAAAAATTACTATCGAGCAATTGATAGAAAAGCGAATAATTATAAGATTATCTAGGCATGATCATGTATATAGGCATCACGTCCGCAACAAGTAGACCGACTCCTGCCTGCATCTACTACTATTACTCCACACATCGACCGACTCCTGCCTGCATCTAGAGTATTAAGTTCATAAGAACAGAGTAACGCCTTAAGCAAGATGACATGATGTAGAGGGATAAACTCATGCAATATGATATAAACCCCATCTTTTTATCCTCGATGGCAACAATACAATACGTGCCTTGCAACCCTTTACATCCTTTGGGTAAGGACACATAAAGATTGAACCCAAAGCTAAGCACTTCTCCCATGGCAAGAAAGATCAATCTAGTAGGCCAAACCAAACTGATAATTTGAAGAGACTTGCAAAGATAACTCAATCATACATAAAAGAATTCAGAGGAGATTCAAATATTTCTCATAGATAAACTTGATCATAAACCCACAATTCATCGGATCTCGACAAACACACCACAAAAAGAGTTTACATCGAATAGATCTCCACAAGAGAGGGGAGAACATTGTATTGAGATCCAAAAGAGAGAAGAAGCCATCTAGCTAATAACTATGGACCCGAAGGTCTGTGGTAAACTACTCACAACTCATCGGAGGGGCTATCTTTGTTGATGTAGAATCCTCCATGGTCGATTCCCCCTCCGGCGGAGCGCGGCGTGAGGCTCCAAGATAGGATCTCATGGATCTGAGAAGGTTACGGTGGTGGAAATTGTGTTTCGTTGGCTCCTGGATGTTTTCAGAATGCGTGAGGCTTATATAGGAGGAAGAAATGCGTCGGTGGTCGCCGAGGGGCCCACGAGACAGGGGGCGCGCCCTATAGGGGGGGGGGGGGGGCGCCCTTACCATCTCGTGGCCGCCTCGGCTGCTTCTTGACTTGCACTCCAAGTCCTCTAGATCACGTTCGTTCCAAAAATCACGCTCCCAAAGGTTTCATTCCGTTTGGACTCCGTTTGATATTCCTTTTCTTCGAAATACTGAAATAGGCAAAAAAAACAGCAACACGGGCTGGGCCTCCAGTTAGTAGGTTAGTCCCAAAAATGATATAAATGTGTAAAATAAAGCCCATAAACATCCAAAAGGGGTAACATAATAGCATGTAACAATCAAAAATTATAGATACGTTGGAGACGTATCAAGTAGACCCGCCAATTCTTGTTCGTCACATTGTAGATGAACTTCATGGGCGTAGTATCCAGAGTAATTATTCCCGGGTTCCTCCCACAAGCATTTTACGAGAAATAGAGGTCAATCAAACTAATAATGAAGCTTTATAAATGGCATTGATGAAAGTAGCTTGAATCAACGGGAGATGCGTGGAACTAGCTAGCTAGTAGTACTTACTTTCGGGAATTTCCATTGCAGATCCGCGGCAGTCCCGAAACTTGTGCGGTGAATACTTTCCAAAACCTGCGAGACAAAGAAAACAATTACTTGATATCATGATTTGAACAAAGTTGCCGATGTGGTGCGATAATGATTGACTCAACTTGCTTCTCGAGCATTTTAGACATGTCCGCATATTCCTCGCGATCTTTTCGTCTCGAGTCTAAGACACTTACGAGTCCCTGGTCAAGCTTAATCTCTAGGAGAATATAGTGGAAACTGCGCACGCATGCATATAACTCATCAATTACATTAATTACTATAACCTCGAGTAATAATTAAGGGAAACCGAATATGCACAAGACAGTAACACTCACTTGAAGTTGTAAGGAAAGAGTATTGTATCTTTGGTTTGATTTATTACCAACGATCGTAGCAAGTTCTCCTTGGTTTCTTCGGCATGACGAAAATTCATCTATGAGGTTTGTGTTAATGAACCCAATATCATACATTTCAGCTTTTCTACATTCGACGATCTTCAATCTGCATAATATAGTGAGGATAATTATATATACATGCAATGAAAGAGCTGAGCTATATATAGAGACTTAATGAAAGAAGTAGTACTTACAGACAGTAGCGAGTGATCATTAATTTATCGAGGGCCTTTAGATTGAAAAACTAGAAGAAATCCTCATATGGAACAGACAACTCCTCAATTCCAATGAGGTCGTGCTGAGCCTCTTTAACTTTCAGCGTTAAAGTATCGATTTTCTTCCCAGCTGACTCCTTTCTGCAGGTTTCCATGTACCAATCATGGAATCCTCGCATAGAGTAGTTCCATCTTTGACGAGAGACTTCCCGTACTCGTATTTGAATTCGTCCACCTCCATTATATCAAAATGTACATCGTCGTAATCTCCAGGATTGGTACCGGGAAAGATCCCCGGATGATTAGCGACGATATCGCTAGACACCTTGAGCGGGGGGGGGGGGGGCACGATTGGTTCGCTTGTTCGCCGAGCTGGGGAATTGATTTCCCAGTTCTTCGTTCTTGTAACCTTTTTTCACTGCAAGTACTTATATGTTCGCTTCCTTATATGTTTTTTCAGTAATGCGCTCATAGTTGGTTTGCGGCGGAGATGGTGGTGGTCGCTGCAGGGCATCCAAAGTGCGCTTCGCTTTCACCGGATCTATCTTCTCCTCCGGAGGTGGATGTCTCTTAGCTCTTTGCGTTGTGAAGTAGGCCTCCACTTGGGCTTGAAAGATCTCCTCATTTTCCTTCTCGGTCATCTCGTATGGTAACTTCTCTGGAGTCTTGAGAGATGGACCGAATCTGTATTTCCTCCCACCTGTACTGCTAGACGCCGGAGCAGGCCGAGCGGCTGCAACTTTCTTCTTTAGTTGCTTACGAGGCGGAGGAGAAGGACTGCGATGCGCCGGAGCAGCTGGAGCGGCGACGGGTCTCTTCTGCCCTTGCTCAGGAGGCGGAGAAGGAGGAGGCTGGCTGGTCGGGCGCGCCATCGCAGGTGGAGAAGGAGGCGGAGTGCCACACACCGGAGAAGGAGGCAGAGTGCCCTGATCACTCGCCGGAGGAGCAGGCGGAGGAGGAGGCGGAGTGACGCCACGCGCCAAAGAAGGAGGCGGAGTGCCCTGATCACTCGCCGGAGGAGAAGGCGGAGGAGGAGGCGGAGTGCCCTGACTCGCCGGTGGAGGAGGAGGAGGCAGAGGCGTCCAGTTCGGAAGATTGATGAGCTCCTTCCGCCATAGGCATGGAGTCTTCAAAGCAGAACCCAGCCGAGTCTCCTCTTCACCGGTAGGGTGGTCAAGCACGAGCTCCTCAAATCCCTCTGTTATTTCTTCCACCGTCACCCTAGCATATCCTTCTGGAATTGGACGGTAGTGAAAAGTTGCGCTGGGTTCAGGAGGTCTAACAGAGCCGACATCAGCCTTGACTTTGAACTTCTGCCATTGCGTCATAAGGTGGCAATGTTGAGACTCTGTGATAGCATCCACGGGGTAGCTAGTAGGAGCCGTGAAGACAGGCTCCAGCTGAAGCAGCTCGGTGGAAGCCATGCTGCTTCTTTGCTGAGATGGCAGGGTAGCGGGGGTAGCTTTGGCAGGTCGCTTGCTTCAGACTGCATCTCGTTCCTCTAGCTTCTGCACCCTTGCGTGCAGCTCCTCCAGTTCGCTCTGCTCCACCTTCTTCCTCCTCTCTTGGCATTTGTAACCGCCTGCATCTGAAAACCCAGCCTTCCACGGAATGGAGCCTGGAGTGCCTCGTGTCCGTCCAGGGTGCTCAGGATTCCCGGGGGCCATTGCGAGATCGTCCTTCTCTCTGTCTGGAACGAACGTCCCTACCTGCGCTGCGTTAATATAGTGATGAAGCTTCGTGAGGGGTATTATGATTGCTCCCTCGTCCAAACACACTTCCCTATTCACGGGGTCCAAGGTTCCGCCAACCCGAAGAACCAAGTCCGACAACGGTGCAGCCAGTTCAATGTCTACGATTCGACCCCTTTATCAAGCAGGTCGTTCTCAGCCTTGGCCCACAATGGTCGGGCTTTGAGGTAGCCACGACCCGTGCGATGGTGATGCTCCTTCTTCGCAGCATTTATCTTGTTTATCGCTGACATCTTCTTACTCCTCTCCGATGTCTTGTTGGCCATAAATGCATCCCATTGATCTCGAGCTTACGAAATCGGCCGATGAATTCTGGTGTCTTGTTTTGTCGACAAACTTTGCTTTCAGCTCATTCTTCCACCTCCTGAATAGATCTGCCATCTTCTTGAGCATAAAGGACTTGATCATTGGCTCCTTAACTGGATTCTCCGGATCCTCCTCTTCCGGTAGGGTGAAATTTACCTTCTGCGCTTTCCATAGATCATCTTTCTAACTATCTTCGACAAAAAGAAACTTGAAGCTCTTCATCCTTAGGCTGATTCCATAGCTCGATGCTGATCGGGATGATGTCCCTAACAAGAACCCTGCACTGAGCAGTAAATGCCTCCTTGGTCGGGAGGGGTTCAATTGGTTAGCCATCGCACGCGATTGCTGTGATCGTGAACCTTTCATCTGAGTGCAACTTTTTCTTCGGGCCTTGTCTCTTTACCGAAGTCGTGCTCGATCCAGAGGGCTAGAAAATAAGAAGAAAGACGAGAGTTAATATGTATAGATACCAAAACAATGAATGCATCAATTAGCTAGTCAGCACAGGCTTAATTAATATATATACCTGGCCGGACTCTGTTCGGTCACCGGAGACGTCATCACGGCCTCCTTATTGCACCGGCATTCCGTCACCGGAGCCATCATAATCATGTCCTTCCTCCTTCGTTGTTCGATAATCGTAGCCTGCTTCTTCACCCCCTCCTTCCAGACCATCGGTTTCGTTGAGATACGACATGACATCAGCTCCGACTACGATTATGTCCCCCAACACCCGTTCTGCTTCCTCGTCTCGGCCGTGCTCCATATTTCTGCAAATATTACAACATGGCAATTATTATACAAACATGACAGCTGGATATATTAGTGGCAAACGTAGACCTAGCTATAGTTATTCACAACAAGGAATTATATTAATTAATGGCCTCGACGCTTCTCTAGGGTTTGGGGTGGCCTCGGCAACGCTTAAAGGGTTCGGGGTGGCCTCAACGACAACGCTCTTTTAACTTGGTAAAGGAGAGGGTATATCGACAACGAAGACATACATACATGGAAAAAATGTTATCGGGGAGGGTATATCGACCCCGCCCTCATGTCGAGATTATCGGGAGAGGTATCGACCCGCCCTCATGTTGAATATATGTTGAATTCCCGAGAGTTAGGAACTGAGGGGACTCCTCCCCTCACGCCCGAGGAGTTTTACTCCCTCTCTCCCATGAAACATTCATCGAACAAACTAAATACGAGTTTTAACAGAAAATATTCATCGAACAAAATTACAAAAAAAATTGACCAAGTTTTCATATATCATCATCATCATCTACTACAAAAAAAAATTGACATATTCTTTACAAATGAACATACAAACATTTGCATATTCGACAGTAATATCACAAAAAAAAATTCTATGAACATTAAAAATTCTAACTTTTGCATATTCCTAGAACCCTAGAACCCTCGACCCCTCAACCCTCGAACCCTCGACGACCCCCGAACCCTCGACCCCTCGACCCCTTATGCCTCCTCATATCGAAGTTATCGGGGAGGGGTGATACGTCTCCAATGTATCTATAATTTTTGATTGCTCCATGTTATATTATCTACTCCCTCCGTCCCATAATGTAAGACGTTTTTTGACACTACACTAGAGTCAAAAAACGTCTTACATTATGGGACGGAGGGAGTACTGTTTTAGGCAATATTGGGCTTTATTTTCCATTTTTATATTACTTTTGGGACTAACCTATTAATCGGAGGCCTAGCCCAGATTTGCTGTATTATGCCTATTTCAGTATTTCGAGGAAAAGGAATATCAGACGGAGTCAAAACAGAACGAAATCAACTGGAGAAGTTATTTTTGGAAGGAAACCCACCTGATGGACTTGGACTCCATGTCAGAAGATCCGGAGGTGCTCACGAGGGTGGGGGGTGCGCCCACCCCCCTGGGCGCGCGCCCTGCCTCGCGGGGCCCCCGTAGCTCCACCGACGTTCTCCTTTCACCCATATATACCGTCGTACCCTAAAACTTCCAAAATAGAAGATAGATCGGGAGTTCCGTCGCCGCAAGCCTCTGTAGCCACCAAAAACCAATCGGGACCCCTTTTTGGTACCCTGCCGGAGGGGGGATCCATCTCCGGTGGCCATCATCATCTTCCCGGCGCTATCCATGACGAGGAGGGAGTAGTTCACCCTCGGGGCTGAGGGTATGTACCAGTAGCTATGTGTTTGATCTCTCTCTCTCTCTCTCGTGTTCTTGAGGTGATACGATCTTGATGTATCGAGCTTTGCTATTGTAGTTGGATCTTATGATGTTTCTCCCCCTCTAATCTCTTGTGATGAATTGAGTTTCCCCTTTGAAGTTATCTTATCGGATTGAGTCTTTTATGAACACTTGATGTATGTCTTGCCGTGATTATCTGTGGTGACAATGGGATATCATGTGCCACTTGATGTATGTTTTGGTGACCAACTTGCGGGTTCCGCCCATGAACCTAGGCATAGGGGTTGGCACACGTTGTTGATTCTCCGGTAGTAGCTTTGGGGAAATCTTTGAAGTACTCTTATGTTGGTTGAATGAATCTGAGATTGTGTGATGCATATCGTATAATCATGCCCACGGATACTTGAGGTGACAATGGAGTATCTAGGTGACATTAGGGTTTTGTATGATTTGTGTCTTAAGGTGTTATTCTAGTACGGACTCTTTTATAGATTGATCCGAAAGAATAACTTTGAGGTGGTTTCATACCCTACCATAATCTCTACGTTTGTTCTCCTCTATTAGTGGCTTTGGAGTGACTCTTTGTTGCATGTTGAGGGCTTGTTATATGATCTTTCTATGTTATTATTGTTGAGAGGACTTGCACTAGTGAAAGTATGAATCCTAGGCCTTGTTTCTTATCATTGCAATACCGTTTACGCTGACTTTTATCACTTGTTACCTTGGTGTTTTTATATTTTCAGATTAAAAATACCTTTTTCTACCATCCATATTGCACTTGTATCACCATCTCTTCGCCGAACTAGTGCACCTATACAATTTACCATTGTATTGGGTGTGTTGGGGACACAAGAGACTCTTTGTTAATTGGTTCCAGGGTTGCTTGAGAGAGACCATCTTCATCCTACGCCTCCCACAGATTGATAAACCTTAGGTCATCCACTTGAGGGAAATTTGCTACTGTCCTACAAATCTGTGCACTTGCAGGCCCAACAACGTCTACAAGGAGAAGGTTGCGTAGTAGACATCAAGCTCTTTTAAAGGCGTCGTTGCCGGGGAGGCGAGGTAAGTGAAGCTATATCTTTAGATCTTGCAATCGAATCTTTTTGTTTCTTGTTTTAGGACTAGTTTATTTTATAAAAGAAAATTACAAAAAAATGGAATTGAGTTTGTCTCATACGCTTCATCTTTTTAATATCTTTCGTGAGATTGATGGAAAGGAAAATTGTGCCAAAGTGTTAGAAGAAGAATGCATTAAAATGTTTGGCACTAAATCTTTGTATGATGAGCATGATTTCATTGTTGTTAGTATGAATTCCTTGAATATCCATAATGCTAATGATATGCAAAGCCACAAGCTTGGGGAAGCTATGTTTGATGAAGATGATATTTTTTGTCCCCCAAGCTTTGATGAGCAAATTTACTATGATGAAAGCATGCCTCCTATCTATGATGATTATTGTGATGACACGTATGCTCTAAAGAATAATGATAACCATGAAACTTGTCATCTTGATCTTAATTTTCAATCACATGATAATTATTTTGTTGAGTTTGCTCCCACTGATATTGATGAGAATAGATTTGCTTATGTGGAGAGTAATAAAAAATCTATGCTTATGCATCATGAAAAGAATGATTTAGGTGCTGGTTATATTTTTGAATTCATTCATGATGCTACTGAAAATTATTATGAGGGAGGAACATATGCTTATACATGTTGCAATAATATCAAGTTTCCTCTCTATGTGCTTAAAATCTTGAAGTTATGCTTGCTTTACCTTCCTATGCTAGTTGATTATTGCTCCCATAAATTGTTTGATCACAAAATCCCTATGCATAGGAAGTGGGTTAGACTTAAATGTGCTAGTCATATTCTTCATGATGCTCTCTTTATGTTTCAATTCTTATCTTTTATGCGAGCATCATTGAAATCATCATGCCTAGCTAGGGGCGTTAAACGATAGCGCTTGTTGGGAGGCAACCCAATTTTATTTTAGTTTCTTACTTTTTGGTTCTGTTTAGGAATAAATAATACATCTAGCTTCTGTTTAGATGTGGTTTTGTCTTTTAATTAGTGTTTGTGCCAAGTAGAACCTTTGGGAAGACTTGTGTGAAGTCTTTATGATCATGCTGTAAAAAACAGAAACTTTAGTGCTCACGAGATTAGCTAGAAATGTTTACTGGAGAGTGCTATTTAGTTGATTCTTTTTGAAGATTACTACTAGACAAATTCCTCAGATCTACCAATTTATTTTAGAATTTTTGGAGTTCCAGAAGTTTGCGTTAGTTACAGATTACTACAGAGTGTTCTGTTTTTGATAGATTCTGTTTTTCGTGTGTTGTTTGCTTATTTTGATGAATCTATGGCTAGTAAAATAGTTTATAAACCATAGAGAAGTTGTAATACAGTAGGTTTACCACCAATATAAATAAAATAATGAGTTCATTACAGTACCTTGAAGTGGTGTTTTGTTTTCTTTCGCTAACGGAGCTCACGAGTTTTCTGTTAAGTTTTGTGTTGTGAAGTTTTCAAGTTTTGGGTAAAGATTCGATGGACTATGGAATAAGGAGTGGAAAGAGCCTAATCTTGGGGATTCCCAAGGCACCCAAAGGTAATATTCAAGGACAACCAAGAGCCTAAGCTTGGGGATGCCCCGGAAGGCATCCCCTCTTTCATCTATGTTCATCGGTAACTTTACTTGGAGCTATATTTTTATTCACCACATGATATGTGTTTTGCTTGGAGCATCATGTCATTTTTTTTGTTTTGCTTGATGTTAGTTAGATTAGTGTTTTTCATCTTTAGTTTCAATAAAAAAAGTCAAGGATAGCCTTTGCCATGCTTATTTTGCTAGTATACATGTTACTGTTTGAAAACAGAAAGTTTACTGCTGTTGCAAAAATTCTCTAGAAAAGTCAGAGAGTGTTATAATGTTGAATCTTTTTGCATATTGAGCTCTGATAAATTTATTACAGTGGGAATGTTAGTTCATAATTTTTGGAGTCAGGGAAGTATTGATACTCTTGCATTCTTTACAGACTGTACTGTTTTGGCAGATTGCTGTTATGTTTGCATATGTTTGCTTGTTTAATGATTCTATTTAAGGATAGGAGTATTAAATATGCAGAGGCATTTAGTATGCAATGTTGAATAATAATATTAGTGATTTGTTACAGTACAAAATGATAAGGTTTTGCATTGGTTTATACTAACCTATCTCATGAGTTCTTGTTGAGTTTGTTGTGAATGAAGCTTTTGATAAAAAGAGAAACCATGATATGAGAGGAATTAAGGAGACACAAAAGCTCAAGCTTGGGTATGCCCAAGGCATCCCAAGATCATATTTCAAGAAGTCTCAAGCATCTAAGCTTGGGGATGCCCCGGTAGGCATCCCACCTTTCTTCTTCAACAACTATCAGTTAGTATCGGTTGAGCCGAAGTTTTTGCTTCTTCACATGAGTTTTGCTATCCTTGCAATGTAGTTTTCTTTAGCTTCGCTTGCTGTTTGAATCAAGTATCAAGATCTGAAATTAATAATTGGGAGTGTCTTCACATAGTTGCATAATTATTCGACTACTCATTGATCTTCACTTATATCTTTCGGAGTAGTTTGTCATTTTCTCTAGTACTTCACTTATATCTTTTAGAGCACGATGGTAGTTTTATCTTGAAGAAATAGATGAACTCTCATGCCTCACTTATATTATTTTGAGAGTCTTAATAGCATGGTAATGTGCTTAATTCTAATATGCCGAGCATACAAGATTTGTAAGGATTCTTATGAGTGTGTTGTATACTAAGAGAAGTTTGATACTTGATAATTGTTTCGAGATATGGAGGTAGTGATATTAAAGTTGTGCTAGTTGAGTAGTTGTGAATTTGAGAAATTCTTGTGTTGAAGTTTGCAAGTCCCGTAGCATGCACGTATGGTTAAAGTTGTGTAACAAATTTGAAACATGAAGTGTACCTGGTTTGTGCATCCTTATGAGTGGCGGTCGGGGACGAGCGATGGTCTTTTCCTACCAACCTATCCCCCTAGGAGCATGCGCGTAGTACTTGATTTTTGATGACTTCTAAATTTTTGCAATAAGTATATGAGTTCTTTTGACTAATGTTGAGTCCATGGATTATACACACTTTTACCTTTCCGCTGTTGCTAGCCTCTTGATGCCGTGCATTGCCCTTTCTCACCTTGAGAGTTGGTGCAAACTTGGCGGTGCATCCAAACCCCGTGATACGATACGCTCTATCACACATAAACCTCCTTATATCTTCCTCAAAGCAGCCACCATACCTACCTATTATGGCATTTCCATAGCCATTCCGAGATATATTGCCATGCAACTTTGCACCGTTCCGTTCATCATCATCATGACATACTTTACTTTTGACATATTGCCATTGCATGATCATCTAGTTGACATCGTATTTGTGGCAAAGCCACCATGCATTATTTTCATACATGTCACTCTTGATTCATTGCACCATCCCGGTACACCGCCGAAGGCATTCATATAGAGTCATATCTTGTTCTAGTTTCGAGTTGTAATCGTTGAGTTGTAAATGAATAGAAGTGTGATGATCATCATTCTATAGAGCATTGTTCCCCCCCAAAAAAAGAGAAAGGCCAAAGAAAAAAAAAGAAGGCCCAAAAAAATATAAAAAAATAATTAAAAAATAAAAAGGGGCAATGCTACTATCCTTTTTTCCACACTTGTGCTTCAAAGTAGCACCATGTTCTTCATATAGCGAGTCTCATATATTGTGCTTCAAAGTAGCACCATGTTTTTCATATAGAGAGTTTCATATGTTGTCACTTTCATATACTAGTGGGAATATTTCATTATAGAACTTGGCTTGTATATTCCAACGATGGGCTTCCTCAAATGCCCTAGGTCTTCGTGAGCAAGCAAGTTGGATGCACACCCATTTAGTTTCTTTTGTTGAGCTTTCATACATTTATAGCTCTAGTGCATCCGTTGCATGGCAATCCCTACTCCTCATGGTGACATCAATTGATGGGCATCTCCATAGCCCGTTGATTATCCTCGTCAATGTGAGACTTTCTTTTTGTTGTCTTCTCCACACAATCCCCATCATCATATTCTATTCCACCCATAGTGCTATATCCATGGCTCACGCTCATGTATTGCGTGAAGGTTGAAAAAGTTTGAGATTATTTAAGTATGAAACAATTGCTTGGCTTGTCATCGGGGGTATAGAAGTTGGGAACATCTTTGTGTGACGAAAATGAAGCATAGCCTAACTATATGATTTTGTAGGGATGAACTTTCTTTTGCCATGATATTTTGAGAAGACATGATTGCTTAGTTAGTATGCTTGAAGTATTATTATTTTTCTGTCAATATGAACTTTTGTCTTGAATCTTATGGATCTGAATATTCATATCACAAGTAAGAAGAATTACATTGAAATTATGCCAACTAGCATTCCACATCAAAAATTATCTTTTTTAATCATTTACCTACTCGAGAATGACGAGGAATTAAGTTTGGGGATGCTTGATACGTCTCCAACGTATCTATAATTTTTTATTGCTCCATGCTATATTATCTACTGTTTTAGGAAACATTGGGATTTATTTTCCACTTTTATATTACTTTTGGGACTAACCTATTAACGGAGGCCCAACCCAGATTCTTTGTTTTATGCCTATTTGATATTTCGAGGAAAAGGAATATCGACGGAGTCAAAAGCGAACGAAATCAACTGGAGAAGTTATTTTGGAAGGAAACCCACCTGATGGACTTGGACTCCACGTCGGAAGATACGGGAGGTGCTCACGAGGGTGGGCGCGCCCACCCACAGGCGCGCCCCTGCCTCGTGGGGCCCCCGTAGCTCCACCGACGTTCTCCTTTCACCCATATATACCGTCGTACCCTAAAACTTCCAAAACAGAAGATAGATTGGGAGTTCCGCCGCCGCAAGCCTCTGTAGCCACCAAAAACCAATCGGGACCCCTTTCCGGTACCACTGGAGGAGGGATCCATCTCCGGTGGCCATCTTCATCATCCCGGCGCTATCCATGACGAGGAGGGAGTAGTTCACCCTCGGGGCTGAGGGTATGTACCAGTAGCTATGTGTTTGATCTCTCTCTCTCTCTCGTGTTCTTGAGGTGATACGATCTTGGTCTATCCCGAGCTTTGCTATTGTAGTTGGATCTTATGATGTTTCTCCCCCT
Organism: Aegilops bicornis; assembly: GCA_021605145.1. Taxonomy (NCBI): domain Eukaryota; kingdom Viridiplantae; phylum Streptophyta; class Magnoliopsida; order Poales; family Poaceae; genus Aegilops; species Aegilops bicornis. Next base: position 864,275,463 of record CM038670.1, on the reverse strand, counting down.
CTACTCTCTTGTGATGAATTGAGTTTCCCCTTTGAAGTTATCTTATCGGATTGAGTCTTTTATGAACACTTGATGTATGTCTTGCCGTGATTATTTGTGGTGACAATGGGATATCATGTGCCACTTGATGTATGTTTTGGTGACCAACTTGCGGGTTCCGCCCATGAACCTAGGCATAGGGGTTGGCACACGTTCTTGATTCTCTGGTAGTAGCTTTGGGGCACTCTTTGAAGTACTCTTATGTTGGTTGAATGAATCTGAGATTGTGTGATGCATATCGTATAATCATGCCCACGGATACTTGAGGTGACAATGGAGTATCTAAGTGACATTAGCGTTTTGGTTGATTTGTGTCTTAAGGTGTTATTCTAGTACGAACTCTTTTATAGATTGATCCGAAAGAATAACTTTGAGGTGGTTTCGTACCCTACCATAATCTCTATGTTGGTTCTCCGCTATTAGTGGCTTTGGAGTGACTCTTTGTTGCATGTTGAGGGCTTGTTATATAATCTATCTATGTTATTATTGTTGAGAGAACTTGCACTAGTGAAAGTATGAACCCTAGGCCTTGTTTCCTATCATTGCAATACCGTTTACGCTCAATTTTATCACTTGTTACCTTGCTGTTTTTATATTTTCAGATTAGAAATACCTTTTCTACCATCCATATTGCACTTGTATCACCATCTCTTCGCCGAACTAGTGCACGTATAAAATTTACCATTGTATTGGGTGTGTTGGGGACACAAGAGACTCTTTGTTAATTGGTTGCAGGGTTGCTTGAGAGAGACCATCTTCATCCTACGCCTCCCACGGACTGATAAACCTTAGGTCATCCACTTGAGGGAAATTTGCTACTGTCCTACAAACCTGTGCACTTGCAGGCCCAACAACGTCTAGAAGAAGAAGGTTGCGTATTAGACATCAAGGGAATATATCGACCCCCCCCTCATGTCAGAGTTATCTGGGAGGTGGTATATCGACCCCTCCCCCCTCATGTCAAAGTTGTCGGGGAGGTGGTATATCGACAACTACATACCCGATAAAGAAAAAAAAGAGAAAAAAGAGGAGAAGAAGAAAGGAATAGAGGTGAAGAAGGGAAAAAATAGAAATTACTCTATTTTTTTCTTCTTCTCTTCTATTCCTTTCTTCTTCTCCTCTTTTTTTCCTCTTCTTATTTATTTCTCCTCTTCTTCCTCTCTTCTTCTTCTCCTTCTTCTTCTCCTTCTTCCTCTTCTTATTATTTTCCTTTTTCTTCTCCTTCTTTTTCTTCTTCTTCCTTCTTCCTTCTTCCTAGATAAAACTTCTGTAAAATGTAACTTTTGCATTATCAAAGTTTTTCTTCTTCTTTCTTCTTCCTTCTTCCTAGCTAGATATATAAAAAATTTCTAAAAATGTAACTATTCCATATATAAAACTTTTTCTTCTTCTTCCTTCTTCCTTCTTCCTTCTCTTCCTTCTTCCTAAATATATAAAACTTTTCTAAAAATTAAACTAACCTAAAATGCACTAAATCAGAGAACATACATAGATACAACTTTTCTAAAAATCTAACTTCTGCAAATATGAACATATATACACAGAAAACATACATACCAATATACATTTTTATAAAAATGCAAAAAACAAATCATCTTATATATGAACAAAAATTCTGAAGAAAAAAACAAAGAGGAAGCCGACCGGATCGAACATGGCGGAGGCGTGTGGGGCGGCGTTGGGGCAGGGGCACCGGCCGGGTCGGCGCGTCGGGGCAGGGCAAAGGCGCGGGGCGACGGCGACAAGGAGCGGGCGGCGGCGAAGAGGGCGACTGTCGGTGTCAAAACCGGCGGATCTCGCGTAGGGGGTCCCGAACTGTGCGTCTAGGCGGATGGTAACAGGAGACAGGGGACACGATGTTTACCCAGGTTCGGGCCCTCTTGATGGAGGTAAAACCCTACGTCCTGCTTGATTGATATTGATATTGTGGATGTTTACAAGAGTTTCATATAGAGAGTTTCATATGTTGTCACTTTCATATACTAGTGGGAATATTTCATTATAGAACTTGGCTTGTATATTCCAACGATGGGCTTCCTCAAATGCCCTAGGTCTTCGTGAGCAAGCAAGTTGGATGCACACCCATTTAGTTTCTTTTGTTGAGCTTTCATACATTTATAGCTCTAGTGCATCCGTTGCATGGCAATCCCTACTCCTCATGGTGACATCAATTGATGGGCATCTCCATAGCCCGTTGATTATCCTCGTCAATGTGAGACTTTCTTTTTGTTGTCTTCTCCACACAATCCCCATCATCATATTCTATTCCACCCATAGTGCTATATCCATGGCTCACGCTCATGTATTGCGTGAAGGTTGAAAAAGTTTGAGATTATTTAAGTATGAAACAATTGCTTGGCTTGTCATCGGGGGTATAGAAGTTGGGAACATCTTTGTGTGACGAAAATGAAGCATAGCCTAACTATATGATTTTGTAGGGATGAACTTTCTTTTGCCATGGTATTTTGAGAAGACATGATTGCTTAGTTAGTATGCTTGAAGTATTATTATTTTTATGTCAATATGAACTTTTGTCTTGAATCTTATGGATCTGAATATTCATATCACAAGTAAGAAGAATGTGGCGACCTGACCCAAAATCGGTCAAATCTCTGTGTCTGTACCATCCCAAGATCATGCTGGTACTCACAGTACATCGATAAAGTAATCAAAGTTCAATCACACCTGAATATCATTAAACGATTCTCATATAGAGTCTTTATTACAAGGGAATAAATTGGCTCAAGGCCAACTCATGAGAAATAAACTACTAATGCTGCGAGCGTCGAAGTAAAGTGAGTCCATCCGACTCCAAAGGGCAATCGCCAAGCGGGCGTAGCCTCACTCTGATCGGAATATACCTCTGCAACATAAGACGTTGCAGCCATGTAGGTCAGCTTTTGGAATAAGCTGGCAAGTCATGAAGAATAACAATAATAAAATTACTAACACTATATGCATTTTGGCTGTGGGGCTCTAAGTTTCATCATTTTGCGAAAAGCCAATTTTATCCTACTACAGTGGACTTATTTGCAAATTACTACAATTGTTGGTAGTTATTGAGATGGTTCCGCCAACCAATATCTCGTTCCCAATTATTAAGTCATAAACCCTCAAATTAATTCATTAGTTTTAGTGTTGAGATATCCGAATACTTCCAAGTTCCAGAGGCTCAAATGTCCGTAACGGGGACACGGCTAATCGATTAGGTTATAACTCTCTGCAGAGGTTTGCGCACTTTCCCATAAGAATCATTCCCTCCTTTAGAGTCTTCGCACTTCATGGTGTTTGAATACGGAGACGAATGAAACAGGGTCTTCCAAAGAGTTCTTACGGCCCTTTGCCGGTACCCATCCAATCCTACCGTTCGTCTACTTCTCGTAGTACCCGTCCAGCCAGCGTCACTACTAGGGTCAACCCAGACGAGCCCATAATGGCTTGCGGCTGCCTGAGTAAGCTTCGGTCATGGGGCATCCATCCTTCTCTTCGTGGCTGGGTGAAGCTTTCCGAGGATGTCATGGCGCTTCTCCATGCATCCCGGCCACCACTGGGTGCTCAGGGTGCCCGTCAACCGTCCTCCACCCGGTAGTGATTTTCAAGTCCATCTTGATCATTGTAGTTCATGGGGTTATCATCATCATTGACTCTCACATCTTGCTTATGAATATCACTCATACCAAATCCGTCTACGAGCATAGCAAAATAACTACTACGTCCCGGGGTCATGGTAACAAGGGATTGGTTCATCCTACCACATGATACTACTCAAGTTTAATGACTTCAAGATTTCACTACTGCATGCATGGTGGGGTGGTGACAACTACTAATGCACAAAAACATAGGTATAGAAATAACATGATCAAAACTTGCCTTCTTGATGATCCTCGTAAGCTAAAGAGTCGTAGTAGCAAGCTTCGCACTCCGGAAACTCTACCGAGACAAACAATAACACAATAAGCACAAAGCAAGAGGATCACACAAGATAACAATAGTAACATAGCACAACAAAACAATCAAAACCAAATCCAAAAGAAAAAAACTCAAAGAAACCAATTCAAAGTTTTTCCTACTCCAAACAATAACAAAAATAGTTTTTACATAACAAAAATTCCTTAATATAACCTAATCATGGTTTTAGGTTAACTTAACAGAAAAGGATTCACTAAGCAACTAGGAGCAAAAAGAATTAATTAAAAAGCTATTATAAAACTCATTCTAGGCCTAATCCAATTTCTATTAAGAAAAATAATTTAAAACTTTTATTAATTATAAATAAAAGTTCATCTACTAGAATGACAGAAACTAACCTAGAATAACTAATCACAAGTTAAAAATAAATTCATTTACTAATTAAAATATTAGGAAAACAACATCTAGCTAATTAATTAGGATTAATAGGATTCTGCTTAAAACTAATTATTTATTAATCCTAAAATACCCAAGTTAATTTCTAGGGTTTGGCAATGTCAAAATAAAGTTGGGACAAAAAGAATCATGCAAAAATAATTTTCTAACTCAAGTTATAGCAGATTTACTATTCTGACTAAAACTAAATTAAAGCATCTTTAATTATTTTTAACATAGCTAAATATGTATTCTACAGAAACTACATAAAATTTGCAATCCAACAAAAAAAGAATCATCAAAAATATTAAACAGAATAAAAGATATACATTTTTGAAAACAGAAACTATTCGGCTAAAACAGAAAATCAAAATAAAAGAAAAAGGCCTAATGGGCCTATACTGTGCACTAGGCGTTAAATAGTCTAAACGGGCCCTAGGTTTAAACTAAACGAACCGCCTAAAAATAAAAACCTAAACTAAAAACTAAACCGATCGGAACCGGCGGTTTTCTAACTAAAACCTAACCCTTGAGGTTCTAATCCTAGCCCTAAATCTAGGATCGGACGGGAGGCGATGCAGTGACTTACCGGACTCGGCGGCAAGGGCGTGGCGGCGAAGTGCGTCAGGCGTCCAAGGCGTCGGCGAGCTCGGCGACGTCGGGAGATGCGGGGAGCACGGGGTGGTTCGGTGGTGTTGGGGGTCGGGGTGGACTAGAGGCGTCGTCATGGCGACTATGGCGTGATGGCGAGCTCGGGACTCCAGCGACGTCGAGCGGGAGGAGAGGGGGTGTGGCGAGGTTTCGAGAAATGGGGTCTGGCGACTCGGCTTTTATAGCCAGGGGGTCGGGGTGGCTTCGGAAGGGCATCGAGGCGGTCGGGAATCCCGGATCCTTGGGATCCGGTGGATCTCCAGCGAGCTCGTGGCGTGGCGAGGAAGGAGGCAGGCGGGTCCCACGGTCAGCGGAGAGAGAGAGGCGAGGGTCGGGTGGCGAAGCCTAGGGGTTGAGTGGCGAGGGTGAGGTGGCTGGCTCAGGCTGGCTGGGCTCAAGGCTGTGAGGCTGGAGCCGGGCTGGCTGGAGCTGAGTGGCGCCCAGGGAGTTTTTTTTATTTTTTAAATAAAACAAAAACAAAAATAAAACAATATCTAAAAATATTTTATATAGTGTATATATATACCAAAATGATAAGGGGAATATACCCTTTCATATGAACATTTTTACAAATGAAAAATCCAAACTTTATAAAAATAAATTTTTATCAAATTAAAATAAAATTCAGATTTGAATCCAAATCTTTTGGCAATGTTTTCCTCTGATATTTTTGGAGTGTCATGTTTGCTCCTCTCATACTTTTTATCAAGTATTCATCAGACTTAGTTTTTGAAATGTTTCCCACATGCCAAAGTTTGAATTCAAATTCAAAACTCAAATTGCTCTGAAACTCCAAATGGTATTCAAATTCAAACAGGATGCATAGGATGCTTAGCTATAATTGTAAAACATTCCAAATAGGAAATTTGGGATGTTACAAACCTACCCACCTTAAGATGAATCTCGCCCTCGAGATTCGGGTTAACTAACAAATAGGTGCGGATGGTCTCGAAGAAGGTCTTCTTCGCGCTCCCAGGTGGCTTCTTCCTCGGTGTGGTGACTCCACAGCACCTTGCAAAACTTGATGACCTTGCTGCGGGTGACTCTGCTTGCAGTCTCGAGAATTCGGACGGGTTTCTCCTTGTAAGTCAAATCACTTTGTCAAGCTGTATGGCCTCTAGGGCCTTGTGTCTCTCAACGGAACATCGGCCATGTCGGCATGACACTTCTTCAGCTGAGAAACATGGAAAACATCATGAACTCCGGACAATCCTTCCGGCAATTCCAACTTGTAAGCCACCTCTCCACGATGTTCAAGGATTTTGTAGGGGCTAATGAATCGGGGTGCTAACTTTCCCTTGACTCCAAACCTCTTGATTCCACGAAGTGGAGACACACGAAGATATGCTCGGTCTCCCACTTCGTAAGTCACCTCCTTTAAGCCTCTTGTCGGCATAACTCTTCTGTCTTGACTGTGCTATCTTGAGCCGGTCTCGAATCAGCTTGACTTTCTCTTCGGAATCCTTGATAAGATCGGAACCGAAAAGTGATCGATCTCCAACACTATGAGTTCCACGGGAAATTTGTGGTTCCCGATGTTGAGGGTTGCAGGACAGCCTACACCTGCCATCATTTCTCCTCCTGCGGAACTGACGCGAAGGGGGCTTCTAAGGGTTCTAGTGCGCAACCCGTACTTTTCCACAACTACCCTTGATATGAATGAATGCGTTGCACGAGAATCAAAGAGAACCAAAACTGAGCGTGAATTCAATAAAACTTACCAACCACGATTGTCCGGCTGATCATAGGCGTCCTCCACGTCGATGTGGTTCACTGAGCACGAGGGACGGATTTGGCTTCTTATTGAGCCTCCATTGCCATTACCATTCCTCTGTTTGGCCTCCGGGCAGTCGGTGGCATAGTGCCTGTCTTACGGCACTTGGGCGGTGATGTGGCTCAGATCCTTGAACCGGGCAGAACGGTGCTGATTGCCATTATCATTCCCATTGCCATTGCCATGGCCTGACTTGTTGTCCTAGTTGCGGTTGTTCCCATTTCCTCCATGGTTATGGCCTCCATGGTTATGATGGGTGTGCCCTCCTGAGTACGGTGCATAACGGGGCTTCTGCTGAGCTCCCGAGTTGTGCTTCCCCTGGCTGTACTTCCGCTTGCGGCTTTCTATCTGCTGCTGCTTGCCTTCAAGAATGGTGGCCTTGTCTACCAGCTCCTGGTAGTTGTTGAAAGTAGCCACAATAAGTTGCATGCTCAGTTCATCATTGAGTCCCTCAAGGAACTTCTCACCTTGGCGGCATCTGTGGCCACATCATCGAGGGCATAGCGAGCAAGCTTGCTGAATTCATCCACGTCTTTGTGCCACGATGCGATTCCCTGGCGTAAGTTGCGGAACTCACGCGTCTGCAGACTCATGGCTCCAGCTGAGACATGAGCAGTGCGAAAGGCCTGCTGGAATTGGTCCCATGTGATGCCACCCATGGGAAAAGTGGCGGGGTAAGTCTCCCACCCAGAAGCTGCAGGTCCATCAAGTTGATCTTGTGACAAAGCGCACCTTCTCGACATCGGTGCATCCAACGGTGACTAGCTCTCTTCCGATTTTGCGGAGCCAATCATCAGCCACAATCGGCTCAGTGCTACTAGAGAACACTGGCGGATTCAACCTCAGAAATCGAGTCAAGTTGTCCACGGTGGGTGGTGGTGGTGGCGGTGGATTGTTGGCGGTGTTGTTACGATTACGAATCGGGAGCTGCATCGATGCATTCTGCTTTGGAGCAGCTGGGTGAGCTCCGGCGGGAAACCGATTATCACGTCTCGGAGGCATCTGGTGTTTTGGAGTGGGTGAGAAAATTAGAATAGAACAATGGTCTATAAGGAATAACACTACCCACATGAATGCACAATCATAACACACCAATCATTTATTCATTCCACTCAAACATGGTTCAAACTCGATTACAAAAGCTCATGACTAATCGAAGGAAAAACATCGGCCTAACTGATCGACGAAAAACTAAAAGATAACATGGTGGTCGACTAAAAAGTCTTCATCAGTGGCGCCTCCTCTTGGGGTTTCCTTCAGTGGTACTCCCTTCGAAATCCTGATCATTGCTCACGAGGGGTGCTTCGTCTCCACTCGGGTAAAGGTCCTCTCCCAAGTCCATCTTTTCCTCTATCGCGGCAAGCTTCATCTTCAGGTCGTCGACTATCTCCATGAAGTCCGTGATTTCTTCCTCATGGCCAAGGAAGTCTGCGCGTGCCTTCTCCTCCAGTTCCAGTTCGCGGAACAAAAGCTTCCGGTGTGTCTTCGAGTTACGGCGAGTCTGAATCTCCCGTTTCCTGAGAAGACACTCCAAGTCTTGGATGTACGAGAGGGTGGAATCGTCCTCAATGGTACGGATGATATCTCCATTCCTTGCCCTGCGAGAAACCATGGCGAGGTCTGAGTGATCGAGCTCGGCCCTGTACTCCTCTCGGAGATGTCCAAGTGCTCGATAGATCGCCACGTCCCTTCCGATGATCCAGTTGAACTCGGTGAACTCAAAGTTGATAGGCTCCGTGTGTCCTCCAAAGGTCCTCCACAGGATATGCACCTCAATCCTGTAGCGGGTGTCCGTCGGAAGTGCATTAGTGGGTTTCCGGTGATCGAGGGTAGAGCTATCTTCATTTGCTTCACCATACGGACCAGCTTTCTTCCAAAGGGCATCGTCTCATCGGTTGGCGAGAACTCCGGTAGCAAAACTGGGGTGAACTCGGCGGCCATCTAGAATGTTGCAAAGGGGAGAAGAGTCAGAATTGAACAGGGAAGAATTATAGAATGAAAAGGGGTTCAAAGTAAATGGTCTGTGCTTATGGCTTTCCGATCCTAGGGGTTACGATCCTACGGTCAGCGTGTGCTCTGATACCATCTCTGTAGCGACCTGACCCAAAATCGGTCAAATCTACGTATGCATACCATCCCAAGATCATCTTTGGTACTCACGATTACATCGATAAAGTAATCAAAGTTCAATCACACCTGAATATCATTAAACGATTCTCATATAGAGTCTTTATTACAAGGGAATAAATTCGGCTCAAGGCCAACTCATGAGAAATAAACTACTAATCTGCGGAGCGTCGAAGTAAAGTGAGTCCATCCGACTCCAAAGGGCAATCGCCAAGCGGAGCGTAGCCTCACTCTGATCGGAATATACCTACGCAACATAAGGCGTTGCAGCCATGTAGGTCAGCTTTTGGAATAAGCTGGCAAGTCATGAAGAATAACAATAATAAAATTACTAACACTATATGCATTTTGGCTGTGGGGCTCTAAGTTTCATCATTTTGCGAAAAGCCAATTTTATCCTACTAAAGTGGACTTATTTGCAAATTACTACAATTGTTGGTAGTTATTGAGATGGATTACGCCAACCAATATCTCGTTCCCAATTATTAAGTCATAAACCCTCAAATTAATTCATTAGTTTTAGTGTTGAGATATCTGAATACTTCCAAGTTCCAGAGGCTCAAATGTCCGTAACCGGGGACACGGCTAATCGATTAGGTTATAACTCTCTGCAGAGGTTTGCGCACTTTCCCATAAGAATCATTCCCTCCTTTAGAGTCTTCGCACTTCATGGTGTTTGAAGGCGGGGCCAGATGAAACGAGGTCTTCCAAAGAGTTCTTACGCCCTTGCCGGTACCCATCCAATCCTACCGTTCGTCTACTTCTCGTAGTACCGTCCAGCCAGCGTCACTACTAGGGTCAACCCAGCGAGCCCATAATGGCTTGCGGCTGCACAGTAAGCTTCGGTCATGGGGCATCCATCCTTCTCTTCGTGGCTGGGTGAAGCTTTCCATGAGGATGTCATGGCGCTTCTCCATGCATCCCGGCCACCTTGGGTGCTCCACGGTGCCCGTCAACCGTCCTCCACCCGGTAGTGATTTTCGAAGTCCATCTTGATCATTGTAGTTCATGGGGTTATCATCATCATTGACTCTCACATCTTGCTTATGAATATCACTCATACCAAATCCGTCTCTGAGCATAGCAAAATAACTACTAAATCACGGGGTCATGGTAACAAGGGATTGGTTCATCCTACCACATGATACTACTCAAGTTTAATGACTTCAAGATTTCACTACTGCATGCATGGTGGGGTGGTGACAACTACTAATGCACAAAAACATAGGTATAGAAATAACATGATCAAAACTTGCCTTCTTGATGATCCTCGTAAGCTAAAGAGTCGTAGTAGCAAGCTTAGCACTCGGAAACTCTACCGAGACAAACAATAACACAATAAGCACAAAGCAAGAGGATCACACAAGATAACAATAGTAACATAGCACAACAAAACAATCAAAACCAAATCCAAAAGAAAAAAACTCAAAGAAACCAATTCAAAGTTTTTTCCTACTCCAAACAATAACAAAAATAGTTTTTACATAACAAAAATTCCTTAATATAACCTAATCATGGTTTTAGGTTAACTTAACAGAAAATGATTCACTAAGCAACTAGGAGCAAAAAGAATTAATTAAAAAGCTATTATAAAACTCATTCTAGGCCTAATCCAATTTCTATTAAGAAAAATAATTTAAAACTTTTATTAATTATAAATAAAAGTTCATCTACTAGAATGACAGAAACTAACCTAGAATAACTAATCACAAGTTAAAAATAAATTCATTTACTAATTAAAATATTAGGAAAACAGCATCTAGCTAATTAATTAGGATTAATAGGATTCTGCTTAAGTCTAATTATTTATTAACCCTAAAATACCCAAGTTAATTTCTAGGGTTTGGCAATGTCAAAATAAAGTTGGGACAAAAAGAATCATGCAAAAATAATTTTTCTAACTCAAGTTATAGCAGATTTACTATTCTGACTAAAACTAAATTAAAGCATCTTTAATTATTTTTAACATAGCTAAATATGTATTCTACAGAAACTACATAAAATTTTCAATCCAACAAAAAAAGAATCATCAAAAAATATTAAACAGAATAAAAGATATACATTTTTGAAAACAGAAACTATTCGGCTAAAACAGAAAATCAAAATAAAAGAAAAAGGCCTAATGGGCCTATACTGTGCACTAGGCGTTAAATAGTCTAAACAGGCCAGGTTTTAAACTAAGCGAACCGGCCTAAAAATAAAAACCTAAACTAAAAACTAAACCGATCGGAACGGCCGGTTTTCTAACTAAAACCTAACCCTTCGGGTTCTAATCCTAGCCCTAGATCTAGGATCGGACGGGGAGGCGATGCAGTGACTTACCGGACTCCAGCGGCACGGGCGGGCGGCGAAATGCGTCAGGCGTCCGAGGCGTCAGCGGCTCCAGCGACTCGTCGGGAGATGCGGGGAGCACGGGGGTGGTTCGGTGGTGTTAGAAGTCGGGGTGGACTAGGGCGTCGTCGGGCGGTGGCGAGCTCGGGACTCCGGCGACGTCGAGCGGGAGGGAGAGGGGGTGCGGCGAGGTTTCGAGGGGGAAAATGGGGTGCGGCGACTCGGCTTTTATAGCCTGGGGGGTCGGGGTGGCTTCGGAAGGGCATCGGGGGCGGTCAGAATCCGGATCGCCGGGATCCGGTGGATCTCCGGCGAGCTCGTGGCGTGGGCGAGGAAGGAGGCAGGCGGGTCCCACGGGTCAGTGAGAGAGAGAGGCGAGGGTCGGGTGGCGAAGCCTAGGGGTTGAGGCGACGAGGCGAGGTGGGTGAGGCTGGCTGTTGGGCTCGGCTGGCAGCGGGCGCTGGGCTGGTGGCTGGGCACTGAGTGCTTTGGCTGGCGCCCAGGGAGTTTTTTAAATAAAACAAAAACAAAAATAAAACAATATCTATAAATATTTTATATAGGGTATATATATACCAAAATGATCAGGGAATATTCCCTTTCATTTGAACATTTTTCCAAAGGCAAAATCCAAACTTTATAAAAATCCATTTTTTCAAATTCAAATAAAATTCAGATTTGAATCCAAATCTTTTGGCAATGTTTTCCTCTGATATTTTTTGGAGTGTCATGTTTGCTCCTCTCATACTTTTTTATCAAGTATTCATCAGACTTAGTTTTTGAAATGTTTCCCACATGCCAAAGTTTGAATTCAAATTCAAAACTCAAATTGCTCTGAAACTCCAAATGGTATTCAAATTCAAACAGGATGCATAGGATGCTTAGCTATAATTGTAAAACATTCCAAATAGGAAATTTGGGATGTTACAAAGAATTACATTGAAATTATGCCAACTAGCATTCCACATCAAAAATTATCTTTTTTAATCATTTACCTACTCGAGGACGAGCAGGAATTAAGTTTGGGGATGCTTGATACGTCTCCAACGTATCTATAATTTTTTATTGCTCCATGCTATATTATCTACTGTTTTAGGCAACATTGGGATTTATTTTCCACTTTTATATTACTTTTGGGACTAACCTATTAACCGGAGGCCCAACCCAGATTTGCTGTTTTATGCCTATTTCAGTATTTCGAGGAAAAGGAATATCAGACGGAGTCAAAACGGAACGAAATCAAGTGGAGAAGTTATTTTGGGAAGGAAACCCACCTGATGGACTTGGACCCCACGTCAGAAGATACGGGAGGTGCTCACGAGGGTGGGGGGCGCGCCCACCCCCCTGGGCGCGCCCCTGCCTCGTGGGGCCCCCGTAGCTCCACCGACGTTCTCCTTTCACCCATATATACCGTCGTACCCTAAAACTTCCAAAACAGAAGATAGATTGGGAGTTCCGCCGCCGCAAGCCTCTGTAGCCACCAAAAACCAATCGGGACCCCTTTCCGGTACCCTGCCGGAGGGGGGATCCATCTCAGTGGCCATCTTCATCATCCGGCGCTATCCATGACGAGGAGGGAGTAGTTCACCCTCGGGGCTGAGGGTATGTACCAGTAGCTATGTGTTTGATCTCTCTCTCTCTCTCGTGTTCTTGAGGTGATCTGATCTTGGTCTATCGAGCTTTGCTATTGTAGTTGGATCTTATGATGTTTCTCCCTCTCTACTCTCTTGTGATGAATTGAGTTTCCCCTGTGAAGTTATCTTATCGGATTGAGTCTTTTATGAACACTTGATGTATGTCTTGCCGTGATTATTTGTGGTGACAATGGGATATCATGTGCCACTTGATGTATGTTTTGGTGACCAACTTGCGGGTTCCGCCCATGAACCTAGGCATAGGGGTTGGCACACGTTCTTGATTCTCTGGTAGTAGCTTTGGGGCACTCTTTGAAGTACTCTTATGTTGGTTGAATGAATCTGAGATTGTGTGATGCATATCGTATAATCATGCCCACGGATACTTGAGGTGACAATGGAGTATCTAAGTGACATTAGCGTTTTGGTTGATTTGTGTCTTAAGGTGTTATTCTAGTACGAACTCTTTTATAGATTGATCCGAAAGAATAACTTTGAGGTGGTTTCGTACCCTACCATAATCTCTATGTTGGTTCTCCGCTATTAGTGGCTTTGGAGTGACTCTTTGTTGCATGTTGAGGGCTTGTTATATAATCTATCTATGTTATTATTGTTGAGAGAACTTGCACTAGTGAAAGTATGAACCCTAGGCCTTGTTTCCTATCATTGCAATACCGTTTACGCTCAATTTTATCTCTTGTTACCTTGCTGTTTTTATATTTTCAGATTAGAAATACCTTTTCTACCATCCATATTGCACTTGTATCACCATCTCTTCGCTTGAACTAGTGCACCTATAAAATTTACCATTGTATTGGGTGTGTTGGGGACACAAGAGACTCTTTGTTAATTGGTTGCAGGGTTGCTTGAGAGAGACCATCTTCATCCTACGCCTCCCACGGACTGATAAACCTTAGGTCATCCACTTGAGGAAATTTGCTCTTGTCCTACAAACCTGTGCACTTGCAGGCCCAACAACGTCTACAAGAAGAAGGTTGCGTATTAGACATCAAGGGAATATATCGACCCCCCCTCATGTCGAGTTATCGGGGAGGTGGTATATCGACCCTCCCCTCATGTCAAAGTTGTGGGGAGGTGGTATATCGACAACTACATACCCGATAAAGAAAAAAAAGAAAAAGAGGAGAAGAAGAAAGGAATAGAGGTGAAGAAGGGAAAAATAGAAATTACTCTATTTTCTTCTTCTCTTCTTTTCATTTCTTCTTCTCCTCTTTTTTTCCTCTTCTTATTTATTTCTCCTCTTCTTCCTCTCTTCTTCTTCTCCTTCTTCTTCTCCTTCTTCCTCTTCTTATTATTTTCCTTTTTCTTCTCCTTCTTTTTCTTCTTCTTCCTTCTTCCTTCTTCCTAGATAAAACTTCTGTAAAATTTAACTTTTTCATTATCAAAGTTTTCTTCTTCTTTCTTCTTGCTTCTTCCTAGCTAGATATATAAAAATTTCTAAAATGTAACTATTCCATATATAAAACTTTTTCTTCTTCTTCCTTCTTCCTTCTTCCTTCTCTTCCTTCTTCCTAAATATATAAAACTTTTCTAAAAATTAAACTAACCTAAAATGCACTAAATCAGAGAACATACATAGATACAACTTTTCTAAAAATCTAACTTACGCAAATATGAACATATATACACAGAAAACATACATACCAATATACATTTTTATAAAAATGCAAAAAACAAATCATCTTATATGTGAACAAAAATTCTGAAGAAAAAAACAAAGAGGAAGCCGACCGGATCGAACATGGCGGCGGCGTGTGGGGCGGCGTTGGGGCAGGGGCACCGGCCGGGTCGGCGCGTCGGGGCAGGGCAAAGGCGGCAGGCGGCAGCGACAAGGAGCGGGCGGCGGCGAAGAGGGCGACTGTCGGTGTCAAAACCGGCGGATCTCGGGTAGGGGGTCCCGAACTGTGCGTCTAGGCGGATGGTAACAGGAGACAGGGGACACGATGTTTACCCAGGTTCGGGCCCTCTTGATGGAGGTAAAACCCTACGTCCTGCTTGATTGATATTGATATTGTGGATGTTTACAAGAGTTTCATATAGAGAGTTTCATATGTTGTCACTTTCATATACTAGTGGGAATATTTCATTATAGAACTTGGCTTGTATATTCCAACGATGGGCTTCCTCAAATGCCCTAGGTCTTCGTGAGCAAGCAAGTTGGATGCACACCCATTTAGTTTCTTTTGTTGAGCTTTCATACATTTATAGCTCTAGTGCATCCGTTGCATGGCAATCCCTACTCCTCATGGTGACATCAATTGATGGGCATCTCCATAGCCCGTTGATTATCCTCGTCAATGTGAGACTTTCTTTTTGTTGTCTTCTCCACACAATCCCCATCATCATATTCTATTCCACCCATAGTGCTATATCCATGGCTCACGCTCATGTATTGCGTGAAGGTTGAAAAAGTTTGAGATTATTTAAGTATGAAACAATTGCTTGGCTTGTCATCGGGGTATAGAAGTTGGGAACATCTTTGTGTGTGAAAATGAAGCATAGCCTAACTATATGATTTTGTAGGGATGAACTTTCTTTTGCCATGGTATTTTGAGAAGACATGATTGCTTAGTTAGTATGCTTGAAGTATTATTATTTTTATGTCAATATGAACTTTTGTCTTGAATCTTATGGATCTGAATATTCATATCACAAGTAAGAAGAATTACATTGAAATTATGCCAACTAGCATTCCACATCAAAATTATCTTTTTTATCATTTACCTACTCGAGGAATGACGAGGAATTAAGTTTAGGGGATGCTTGATACGTCTCCAACGTATCTATAATTTTTATTGCTCCATGCTATATTATCTACTGTTTTAGGCAACATTGGGATTTATTTTCCACTTTTATATTACTTTTGGGACTAACCTATTAACCGGAGGCCCAGCCCATTCTTTGTTTTATGCCTATTTCAAGATATTTGAGGAAAAGGAATATCGACGGAGTCAAAGCGGAACGAAATCAACTGGAGAAGTTATTTTGGAAGGAAACCCACCTGATGGACTTGGACTCCACGTCGGAAGATACGGGAGGTGCTCACGAGGGTGGGGCGCGCCACCCCACAGGCGCGCCCCCGCCTCGTGGGGCCCCGTAGCTCCACCGACGTTCTCCTTTCACCCATATATACCGTCGTGCCCTAAAACTTCCAAAACAGAAGATAGATTGGGAGTTCCGCCGCATAAGCCTCTGTAGCCACCAAAACCAATCGGGACCCCTTTCCGGTACCACTGGGAGGGATCCATCTCCGGTGGCCATCTTCATCATCCGGCGCTATCCATGACGAGGAGGGAGTAGTTCACCCTCGGGGCTGAGGGTATGTACCAGTAGCTATGTGTTTGATCTCTCTCTCTCTCGTGTTCTTGAGGTGATACGATCTTGGTCTATCCCGAGCTTTGCTATTGTAGTTGGATCTTATGATGTTTCTCCCTCTCTACTCTCTTGTGATGAATTGAGTTTCCCCTGTGAAGTTATCTTATCGGATTGAGTCTTTTATGAACACTTGATGTATGTCTTGCCGTGATTATTTGTGGTGACAATGGGATATCATGTGCCACTTGATGTATGTTTTGGTGACCAACTTGCGGGTTCCGCCCATGAACCTAGGCATAGGGGTTGGCACACGTTCTTGATTCTCTGGTAGTAGCTTTGGGGCACTCTTTGAAGTACTCTTATGTTGGTTGAATGAATCTGAGATTGTGTGATGCATATCGTATAATCATACCCACGGATACTTGAGGTGACATTGGAGTATCAAAGTGACATTAGCGTTTTGGTTGATTTGTGTCTTAAGGTGTTATTCTAGTACGAACTCTTTTATAGATTGATCCGAAAGAATAACTTTGAGGTGGTTTCGTACCCTACCATAATCTCTATGTTGGTTCTCCGCTATTAGTGGCTTTGGAGTGACTCTTTGTTGCATGTTGAGGGCTTGTTATATAATCTATCTATGTTATTATTGTTGAGAGAACTTGCACTAGTGAAAGTATGAACCCTAGGCCTTGTTTCCTAACATTGCAATACCGTTTACGCTCAATTTTATCACTTGTTACCTTGCTGTTTTTATATTTTCAGATTAGAAATACCTTTTCTACCATCCATATTGCACTTGTATCACCATCTCTTCGCCGAACTAGTGCACCTATAAAATTTACCATTGTATTGGGTGTGTTGGGGACACAAGAGACTCTTTGTTAATTGGTTGCAGGGTTGCTTGAGAGAGACCATCTTCATCCTACGCCTCCCACGGACTGATAAACCTTAGGTCATCCACTTGAGGGAAATTTGCTACTGTCCTACAAACCTGTGCACTTGCAGGCCCAACAACGTCTACAAGAAGAAGGTTGCGTATTAGACATCAAGGGAATATATCGACCCCCCCCCCCTCATGTCAGAGTTATCAGGGAGGTGGTATATCGACCCCTCCCCCCTCATGTCAAAGTTGTCGGGGAGGTGGTATATCGACAACTACATACCCGATAAAGAAAAAAAGAGAAAACAGAGGAGAAGAAGAACGGAATAGAGGTGAAGAAGGGAAAAAATAGAACTTACTCTATTTTTTTCTTCTTCTCTTCTATTCCTTTCTTCTTCTCCTCTTTTTTTCCTCTTCTTATTTATTTCTCCTCTTCTTCCTCTCTTCTTCTTCTCCTTCTTCTTCTCCTTCTTCCTCTTCTTATTATTTTCCTTTTTCTTCTCCTTCTTTTTCTTCTTCTTCCTTCTTCCTTCTTCCTAGATAAAACTTCTGTAAAATGTAACTTTTGCATTATCAAAGTTTTTCTTCTTCTTTCTTCTTCCTAGCTAGATATATAAAAAATTTCAAAAAATGTAACTATTCCATATATAAAACTTTTTCTTCTTCTTCCTTCTTCCTTCTTCCTTCTCTTCCTTCTTCCTAAATATATAAAACTTTTCTAAAAATTAAACTAACCTAAAATGCACTAAATCAGAGAACATACATAGATACAACTTTTCTAAAAATCTAACTTCGCAAATATGAACATATATACACAGAAAACATACATACCAATATACATTTTTATAAAATGCAAAAAACAAATCATCTTATATATGAACAAAATTCTGAAGAAAAAACAAAGAGGAAGCCGACCGGATCGAACATGGCGCGGCGTGTGAAGCGGCGTTGGGGCAGGGGGCACCGGCCGGGTCGGCAGCGTCGGGGCAGGGCAAAAGCGTGAGGCGGCAGCGACAAGGAGCGGGCGGCGAAGAGGCGACCGGTGTCAAAACCGGCGGATCTCGGGTGGGGGTCCCGAACTGTGCGTCTAGGCGGATGGTAACAGGAGACAGGGGACACGATGTTTACCCAGGTTCGGGCCCTCTTGATGGAGGTAAAACCCTACGTCCTGCTTGATTGATATTGATATTGTGGATGTTTACAAGAGTGGATCTACCTCGAGATCAAGGAGGCTAAACCCTAGAAGCTAGCCTATGGTATGATTGTAAGGGTTGTTGGGATTGTTGTCCTACGGACTAGAGCCATCCGGTTTATATAGACACCGGAGAGGGCTAGGGTTACATAGAGTCGGTTACAATGGTAGGAGATCTACATATCCGTATCGCCAAGCTTGCCTTCCACGCCAAGGAAAGTCTCATCCGGACACGGGGTGAAGTCTTCAATCTTCTATCTTCATAGTCTTGGAGTCTGGTCGATGATGATAGTCCGGCAAATGATAGTTCGGCTGATGATGGTAGTCCGGCTATCCGGACACCCCCTAATCCAGGACTCCCTCAGTAGCCCCTGAACCAGGCTTCAATGACGATAAGTCCGGCGTGTATATTGCTTGGCATTGCAAGGAGGGTTCCTCTTCCAAATGATAGAAGATTGTGAACACCAGGATAGTGTCGGCTCGCAAAATAAATTCCACGTTCCACCGTAGAGAATAATAACATATACAAGTTCAATCTGGCGGCGTTTTCCGTGGCATGACGTCACACCACTACCGAGCCATTACTCGAATTGTTTTTTACTTTACCACCTCGGTAGCATTTAGCGAAGCGGTTTCCTTGGCACGTCTTGTCGAAGCAGAGATCGTGTTTCCCCTCAATCCGGGATTCTCATCAATACGGGCGTGGGTAACCCAACCGCATCATTGATGGTGACGCTTGGGAGATAAGCGAGTTTTACCAGTCTGGTGGGGGACGCGTGAGATTTCGCCCGCCCATATAAGGGATAAGGATTCACCTTCTCACCTACGCCTTCTTCCTCCTTTGCTTATCCATCTCCGCGCACTCAAGCTCCAGCGCCCAAGTTCGCGCATCTCGTCTCAACCTTCTCCGACCATGTCTGGAGCGGGAGGTAAATGGTTGGCCTCCACCGTTAAGGAGGAGCAAATCGCCAGACTGCGCGGCGCCGGATACCTCTCCGGCGACATCGCGCACCGGCTGCCCGACGAGGGGCAGCTCATCCCCACCCCTAGGCCCCATGAGAGGGTTGTCTTTCTTTCCCACTTCCTCCACGGACTGGGCTTTCCACTTCACCCCTTTGTCCGGGGGCTCATGTTCTACTACGGCCTGGATTTCCATGATCTGGCGCCGAACTTCATCCTCAACATCTCGGCGTTTATCGTCGTGTGCGAGGCCTTCCTCTGCATCCAGCCCCACTTGACTTGTGGCTCAAGACCTTCAATGTCAAGCGAAGGTAGTGAAGGGCATTCAAGCGGAGTCTTGGGCGCCATGTTGGGAAAGATGCCCAACATCCTTTGGTTCGAAGGGGCCTTCGTGGAATCCGTCAAGGGGTGGCAATCGGGGTGGTTCTACATCACCGAGCCGCGTGACCCTAAATGGGCGGCGGCCCCCGAGTTTAGATCTGGTATCCCCACGCAGCTCACCTCCTGGAAAGAGAAGGGCTTCTTTGTGGGGCAGTTTGAAGGAGCGGGACTCCAAACCTGTATCAAGAAGCTGGTGAAGAAGCTCAGGCTGGTTAACGTGGTCCAAGTCATGCTCGTCCGCCGGATTCTCCCATGCCAAGAGCGGGCATTCAATCTATGGGAGTTCGATCCGGAACAGCACTAGGCGCTGAACAAGCTCTTGACACAACGTCTGAAGGCGCTGGAAGGTGCTGTTCAAGGCGCGAAGCCCCGCATCCATGTTGAAGATCATGGATTTCGCTGATGCCGGTGACGAGGTAAGTGATTCTACCCCTTACGGGACACTTGTTGTTCATAGTTTGACTCTATCACGGGTTTTAATTTCCCCTTTTCCTTTGACAGGACTGGATGAAGAAGGCGGAGCAGATTACCTGCCGACTCCTATGCGAGAAAATCGATGGGCGGCTCGTCTAAGCGAAATTTCTTGGTTCGGCACCGCACATGGTGCCGGAGAAGAAAAACCAGAAGGAGGCCACGGGTGCTCGAAAGAGTGCCCGTTTTCAGTGTCCGGCGACTCAGGCGGACTCCTCCCGAAAATGAGGAGGAGGAAGAGGACTCTCTCGGAGGAGGGAGAGAGGAAGAGGAAGGCTTCCCCAACAGGAGAGGCGAAGGGTCCAAGAGGGGAAGGACTGTTCCCCCGGACAGCTCCGCCAACATCAACGTTGGCGAGGAAGAATGGCCTTCAAGGGCCAGGCCTCCGGCGAGATCGTAAGTATCCGGATTCCTGAATGATTTATAATTTCTTTTTCTGCGTCACATAGTGTCATTCTAACGCCGCATGCTGCCTGTAGTCCGGCCAGTGATGATCTCCCCGCTTCGTCGAGCGGGTCGTTGGCTCCGTCGGATGTAGACTCCATCCCGACCGCCTCCACCCCTCGCGACGCCTTGAAGGCGCCGAGGTGGGATCCCAGAAGGGACCCATCAGGGAGGCTCGGGCGCCACAAGGCGCCCTCGGACTTTGCGCCGGACTCCACAACAGAACCCGCAGTGGTTCGAAGTCAGCGGCCCCTTCGATCGAAGGGCAAGACCGTGGCCGCCGGCTTCCGTCAAGCTGGGCGCCGGGCAATTTGTTGGGCGCTGCAGGCGCTTCCATCGAGGAAGAACACCGCACTATTATGAGTGCGGTGATTGAAAGTGCAGCTTCGCCAAAGGCGGGCTGGCAAAGCTTCTGCAATAGCCTTCTATCAGGCTTTGAGGTAAGAAGTTAAAAATATGCAATGTAATACCGCATAGACAGTAGCCCCTGATGCTTAGTTCGGTGTTCGGAAAGAAAAGACGGACTGAGGATCTTAAAAAAGATATACGCAGGGTTGCTAAAAAATTATGTCAATATGGGTTGCAGGCTGCGCTGCTGACCTCTGCCGCACTGACTGCGGAGGTCGGTGCGTTGAAGCAGGAGCTCGAGCGGTCCGGGCAAGAGCTCGGCCGCGCCAGGAAGCAGCTCCAAGACAAAGAAGGTGAGTAACACCGCTTTGAATTTGTACCTTACAGAAAAGGATTTAGGTTGCGACAAAAAATAACAAGGATAACATGGAGTGCTAGGGGCCCCACGAGCGAGGTGGCGGCCCTAAAGGAGGCCGTGTCGCGGCCCGAGCATAATGCGCCACGCAGGCAGGGAGAGCGAGAAAAGCAAGAGGCGCGGGTGGCGGTGGTTCAGCAAGAGCTCGGGCTCTCATGGAAAAGCATGAGAGGTTGGGCGTGACTCAAAGACTCGAGAGTCCGAGCTTGCCTCGGCTCTCGAAAGTGTAAAACCGCCAAGGCCGAGGCCCATAAGTCCCTTCAGGAGGTTGAGTTGATGAGGAAGATAGCGGCGGGTAAGGCATTTTTCATGCAAAGCAAGCATGTGAATGTAAATTACGTGTTACTTACCCGAATTCGGAGCTCTCGAGGCGTTTGCAGATCTGCCTCGCGGTGTCCGATGCCGCCGCATTCTACCGAGCCGAGGAGGGAGCTCAGCGGAGAAGGTCTTCTGGTCTCGGTATGCTGAGGCCAGCCATCGATGCCCCCTAGCGACCAGGTGATGCAGCTGGTCGAGCTTCCTAAGGTGGCCGAGCAGGCCATGAAGACCTCGATCCGGCTGTGGCCTGGAGAGGCCATGCCTGGGAGCTACTTCGGCCTCGTGTGACGGCTGGTGGATGCGTGCCCCTGGGTGGAGGTTATCAAGCGCTCCGCCTGTATTGAAGGTGCTCGTCGGGCCCTTGCCCGCGCAAAGGTGCATTGGGGCAAGCTGGATGCGGAGAAGCTAATCACTGACGCGCCACCCGGTAGCAAGGAGCATCGTCTGTGAAATTTACTATAAGGCTGTCCTGAAGGGTGCCCGCAAGATTGCGGATGAGTGCCCCAGGGATGTAATTATTGAGTGAATTCGCAATGTGTTATCCTGTGCGCTGAAAACTTTGTTCATATGCGCTAAGCAACGCTTGTTTAATTTAAAATATTACCTTCTGTGCGGCCGTTTATTGAATCTGAGAGATTTCAAGTCGTCGGCTTCAGCCCCCATGCCACGAGTGCTGGGGTGTTCGGGATAAACTTGAGAACTCTTGTTCCCATTTTTGGGTCCATCTAGGGAGGCGCTCAACACAACGAACAAGGCAACCGGACTTATAGTGCTTGAACACTCTCACTTAGCCATAGAATTCTATAATTTTAAATTTGGTGAAGCCCCTAGTATTCGGAAGACCGAATTGGGCGTCCACGCCTTCATCGGACATAATCCGGAACTTATTTCGAGCGGCGTAGGTCTTTAAGGACCGAAAGGACCTCTCGAACAGCGACCAGTCTCTCGCCTTATCATGCCGGTCAGTTTTAGCTTTCTCCTTGAGGCATTAACCCGGCTCAACCGGGCGCAATCGCAGTGGTTCTCCCGGTGCTACCTTAGCCGATAGAGCGGGCGTAAGGTGCCGAACATGGGAGCCGGCAAACCCAACTATTGACCCAAGGCATGATTCGGAGCTGATTCATATAATGCTATAAGTTCGGGGTGCCACACTTGAGAAAGTGTGCGGGCTTTATCACACCATAACGCGGAGGACACAAGCCCCTGGTGTGTTTGGCCGTGCCAAGATGCACGGGTTCAACATGTAAATAAATGAACATATATATATATATATATATATATATATATATATATATATATATATATATATATATATATATATATATATATATATAAATTAATGCAATTATAAGCAAAAGTGCTGCATTTTATTCGAGAAGATACGCTATCAGTGCGGCATGATACAAATAGTGCGGAAAGCAAAGTTGGGCGAATTAAAGGCGTCTCCCTCCAGGCGTAGGCCGCGGAATGTTGTATTTAACAAATTTAATGCTTGTGATGGAGACCACCTGAGTGTCCGTCGCGGCCTTTGTCCTTCCCTGGCTGTTGCATCATGAGTTCGGCAGGTTCGCCGCCGGACTAGGTTCTGTATAAAAAAGAGAAAAATAAAAGAAAAAAGAGCGACACACTTGGGAGGCCCTGGTGTGGTCGAACCGCACTCTGGGCCTGTTGTGGTTGTGCCCTTCCCCCTATGCCCATGGTATCTCCAGGGCGTAATAATGTCTGTGGAGGGTTTGTCTTGCAATTTTGCGAGGCGGGGTTGGGGCCGCATTGCTCTGGCGATGCTGCAGGCGTGCGGTGGTCTTAGTTGATGTTGCTCCGGGCACGTTTGGTCGTGTCCGGTCGTTTAACGGCGGACTCGAGAATTGCCTTAAAGGCTGCTCTGTACTTCTGCCGCGAGAGCGCTGTATGTTCCTCCGTTCGGAGGAGGCGTTCGATGTTTCCATTGACCGTGATGACTCCACGAGGGCCTGGCATCTTGAGCTTAAGGTATGCATAAGTCGGCACCGCATTGAATTTTGCAAACGCAGTTCGCCCGAGCAGAGCGTGATAGCCGCTGCGGAACGGGACTATGTCGAAGATTAACTCCTCGCTTCGGAAATTATCCGGGGATCCGAAGACCACTTCAAGTGTAACTGAGCCTGTACAATTGGCCTCGTCTCCTGGTATGACGCCTTTGAAGGTCGTCGTTGTAGGTTTAATCCTTGAAGGGTATATGCCCATCTTGCGCACTGTATCCTGATAAAGCAGGTTCAGGCTACTGCCGCCGTCCATCACGACTCTCGTGAGGTGAAATCCGTCAACGATTGGGTCTAAAACCAATGCGGCGAATCCGCCATGGCGGATACTGGTCGGATGGTCTCTTCGATCAAAAGTGATCGGGCAAGAGGACCATGGGTTGAATTTTGGGGCGACTGGCTCCATCGGCGTATCGTCCCTTAGTGCACACTTCCACTCCCTCTTGGGAATATCGTTGCGTATATCATGTTTACCGCCCGAACTTGAGGGAATCCCTTTTGCCCTCTGTTGTTCGGCGGCCGGGTCTCTTCCTCGTCATCATTGTGTAGCCCCTTGTCACTGTTTTCGGCGATTAATTTGCCTGCCTGCTTGAATACCCAACAATCTCTGTTGGTATGGTTAGCTGGCTTTTGAAGTTCCATGAATTTGACAAGAGCGGTCGAGTATTCGGTCCAAATTGGACGGGCCCAGAGTGGTTCTTTTGAATGCCTTCTTCCGTTGACCGGGTTTGGAGCCTCGGAATCCAGCATTGACTACCGTATCCTCATTGCCGTCGCCGTTAATGCGGCGTTTGTTTTTGTTTCGACGCAACCTGCCATTGCGGTCCTTAGTATCCGGACTGCCAGCGTTTTTGCTGAGGTTGTTACTGCGAGCGAGCCAGCTATCCTCTCCCGCATGAAGCGGGTCATGAGGATGTGAGGGCTGCCATGGATTTCGGCTTCTCTGTCCTAGGTGCGGGCTAGATACTCGTCATGGATGTTATGTTTGAAGGCAGCGAGTGCCTCGCATCCGGACGGTCGGCGATTTGATTTTTCTTTGTTAGGAACCGTGTCGAGAATTGCACAGTCGATTAAATGCGGCTGCTGGATTATGTGGCTTAGGTCATCTGCGTCCGGTGGTCGCTTTGTCGTGCCACAGGAAGTTGTCGAGGAATGCGGCTTCCGGGTCTTCCCAAACATCAATTGACTCTGCGGGCAGGCTGTTAAGCCAATGCCGAGCTGGTCCTTTAAGCTTGAGCGGGAGATATTTGATGGCGTGAAGATCGTCGCCGCGGGCCATGTGTATATGGAGGAGATAATCCTTAATCTAGACCGCGGGGTCTGTTGTGCCATCGTAGGATTCGATATTAACGGGTTTGAACCCTTCAGGGATTTGATGATCCATTACTTCGTCAGTGAAGCATATTGGGTGTGCGGCGCCTCTGTATTGAGCAATATCGCGACGTAGCTCGAGAGAGCGTTGTCTGCTGTGTTTGGCCCGGCCGGAGTAGTTGTATCCGGTGCGACGGTATTTTTCGTGGGCCGTTGGGCATCCACGTGATCCATAGATAGATCTGGATTGTCTTGCCTTGTCCTCCAATATATCTCGCAAGTCCGGCGTGTTCCCCCGTGGCTTCCTGCTTTTAGAGCGATGCGAGTGCGGTTTTAGTGGAGGGCTTGCACGCCTCTCTATCAGCGGCCACGAGGTGGTCGGTCTGCCCGTATTGTCTTGCTGGTGATGCTGCCTCCTCTAATCGGGGGAGCAACTTGCGTTTTGTGTAAGTTTTGGCGGGGCGTTCGAGTTCATACTCTTCGGCCGCGAGGACCTCGGTCCATCTGTCGGCTAGTAGGTCTTGATCATCTTGAAGCTGTTGTTGCTTTTTCTTTAGGCTGTTTGCCGTGGCCATTAGCCTGCGTCTAAAACGCTCTTGCTCGACGGGATCCTCGAGCACGACGAATTAAATGCGTCGCCGAGAGGCTTGCCTAAATCTCCGGAGGAGGTAAGTAATTGTCATCCTCGACCTCTTAAATACGCCGCCCTCTCACGAGGGCTTGCTTACCTCCTCCTGCGCTGGATCGTCTTTGGAGGGAGTTGTCTTCGGCACTTTCTGGGGTGTTATTATCTCCTGTGCCGGAATCTCCGTTCTTGCCGTGGCGGGGTTTAGAGCGGCGCCGCTGACGTCAGCTGGGGCTGTTTCTTTAAGGAATCGGCCTTCGCTGCTTCTTCGCCGTCCCCATCTTTTGGGGTGTCCACCATGTATATGTCGTATGACGAGGTGGTTTTCCAGTGTCCTGTAGGCACTGGTTCTTGGTAGTCTCCGGCATCGTCGTCCATACCGTCGATGTCTTGAGTCGTGGTCGAAATCGTCGGTTAAATCGTCGATGGTGGCTACGAAGTGGGTGGTGGGTGGGATCTGAATTTCTTCGTCATCCGGCGTCCCAACCGTCACGGCGTGAATTCGGCCAGGGCTCTCGGAATAGCGAGCTGCTTCAATGAATTTATGATATCGCGAAGGCGAAGTGTTGAAAGATGTCGCGGCGGTGAATTCCATGATCGGCGCCCAATTGGATTCGTTGGCGGTAGCGGGGAGGTTCGGAGTCCGGCGAGTCGGCACCTCGAGTCATGGGCTTTACGGGGACAAGGTAAGTGTTCGGCTCCATCGCCATAGGAATTGCGGCTCTCGGCGGTGTCCAGCCATCCGTCCTCGATCCGGCGATCGGCTCCGGACTATGAGTCGGGCCGGATTCGTGCGCTGACCTCAAGGGGCTGTCCGGCGGCGAGGTTAAGTCATACCCATCGTGACACGGCACGCCCGGCTGTGGCTCGGATCCATCGAGGATCAAGTCCCGCGGATATCGGCCGTGAAGTTTAGGCTTCAAACCTGACCTGACGGCCAGGCGTAGCTTCGATCTGCTCCAGATGGCCAAGGGAGTTGGCCCGCGATCTGGCCGCCGAATACGAAGATCTGTCCGGGGAGAAACGTCTCACCCAGGACTGCGTCGTTGTTGACTGAAGAGGCCATCGAGCCTATCGGTGACGACACCGAGGAACTCTCAACGAGAGCACCAATGTCGGTGTCAAAACCGGCGGATCTCGGGTAGGGGGTCCCGAACTGTGCGTCTAGGCGGATGGTAACAGGAGACAGGGGACACGATGTTTACCCAGGTTCGGGCCCTCTTGATGGAGGTAAAACCCTACGTCCTGCTTGATTGATATTGATATTGTGGATGTTTAGAAGAGTGGATCTACCACGAGATCAACGAGGCTAAACCCTAGAAGCTAGCCTATGGTATGATTGTAAGGGTTGTTGTGATTGTTGTCCTGCGGACTAGAGCCATCCGGTTTATATAGACACGGAGGGCTAGGGTTACATAGAGTCGGTTACAATGGTAGGAGATCTACATATCCGTATCGCCAAGCTTGCCTTCCACACCAAGGAAAGTCCCATCCGGACACGGGGTGAAGTCTTCAATCTTCTATCTTCATAGTCTTGGAGTCCGGTCGATGATGATAGTCCGGCAAATGATAGTTCGGCTGATGATGGTAGTCCGGCTATCCGGACACCCCCTAATCTAGGACTCCCTCAGCGACCGCGGGCCGGCGACGACAAGGGCGACCGTGGGTCGGCGGCGAGAGTGTCGGGGCAGTGCTCGGGGAGGCGACTGGAGGAAATATACCCTAGAGGCAATAATAAAGTTATTATTTATTTCCTTATTTCATGATAAATGTTTATTATTCATGCTAGAATTGTATTAACCGAAAACTTAGTACATGTGCGAATACATAGACAAACATAATGTCACTAGTATGCCTCTACTTGACTAGCTCGTTGAATCAAAGATGGTTAAGTTTCCTAGCCATAGACATGAGTTGTCATTTGATTAACGGGATCACATCATTAGAGAATGATGTGGTTGACTTGACCCATTCCGTTAGCTTAGCACTTGATCGTTTAGTATGTTGCTATTAGTTTTTTCATGACTTATACATGTTCCTATGACTATGAGATTATGCAACTCCCGTTTACCGGAGGAACACTTTGTGTGCTACCAAACGTCACAACGTAACTGGGTGATTATAAAGGCGCTCTACAGGTGTCTCCGAAGGTACTTGTTGAGTTGGCGTACTTCGAGATTAGGATTTGTCACTCTGATTGTCGGAGAGGTATCTCTGGGCCCTCTCGGTAATGAACATCACTATAAGCCTTGCAAGCAATGTGACTAATGAGTTAGTTGCGGGATGATGCATTACATAACGAGTAAAGAGACTTGCCGGTAACGAGATTGAACTAGGTATTAAGATACCGACGATCGAATCTCGGGCAAGTAACATATTGATGACAAAGGGAACAAAGTATGTTGTTATGCGGTTTGACCGATAAAGATCTTCGTAGAATATGTAGGAGCCAATATGAGCATCCAGGTTCCGCTATTGGCTATTTACCGGAGACGTGTCTCGGTCATGTCTACATAGTTCTCGAACCCGTAGGTTCCGCACACTAAAAGTTCGGTGACGATTTATATTATGAGTTATGTGTTTTGATGTACCGAAGGTAGTTCAGAGTCCCGGATGAGATCGAGGACATGACGAGGAGTCTCGAAATGGTCGAGACGGAAAGATCGATATATTGGACGACTATATTCGGACATCGGAAAGGTTTCGACTGATTCGGGTATTTATCAGAGTACTGGAGAGTTACGGGAATTCGCCGGGGAGTATATGGGCGTTATTGGGCTTAAGGGGAAAGAGAGAGGGGAGGCTGCGTGCCCCCCAAGGCCTAGTCCAAATTGGAGTAGGGGGAGGGGCTGCGCCCCCTCCTTCCTTCTCTTCTCTTTTCCATTTCCTTGACTCCTACTCCTACTACATGGAAGGGGGGAATCCTACTCCCGGTGGGACTAGGACTCCCCAGGGCGCGCCATAGAGAGGGTCGTCCCCTCCCCTCCTCTCCTCCTATATATACTGAGGCAAGGGGCACCCCATAGACACAACAATTGATCTCTTGATCTCTTAGCCGTGTGCGGTGCCCCCCTCCACCATATTCCACCTCGGTAATATCGTAGCGGTGCTTAGGCGAAGCCCTGCGTCGGTAGCATCATCAACACCGTCATCACGCCGTCGTGCTGACGGAACTCTCCCGCAAAGCTCTGCTAGATCGGAGTTCGTGGGACGTCATTGAGCTGAACGTGTGCTGAACTCGGAGGTGTCGTACATTCGGTACTTGATCGGTCGGATCGTGAAGACGTACGACTACATCAACCGCGTTGTGTTAACGCTTCCGCTTTCGGTCTACGAGGGTATGTGGACAACACTCTCCCCTCTTGTTTTTATGCATCACCATGATCTTGCATGTGCGTAGGATTTTTTTGAAATTACTACGTTACCCAACAGTGGCATCCGAGCCAGGTTTATGCGTAGATGTTATGTGCACGAGTAGAACACAAGTGAGTTGTGGGGCGATACTAGTCATACTACTTACCAGCATGTCATACTTTGGTTCGGCGGCATTGTTGGATGAAGCGGCCCGGACCGACATTACGTGTATGCTTACGCGAGACTTGTTCTACCAACGTGCTTTGCACATAGGTGGCTGGCGGGTGCCAGTTTCTCCAACTTTAGTTGAACCGAGTGTGGCTACGCCCGGTCCTTGAGAAGGTTAAAACATCACTAACTTGACAAAATATCGTTGTGGTTTTGATGCGTAGGTAAGAACGGTTCTTGCTCAGCCCGTAGCAGCCACGTAAAACTTGAAACAACAAAGTAGAGAATGTCTAACTTGTTTTTGCAGGGCATGTTGTGATGTGATATGTTCGAGACGTGATGATATATAAGTAGTTGCATGAGATGATCATGTTTTGTTGAAGTTATAGCCTTATGGTTGTCTCTTTATTGCATAAAGATGTAAGCGCCAAATAATTGCTTTACTTTATCGCTATGCGATAGCAATAGTTGCAAGAGCAATAGTTGGCGAGACGACCATGTGACGACAAATTGATATAGATCAAGATGATGGAGATCATGGTGTCATACGATTGACGATGGAGATCATGACGATGCTTTGAGATGGAGATCAATGGTACAAGATGATGATGGCCATATCATGTCACATATTTTGATTGCATGTGATGTTTATCTTTTATACATCTTATTTTGCTTAGTTCGACGGTAGCTTTATAAGATGATCTCTCACTAAATTTCAATGTATAAGTGTTCTCCCTGAATATGCACCGTTGCGAAAGTTCTTCGTGCCGAGACACCACGTGATGATCGGGTGTGATAAGCTCTACTTTCAAATACAACGGGTGTAAGACAGTTTTGCACACTCAAAATACTCAGGTTAAACATGACGAGCCTAGCATATGCAGATATGGCCTCGGAACACTGAGACCGAAAGGTCGAGCATGAATCATATAGTAGATATGATCAACATAGTGATGTTCACCATTCAAAACTACTCCATCTCACGTGATGATTGGACATGGTTTAGTTGATTTGGATCACGTGATCACTTAGATGATTAGAGGGATGTCTATCTAAGTGGAAGTTCTTAAGCAATATGATTAATTGAACTTTAATTTATCATGAACTTAGTCCTGATAGTATTTTGCAAATTATGTTGTAGATCAATAGCTTGCGTTATAGCTTCCCCATGTTTTTATATGTTCCTAGAGAAAACTAAGTTGAAATATGCTAGTAGCAATGATGCAGACTGGGTTCGTGATCTGAGGTTTATCCTCATTGCTGCACAGAAGAATTATGTCCTTGATGCACCGCTAGGTGACAAACCTATTGCAGGAGCGGAATCTGACGGGCGTTATGAGCGTTTGGCTAGCTCAAAATGATGACTACTTGATAGTTTAGTGCACCATGCTTAGCGGCTTAGAATCGAGACTTCAAAGGCGTTTTGAGCGTCATGGACCATATGAGATGTTCCAGGAGTTGAAGTTAATATTTCAAGCAAATACCCGAGTTGAGAGATATGAAGTCTCCAACAAGTTGTATAGCTAAAAGATGGAGGAGAATAGCTCAAGCAGTGAGCATGTGCTCAGATTATGCAGGTACTACAATCACTTGAATCAAGTGGGAGTCAATCTTCCAGATAAGATAGTGATTGACAGAGTTCTCTAGTCACCATCACCAAGTTAGTAGAACTTCGTGATGAACTATAGTATGCAAGGGATGACGAAAACAATCCTGAGTTTTTCATGATGATGAAATCGATGAAGGTAGAAATCAAGAAAGAGCATCAAGTGTTGATGATTAACAAGAACACTAGTTTCAAGAAAAGGGCAAAGGGAAAGAAAGGGAACTTCATGTAGAATGGCAAGCAAGTTGTCACTTCCGTGAAGAAGCCCAAAGCTAGACTGAAGCCTGAAACCGAGTGTTCCTACTGCAAAGGAAATGGTCACTGGAAGCAGAAATGCCCTGAATATTTGGTGGATAAGAAGGATGGCAGAATAAACAAGGGTATATTTGATATACATGTTATTGATGTGTACCTTACTATTGTTTATAGTAGCCCCTGGGTATTTGATACTTGTTCGGTTGCTAAAAATTAGTAACCCGAAATAGGAGTTCTGAGAATAAACAGAGACTAGTTGAGGGTGAAGTGATGATGTGTGTTGGAAGTGGTTCCAAGATTGATATGATCATCATCGCACACTCCCTATACTTTTGGGATTAGTGTTAAACCTAAATAAATGTTATTTGGCGTTTGCATTGAGCATGAATATGATTTGGTCATGTTTATTGCAATATGGTTATTCATTTAAAGTCGATGAATAAAACCTTCGATGGTCATACACACAATGAAAATAGTTTGTTGGATCTCGATCGTAGTGATACACATATTCATAATATTGATGCCAAAAGATGCAAAGTTGATAATGATAGTGCAACTTATTTGTGGCACTTCCGTTTGGGTCATACCGGTGTAAAGCGCATGAAGAAACTTCATAAAGATGGACTTTTGGAATCACTTAATTATGAATCATTTGATGCTTGCGAACCGTGCCTTATGGGCAAGATGATTAAAACTCCGTTCTCCGGAACAATGGAACAAGCTACTGACTTGTTGGAAATAATACAAACCGATGTATGTGATCCAATGAGTGTTGATGCTTGTGGCGAGTATCATTATTTTCTGACCTTCACAGATGATTTGAGCAGATATGGGTATATCTACTTAATGAAATCTAAGTCTAAAACATTTGAAAAGTTCAAAGAATTTTAGAGTGAAGTGGAGAATCATCGTAACAAGAAAATCAAGTTTCTACGATCTGATCGTGGAGGAGAATATTTGAGGTACGAGTTTGGCCTTCATATAAAACAATGTGGAATAGTTTGACTGCTGGCGCCACATGGAACACCACATCATAATGGTGTGTCCGAACATCGTAACCGCACTTTATTGGATATGGTGCAATCTATGATGTATCTTACCGATTTACCACTATCATTTTGGGGTTATGCATTAGAGACAGCTGCATTCACTTTAAATAGGGCACCATCAAATTCCGTTGAGACGACACCTTATGAATTGTAGGTTTGGCAAGAAACCGAAGTTATCCTTTCTTAAAGTTTGGGGCTGCGATGCTTATGTGAAAAAGTTTCAACCTGATAAGCTCGAACCCAAATCGGAGAAGTGCATCTTCATAGAATACCCAAAGGAAACTGCTGGGTACACCTTCTTTTGCAGATCCGAAGGCAAGATATTCGTTGCTAAGATGGATCCTTTCGAGAGAAGGAGTTTCTCTCAAAAGAAGTGAGTGGGAGGAAAGTAGAGCTTGATAAGGTAATTGTACCTTCTCCCGAATTGGAAAGTAGTTCGTCACAGAAATCAGTTCCAGTGATTCCTGAGGGAGTCCTGGATTAGGGGGTCCTCGGACAGCCGGACTATATACTTGTGCCGGACTGTTGGACTATGAAGATACAAGATTGAAGACTTTGTCCCGTGTCCGGGTGGGACTCTCCTTTGCGTGGAAGGCAAGCTTGGCAATTCAGATATGTAGATCTCCTTCTCTGTGACCGACTCAGTGTTACCCTAGCCCCCTCCGGTGTCTATATAAACCGGAGGGTTTAGTCCGTAGGACAACAACAATCATAATCATAGGCTAGCTTCTAGGGTTTAGCCTCTACGATCTCGTGGTAGATCAACTCTTGTAATACTCATATCATCAAGATCAATCAAGCAGGAAGTAGGGTATTACCTCCATCGAGAGGGCCCGAACCTGGGTAAACATTGTGTCCCCTGCCTCCTGTTACCATTAGCCTTAGACGCATAGTTCGAGACCCGCTACCCGAGATCCGCCGGTTTTGACACCGACATTGGTGCTTTCATTGAGAGTTCCACTGTGTCGTCACAATAAGGCTTGATGGCTCCTTCAACCATCCACAGCGATGCAATCTAGGGTGAGGTTTTCCTCCCCGGATAGATCTTCTTATTCGGCTGCTTCGCACTGCGGGCCAACTCGCTTGGCCATCTAGAGCAGGTCGATAGCTACGCCCCTGGCCAGCAGGTCAGGTTGGAAGCCTAAACTACACCGCCGACATCCGCGGAGACTTGATCTTCGATGGATTCGAGCCCATTACAGGTGCGTCGTACAGTCACGATGAGCATGACTTAGATATGCCATCAGATGATGTTTAGGAGAATGCACCTGCAGCTGCCCCGGCTCTAAATCGGGAGCAGGCCGTGCCGTCTGAGGATGGGTGGATAGACCCCGCCACGGAGGCCGCACACTCATCAGGGATAGAGTCGAACACAGACTTGGCTTCCAATGAGGTCAGTGTCACCGGACCCGCGGACTCGTATCTGGCCATAGGCTCCGAACCGCGCACATCCGTGCCTATCGAATCAGATTGGGCACCGATCATGGAGTTTATCTCCGCGGATATCTTTCAGCACTCGCCCTTGGGCGACGTACTAAATTCACTGAAATCTCTCTCCCAGTTAGGAGACTCTTGGCCGAACTATGTCCAGCTTGAGTGGGAAGTGGACGACGAAGAAATTTGTTACCCACCCTGTCGTGGTTTTGTCACGGCAGATGTCCTCATGAAAGGACTTAGTCGCGGAGCCATCGCTACGAGTTAACTTAGAGGGGTTAAAGCGGACGCAAAGACACGGGAGTTATACTAGTTCAGCCCCTTCGATGAAGGTAAAAGCCTCACGTCTAGTTTGTGATGGGATTGATGTGGTCTCGATGACTAGGAGCAAACAACCGCCTTAGGCCTCGAGTTGTTGTTGTGTGTCCTTGAACCGTCCCAGGTCGTCCCCTTACATACACGGGTGACGCCCGTCAGCTCAGAGAGTCCCAACCTCCGGTTCATATTCGTATCCGGGTTGGTCTCTCTCTATTCCTAACTTACAATACAAGTTATACATCCGGCGGTTTACGGCTCTGAGTTCGACCCGACTATAGGCCTTGGGCCCTTACACTCATGCCTCTTGGGCTTTAATACTATTGAACTCTTGATGAAGTTAACCCGGCCCGAGATAGGCGGTTTACGCCGATAGTAACATCCCCAACATTAGGCCCCAGTTGATTTGAACAGGTTCACGTCAATCGTTGAGAAAAAACCTTTATCTTCAATACCTTCTTGAAATCGTTGAACCGCCGTGATATCACTTTCTCCTGATGTTGTGAACCGGTCTGACGTCCTCAGAAAGACAGCATCCGCGATATCTTCTTTGTTTTAATAGTTCCGCAATAATCAAGGCGACAACTCCGCTTTCTAGGGTTATGGTTCCTTGATTCCCGCGCCTGACACAGGGATCCTGCCTTATAAATAGGCCCGAAGGGTCATCCCTTCTCTTCCCTTCGTCCCCTTTCTCTTCGTCTTCTTCGCGTCGCTGGCCTCAGAGCTCCGCCACCGCCGTCGACGTCTGCACCGTCTTGGGCCGCTGCATCGACCTGAACGCACGGAGAAAGCAGATTCCTTCGCCTCTCCTTGGTGAGGTAGGTCCTCATTTCCCTTTTGACCTAGATCCATTCTAGGGTTTCCTGTCCTTGCCGTACTCCATGAACTTGTTCTTATAGCAGATTCTTGAATATATCTGTGATACTTTTGCGCTTGATTAGCAGTAACTTTTATGCTCCACCTGTAGTCTCGTGCGTGCATCCAAGAGTCTAGTGCATCATCTCTGCACATTGCATCAATACTGCTCTGTTGTCTTCCTTTTTTGGATATTTTTCTTATTTCCGATCTGGCGTTAGATCCTTCGTTGTAGAAAAAACTTGCGAAACCTGTTTCTGCACACTTAGCCGTTCGCAACCTTCATTGCTTTCAATATTTAGACGTTAGACCAGGCGGTTTAACTTAACATAGAAACAATTAGATAAGACGGTACACACCATTAGCCCTCTTGTTGAACCGCCAGAATTTCTGTAGCAGATACTGTCGCTCCATAAAACTCCGGTTTAGCATTATACACCGGTTCTCTCTTTATCCCACCATATTTCTTTGAACCGGATTTATATATTTTTTGTAGATGGCCAAACAAGTGTATGAGTGCAACTAGGCTCCTTCCCGTGTCACTTTGAGACTCAATTAAACAACCTGGTTACATTGGCGCTTTAGCGGTAAAAATAACATCCATTGGAGGGTCACGGCAAAGAATGTCCACCCACCCCTCGGGAAGGAGAGGTTGTAGTTTTCGCAGATCACCTAGCAGGGGCTTCAACCCGCCCGGTTCAAAATTTTATCGAGATGTGCTAGCCAATTTTCAACTCCGTCCACAAGATATAGGCCCCAATTTTGTTACCAATATCTGCCACTTCCAAGTGCTCTGTGAGGCATACTTTCAAGAAGAACCACCAGTGGAGCTGTTTAGAGACTGCTTCCATATAAACCGCCGCACAGAATTCACTGACGGGCCTAACACGGAATTAGGTGGCGTGGCGATTCAGAAAAGAAAGGAGGTCACTTATCCTCATGTCAAACTACATAGCCACCCCAAGGAATGGAATCAAACATGGTTTTATTGCAAAGATACTTCACCTGCCAATGAGAATCCCTTGCATGGTTTTCGTCCGGAGCGACTCAGCAACACACATCCCTTTCCACAAAGGTTAACTGCCAGTGAGAGAAGTAAATATGCTCCTCAACTCTCCAAGCTCAGAGCATTCATGGCTAACGGTTTAACCGGAATTGACCTTCTTGCGCTGTTGGATATCATGGAGCATCTTGCCCCTCTCCCAGCTCCGGTTTAATGTGCGAGTACCTTTGGTAGTGTCGACGACCCCCTCCGACACATTAACATCCAGCTTACCGATGGCGAGGTCATGAGGCGATGAAGAAGATGTTGAGCGAACCGGAAAATCTACGTGCGGACCGGTCTGCTCCTTACAGATTGCCAACAAACAGCCACTGTAAGATTTCTTATTATTTTTACTGAATATATAATCGCTATCCCGGTATAACTTTGAAGACCGACTGTTGCTGAACCAGGGCGATGATCCGTTCTGGAGCAAGAAACGCCCGCAAGAGAAACTGGAGAAACCAGATAAACCGGAAAAACCACTTAGGCAAAAGACAAAAGCTGTTAAGAAGACTGCTCGGAAGAGAAAACCATCGCCTCCTCACGATCCGGCTGCGGATGATGATGTGGGTAATCCGGACCTTGAGGTAGAATTTGATTCACTTGGTTTACCTTTCACACGCCTAATTAATGATGATGTTTGTCAGGATGATGCTAAAGCCAGTAACGCTGATGTCGTAGAGGTAACCGTTCTCTCCTCTGACTCCAATCCTTTGCCTTCGCTAAAAAACCGTAAGGCAAACCGGAAAATTAAATTTTTCTCATCCCCTTGCTTACTTGGATCCCCAATTTCTTATGAAGACTCAACAACATGAAGCTCACCGCACAACTCGGCACAGCGGCCAGGTAGTTACCTCCACCGGTTTACCAAACAGTCCGGTTCGGAAACGTCGTTCAGAGGTCTCTAATTTGCTTGTCAGTGCTCCTCCTAAAGCAGGCTGGTTTCGTCAACCCCTTAATCCGTCTGATTCTGATTATCAGGTCACTTCCCACTCCTCATCTGGCGAGTCATCAGCCACTCAGCTGCCGCCGCTAAAAACGGTGCTTGGGTAAGTTATATTTTCATATTCCTTCTCTGACATCCTTTGTGTTGTATATGCCGTATTTAACTCTTGTTGTGCTTTTGAGGGCCAAGCCTAGGCCGAGCAAAAAGGCTCAAATGCAAAGCGGCCGACGAAGAAACTGCCCCTGAACCGGGAGCACCCCAAAGCGTTGAAGCGGACAAGCTGCGAAGACACACGAATGATCCGTCACAGCAAAATGACGATCTTATTCTTGAAGAAAGGCCTACCGACACCGCCCTTCCTGCTGATCAGCCTAGAAGCCCAACCCGGATTGAAAAATCCACGGTCCATTCCGCCTGCGACCAGCAGGCGGTTCTGGTCAAACCGGTAGCTCCAAGGACGACGACGTCGTAATCACCGGTTTTGGCCACGATGAACCGGGCAATCCGGTTGCTTTATCTAAACATTCTGCCAAGGAGGAGTTTGCCACTATGAGCAAGGGCAAGTGGGATGTTGATCGGCCGCCACTTACGCCGCTCTGAACCCTCAAGACCTTCACTCCGGCTACTTGAACCGGCTATATACCAGCCGTGACTATGAAGCTGGCCTGGTGAAAATGATGAAGGAGAAACTCGAGGTAACCTCCATGTTTTTTTTCTTGCCTGAATACTTCCATTTTTGTTAACTCTCCTAGTTCCCAAGGGCCGGTTCAACTTAGCATAGTTAAACCGAGACTTAATATAAACTCAATGCTTCAGAATCCGCTGATGTAGTCATAAGAGCAGTTCAACTTAGCATAGTTAAACCGGGACTGTATTTTATATCGCCACATCAGTACATGTTTGAATAAATAGCCATTAGCCCCCAAGTGCCAAGTTGAATACTTGTATTGAGCTTGGGACTTTGTGATTGCATTAACAGATGAAGATTAAATATGCATTAGCCCCAAGTGCCAAGCGTATAACAGGTTATGCACTGGGGACTTGAAATGACGATATGTAACATACTTCCTTGTTGCAGAGTGAGATACATCAACAAGCCTCACAAATCCAGGACCTCCAAGAAAATCTGAAATCTCAACAATCAGAAACCTCCAAGGCCAAAGATGAGCTGAAAACTGCTTTAACTACTATGGAACAACTCAAGGAGTGGTTCAAGTCTGAGCGGGCTGGCTGGGATACTGAAAAGGCCGCTTTGACCAAAAAGGTTGAAAATGTTGAGGCTGCCCTTAAACCGGTGGTAGACGAGCTGACCAGCGTGAAGCGGCAAGTGCATTCCATGACTGCTGCCATCTTCGGTAAGTTTCCTCTGGTTTCTATGATAATCTTGACCTTTCTTATGATAAGTCCGGTTTGTAATTTCTCTTGCAATGTTGTAGGCACACGCATTGGTCACTTGGGCTCAGATGTTCGGAAAAATTGAAGGCTGCCTATACCTTAATAGAGCAGCTGTATACTGGATCGCAGCGGATCATCTCCACCGCCTCTCATAACAATCCAGTGCCTTCCTTAATTCAGGATACCCTTAAGCGGTTCTCTATGCTACCCGCCCGGATTGAAGAGCTGAAGAAATCTGCTGCACGAAACGGTGCCATCAACGCCTTAATCCGGGCCAAAGCATGGGTGCCTGATTTCGATCCCATTGAAGCGGCTCAGGGCTATCGGTCACGAAGGAAGACGGCTCGAAATTCAACGAAGATGACTTGAAAGCAATAAACCGGCCGTTAAGCCTTTGGCTTGCCAATTAGCTGAAGAAGCCAACTTGTCACATTATCAAGCTCAGTATGATGATCAGAACAAGCGAGTGGTTGCACCTATCCCTGAAGCGGAGAACCTGATCCCTCCAATCCGTAAGCATACTTATGCTCCTGATATTGACCCAACTTCCCTGATCCATGAAGAGGCTGTCTTTCAAGCTTTAATGGGAATCGACTGGACCACTTTGTTGATTTCCAAAGAGCTGGGTAGAGAGGAAGAGGCTGAAGCGGCGGGGACGATCCACAACCATCAAACCGGGGTAGCGAACAAGCATGAACCGTAAGCGGTATGAAGAGCTGCTTTATTACATTCCGTCCAGAAACAATGATCTTATTTGGGCACCATGTTGCCTTGTAATAGGATAGCCAACACCCTTGCTCTGAACATGCCTTCGTGCATGGGTGCTGATACTCTTGCTTGAATGATCAAATTTTTTTATCTTATATTGCCTGCAACTACAAAATCTTAAACCGCCACGACGGGTTATACCGCCAGCTGGTTTCATGTATTCATATAATGGAATATTTAAGGCATATAACCAAAAATTATGATATCAAATACCTGCCATTGCTGGGCATAAGGTTGGCTTAGACAATCTTGAAGCGGAGGTCGTATAAACCCTTACCGTCAACGGAGAAAACAGCTCCTGTCATTTATACTGCCGGTTTACCATGTAAACCATGCCGGGTCAAAATAAGCGCCCCTGCTACTCCATAATAGGATGTTAATGAAGAAACATCAAACCAGTGAAATTATCGCCGGATTAAAGATTTGGCCGAATTCCATCAAGCGATAGTTTTGAAAGCGGTTTAAAAATGTTGCCGGTTTAAGAAACGCAACCAAAATTAAATAACAGTGATGAAAAAATACGGAAGCAAAGGCAATGATAAAACCGTTTGCAAAAAGAGGCTTTACTGAGCCGATCAGATGGTGTTACCATGGTCGAACACGATCAAGCTCCCAATAAGGTGTAGCTATGGTTCAAGTCAGCCATGCCCCCAACTGAAACCGTGGCATTATGCCGATCAAGTGGCGTGGCAATGGTTCGGGTTCGACCAAGCCCCCAAGTGATTCTATGGCCTTAGGCGATCAAGAAGCGTGACTGGTTCAGACTTGACCATGTCCCCAAGTGCTCTGGTGGCTTTAGCCTATCAAAAGGTGTTGCATTGGTTCGGAGACGACCAAGCCCCCAAGTGATATCACAAAGCTTTTGAAAAGCGAACTCAAGGGGTAAACCGGAGGCCGCTTTAAGACAGAACAACTCCATGTAACCACGCAGGATGTAATAGAACGGATACCCCGCTTTAGCCGAGGCTCCGGTTTATTGCTTTATTCATAATATATACACTGTCATAATATGTACATAAGTAGAGCCGATGGCTCACGTATAATAAGGCCGAAGATGAGCTATGTTCCACGGCCTGTTGGTCTCCTCTTCTGACGTGCGTGAGTCTTTATGCTCTCGAACATCGATCAGATAGTACGACCCATTGTGCAGATTCTTGCTGACCACGAAAGGTCCCTCCCAAGGCGGGGATAGCTTGTGCATGTCTGTCTGGTCTTGGATGAGCCAAAGCACCAAATCTCCTTCTTGAAAGGTTCTTGTCCTGACCCGGCGACTATGATAACGATGAAGATCCTGCTGGTAAGTCACCGAGCGAGCAGCTACTATGTCTCGCTCTTCATCCAGCCGATCCAAAGCGTCTTGTCGTGTTGTCTTGTTATACGTTTCAACATAGGCTGCCACACGAGGTGAATCATGACGGATGTCGCTGGGGAGAACCGCCTCCGCTCCATACGCCATAAAGAACGGCGTGTATCCTGTGGATCTGTTAGGTGTAGTATTTATACTCCATAACACCGACGGTAGCTCTTCTACCCAACAACCCGGCGTCCTCTTCAAAGGGACCATAAGCCGGGGTTTGATGCCTCTTAGGATCTCTTGATTCGCTCTTTACCTTGACCATTGACTGTGGGTGAGCTATCGAAGAAACGTCAAGCGGATGTGCTCACGTTCGCAGAACTCCTTCATAGCACCTTTGGACAAATTTGTACCATTATACGTAATGATACCGTGTGGAAAACCTAACCGAAAATCACCTTTTGATGAACTGAACACGCCGTGGCGCATCACACTTGCTAACAGGTTACGCCTCTACCCACTTTGTAAATTTGTTAACCGCCACCAACATGTGTGTCTTCTTGTCCTTGGACCTTTTGAAAGGTCCAACCATATCCAGCCCCAAGTCGCATAAGCGGCCAAGTAATTGGAATCATCCTCAATTCTTGGGCGGCACATGAGCACGTCTGGAAAACTTTTGGCAACCGCCACATCGTCGACCAGATCTTCCGCATCGGCATGGGCAGTCAACCAATAGAAACCGTATGGAACGCCTTAGCCACCAAGGATTTTGAACCGGCGTGGTGACCACAGTCTCCTTTGTGGATATCACGCAATATTTCACAGCCTTCCTCGGGGACACACAGCATTGAAACGCATACGACACCTTTGCAATGATGCAACTTCGCCATTAATAATGGTCATAGACTTAGACCGCCGAACTATCTGTCGGGCCAACGTCTCATCTTCTGGCAACTCGCCTCGGTTCATGTATGCCAAATAAGGGAGCGTCCAATCTGGAATGACATGCAGAGCAGCCACCAACTGAGCCTCCGGATCAGGAATAGCCAAATCCGCTTCATCAGGGAGCTTGACTGACAGATTGTGCAATACGTCGAGAAAAACATTGGGCGGGACCGGTTTGCGTTGAGAGCCCAACCGGCTCAAAGCGTCCGTAACCGTTCTTCCGACGATCCACGTGGTCCACCTGATAGCCCTTAAAATGACATGCGACAACATCCACCTCACGACGATATGCAGCCATAAGTGGGTCCTGGGAATCCCAAGTGCCAGACACCTGTTGAGCCACTAGGTCCGAGTCACCGAAGCACTTAACCCGGCTTAGATTCATCTCCTTAGCCATCCGAAGACCATGGAGCAAGGCTTCATACTCAGATGCATTGTTAGTACAAGGGAACATTAAGCGGAGGACGTAACAAAACGTGTCACCTCGTGGGGATGTTAACACGACTCCAGCCCCCGAGCCCTCCAACTGCCTGGATCCGTCAAAATGGATGGTCCAATAGGTATGATCCGGCTTGTCTTCAGGCGCTTGTAACTCCGTCCAATCATTAATGAAATCCACAAGTGCTTGAGACTTCACTGCCGTTCGAGGTACATACTTCAAACCGTGCGGCCCAAGCTCTATAGCCCACTTGGCAATCCGGCCAGTCGCCTCCCGGTTCTGTATGATATCACCTAAGGGAGCTGAACGGACCATCGGCTGGAAATACTGCTTCAGCTTCCGGCTCGCCATAAAAACTCCATACACTAGCTTCTGCCAATGCGGATATCTTTGTTTCGACTCAATAAGCACCTCGCTGATATAATAAACCGAATGTTGAACTGGATGCTCCTTCCCTGCCTCCTTCCGCTCTACCACAATGGCAACGCTAACTGCCCTGGCGTTAGCAGCAACATACAGCAGAAGTGGCTCCTTATCGATGGGAGCGGCGAGCACAGGCGGGTTGGCCAATTGCCGCTTTAAGTCCTCCAATGCTTCATCAGCGGCTGGACTCCAGACAAACTGATATGTCTTCTTGACATCTGGTACAAAGGATGGCCTTCTCTAAAGGCGGTGATAAACCGGCTCAGCGCGGCAATCCGGCCCGCCAAACACTGGACATCATTAATACACTTTGGTTTAGCTAAGGAGGTGATAGCCGTAATCTTCTCCGGATTAGCTTCAATCCCTCTGTTGGACACAAGAAAACCCAATAACTTGCCTGCCGGAACACCAAAGACACATTTGGCCGGGTTGAGCATCATCTTGTAAACCCGTAGGTTGTCAAAGGTTTCTTTCAAATCATCAATTAGTGTTTCCTTCTTTCTTGACTTAACCACGATATCATCCACATAGGCATGCACATTACGGCCGATCTGTTCATGCAAGCAATTACATGCATAGCGATAAGTTGCTTGGGCACTCTTGAGCCCAAAAGGCATAGACACATAGCAGAAGGCTCCAAAGGGAGTGATAAACGTTGTCTTCTCCTGGTCCTTAACCGCAGTCTTGATCTGATGATATCCAGAATACGCATCCAAAAAGCTCAAACGCTCACAACCCGCAGTGGCATCAATAATCTGGTCAATGCGGGGGAGGGTAAAAGGATCTGCTGGACAAGCCTTGTTAAGATCTGTGTAATCCACACACATGCGCCAAGTGCCGTTTTTCTGAAGGACCAGCACCGGATTAGCAAGCCACTCTGGATGGAAAACTTCAACGATAAAACCCGCTGCTAAGAGCCTGGCAACCTCCTCCCTAATGGCCTTACGACTTTCTTCGTTAAACCGGCGGAGAAACTGCTTTACCGGTTTGTACTTGGGATCAATATTAAGAGTGTGCTCAGCGAGCTCCCTCGGTACACCTGGCATGTCAGAAGGCTTCCATGCAAAAATGTCCCGATTCTCACGGATGAAATCGATGAGCGCGCTTTCCTATTTAGGATCCAAGTTGGCACTGATGATGAACTGCTTGGACGAATCGCCAGGTACGAAGTCAACAAGTTTAGTCTCAGCTGCCGATTTAAACTTCAGGGCCGGATCATGCTCTGTAGTTGGCTTCTTCAATGGAGTCATGTCCACCGGATCGACATTATCCTTATAGTACTTCAGCTCTTCAGTGGCACAAACCGACTCTGCGTAAGCCGCATCACCTTCCTCACACTCCAAAGCGATCTTGCGCCTCCCATGAACCGTTATCGTCCCCTTGTGACCCGGCATCTTGAGCTGCAAATAGATATAACACGGTCGTGCCATGAACTTGGCATACGCCGGCCCAAACAGTGTGATAA
Source organism: Aegilops bicornis (assembly GCA_021605145.1). NCBI lineage: Eukaryota > Viridiplantae > Streptophyta > Magnoliopsida > Poales > Poaceae > Aegilops > Aegilops bicornis. The sequence goes on along the minus strand of CM038670.1, from coordinate 864,232,108 downwards.
GGACTTTGAATTTTCACCACTTCAAGCGTCAATGTTTACGATCCGAGTCATGTTCATCCCGAAGGCCACCTCGAGCTATTTTACCGACGGATATGCTGACTTGCGGGCACCACACCATGGAACCTGTATTGGGCGGTTTGAGATGTTTATCTGTTAACCCCATCTGACGGAAGGTCTCGTAAGTACAGGATGTTGATGCTGCTCCCTCCATCCATAAGCACCTTGGTGAACTTGTAACCTCCCACCTGAGGTGCCACCACCAGGGCTAGCTGACCCGGATTGTCAACCCGGGGAGGATGATCCTCTCTACTCCACACAATGGGTTGCTCTGACCAGCGTAGGTAATGAGGCACGGCCGGTTCAACAATGTTGACTGCCCGCTTATGAAGCTTCCGGTCTCGCTTGTCTAAGCTGGTGGTGAAGACGTGGTACTGCCCACCATTCAACTGCTATGGGTTGCTCTGGTAACCCATTGCTGCTTCTTCTGCTGATTGTAACCACCTTGGTTATTACGATTGTTACGATTGTTATGTCCATGGGATTACCACTAAACCCTGGACCAGAATTTCCTCCACCGTAACCGGGCAGACCACGAACCGCCCAGAACCTTGATCATACCGGAAAGCATTAGAACTTTTGAACTCCTGCATAATGTAACAATCCTTCCAGAGGTGGTTTGCTGGCGCCTCCCTCGTCCCATGCTTCGGACAGGGTTGATTCAACAGATAGTTCAATCGGTCCGGATTGTGATTAGGCGCACCAACTCGATTAATTTGTTTACCCTTGCGCCGCTGGCCCTTGTCCTGTGCGTTGGTGTTGGCTACGAAGTCCATGTTGCCGTTCGCTTTACGCTTACTTCCACCATTACCTGCCGAGTGATGCTGCTGGCCTCTGGAGTTGCTGTTCTTCTTTCCCTTCCCTGTCTCATCATCATCATCAGACTCGGGATCCTTGGTACTATCAGAATCAGCATACTTCACTAAAACGCCCATGAGAGTGCCCATGTCATTGCAAAACCGCTTCATGCGTCCCAGCTTCAACTTTAAAGGTTTAAACCGGCAGTTGCCCTCTAGGGTCAAGATCGCAGAATCAGCGTTGATCCGGTCTGAAGAATGTAAGACTTCCGAAACGCGGCGTACCCAATGGGTTGTTGATTCCCCCTCAGCCTGGACACAAGCCGCCAAGTCCACCACAGACATGGGCTGTTTACAGGTATCTTTGAAATTCTGAATGAACCGGGTCCGTAACTGGGTCCATGAACTGATGGAATTGGGTGGCAAGTTTTTCAACCAAGTACGGGCCGTGCCCTCGAGCATCATGGTGAAGTACTTCAGACACGCAGCTTCATCCACATCCAGCATCTCCATGGCCATCTCATAGCTCTCTATCCATGCTTCTGGAGCAGTTAGGCGGTGTAATTCGGCACCTTGCGCGGCCCCTTGAAATCCTTGGGCAAGCGTACATTGCGTAAAGCGGGGGCGAGGCAAGGTACCCCAAAGAGCTAGAGGTAACTCCAGGCTCAAAGATGGTCAGACGAACCGGCGTAAGCTGATAATCCCGATCTTTGTCTGCTAACTTCGGCCTCCCTGCGTGCGGGCCGGTCCACCACCTCTTGAGCGTTATCGAAACCACCCGCCGGGTTGTTGCCACAGGGCACACCGCGCCGTGCATTACTTGACACGGCGAGTTCATCCACGCTACCGCTATAGCTCCGGCTTGGGCGGGGGTAGAGTGGATCCGATCGCGGCTGTCTGAATACGCTTCTGTTGGACGGAGCTGTCCTAAGGAGCTCCTTGACCAGCGGCGTCTCTACACTTTGTGGTGAATCGCCTTCAATTGAATCGCCTCCAACCGTGCCGCAGCTGCAACAAGGTTATCCATCGGGTTGGAGTAGTGACACGGAGGTGTTTGCACAGCCCGAGGCGTGCGGTATGATGGCGAGGTAAATCTATTACAGCGGGCTGAACGGCGCCCACCCCAGTGCTTCCGCCCGGTTTACCACCGTGATTACTCGTCCCTGCTCACGGGTATTGAAGAGATCTCTTCCTTCAAAAACTGAAGGCAAACAGGATCTGTATTTCCTCTTCATGACTTCATGCGACGCGTTCTGATCTAGCATGAGCCTATACGCTTGCGCATCCAAAGCAGCCCGCTCTGCCGCCATCCTGGCGTCTGCAGCTGCAAAATCCGCTTTAGCCTGAGTGATTTGTTCTTTCACCTTCGCAATCTCCGCATTATGAATGTCCTGGTCTGCCGGGTTAGCCTCTGCCATGAGCACAGCCAACACATCGAATAGTTCTGATAAAACTTGAGCCGGAGGGCGCACAAGGCCTCCTGCCCCGGCTCTCATCGCCGCTGTTGAACCGACGACCATTGTCCGGAATACTGTCACCATCGGAACAGCCCCCAATCTGGCCATCTTGCAGCTGATACAGAGACTCAGTTTCTCCGATCGACGACTCGTCATCAGAGTAGACGACGGTTTCGCCACCAGATGCTGATCCATCCTCATAATTTCCTCCGTGGATGACTCCCACGAAAGAACGCTTGATGGCCGGTTTAGCCTGGGCAGGTTTACGCCTGTTGAGCCCGTCTCGGCGAGGTCGGTGCGAGATGTCCGGCTCAGGCCCTGGCTCACCGATCTTGCCGATGAAAACGTGTATGCCACCAAAGGGGACCCGGTATCCGTACTCAATCGAGCGGCCTCGGGGCCCAACTGCATCGTCGATGTAGAGCTTGCCGCGACGACTCTTGGTCATCCGGTCCACAGCGTAGCCTTCGAGTCCTTCGAACTTGCCCTCCAAGATCATCAAACCATCGTGCGATAGCCCCACGGTGGGAGCCAACTGTTGTGGTTTTGTCACGGCAGATGTCCTCATGAAAGGACTTAGTCGCGGAGCCATCGCTATGGGTTAACTTAGAGGGGTTAAAGCGGATGCAACGACACGGGAGTTATACTAGTTCGGCCCCTTCGATGAAGGTAAAAGCCTACGTCTAGTTTGTGATGGGATTGTTGTGGTCTCGATGACTAGGGAGCAAACAGCTTCACCTAGGCCTCGAGTTGTTGTTGTCTGTCCTTGAACCGTCCCAGGTCGTCCCCTTATATACACGGGTGACGCCCGTCGGCTCAGAGAGTCCCAACCTCCGGTTCATATTCGTATCCGGGTTGGTCTCTCTCTATTCCTAACTTACAATACAAGTTATACATCCGCCGGTTTACGGCTGTGTTCTGACCCGACTACAGGCCTTGGGCCCTTAGACTCATGCCTCTTGGGCTTTTATACTATTGAACTACTGATGAAGTTAACCCGGCCCAGATAGGCCGGTTTACGCCCAGTAGTAACATCCCCAACACACCCACCACCCACTTAATAGCCACTGTCGACGACTCAACCGACATGCTTGATTTCGACTTCGAAGACATTGACTGTATGGACGACAATGCCGGAGAAGAACAAGAACCACCACCTTAAGGGCGTTGGACAACCACCTCATCATATGATGTATACATGGTGGACACACCCAAATTAAGCAACGGTGAGAAACGGAAGGATGCAACGGAGGATAATCCTCTCGAGAAGCAACCAGAGCGCCAACGACGGCACCGCTCTAAATCCTGCCACATCAAAAACAGCGATAACAACGCAAGAAAGAATAATAGCCCGGTCGACTCCAAAGGCAACGACGACCCCATGGACCCAGCGATGGAGAAGGAGGAGCCAGTGGACGATGAACATAGTCCGGAGCCGCTGTCCGATCATAATGATGCCGAGGGTAAAACTCATCAACCTGTCTCCGGAGAGGAGAACAGTCCAGACGACGATGCATTCGTGATCTGGGAAAAGCACTTGGAACAGGAGAACCTCCACAAAAGGATTATCGCCACCACGAGGAGCTTGACAAAACAGAAGCACATGTTTAAGGCCGCGCAGGATATGCTCAACCGTAGATGGAACAAAGTGCTCGACACTGAGGAAAATTAAAGTGGCGATCTCCACACAAAGAGCTACCCAAAGCGCAAGCTGCTGCCCGAATTCGACGACGAGGCTATAGAGCCCATTCCGCCGAAAAATAATACGGCCGATCTGCCAGACCGACCATCCCGTGGCTGCGACAGGACGGCTAATGACGCTGCACACAAGTTAGCACACAATTTACGTGAGCACCTGGACAAAAAAGCCGGTATGGCCAGGTACATCTATGGATCTAGGAAGCGTGCTCCGGCGCAGGATCACGGCCACCAAAACAATTATATTGATCGAATACCAGCTCGGAATCAACACCGAACACTACAACCGTCGGACGCATGCCATGACACATCCAAATACAGGGGTGCCGCACACCCCCTGTGCTTCACCGATGAGGTGCTGGATCATGAATTTCCAGAGGGATTCAAACCCGTAAACATAGAGGCATATGACAGAATGACAGACCCTGCAATCTGGATTGAGGACTTTATTCTTCACATCCAGATGGCTTGCGAAGATGACCTCCAAGCCATCAAATACCTGCCCCTCAAGCTAAAGGGACCACCTCGGCACTGGTTGAAAAGCCTCCCCGAAAACTCAATTGGAAGTTGGGAAGAACTTGAGGATGCTTTTAGGGCTAATTTTCAAGGGACCTATGTCCGACCTCCGGATGCAGACGAGTTAAGTCACATAATTCAACAACCCGGAGAGTCAGCCCGTAAGCTTTGGAACAAATTTCTCACAAAGAAGAATCAAATCGTCGACTGCACGGATGCCGAAGCCTTAGCGGCTTTCAAGCACAGTGTCCGGGACGAATGGCTTGCCAGACACCTCCGCCAGGAAAAGCCGAGGACAATGGAAGCCCTAAAAAGCCTCATGACCCACTTTTGCGCGGGCGAGGACAGTTGCTTGGCCCTTAGAGGCACCAGCGACCCAGGAACATCCGAAGTCAGGGATGGCAACGGGAAGCCACGGCACTTAATAAAAACAAGCGTCGAAATAATGAAGGCGGCCAAGAGAGAACCACGATGGTAAACGCGAATTCAGGGCTCTCGACCGGTCAGCGGAAAAAGGCCATTTAAAGGCAGCAGAGATGGACCGTCTAGCCTAAAAAAAATTCTAGACAGATTATGTCAGATCCATGATACCCCCGAGAAACCTGCAAATCACACCAACAGAGAATGCTGGGTCTTCAAGTAGGCCAGCAAGCTAAATGCCGAACACAAAGGGAGGGAGACGCCAAGTGAAGAAGAGGACGAGCCTCGCCAGCCGAACACTGGGGGACAGAAAAAATTTCCACCAGAGGTCAAAATAGTGAACATGATTTATGCAACCCATATACCAAAGAGGAGGCGCGAGCGCACTCTGAGACGTATACGCTGTGGAACCAGTTGCCCCCAAATTCAACCCATGGTCGGCCTGCCCGATCACTTCCGATCGCAGGGATCATCCGACTAGTATCCGGCATGGAGGGTCCGGCTGCCTTGGTGCTCGACCCAATAATTGACGGATACCATCTCACCCGAGTCCTCATGGATGGCGGCAGTAGTCTTAATCTGATATATTAGGACACTGTCCTCAAGATGGGGATAGACCCGTCAAGAATCAGCCAAAGCAATACTACCTATAAAGGAGTAATACCAGGTGTAGAGGCCCGCTGCACGGGCTCTCTAGTACTAGAGGTTGTATTCGGTTCGCCCGACAAATTCCGAAGCGAAGAACTAATCTTCGACATCACTCCATTCCGAAGCGGCTACCATGCACTACTCGGAAGAACGACCTTCTCTCATTTCAACGCAGTTCCGCATTACGCTTATCTTAAACTTAAGATGCCTGGTCCACGTGGCGTCATCACAATTAGCGGAAATACAGAGCGTTCCTCGCGTGCGGAAGAATATGTGGCGGCTCTAGCAGCCGAACCACGAGCAGCCTCCCCAACCCGAATAAATGACCGGTCGTCAAGACCACGGACACGGCTAGACGTGTCCGGCGCACCACTAGTTGTAGCAGCCCAGATAAAACTGAGCTTGGTCGACGGATATGCCCCCATATGTGGTACTAGGGGCTGCCAGCATGTAAAAGGGTCCATAGTTCGGCTCGACCCTACTAATATACAATAGATTGAATTCTCATGGTTCATTAAGAATAACCAACTTTTCGCAAGAGTCTTTCACCTGGGTTTTTCTTTTTTACAGATGATCATCATGCTACACCCTTCCAGGATACGGCTGCGGAGACAAAAGCGCGAGGCGTGCAATAGGGCCCGCTCAAAGGTTTATTTTTAGATTAAGACCATGTGTAAACCTTTTTTATTGTCTCTTGTTGCTTCACACCCTCCGGGCACTTAAAACAACCGAGAGGGATATTGCTGTTATTGGCATTTTGTCACGCTAGATTAATGCATGTACCTGGAAATTCAGGGCTCAATATCAAGAGCGGTACTCAGCCCAGTATATGTTGTAAAGTCCGAATACCTTCGGGAGTGTTCGGCGTCGCGAGTTTGGCCTTATATGCATCAGCTCTGAATCATGTCTTTGGTCAATAGTTGGGTTTGCCCGGCTCCCGTGTTTTGCTACCTTACGTTCTGCTCTATCGGCTAAGGTGGCACCGGGAGAACTACTGTGATTGTGCCCTAATTCACCTGGATGAGCACCTCAGTAGAGAAAGCCAAAAACTGACTGTCATGATAAAGCGAGAGACTGGTCAACCACTCGATGACTCAGCGGAATCTTCACGATTCCTCCGCATTAAAGAAGGACTGGTTTCCTGGTCACGTATGTGCGCGCACCCTATTCGGATGAACGTGGACGTACCAGGGGTTATATAGTAGCCTGATACGTCTCCAACGTATCTATAATTTTTTATTGTTCCATGCTATTATATTCCCCATTTTGGATGTTTATGGGCTTTACTTTACACTTTATATCATTCTTGGGACTAACCTACTAACCGTAGGCCCAGCCCGTATTGCTGTTTTTTTTACCTATTTCAGTGTTTCGAAGAAAAGGAATATCAAACGGTGTCCAAACGGAATGAAACCTTCGGGAGCGTGATTTTTGGAACGAACGTGATCCAGAGGACTTGGAGTGGAAGCCAAGAAACGATCAAGGCGGCCAATAGGGTGGAGGGCGCCTCCCCCCCTACTGGGCGCGCCCCCTGTCTCATGGGCCCCTCGGGCGGCCACCAGCCTACTTCTTCCTCCTACATATACCCACGTAGCCCGAGAACATCAGAAGAGACCACGAAAACCTAATTCTACCGACGTAACCTTCTGTATCCGCGAGATCCCATTGTGGATCCTTCGCCGGCGCTTCGCCGGAGGGGGAATCGACCACGGAGGGCCTCTACATCATCTCCAAGGCCTCTCCGATGAGTTGTGAGTAGTTTACCACAGACCTTCGGGTCCGTAGTTATTAGCTAGATGGCTTCGTCTCTCTCTTTGAATCTCAATACCATGTTCTCCTCGATCTTCTTGGAGATCTATTCGATGTAACTCTTTTTGCGATGTGTTTGTCGAGATCCGATGAATTGTGGGTTTATGATCCAGTTTATCTATGAGAAATATTTGAATCTCCTCTGAATTATTTTATGTGTGATTAAGTTATCTTTGCAAGTCTCTTCGAATTATCAGTTTGGTTTGGCCTACTAGATTGATCTTTCTTGCAATGGGAGAAGTGCTTAGCTTTGGGTTCAATCTTGCGGTCTCCTTTCCCAGTGACAGCAGGGGCAGCAAGGCACGTATTGTATTGTTGCCATCGAGGATAAAAATATGGGGTTTATATCATATTGCATGGGCTTATCCCTCTACATCATGTCATCTTTCTTAATGTGTTACTTTGTTCTTTATGAACTTAATACTCTAGATGCATGCTGGATAGCGGTGGATGTGTGGAGTAATACTAGTAGATGCAGGCAGGAGTCGGTCTACTTGTCACGGACGTGATGCCTATATACATGATCATGCCTAGATAATCTCATAACTATGCGCTTTTCTATCAATTGCTCGACAGTTATTTGTTCACCCACCTTAATAGTTATGCTATCTTGAGAGAAGCGACTAGTGAAACCTATGGCCCCCGGGTCTATCTCTTATAGTATAAGCTTTCAATCTACTTTTATTTGCATCTTTACTTTTCCAATCTATATCATAAAATACCAAAAATATATTTATCTTATCATATTATCTCTATCAGATCTCACTTTCGGAAGTGGTCGTGAAGGGATTGACAACCCCTTTATTGCGTTGGTTGCGAGTTCTTGTTTGTTTGTGTAGGTGCATGGGACTTTTGAGGAGCCTCCTCTTTGGATTGATACCTTGGTTCTCAAAAGCGAGGGAAATACTTACGCTACTATTGCTGCATCACCCTTTCCTCTTCAAGGAAAACCAACGCAAGCTCAAGACGTAGCATAGCCCCATCGTCAAACTCCTATGGCTAAGTGGAAGTTGATACGTCTCCAACGTATCTATAATTTTTTATTGCTCCATGCTACTTTATTTACTGTTTTGGACTTTATTGGGATTTATTTTCCACTTTTATATTATTTTTGGGACTAACCTATTAACCGGAGGCCCAGCCCAGAAATGCTATTTTTTGCCTATTTCAGTGTTTCGAAGAAACGAAATATCAAACAGAGTCCAAATGGAATGAAATCTTCGGGAACATGATTTTCTCACCGAACGTGTTCCAGGAGACTTGGACCCTACTCCAAGGAACAAAAGAGGCGGTCACGAGGGTGGGGGGCGTGCCCCCTGCCTCGTCAGGGCCCCTGTTGCTCCAAGCGCACTCCTTCCTCCTATATATACCTCGTACCCCCAAGCGATCAGAACAGGGCCAAAACCTAATTCCACCGCCGCAACTTCCTGTATCCACGAGATCCCATCTTGGGGCCTGTTAGGAGCTCTGCGGAGGGGCATCCACCACGGAAGGCTTCTACATCATCACCATAGCCCCTCCGATGAAGTGTGAGTAGTTTACTTCAGACCTTGGTCCATAGCTAGTAGCTAGATGGCTTCTTGTCTCCTTTTGGATCTCAATACAATGTTCTCCCCCTCTCTCGTGGAGATCTATTCGATGTAATCTTCTTTTTGTGGTGTGTTTGTTGAGACCGATGAATTGTGGATTTATGATCCAGATTATCTATGAATAATATTTGAATCTTCTCTGAATTCTTTTATGTATGATTAATTATCTTTGCAAGTCTCTTTGAATTATCCATTTGGTTTGGCCAACTAGATTGGTAGTTCTTGAAATGGGAGAAGTGCTTAGCTTTGGGTTCGATCTTGCGGTGTCCTTAGCCAGTGACAGAAAGGGTTGCAAGGCACGTATTGTATTGTTGCCATCGAGGATAACAAGATGGGGTTTTTATCATATTGCATGAATTTATCCCTCTACATCATGTCATCTTGCTTAAGGCGTTACTCTGTTTTTAACTTAATACTCTAGATGCATCTTTGGATAGCGGCTGATGAGTGGAGTAATAGTAGTAGATGCAGGCAGGAGTCGGTCTACTTGTCTCGAACGTGATGCCTATATACATGATCATACCTAGATATTCTCATAACTATGCTCAATTCTGTCAATTGCCCAACAGTAATTTGTTCACCCACCGTAGAATACTTATGCTCTTTAGAGAAGACACTAGTGAAACCTATGGCCCCCGGGTCTATTTTCATCATATCAATCTCCATCACTTTAATACTTGCTTTGTTTTTACTTTGCCTTTTACTTTACACTTTGCATCTCGATATCAAAATACCAAAAATATTATTTATCATCTCTATCGGATCTCAGTCTAAGTAAGTAACCGTGAAGGGATTGACAACCCCTAATCGCGTTGGTTGCGAGGAGCTATTGTTTTGTGCAGGTCTGAGGGACTTGTGCGTGGCCTCCTACTGGATTGATACCTTGGTTCTCAAAAACTGAGGGAAATACTTACGCTACTTTGCTGCATCATCCTCTCCTCTTCGGGGAAATCCAACGCAGTGCTCAAGAGGTAGCATAAGTGTTAAAGCTATATTGTCCGATTGCCTCGTTCGCCGCGCTATCACCTCCTTAACGGACCAAGACGTTGGCATAAGTGTGATTATGCGCTTTACCGAACACCCCCTCATTATGTGCGTGGGGGCTGAAGCCGACGAGTGCAAACTTTCAGGTTATATACATACATAGATAAACGGCCGCACAGGAGGCATGAAAGTGCGTTATATCGACTAGAGGGGGGGTGAATAGGCGATTTTTAAGAATTCTTCAATGAGGAATTTGCCGGTGAGGAAATTCCTAAGTGAAGAACTACTTGCAGCGGAATAAGTACTCAGAAATATGCATAACAGAATGCAGGCATGGTCATCATGATGAAATGAAGACAATCAAAGAGTCTGAAAGCGAACACGAGGATATCACAAGATGAAGACAAAGCGGTGAAGAAATTGAACTGAGGAAATTGAGAAAGTCTTCAGTCAAAATCTTCAAACACAGATATGAAAGAACACTCAACACAGTAATGAGGAAATGAAAGAGTTGAGGAAATAGAACCAGTTAGGTTGGTGAAGACAATGATTTGGTAGACCAGTAACAACTGCTATCTCGGTTATGCGATGCAGTTGGAAGCGGCTGAGTATTTAAACTCAAGGACACACAGTCCGGACACCCGATCGGCTGAGCACGCAGCTCAGGACACCAAGTCCTCACGTATTCTCCTTGAACTAAGGTCACACGGACCTCGTCCAATCACTCGTGGTAAGTCTTCAGGCGACTTCCAAACCTTCACAGACTTGGTCACTCGGCGATCCACAATTCCTCTTGGATGCTCTAGACCATGACGCCTAACCATCTGGAAGAAGCACAGTCTTCAAAGGTAACAAGCTTCATATCCACGCAGGATCAATCTCTTCAGTGATGCTCAATCACTTTGGGTTTGTAGGTGTTTGGTTTTTGGGTTTTTCCTCACTCGATGATTTTCACTCAAAGTCCTCGGAGGATGGGTTGCTCTTAAATGACAAGTGTCAAGTTTCTCTCGAAGCAGCCAACCAGCTAGTGGTTGTAGAAGTGACTATTTATAGCCTAGGGAGCAGCCCGACATAATAAGACATAAATGCCCTTCAATGATATGACCGTTAGGTGGATAAGATATTTCGGGACAGCTGGCGCGCAGCACAGCAACGGTCGAAAATTTGAATCTCAAATTCCTAAGGGCTATCATGTTCCTCACTGTGTAGGCAATCCGCCTTTGGCGAATTCCTAACTCCTCGGTCGAACAAATTCCTCGTGACCAGAAGAACTTCGCCTTTGTCCTTGAAGAAATTGGTGAATCGTATGAGATTTCCAAAGGCTTCACTCGAAGGGATTGGTAGGTGTAGGATTTTGAGTTGAGCATCACATGGAAAATTTTCCTTAGTATTTCCTCGACCCCCTTTAATTGTACGGTGTTTCCTATGACTCAAGAAAGAGAAACGAAACTACGATAACAAAAGTCTTCACGCTTCATGTTCCTCAAATGAATACCAAGTCTTCAAGTTCACACCAATTTCTTCACTTTCAAAGTCTTCAGAAAGTCTTCAGAATATCAAAGTCTTCAGTCCAAGAACTTCATTTTTAGGGGTCGACTTTCTCTGTAAATATCAAACTCCTCATAGACTTATAGACCTGTGTACACTCATAAACACATAGTTCCTTAACCTATAAGTCTTCAATACACCAAAATCACTAAGGGGCACTAGATGCTCTTACAATCTCCCCCTTTTTGGTGATTGATGACAATATAGGTTAAGTTTTCAACGAGGATAAACATATGAAGTGTAACTACTGATATTGAGGAATTTGATTGCAAGATATAGAAGAACTCCCCCTGAAGATGTGCATAGTGAGGAATTTTCTTTTGAGGCAATGCACATTTGAAGAGTTGAATCATGGAGATCTCCCCTATATCTTGTAATTCATACGCATTTGACATATAATATGAAGAATTTGAAATGCGTGATGAAATATGGTGCTTGATGAAATTCAGCATGCGTGCAATAACATTAATGAGGAACAAGCATGCAAAATAACGCATCAAGAGTATTAGAGCACAGTGCATCAAAAGTATCAGAGCACCATCGGGTTTAAGATTACAACTCGATCCAATAAAAGTTTCAGAAGAACGAGAGTTGTAACTTAGCAAACAAATGCCCAGATAATAGACCCGCTTGAAGACTAACTCAAATTTCTCCCCCTTTGTCATCGAATGACCAAAAGGATCGGAACTGAGGACTAACGCCCCTGAAGAATTTCAAGTTGATGAAGGAGCGCCAGCGTTGTTGGGGTAGGTTGTCATAGTAGGGCCTGCCGCAGTGTCATCCAAGTCTTCATTTTCATCAGTGTCTCGCGATGAAGAATAGGAGCTGACCACCAAGGAAGGAACTTTGACCTTCTTGTATTTCTTCGGTGGAGTTGTAGACCAGTCAAAGTCTTCCTTGAGACCCATTTTCTTCAGTTCTTCCGCATTGTAGACATTAGAAAGAACTGCCCAGGTGCGTTTGAAGGTTTCATGGAGGTAGTAGTGGTTTTTCTTCACTGCATTATGTGTTGAGGTCATGTTGTGAAGAATTGAACCAAACTGACGCTTGACCCATTTACGATTGCGATCAACCTTGATGAAGGCGAGGAGTAACTCACGATCGATCATCACCACAGGTCTTTGTGGGTTGAGGATTTTGCTTGGCTGAGGTATTGGCGGCAGAGTCATGTGTGGCGGAGTCATCATTGGTGGAGTAGGATGCAGCTTTGCGAAACTGACCATCCAATGGACGAATGCCTTCATCTATCACAGCAGTAGCCTTGCCCTTGTCATCAGCTGAGGAAAATGTCCGTTTGAGGACTTCAATCGGGGGCAAGTAGCTATAGTGGTTCAAAGTATCAGCCTTGTAATTGAGTGAAGACCTTGTTCTGATGAATCTCATAATCCAAGGTGCATAAGGCTTCAGCTCAAAAGGTGACATAGCAATGTTTGCCAGAGTCCTCATCAAGAAATCATGGAAGTTGACGGAACGCCATGAATGATATTGAAAAGCATATTCTTCATGATGCCAACGACTTCTTCATCATTTGAGTCGTGGCCTTTGATAGGACTCATTGTCTTCCTCGAGAATCGATAGGCGGTCAGAGGCACATACAATAATTCCTTGACGAGGAATTTGGTTCTTGGGGCCTGCCACAGCTTCAAAGGCTTCATCGACACTTGCATATAGTGATTTGAAAGCTCAGGTTCGTTGTAGATACAACAAGCACCATCAAGTGGAGGACTGAGTGGTAGGGCACGAAGCAATTCAGTTGCTGGTGCCTTGTAGTGAGTGTTTTCAGTCATCCACTCTAACACCCATGAGTTCACATCTTCAGCGTCTCCGGTGATGTGCAGCGTCACATAGAATTGAAGAATGAGTTCTTCATTCCAATCACAGATATCAGTGCAGAAATTCAGAAGTCCTGCATCGTGAACAACACTGAGGACTAGCTCGAGGAATATGTGCATGATCGAAGACTTTGTCTTTTTTGAAGAGCACTGAGGAATAGAAATTGGCTTGACTAGCAGTCCAGAAACGCCTCTTCCTTATGCGGCGAGTCGTATGGGTTGTAATCCGTGAAGAATACGTGCTCGCCGAAGAAATCTTCAGCCTTGAACTTTTGCTTTGTTGAGAAGGGATTCTTTGGCTTTGGCAGTGGAGTGTCAGTGAGTTGCATCACTACCTCTGGAATTGCAAGCTCATGTTCTTCAGGCTGAGGAATTTCTGGTTCCTCTACATGTGCAGTCTGAGGATCAGCAGCAGCAGGTCCATCAGCGCTAGTGGCTGGAATTTCTTCATGTACAGATGAAGTGGGATGAGTTTCTTCAGAGCCCATTTGAACTGTTGGAGCAGGGGACCGAGGAATCTGTTGGATTGGGGTGAAGAGTGGAGTATTTGGATGCTGACTTTCCCAAAAGTCATCGTTCATCACTAGCGTTGTGCTTCCTATATCCACATCTTCTTCAATTTCCTCAACACCAACCTCTTCAGCTGTGAACTGAGGTATAGGCGAGGAAATGGTTGGGGTTGAAGGGTTTGCTTCCACTTCAATTTCTTCATCAATCATCTCTGACGAAACAGCAGACGATTTTCTTCATCAGATCCGCTTGGGATCTCATAATCTTCACCAAAAGGAACAAGGTCCTTTGATGGCATGGAGGAAATTGGAACAACATCAATAGGATTTTCAAAAGAGCTGGTCACTGGCTTCATTTTCTTCGGGACCGAAGAATTTGACGCAGCTGATGCTTTCCTTTTATTCACTGCAGCTCGCTCTGCAGCCTTGGTCTTCTTCACATCTGATGCAGATGGAAGGATAGGAGTTGGTGTAGGCGCAGGAGGAGCTGAGGAACTTGGTTGAATTTCCTCGGTATGGCCCGATCAATTGCCTGTCTTCTTTAGTTTCTTGAGCGCACCACTAGTGGATGCCACGGCAATTTCTTCAGCTGGAATGGAGTCATCAGCCTGGAACTAGCATTGTCTTGACCTTTGAACTTCATCGGTGGTCTTTGGCATGTTCTTCAGTCGGCTGAGCTGAAGCTCCAGCCTGAAGAATTTCTTGTTGCGTTGGGGCTGCAACATTTGAGAATTTCTTCGTCAGGTTGACGAATTTGACTTTGGCTCCTAGCCAATCAGCATAATAGGAGTCAAATTTGTCGCTGAGGGCTTTGATGTTAGCCTGCATCTTGATAAGTTCTTCAGTTGTCATCCTGACAACATTTTTCTTTAACAGTTTCTCTTTTCTGTCCTGCGATTTCTTGATCTCTCTGGCCGTATCAATTTTCCATTTCTCCTCTTGGATGAAATGAGTCAGTATGTCATTTTGGCCAGGTGTCAACTTGAAGTCAGGCATAGGAGTGTTTGGGTCCTTGTGCCAGAGATCAATGTAGTCTAGGATCGCTCTTGGATCCAACAATGAAGGGCATTGTGTGCCTTTGGCTCTAGCGGCCCTTTCTTGTCGGTCTCTGATGATTTCCGCAAGTTCATCATCATCGGCCTCATCATCTTCAGGTGGCTCTTGGAAGGCGACCTGATTCTTCTTGGGACTTGGCCGAGGACCTCGTCCAGCTGTGGCCTTAGTCTTCAGTAGAGTCGGGCGGATGAAGAATTTGGTGCGGTGAGGAACTTCTTTGAAACACCAGAGGCAATTGAGATGCCTGCAGTCCTTTGGCACGTGGCCAGATGCACAGGTGTTGAGGACTTTGTTGGAACTACTGAGGACTTTGAAGGAGCTGAGGATTTTGGAGGAGCAGGAGCAGCATGAGGAATTGGCCGTGAGGGCACGGTGAGAACTTGGCCGTGAGGGCACTGTTGATGAAGCACTTGGCTTGTGTGCGGCTTCTTTGCCAT
Source organism: Aegilops bicornis (assembly GCA_021605145.1). Taxonomy (NCBI): domain Eukaryota; kingdom Viridiplantae; phylum Streptophyta; class Magnoliopsida; order Poales; family Poaceae; genus Aegilops; species Aegilops bicornis. The sequence goes on along the minus strand of CM038670.1, from coordinate 864,216,751 downwards.
AGATTTTCTTGGCTTGACAGAGGCCTCGATGGCAGCAGCGATAGCAGAGTCCTCATTAAATATCCTCACTGCCTCGTTGGCTTCTCTTGCCAATTTGGCTTGGCGCTTGGCCCATTCTTCAGAAAGTCCTCACCACGCTTGATCTTTGGTGGGGTCGACTTCTTGACCAGGTGCCAATGGAGCTCTTGGGCATGGAGGATTCAGTCTGAATTTCTTCATGTACTTTGGAGTAACATATCTGCATTCCCTCCATTCCCTTGCCCATCTCCGTTCAATCCTTTCAATGCGCACCTTATGCGCTGATTTTTGTTCTCTTTGCGAACTTGGCTTTATCGGTGTGCAATAATCAGCATATATTTCCTCGGGAATCTCAAACGCGATCATGACCTCAGGCCTCTTTCCTCCTTTCTGTGGCTTCTTTCCTTCTGCCATATTCTTCAGCTGAGGAATTTGAACAATCGAATTCTCTGAAGAGGTATGCAACTTTTCTTCGAGGAACGCTGCAAATGAGTTAAGTTGATGAGAACCTAGTGATTCAGCAGCGGACATGAGTACCTGTGAACAGAGTATAGTTGCAAGGAATTTGGAGAGGTCATATGCGTTCTCAGAAGGTTTTTCAAAAAGAACTAGTTTGAGGAATTTGACCAGATGAGCCTTGAAGAATTTCACTAAGTGATCTTTGTCTTAGGTTCCAGAGTTTGTATAGATCGAGGATCCACACAATTGAGGAATCTTGAAGAAAATCATTGCTTAGAGAAACGAATCAAGAGCATGTTTTGTTTGAGGTGTTCATATGTGTGAAGATTTGAAGAATAAACACCTTTGAAGATTTTCAGGAAGGTTTGAGAATCAAAGCGAGTAATAAAAGTAACTTTTAATTACCCGAAGTGAAGAACACGACGAACTGAGAAGAACAGATGGGAAGTTCGTCAGGTTAGATCTTCCATGCCCTAACTTGGCGGAGGAAGACAGCTACGGCGGCGGCGGAGTGAAGATTTCCGCGGTCGGCGCGAGTACGACGGCGACGAGGTCGAGGCAGTGAAGCTCTTCCTCACCGGCGACGATGGAGTAGCGGCGGCGCTAGGGTTTGAGAAGCTCGCGCGAGAGAGAGAGCGGTCGAGCGGAGTAAAGTAAGTGAGGAAGGGGAGAGGGGGTATATATAGCCACGGTGAAAAACTGTTCGCCCGAGCATTTGGGACGAACGTGCCCCTGACCCTACTCATCCGCTTGACATGTGTCACCCACGTACTGAAAAGTGGAGATCGTGTTAGATCGTGGGTGAATAGATAAATCTATTGTGGGATGCGGAACGGTTTGAGCGGCAAAACCGAAAATTTGGATAAGATCAGTTTTAAAGTTCCATTCGCAATTTCTTCAGCTGACGAGGACACAGTGAAGATTTTGAACGATTTTCAAATAGAACGCACATGAAGAATTTGTGAATAGATTGGGTTGAGTATAGCATAGAGGGGGAAGGGTCCGATCACATTCACTTAGCAGAAAAAGTAACTTGAAGAAATAGCCATAAGTGAATGTTGTAGAGGACATAAACCCATATATATATATATATATGTATATATATATATATATATATATATATATATATATATATATATATATATATATATAGCCAATGAAGAAAAACGGAGGAAACTATGAAGATTTTGCAAAGTTGAAGAATTTGAAAAACTGAAGAATTTCAAAACCGAGGAAAAACTCAAATTGAAGATTTTCAACTTTGGTGGTGGCGTGACCCACCGTATAAGAATGATGATTTCAGACACCGCGTATAGTTGTCGTAGGTTACGAGAATCATATTCTTCATTAATTTCTTCACACTTAGAGTGTTATTCTTCATTGATTGAAGAAAAACGTTTCTTCATGTGTTGCACATCTAAATCATCAATTTTGCATAAGTGTCAGTATGTGTGTCCTTTTCAAAGAACATTTGAAGATTCTAAGATATTTAGCTCACACTGCAACTTGCTAAATCTCTTCTCACCCAAGGGCTTAGTGAAGATATCAGCTAGCTGTTCTTCAGTCTTCACATGCTCGATGGAGATGTCGCCCTTCAACACATGATCACGAAGAAAATGATGACGAATTTGAATGTGCTTTGTCTTGAAAGTGCTGAACTGGGTTGTGAGCAATCTTGATGGCACTCTCATTGTCACATTAGAGAGGCACATTCTTCACGTTGATGCCGTAGTCCTTGAGAGTTTGCTTCATCCACAGCAATTGAGCACAACAAGAGCCAAGAAGCAATGTATTCAGCTTCCATGATGAGCGGTGATACAGTTCTGTTTCTTCGAGGACCAACAGACCAAAGATCGTCCGAGGAAATGACAAGTACCAGATGTTGACTTGCGGTCCACACGATCACCGGCATAGTCGATGTCGAATATCCAATGAGATCAAAAGCGAGCCCTTGGGGTACCATAATCCTAGTGTAGGTGTGTGAGCTAGATATCGAAGAATATGCTTCACAGCCTTTATGGTGTGATTCCTTGATTGTAGCTTGAAATCGGGCACACATGCAAACACTAAGCATTATATCTGGCCTAGATGCACATAAGTACAATAAAGAACCAATCATGGAGCGGTATACCTTGTGATCAAGTCAATACCATTTTCATCGGTGCATAGATGGCCATTTGTGGGCATAGGAATTTTGACGCCTTTGCAATCTTTCATGCCGAATTTCTTGAGGACATCTTTGAGGTATTTCTCCGAGATATGAATATGCCATTGTGTTGTTGTGAATTTGAAGACCTAAGAAGAATTTCAACTCTCCCATCATAGACATTTGATATTCTTCACTCATCATATAGGCAAATTCATCACTATAACGTTGGTCAAGACAGCCAAAGAGAATATCATCAACATATATTTGGCACACAAACAGTTCACCATCATATGATTTAGTAAAGAGAGTAGGGTCGAGTGAACCGGTGTGAAGCCATTCTTCACGAAGAATTCCTTCAATGTATCATACCATGCCCGTGGGGCCTGTTTGAGACCATAGAGGGCCTTGTTGAGTCACGAAGACTTTGTCGGGATTCTTTGGATCTTCAAAACACAGGGGTTGAGCAACATATACTTCTTCCTCAAGCTTACCATTGAGGAATGCAATTTTCACATCCATTTGATATAAAGTGATATTATGATGGTTAGCATAAGCAAGTAATATGCGAATAGCCTCAAGTCTAGCAAGAGGTGCAAAAGTTTCATCGAAATCAATTCCTTCAACCTGTGTGTAGCCTTGAGCTACAAGCCGTGCCTTATTCCTCACCACAAGGCCATTTTTGTCTTGATTGTTGCGGTAGATCCACTTTGTGCCAATGATATTATGCTTGCGAGGATCTGGACGTTTGACCAGTTCCCAGACATTGTTGAGCTCGAACTGATGTAATTCTTCTTGCATTGCCTGAATCCACTCAGGCTCGAGAATGCTTCATCTACCTTAGTGGGCTCTGTGATAGAGACAAAAGCATAGTGCCCACAAAAGTTAGATAAATGTGAAGCTTTTGAGCGTGTGAGAGGACCTGTCGCTTCAATGTCATCGATGATCTTGTCAACTTGCACTTCTTTTGCAACGCGAGGATGAGCTGGTTGTCGTCGAGGAACTTGATCAGCATTTTCTTCAGCATTATCCTCAGGTGCATCAGCTCGACGTTCTTCGCGTACCATAATGAATTTTTCAGCAGATTCTTCAGTAGGAATGACATCCCCAGTTGCCTTGAACTTGATAGATTCCTCAGGAGCTGGTTCATCTAACACAGAAGGTAGGTGCTCTCTTTGCGAGCCATTAGTTTCATCGAACCGCACATCTACAGTGTCAACAATCTTGTGAAGAAGCGATGTTGAAGACTCTGTAGGTGTGCGAGTCCTTTCCGTAACCAACCATAAAACCTTCATGTGCTTTCGGTGCAAATTTAGAATTGTGATGAGGATCTCTAATCCAGCATTTAGCAATCAAGACTTTGAAATAACTCACATTGGGTTTCTTGTCAGTGAGGAGTTCATAGGCAGTCTTCTTGAAGAATTTGTGAAGATATACTCTGTTGATGATGTGGCACGCGGTATCAATTGCATCAATCCAAAAACGACTAGGCGTTTTGTATTCATCAAGCATAGTGCAAGCCATGTCAACAAGAGTTCTGTTCTTGCGCTCCACGACGCCATTTCTTTGAGGAGTATAGGGAGCAGATAACTCATGAGTAATACCAAGTTCATCAAGATAGTCATCAAGACCGGAATTCTTGAACTCAGTTCCATTGTCACTTCTGATGTGCCTGATCTTCACACCAAAGTTGGTTGAAGCCCTCGAGGAAAATCGTTTGAAGACTTCCTGCACTTCATGTTTGTAAGTAACAATGTGTACCCATGTGTAACGAGAGTAATCATCAACGATAACAAAGCCATATTGAGATGCATCATTAGTGACTGCTGAGTAATGATTAGGACCAAAGAGGTCCATGTGAAGCAATTCAAATGGACGAGTAGTGGTCATGATAGTCTTCGCTGGATGCTTGGCCTTGGTCATTTTTCCAGCTTCACAGGCTCCACACAAGTGATCCTTGAGGAATTTGACATTCTCAATGCCAATGACATACTTCTTCTTCCAAGCGTGTGCAAATTCCTCATGCCTGCGTGACCAAGTCGTCGATGCCATAGCCAGCCTTCTGAAGCTTTTGCAAGTAGACACACGGCTGGTTGTGGTCACAGAGAGAAATCAACAATATACAAGTCTCTCTCCTAAAGCCTTTAAAGACTTTGGAATTGTCAGCTTCCATGATCACAACACAATGATACTTGCCAAAGACAACAACCATATCAAGATCACAAAGCATTGAGACTGACATGAGGTTGTATCCTAAGGACTCAACAAGCATGACTTTGTCCATGTGTATGTCCTTAGAGATCGCAACCTTACCAAGACCCAATACGACTTTTGCCTTTGTCAAAGAAGATGATATGCTTCAGATGTGACGGTGATAAGGAGCATCCATCAATAGATTCTTGTCACCAGTCATGTGATTTGTACATCCACTATCAAGAACCCACTCAGTGGCTTTGGGTTGATCATCCTGCAGATGAATTAGTGCAACTTACGATCTGATATACTTCATCAGTGAAGAATATGATATCAATTTCATCAGATGAATTTCATCATGCAGTATAATAGATAAGCAGTATGAGGACGTGTGAAATGAAAGTTCATTTCTTCATGATTAGCCTGCATCCTTTCAGGCATTTTTGTCAGGCCCCCAGCAAATTCTTCAGACGTTAAAGTACGTCTGGAGGCCTGACCCTGCAGAAGAGATTAGTTCTTTTTCTTCACCACCCACATCTGAAGGAGGTGGCAAAGAGTTCATCACTCTGCGAGCTCCATATGAGAATGGTGGCATAGAAGCCAATCCATTTCGTTTCACATAAGAGGGGTTAGGGTAAGCATATGAATAAGCAGAGAAATTCTTCGTGGACTTATGAACATATTGGTTTGAAGAATAATGCACATATTCATAGCCCTTTGCTCTACCCTGCGAAACAGAGTTGTTAGCACGATGATAATCATATGAGGACTTTGATCCTTTGGAGGAATTTGATCCACGTGAGGAATTTGGTCCGTATGAGGACTTGGATCCATATGAAGAATTTGGTCCATATGAACAGTTTGATCTGGGGGTTCCTTTTCTTCACAGGTGGTGTCATGAGGACATTCACCTGAAGACTTTCAAGGCACTTCTTGGGAACCCAGATTTTCTTCATATGGGAACCGTTCCTGCAGTTAGTGCCAACATATCTAGCAAATACTTCACCATTCTGATTTTTGAACAGTTTATAGTTGGAGTCAAATGACTCATCAGAAGAATGAGGAGATTCGCATGTAAAGCCAGATAAGTTAGATGGATCAACTGGAGGTCCCTTTGCAGCAACCCACGAGGTTTTGGGATACTGCTCAGGCTTCCAATATGTTCCATCAGCATTGAGTTTCCTCTCAAAGGCAATACCCTCTTTCCTAGGGTTCCTGTTGAGGATCTGCTTTTTAAGCACATCACAAAGAGTCTGATGCCCTTTGAGGCTTTTGTACATGCTTGTCGTGTACAGTTCCTTCAGCCCTGCATCGTCAGTGATACTAGCAATGTCCTCAGATGAGGAATTAGTGATAGCAAAGGCAGGTGAAGAATCTGTAACAGTTGAAGCATTTGAACATTCAGGTGAAGAATTAGCAGATTCACGTTCAATGCACTTTAAGCATGGAGGAACAAATTCTTCCTGAGAAGCGCTGATTTGTTGAGCAAGTAATGAATCTTGCTCCTTCTGAAGATCTTCATAACTCACTCTTAGTTTCTCAAGATCTTGCTTTCTTTGAAGAAATTCATAAGAAAGTTTCTCATGATCAGACAAGAGAGTGTTATGATGACCTTGAAGGCTATCAAACCTAGACTGAAGTCTCTGAAGATTTTCGATCGGGGCTTCTTTACTGCAATCCATTTCTTCACCCAACATATCATCACTTTTATCTAGCATGTTTTGAACCTTTTCCAAGGCATGTTGTTGTTTGGTGGCAATACAAACAAGCTTGGTATAGCTAGGTTCAATATCATCATCAGATCCATCATCGTCAGATTCATGGTCACTATACTCGGATGAGGAACATTCGGTTACCTTGTCACCCTTTGCCATGAGACATGATGCAGAAGATGATGATTACGGTTCGAAGTCATCGTTTTGAGAGATTCCTTGAAGTCCTCAAACCAAGGATCATGACGGGTTCGATGACCTTGATAGACGTCGGAGATTCGGTCCCAGATAAGCTTCGCATTGCAGAGATGCATAATGCGCTTGAATTCATCTCTAGATAGGCAGGAACAGATGATATCCTTCGCCATGATGTCAAGTCGAGTGTACTTGCGAATATCATCTGCGTTTGTCGTCTTGCATAGATCAGTAAGACCAATTTCAGTGACGGTCCACAGCTCGCTGTCCATTGCCATGAGGCGCTTCCTCATCATGGCCTTCCACTTGGGATAATCATGACCGTCAAAGATAGGTCATGTCACTTTCTTCATACCATGGACGGCATAACTAAAACTCGGTGGTTAAACCAAAATCACACAGAACAAGGGAGTACCTTGCTCTGATACCAATTGAAAGTGCGTTATATCGACTAGAGGGGGGGTGAATAGGCGATTTTTATGAATTCTTCACTGAGGAATTTTCCGGTGAGGAAATTCCTAAGTGAAGAACTACTTGCAACGGAATAAGTACTCAGAAATATGCATAACAGAATGCGGGCATGGTCATCATGATGAAATGAAGACAATCAAAGAGTACAGAAAGCATAAACACAGGATAGCACAAGATGAAGACAAACAGACTGAAGAAATTGAACTGAGGAAATTGAGAAAGTCTTGATCAAAATCTTCAAACACAGATATGAGCGAACACTCAACACAAAGAATGAGGAAATGAAAGAGTTGAGGAAATAGAACCAGTTAGGTTCTTTGAAGACAATGATTTGGTAGACCAGTTCCAGCTGCTGTCTCGGTTGTACGTCTGGTTGGAGCGGTGAGTATTTAAACTCGAGGACACAGTCCGGACACCCGGTCCGAAAGCACGCAGCTCAGGACACCAAGTCCTCACCGTATTCTCCTTGAACTAAGGTCACACAGACCTCGTCCAATCACTCGTGGTAAGTCTTCAGGCGACTTCCAAACCTTCACAAACTTGGTCACTCGGCGATCCACAATTCCTCTTGGATTCTCTAGACCATGACGCCTAACCGTCAGGAAGAAGCACAGTCTTCAAAGGTAACAAGCGTCGGATCCACGCAGGATCAATCTCTTCAGTGATGCTCAATTACTTTGGGTTTGTAGGGGTTAGGTTTTTGGGTTTTTCCTCACTCGATGATTTTCGCTCAAAGTCCTCGGAGTATGGGTTGCTCTTAAATGACAAGTGTCATGTTTCTCTCGGCACAACAACGGTCGAAAATTTGAATTCAAATTCCTCAGGGCTATCATGTTCCTCACTCTGTAGGCAATCCGCACTGGTGAATTCCTAACTCCTCAGCCAGAACAAATTCCTCAGCGACCAGAAGAACTTCGCCTTTGTCACTGAAGAAATTGACTGAACTGTATGAGATTTCCAAAGGCTTCACTCGATGGGAAAGGTAGGTGTAGGATATTGAGTTGATCATCACATGGAAATTTTTCCTTAGTATTTCCTCGACCCCTTTAACAAAGACGGAGTTTCCTATGACTCAAGAAAGAGAAAGCGAAACTACGAAAACAAAAGTCTTCACGCTTCATGTTCCTCAAATGAATACCAAGTCTTCAAGGTCACACCAATTTATTCACTTTCAAAGTCTTGAGAATATCAAAGTCTTGATCGAAGAACTTCATTTTAGGGTCGACTTTCTCTGTAAATATCAAACTCCTCATAGACTTATAGACCTGTGTACACTCATAAACACATTAGTCCCTTAACCTATAAGTCTTCAATACACCAAAATCACTAAGGGGCACTAGATGCACTTACAAGGCACCACAATACTTTACGGGCAAAAGTATAAATATAGCCTCTATTATCAAAAAAGCATTGTTTTTACAATCAAGATACATGTCACTGAAACATGGTACTATTTGAGCACTGAGCCTCTATTAAACGGGCCCTGAGGGAGTCCAGGATTAGGGGGTGTCCGGATAGCCGGACTACCATCATCGGCCGGACTATCATTGGCCGGACTATCATCGTCAACCGGACTCCAAGACTGTGAAGATACAAGATTGAAGACTTCGCCCCGTGTCCGGATGGGACTTTCCTTGGCGTGGAAGGCAAGCTTGGCGATACGGATATGTAGATCTCCTACCATTGTAACCGACTCTATGTAACCCTAGCCCTCTCCGGTGTCTATATAAACCGGATGTCTCTAGTCCGTAGGACAGAACAACAACCCTAACAATCATACCATAGGCTAGCTTCTAGGGTTTAGCCTCCTTGATCTCGTGGTAGATCCACTCTTGTAAACATCCACGATATCAATATCAATCGAGCAGGACGTAGGGTTTTACCTCCATCAAGAGGGCTCGAACCTGGGTAAAACATCGTGTCCCTTGTCTCCTGTTACCATCCACCTAGACGCACAGTTCGGGACCCCCTACCCGAGATCCGCCGGTTTTGACACCGACATTGGTGCTTTCATTGAGAGTTCCTCTGTGCCGTCACCGATAGGAAGGATGCCTCCTCCCGTCTACAAGGACGGTATTTTCGCCAAAGGAGCCTTGGCCGCCGGCCAAACTATCCGGCTAGGTGGTTTTCTTATGACCGCCTGTCTGGCCATCGCTTTGACAATGACCTCTCAAGTCGTCAAAAGCAATTTTCACGTCAGCTCGGAATTCGCCGAGCAGCTGGATCCAATAGAGCTCTCGTCCGTAAACGAGCTCTTGGATTGCATCGCAGCCCTAGGAGTCGCTACAGACTACAATCAGATTGGGCTTAAAACCGATCTGAGAGAGATTAACTCTCCCCAGGTCACCCACCACGTTGCAGTGGTAGAGGAACAATGCGGCGACGCTTCTCCTGTATTGAAAACTAGTCATGTCCGGGCTCCCGAACCCCCCATGCCGGATTCCCGCGGAGGGACGGGCTTCGATCAAGCACTGAACTTAAAGTCATGCATCGGACCAGACTCGTTGGATAACGTCCAGCAATCCAGGCTTCCAAAGTTGGAAACTTCTCGGCCTTCGAGCCTTGAGAAGGGCAGGGTTCCGGACTTAGTTCCACCCACCCGCCCAGACATATGCGATCTATCTCTAATTCGGCAAGAGCCCGCTGAGACAGTACATCACTACTGGGCCAGATTCCTCCTGGTTATGGACAGGATAAAGGACTGCCGAGAGGAAAACGCAATCTCAATTTTTTGCAATAATTGCACGGACGAGGGAATCTTGAACGCCGTCAGCCGTCGTGAAATTACACGCCACGACCAAGGCGTCCATAGTCTGAAAAGTACTGTGCGATGGAGAGTTTCCGGACAACCGAAAATAAATTTTGGGACAATCCGGCCCCGAATACAACCCTAGTCCGCAACAAAAGGGTGCATTACACTCAGGCACCAGATACAAAAACCAAAAAGCAAAAACCCCATAAAGGGCACGGAACCGTACTAGAGGGATGGCTTAGCGGACCCTGCAAAATTCACAGTACAGAAGGCGCCGTCCCAACACATAGCCTTCGAGCATGTTGGATATTACGGCAGGTGGCCAAAAGTGGAGAGGAGCTTCTACCCCGGAAAACCACTCCAACAACATCGGTACGGTATCAACAGTCTTCGAGACTTTCGTATCAAATAATATGCGGAAACGAGCAATCCGCAGCCTCGCCGAAGTCGACCAAGTAGCAACAACCAATCTATGGAGCGACACAGCCATCACCTTCAACGCCAGCGACGAACCTAAATTCCGAACAGCCCGAGCTGCAGCCAAGACCTTGGTACTTAGTCCAATAGTGAACGACTTTCGACTTACGTAAGTCCTCATGGATGGCGGCAGCGGATTAAACCTCATCTACGAAGAAACCCTTCAAAAAATGGAAATAGACTGGAACCGTATTGAGCGAAGCAGCACAACCTTTAGAGGAATAATCCCTAGCCGGGAGGCGCGCTGCACAGGAAAAATCACACTCGATGTGGTATTCGGCTCACCGGACAATTACAGATCCGAAGAAGTCACGTTCCAAGTGGCCCCGTTCAACAGCGGATATCACGCTATATTAGGACGAGAGGCATTCACAATTTTTCAAGCCGTACCCCATTACGGGTACATGAAGCTCTACGTTCCTGGGCCGGGCTGAATAATCACTCTCGTTAGTGATCCGGGACATAGCACTCCGCGCTGAAAACAAGACAGCCGCATTAGCCTTAGAGGCACTATCAAAGCCCTAGCGGCAGAGGCACTCACCACGCTGCGCTCAACGGTGAATAGGGACGATGTGATACTCGATAAGAGATCCAAGTCCACCTCCTTTAAACCAGCAGATGAAATAGTAAAATTCCAGGTCCACCCAACGGACCCGACAAAGACGGCCTCCATCGGGGCACAATTGAACCCTGATGTAGACGCCGCACTGCGAGAATTCCTTCAGGAAAATTGGGACATTTTTGCCTGGCACCCCTCGGATATGCCCGGAATCCCACGCAGATTGGCAGAACACAGCCTAAACATCCTAAAGGATTAAAGCCACCAAACAGGCTCTTCGACGATTTTCGAACCCAAAAGACAGGCAATGGGAGAAGAGCTAGCCAAACTATTGGATGCCGGATTCATCAGAGACATCAAGCATCCGGATTGGCTAGCAAACCTGGTAATGGTACCAAAGAAGGACAAATCCTGGCGCCTATGTGTCGATTTCAAAGACCTAAATAAGGCCCGCCCAAAGGATCCCTTCCCCCTTCCCCGCATCGACCAAATCATCAATGCCACTGCAGGGCACGATTCATTGTGCTTCACGGGCGCATACTCTGGCTATCATCAAATCAAGATGGCGAAGCGGATCAAGCCGCAACGGCATTCATTACTCCATATGGACCATTACGCTTCAACACGATGCCCTTCGGACTTAAAAACGCGGCGCAAATATATCAGCGCATGATTCAGACATGTCTAGCTACCCAGATCGGCAAAACAGTAGAGGCATACGTAGACGACGTAGTCATCAAAACTAAACACGTCGAAACTCTAGTAGACGACTTGAGGCTCACATTCCACAACCTCAGAGCATATGACATCAAGATGAATCCGGAAAAATGCGTTTTCGGCGTACCAGCCGGAAAGCTGCTGGGCTTCATTGTATCCGGTAGAGGAATTGAAGCAAACCCAGCCAAGATCCGAGCTCTGTCACAGCTAGATATCCCAAAAGACCTCAAGCAAATACAAAAATTGACTGGATGCGTGGCGGCTCTAAGCCGCTTTATCTCCGTCTAGGAGAAAAGGCATTACCCTCTATCGCCTCCTTAGGCGCACGAACAATTCGAGTGGACGGATGCTGCCACCGCCGACTTCGAAGAAATAAAGGCCATATTGGCAACAAATCCGGTCCTGGCTGCGCCCAACCTGGGCGAACCAATGTTGTTATACATCGCAGCTACACATCCAGTTGTAAGCGCGGTACTCATCGTCGAACGAGAAACAGAAGGGCATAAATTCCCTCTTCAAATACCAGTATACTACGTATCCACTGTGTTAACCCCCCGCAAGTCCCGTTACCCACACTATCAGAAGATAGCATACGCGGTGTTCATGGCATCCCGGAAGCTCCGACACTACTTTCAAGAGTGTTCGATAACAGTGGCCTCTGAAGTACCACTTAACGACATTATAAACAACCGCGACGCAACGGGCAGAATTGCAAAATGGGCCATTGAGCTCTTACCATTTGATATATCTTACAAACCTCGGCGAGCTATAAAGCCACAAGTTTTGGCTGACTTTTTCGCTGAATGGACCGGGTTTAACTCCCTAAAGAATACGGGCGCATACTCCAATTGGATTATGCACTCGACGGCTCCAAAATGTTAGCCGGATTGGGGGCAGGCGTCAGATTGGCGCCCCGACCGGGACACAGTCCAATACGTGCCGAGATAATGTACACGGACTCCAACAACACAGCCGAATACGAGGCCCTTTTACATGGTCTCTGGATGGCAATCTCCATGGGCATTCAACGCCTAGAGGTGCGCGGGGATTCAAACCTCGCAATATCCCAAATAAACGGAGACTTTGATGCCAAAGATCCGAAAATGGCAGCATATCGCAACGATGTCCTAAAAATGTCAGCCCGGTTCGAAGGACTCGAATTCCATCACGTAGCCCGGGATAATAACCAAGCAGCCGACGATCGCACGACATTGGCGCAAAACGCGACGCTGTCCCTCCTAACTTCTTCCTGAACGACTCTTCAAGCCATCCGCATTACTATGGGAAGAGGAGTCCGAACTAACAAACCGGAACAAGCCGCACCAACCGGCGATTCAGCCGATGACATAACACCTTCCGCCGACGACATAATGGCAGTAATTGCCCCGTGGACAGAACCATTCCTCGCCTACTTGCTCAGCCAGGAGCTTCCCGAAGACCAAAATGAGGCCCATTGCATTGTCCGGCGATCTAAAGCCTACAAGGTCTATGAGGGAGAACTTTATAAGAAAAGCACAACCGGAGTCCTTCAAAGGTGTATCTCCGAAGAGGAAGGGCGAAACCTCCTGGCTGAAATTCATGCCGGACTAGGCGGACACCATGCCGCAGCTCGGGCCCTTGTAGGAAAGGCATTCCGTACAGGATTTTACTGGCCGACGGCCCGAGTAGATGCTTAGGACTTAGTCCAAAGATGCGTCGGTTGTCAGCTCTTTGCTAATCAGAGCCATATGCCACCCACCGCCCTCAAAACTATACCCATTACCTGGCCGTCATGATGCAGGGGCTTGACATGGTTGGACCACTTAAAGGGGGAACCCACAAGCAAAGGTACCTATTGGTCATGGTGGATAAATTCACCAAATGCATAGAGGCCAAGCCAGTTAAAACGGCAGAGTCCGGACCAGTGATAGACTTTATATCCGGGATAGTACACCGTTATGGTGTCCCCACGGCATCATCACCGATAACGGCACGAACTTCACCGCCGATGAGGTTAAATCATGGTGCAAAAATATGGGCATCAAGCTCGATTACGCTTCAGTCTATCATCCTCAAACCAACGGTCAAGTGGAACGAGCAAATGGTCTAATAATGAGCGGCATCAAACCCAGACTAGTGCGGTCCCTTACGAAATCTTACACGACCTTTGGGTAGAGGAGCTCGACTCCGTACTACTGGGGCTGCGGACAACGCCTAACCGTACTACCGGATTCACACCATTCTTTATGGTATACGACGCAGAAGAAGTTTTGCCCTGTGACATCATTCATGACTCACCTCGAGTGCGCATGTACGAAGAAAGAGAAGCCGAGTTGGATCGGCAGGACAGCTTGAACGCATTGGAGGAAGAGCGCGACATTGCCAAGGCTCGTTCCGCATTCTATCGCCAGCAGGCTCGAAGATATCAAAGCGAGAAGTACGGGCCAAGACTTACAACATTGGCGAACTGGTTCTACGCCTCACGGACAAGAAAAGGACAAGCTCAAGCCCAAATGGGAAGGCCCCTTCATCATCGATCAAGTCCCGACCGGCAGAGCTGCATCGTCTCTTAAATGCATCGGATAACCGACTCGAGCCGAACCCATGGAACGCAGCCCGCCTCCGATGATTCTATGCCTAGCGCCGGACTAAGAGTTCGTCCCTTTCCCCCCGTCCAATTTTTTTTTTCAGCTGCCTTTTGTTTATCTTTTTCTTCTCAACCCTATTCATCCAAGCCTTAAAGGGCCTACTTGCGCAACGTCCGCACGCAATTGAAGTGCTATCCGCACTCATTATACCTGGGGGCTTCTTTACCAGAAGCTTAATTATACGGGCTTCCTGCCCAGCACATGTGTCAAGCCTCCACATGTACCTTTTATTCACCATTATATGCATCGATATGACTTAGGTTTTGGCCAAGCTGGGTTGCCTGGCTCCTGTGCTTACCCCTACGTTCCCGACTGTTCGGCTAGGAGGTAAAGGGAGCACCTCTGCCATTGTTACTGCCGGGTCAGGCGGATGTGTACCTCAGACTGGGTGAAGCCGAAAGCTAGCGTTCTTAAGGGAATATTCGGTCGGTGACTTAAAAGATGATTTTTTATCTCCTTATTTATCTGCCCACAGATGTTTTTCTGCTTTTTTCGCAGTCCGGACATGCACTTTAGGGCATGCCACCCCCAGAGGAAAGGAACCCTTAACGGAACTATTCTCCCTGGAAGATGTTTCTTACTACCCATGTAATATAACATAACTAGTTGGGCACTTATGCGATAAAGCATCGATGACCCCTACGCTTGGTCTCCATGCATACCCGGTTGTTTCATAACCGAGAAGGTATTCGGACACACTCGGACTCTAGGGTCTCGAGGTCGAAGTGAAAAGGTCGGCAGAGACAAACGATCTACAATCCGGCTAGAAGGCATTTTGTATGTCATTTTATAATACATTGTCAATCGACTGATTGTATTCTTCCTGAACCCCGTCTAACAGGTTGTCTAATTTACAGTCCTGTTGGGAAAATTTAGCGGCCAACTCCACTTGGCCGTATACTAAACTCACAGGGATCTCCTTCCCATCAGGCCCCACAGGTCCGACTTCGGCCATGTGGTTGGGATCCACCTTCTTGTACCGCGTCTTTACCATGGCCGGGCCTCCTGGCACCTTGGCGGCAGGCCGAAATCTTCCATAAATGGAAGCGCTGCCGCACTCCCTGCAGCTTCTCCGCAAGCTCCCCAAGACCCTCGGGTAAGGAGAAGGCTGGCCATAACGCCCGGATGACGCCGCTCATTGCCTGCCGAACTCGTTCGATCAGTTCCAACAATTCGGGAAGTTGATCACCCGTTGATACAGGCATCTCCTCCGCAGGGCGACCTATGAGCATACCTGCAGACATATTCTGTCAAATTGACTTCCTCGCCGAACTCTTCTTTTCAAAAGAGTTCGCTCAAGCACTTACTATATATGCCGTGACGAAGCCGCTGATTCTCCTTAACGGAGCCCGACAGCTCGGCCCGAACGCCTTTCAGCTCTTCTCCAAGCTGGGCATGGGCATCCTGGAGCTTGTTCCTTTCATGCTGCACCTTATGCAGCCTTTAGTTGGCGCAGAAGTTCTTGCCTGTCCGGATCTTGTCCGGCAGCACCTGCAACGTCATTTTTTCTTTCAGACTTGCGCAAAGGCCAAACGCTCCTTATATTTCTAAAATAATGCGTTACCAGGAGAGGTCCCTGCGTTTCCTCCTGCGCCAGAGAGTGCGGCCTCAAGTTGGGCCTTGCACTCTTGCAGCTCCTGAGACAGTTGGGTATTCTTCTCGGTAAGATCCTACGTTTCATATGATCCTTAAATCAGTTAATATAACTACTTTAAGTCTCGGGGGCTACTGGCATATATAACTATTAAATTCTCTTACCCGTATGTCTTTTACATACTGCTCCGTGGCTCTGGTAAAACCATCTTGAGCAGCACGAAGGTGCGCGTCCCCCGTGTTAAAGGCATTCAACGCCTTGGGGGAGAAGCAGCGTCACGAAATACTGTCGGCGGCGCTTTGTGATTCAGGGCGCTCTCCACCTCAGACTTGGTGGCGGACAGTCTGTCGGCATCCTGCTTCGGAGGAACGTCCGGCTCGCGCCTTGCGCTCGCCTCCCCCTCCTGACCAGGTGCGGGAGCCCGGCTAGTAGAGGTTGGATTGGCAACCTCCACGCCCGCAGTCCGGTGGACGCTTTTTTCCCTATAAAAGTCATGAGCACTCAAACGTTTCCTAGGAACGTTGCTCTAAAATAATGAATTGTGAGCTACACCTTTGCGGCGACGTTTCGATCGCGCCAGCGCTCCTCTTCCGCCTCTTGGTCCGAACTGGCCCTTGTTGGTCAACCACCATGAGCTCGGCTTCTCGCCTAGGCGCCTCCTGCACAATGCCATCATATTACGTGCTCGAGAAATAAGCAAGGAAGGAATGACGGTGTCGTGGCTTCGCCGCAATCACCTGGGAAGCCGGATATAGTCCGGGATAGTCGGCCGTGATGGCGACTAAAGCATTGTCCATGCTGAGCTGGTGGAACACCCCATCGATTAGTTCCACCTTTATGTCCGGATCCTCTTCGGAGGCCGGATCCCGGGATCTCTCTGGATCCTTGGGCTGCGGAGCCGGACTTAGCATGCCAGCCACGGTCCGGCGCAATTCCTGCGTCGAAAGAAGAACACAATATAAGAAACTTAAGTTTCGAAAGGCACGGGTCGGACACGCAGAGTGTTCGCTTACCCAAGGCCAGGGATTATTCATGGACAACCCATTTAACGGGTTCATCCGAAGGAAATCCTCCTTCTCCCCCTTATACAGGCCGGACATGATCGTCACTAGATCTTCGGCCGAATCCGGCCCTTTGCGGCCATGACGGGTGGCATCGTCCTCCCCGTTGAAATCCCACATGGGGTGGCCCCTGTATTGTAGTGGCTGCACCCCCCGCATAATGCATGTTGCCATGACTCCAATCATGGTCAACCCGGCATGGGCCAGTAACCTTATTCGGCCCATCAAATAATGGACGCTCTTGTCTTCCTCCAGATGGGGGCTCCGCGGACGCCAACTGAGGTGTTTCTTTAGAGGAGCATTGCGGAACTCCGGAGGCCGATCCAACAGGGTCCGGCAGAGGAGCATCTTCTATATAAAACCATTCCAAGGCCGGTCTTGGGCGCCTTCTTAGGGGTTCGGATGGATATCCGGTCCCGGCAATGCGCCATATTTCGCCGACCACTTGATAAATGGACCCCTCGTGAGAGCGGGTACAAGGCAGAACAACCTCTTCCACAGCGAAGTGGGGCTCGGCGCCCAGGAATAGCTTCAGAAGAGCTATGTAACCCGCAATATGCAGAGGATTGAGGCGGGCGTGAGGTGATGGAGCTGGAGTCCGTAGAACTCCGTGAGCCAGCGGAGGAATGGATGTACAGAAATCCGAGCCCCTTATCGATAGGGGACGAAGCATACCCGCCTCCCTTTGTTGGGATTTGGGGTAACCTCTCGCTTGCTTCCCACCTTTATAGGTGGCCAGCCCGGCTCGAACCGAACCATGAAGGCCGGAGGAGATATCCCCACTTGGAGCTTCACCAGCTCAGCGGAATGTGAACAGCATCTCCTCCAATCTCCTAGCAAAGGGCTGAGCGCGAGAAGAGGAGCCGCGTTGACGGTCCATGATGGAATGGATTCTTGGTCAAAGCGCTCCGATGAGTATTCTTGGGAGGAAGATGGTGATTTGGATCTGGATTCTTGCCTCCCTTATAGGCAGATTATTCGCACAACTAGGGGTAAAACATAAAAGACACCACGGCTTTTCACGTTCGGCATGACAGCGTGGAAGAAGGCCATTATTGGGCGTGGAAGCCAAGACGCGCAACATTGATGAGGAAGCTGGGCCGCTCGGCGAATGCGTAGAACTTGAAGGAGAACCCGCCTTGCAACGCCGAAGACTACACGCATGCTGGACTTATCGTCATTGAAGCCTGGTTCGGGGGCTACTGAGGGAGTCCCGGATTAGGGGGTGTCCGGTTAGCCGGACTACCATCATCTGCCGGACTATCATCGGCCGGACTATCATCATCAACCGGACTCCAAGACTGTGAAGATACAAGATTGAAGACTTCGCCCCGTGTGCGGATGGGACTTTCCTTGGCGTGGAAGGCAAGCTTGGCGATACGGATATGTAGATCTCCTACCATTGTAACCGACTCTATGTAACCCTAGCCCTCTCCGGTGTCTATATAAACCGGATGGCTCTAGTCCGTAGGACAGAACAACAACCCTGACAATCATACCATACGCTAGCTTCTAGGGTTTAGCCTCCTTGATCTCGTGGTAGATCCACTCTTGTAAACATCCACAATATCAATATCAATCTAGCAGGACGTAGGGTAAAACATCGTGTCCCTTGTCTCATGTTACCATCCGCCTAGACGCACAGTTCGGGACCCCCTACCCGAGATCCGCCGGTTTTGACACCGACAGGCCCCTTCTAGGACTTCTTCAAAATAGTGCTCGGGCGAGTCCTGGCCTCCGTGTGGACCCCTGGTTGCAACAGCGGTGGCCTCCATCTCCGCCCAATATGTCTTAACATGGGAAAGATCCATCCGTGCACCCTCTATGCATGTCAACCTCTTGGCAGCATTGATATGCGACACAGCACGAACAAATCGTTGCACCAAACTAAAATAACTATCCGGACTTGGTTCCTTCTGCCACAGACGATCCACGACAGACTTCATGGCAAGCCCGGAAAACCTATGGAGCTCGGCCCACTCGATCATTTGCTCATTCAATAGCAACGGACGGCTTGGATTACTGAACTGCGACCAGAACAATCTTTCCACCTCATGATCTTTCTGATCTTTGAAATACTCCGTCGCATCAGTAGCACTCTTTGCTAAATCCAAGTTTGCGTCTGCCAAACTTCACAATTGATCAACAGGGGCATACTTAGGGTCGCCGAACTTCGTCCGCAATAAGAAGGGCTTCCCAGCCGCGATATCTCCGGCTTGTCGAAGCTCTTCCCGCGCCTCTCTTATTTCATAGCGTGTTTCCTTGGCTGCTTCCAAGGCCTTCTTCAGGTTAGCCATTTTTACTTGGCTTTCCCTTTCGAGGAGCTCATATCGGCCGGCGGCATTTTGCAGCTCAAGAGCCATGTTCGCTATTTTATCTTTGCTCTGGCGATGAGCAGCCTGTTCAGCTTTTAACTCCTCGGCGGCCTTTAGGGCGGCCGCATCGCTTCTCCTGGCTTGTTCCTTGGCTCGGGCAAGTTCTGCCCGAAGAGTCTCCACGGCGGCAGCTCCATCTGCAGTCAAAGCATATTATAGATACTAGCATCATGCTCCTCTTAATATTTGCTGACCACCCAAATATACATACACTGTGCCTCGTCAAGCCGCTTGTTCACAAGCTTGATGTCCGCATCTGCCACGTAATGCTGCCGCCTCAATTCGGCAAAATCAGCAGTCCGGTTAGCCGCTGGACTCTCAGCAGCCTGCACATGAAAGAGGCGCTATCATTACCTGAGACTATGATACTCCGCTTGCCGCCTCTGGACGGCAACCAGAGTCTCAGGGGCTACTATCTGTATAGAGCACACCTAGCGTGTGCCGTACAGTCAAAAATATATATATTACTTTGCGTACCTCAAAGCCTCTTAGTAGGCTCGTAAAAGCTTCATTCAATCCGCTTTTGGCGGATAAGATCCTCTCAACCACCATACCCTTTAAGGTACGATGTGCCTCTGAGATAGCCGCTTGCTCCAAAAGATCCATCAATGTGTCTGGTTGTACACCGGATAGTCCAGGGCTTTTTCTGTTGGTCTCCTTAGGAGCCAAGAACCCCGGACTTCGGGCGGCCGAAGAGTTACCTTCTGGCCTTTGCGGATCAGGAGAAATCTTTCGCGACGACACCTCAGGGTCGTCTGCCTCACAAGGCGGGGAAGCAGGAGGAGGCGTTTCACTCTCCATCATCTCTGGAAGAAGATCCCCCGAAGACGAACTTTGTTGAGAAGGGCTATGAGCCTGACTGCAAAACATATGTCTCGATCGTTATTCTCAGAGAAAAAGCAGGATATATTTACCAAAGTGCCTTTGTTCACTTACGGCTCGGTTGATGGCTGGCCCCCTTGCAAGCGCTGTGCAGTAAGGACGCCCTCTGGGGCAGGGCCCCCTGGCGAAGGTTTCTTCCCTCGTTTGGAAACCTCTGTTTCCAAGTCTTCAGAGGCGGTCCTTTTCTTCCCGTGGGGAGAGAAGATTCTAGATTCACCTCCCTGATCATCCTCCTTCACGGAGGCACTAATTCCCCCGGTTTGGATGTGTAACGTATGAAGCCCGCCTTCAGCTTATCTATTCCTCCCCTCACCTTCTCCTGATGGCACTTGATAGGGTGCGCGAGCCAACATCCTGGTCAGTACAGGATCCGGCGAGCCTTCGGGAAGAGGGGCCGAACACCTGATCCTTTCCGCCTTTCTTATCCAGTCCCGACCGAGGGCAATTTTTCAGAATGATGTTGTGACAAATATAAAGACAGCATGTTCGGTCGCGGAATTACTTACTTGGGTATCTGGATGGTTGCAGTTGAGACTCGCATCCTCGGTGGTGTCTGGACACTTTATTCGTGATCCGAAGAATAATCCATACATCCCTTCGAGCGTCACGCCGAAGAAGTGTTGAATAGTTCGCGGTCCTTCCGGGTTGAACTCCCACATACGGGGAGATCGACGTTGGCATGGTAGGACCCGACGAACTAGCATTACTTGTATTACTTTGACGAGACTGACATCCCTCTTGAGGAGATCTTGGATGCGGCTTTGCAATGTCAGCATGTCATTAACCGGCCCCCCAGTCTAGCCCTTTGTTGACCCATGACACTAGTTGGGGCGGAGGGCCTGGGCGAAAGGCTGGGGCAGCCGCCCACTTTGTACCTCGGGGTGCTGTGATGTAAAACCATTCCCGTTTCCATAAGTCGGACACCTCCGGGAAGGAACCCTTTGGCCATAGGGCGTCGGCACCTTTGCTTATTATAGTGCCTCCGCACTTCGCATGTCGCCCGTCGATCATCTTCGGCTTCACATTGAAGGTCTTGAGCCATAAGCCAAAGTGTGGGGTAATGCGGAGGAAGGCCTCACACACGACGATAAAACGACGAGATGTGAAGGATGGAATCTGGAGCTAGATCATGGAAATCTAGCCCGTAATAGAACATGAGCCCTCTTACGAAGGGATCAAGACTAAAGCCTAGCCCTCAGAGGAAGTGGGAAACAACTACAACACTCTCGTTGGGTTCGGGAGTGGGGATAACCTGCCCTTTAGCATGTAGCCTGTGGGGGATTTTGGCGGTCAGATACCTAGCCTCCCTAAGCTTCTTGATGTCCTCCTCTATGACAGAAGAGGCCATCCAGCAGCCTTGAAGGTTGGATCCGGACATCGTCGAAGGTCCGAAGCGCTTAGCCTGAACCTTGGGTGTTGGAACTCGAGGTAGGGGAAGGGAAGGATCGAGCGTTGAAGGAAAAGGACATGTCTTGGTCCCTTTATAAAGAAAGTGAATATCAAGCATCCTCCGCGTGGCCGTTTGGAACTTGCCTAAAATCGAGGAGTCAAACTAACAAGCACGGTTCGGTTACCCACACCCGTATTGATGAGTATCTCGTGATAAGGGGAACACGATCTCTGCTTCGACAAGACGTGCCAATAAAACTTCCTCACAATACGTGTGGTAGTAGGATGGGAAAAAACGGTTCGTGTAATGACCGGGCCGCGGCGTGATGTCACGCTACGAAAAGTTGTTAGCATATTAGATTTGTGGAATATTGTGCTCTCTACGGTGGTATGTGGAATTTGTTTTGCAGAGCCGGACATGATCCTTGTGTTCAAAATCTTCTATGGAGTATTCGGAGAAGGAACCCGCCTTGCAATGCCGAAGACAATCTGCACGCCGGACTCATCGTCATTGAAGCCTGGTTTAGGGGCTACTGAGGGGGTCCTGGATTAGGGGGTCCTCGGACAGCCGGACTATGTACTTGTGCTGGACTGTTGGACTATGAAGATACAAGATTGAAGACTTCGTCCCGTGTCCGCGTGGCACTCTACTTTGCATGGAAGGCAATCTTGGCAATTCGGATGTGTAGATCTCCTTCTCTGTAACCGACTCTGTGTAACCCTAGCCCCCTCCGGTGTCTATATAAACCGGAGGGTTTAGTCCGTAAGACAACAACAATCATAATCATAGGCTAGCTTCTAGGGTTTAGCCTCTACGATCTCGTGGTAGATCAACTCTTGTAATAATCATATCATCCAGATCAATCAAGCAGGAAGTAGGGTATTACCTCCATCGAGAGGGCCCAAACATAGGTAAACATTGTGTCCCCCGCCTCCTGTTACCATTAGCCTTAGACGCACAGTTCGGGACCCCCTACCCGAGATCCGCCGGTTTTGGCACCGACAATTCCTACACCAATTAGTGAGGAAGCTAATGATGATGATCATGAAACTTCAGATTAAGTTACTACAGAACCTCGTAGGTCTTGCAAAGTACAGTCCGCACCAGAGTGGTATGGTAATCCTATTCTGGAAGTCATGTTACAAGACCATGATGAACCTACGAACTATGAGGAAGCGATGATGAGCCCAGATTCCGCGAAATGGCTTGAAGGCCATGAATTCTGAGATGGGATCCATGTATGAGAAAAAAGTGTGGACTTTGGTGGACTTGCCCCATGATCGGCAAGCCATAGAAAATAAATGGATCATCAAGAGGAAGACATACGCTAATAGTAGTGTTACTATCTACAAAGCTCAACTTGTCGCAATTTTCGACAAGTTCAAGGTGTTGAATACAATGAGATTTTATCACTCGTATTGATGCTTAAGTCTGTCTGAATCATGTTAGCAATTGCCACATTTTATGAAATCTAGCAAATGGATGTCGAAACTACATTCCTTAATGGATTTATTAAAAAAAGAGTTGTATATGATGCAACCAGAAGGTTTTATCAATCCTAAAGGTGCTAACAAAATGTGCAAGCTCCAGCGATCCATCTATGGACTAGTGCAAGCATCTCGGAGTTGGAATATACGCTTTGATGAGTTGATCAAAGCATATGGTTTTATACAGACTTTTGGAGAAGCCTATATTTACAAGAAAGTGAGTGGGAGCTCTGTAGCATTTCTAAAACTATATGTAGATGACATATTGTTGATTGGAAATGATATAGAAATTCTGGATAGCATAAAAGGATACTTGAATAAGAGTTTTTCAAAGAAAGACCTCGGTGAAGCTGCTTACACATTGAGCATCAAGATCTATGGAGATAGATCAAGAAGCTTGATAAGATTTTTCAATGAGCACATACCTTGATAAGATTTTGAGGTAGTTCAAAATGGAACAATCAAAGAAGGAGTTCTTGCCTGTGTTGCAAGGTGTGAAGTTGAGTAAGACTCAAAACCCGACCATGGCAGAAAATAGAAAAAGAATGAAAAGTCATTCCCTATGCCTCATTCATAGCTTCTATAAAGTATGCTATGCTGTGTACTAGACCTATTGTATACCTTGCTCTGAGTTTGGCAAGGGAGTACAATTTTTGATCTAGAAGTAGATCACTAGACAGCGGTCAAGAATATCCTTAGTAAGGACTAAGGAAATATTTCTCGATTATGGAGGTGATAAAAGATCCCGTCGTAAAGAGTTACATCGTTGCAAGCTTTTACACCAATCCAGATGACTCTAAGTCTCAATCTAGATACATATTGAAAGTGGGAGCAATTAGCTAGAGTAGCTCCGTGCAGAGCATTGTAGACATAGAATATTTGCAAAATACATACTGCTCTGAATGTGACAGACCCGTTGACTAAAACTTCTCTCACGAGCAAAACATGATCATACCTTAGTACTCTTTGGGTGTTGATCACATGACGATGTGAACTATGGGTATTAACACTACTAGGGAAAACGCTATACACAGAGGTATAGCAGTAGCGTTGGTCAAAACTCGGCGCTAGCGCTACTTAGCAGTAGCGCTTGTTGCAAAACCACGCTGCAATCATTATTTTAGCAGCAGCGCGTCTTCACAGAAAAGCGCTACTAGTAAAATTCTCTCACTAATGCCGGTAGGCTAGGAATAGTAGCAGCGCTTCTCCCGGAAGCACGCTACTGCTAAAAACATTGTAGCAGCTGCTTTCTTCTTCTGGCGCTACTGCTATGTAAAAGAAAATAAATAGAAAAATAATTAGAAAAGTAAATCAAAATGAAAGAAATAGAAAAGGAGAAATGAAAAAAGAAAATGTAAAGAAAACAAAAGAAAAAGAAAAGAAAACAGAAAGGGTTAGGCTGCAGCGTTTCTGGAACACGCTGTAGTTATCTTAGCTATAGCTGCGTTTCAAAGAAAACGCGCCATCGCTAGTTTGACTAAAATCCCGGCCCTGGCTCAAAATTTCGCTAAGTCCTTCCCCCCTCTCTCTACTCCCCTGTCCCCCAACTGCTCCATCGCCCGTTGCCCTGCCGCCACCGACCACCCGCCGCCCATCGCCCGAGGCAGCCGCCTTCGACCACACCGCTGCCGCCCGCCGCCTTCGACCACACCGCTGCCGCCCGCCGCCTTCGACCACACCGCTGACGCCCGAGGCCGCCCCCTCGACCTCACTGCCGCCGCCCGAGGCCATCGTCGACCTCACTATCGCCTCCCTCGAGCTCTCCGCCGCCGCCCTAGACCTCACCGCCACTGGCCGAGCCAGAGCCTGCCCTCGCCGCCGACCGTAAGGCTATGCCTCTCCTGTCCCTACCCTCCTATTTCTCTCTGCTAGGGCAATTATACATATGTGTTGATACTGTGTTGATGTTCATATGATCCCTAGGTGTTCATATGAACCCTAGATTTTTTTGGGCAGTAGGCATTTGATAGCATTTTAGGAAAAATGATTTGCAATTTTTTTAGGAAATTAGCTAGGGCAATTTTTATGAAAATTCCTAAACGGTAATTCCATTTAGCTTTAAACTAATAGAGGGTATATAAATAATAGTAGCATTTAGATTTAAATTAACAGAGGGTATAAACAAAAAACACTTAGCTATAAAAAATATTTTGACTACGGACCTGAATTTGTTCCAAATTTCATTCAAATGAAATTTGAATTATTTGGGCTATGGACCTGAATATTTTTGAAGAAATTGGGTGTAGGTACTAAGGTTTTGCTGTGGAAATTCTGGTGAGGTCAAAAGGGTTAGAGAAAATGTAGTTCCTAGACTTTTAGCTTTAGACAAAAAACAAAAGTATTTAGCTATAAATAAAAAACAGTAGCTATGGCATTTAGCTATAAACAAAAAACTGAATTGTTTTTCTTTTCAAAAACTTGGTCAAACAGAACAGTAGCTATAAATACTTTTAGCTTTATACAAAAAACAAAAGTATTTAGCTATAAATAAAAAACAGTAGCTATGGCATTTAGCTATAAACAAAAAACAGAATTGTTTTTCTTTTCAAAAACTTGGTCAAACAGAACAGTAGCTATATGTCATTGATGTTCATTTGCATATTCCTTTATTGTTGATTATATCTTTTCATTGAAGTGGCCATGTTATATGCAAATTCCTCAATAGTGTTTGCTCATGTTATATCTTTTCATTGAAGTTGTTCGATTGTGCCCAAGTCGCTTTGTTGTTTCTGTGAATGATCTTTGAGTGGTTTATAGTTTTGGCCGGAATGTTGATTCATTTCTGTTCCGGCAAATTTCAGGTTCTCGATTTGTCCACTTTTTAGCAAAGGTCATGCCGAAATTTTCCGCAAATTTCGGCATGACTTGTGCTATAAACTAGGACATATCGAGTGCCTGGGATTTGCCGCACCAGGAAGGAGTCAACATTCCTGCAAAACAATAGTCCTTTTTTATGGCATTATTCATTTTATTAGGTCTAGAATTAATTGACTAGATTTAATCATAGGAAACATGGCTAGCAACGATGAAGGACAGGGTTCTCGTGATTATGACGACGTTCACTCGGGCGGCGCATTTAATATTTTAGCTGCACTGACGATCAACCGATGTTGTTGCTGGGCCCACCGGTGGCATCGGGGACTGAGACCGACACGCAGACCGATGCTGAGACTGAGACCGGCGCTGAGATTGAGACCGGCATCGAGACCGGCGCTGAGACCGGTGTTGCCTCGAGGAGCGGAGCCGGTGTAGAACCGAAAGCAAGGAGGCAACAGGTTCCTAACAAACTCAGGACTACTAGACTGGTGGTCACGGAGGTGGATGACGGCAATTTTGAGCTAAAGGCGCCCGAGGAAGCTCGCGCGTGCTACGACAATCAAATTGGCTGCATCGTACGGACAACCGGCACCATCAATGATGAGAAACTACAGAAGATAGAAAATATGAGGAGCTCCCTCCTAAAGAAGTTTCACCAGATATTCTTGTTCCCGGGCCGGAATGAGAAGGATTATGAAGATCCAAATGAGGACCCGACAATGAAGAAGATAAACAAACACGCCATGACCAAGTTTAGCGACGCGTTGGCCGCCTGGAAAAATTGAGTGAAAGCAAAGATCAACGACGGGAACCCTACTCCGAGATTGTAAAGGATAATCCGACAATCACGGAAGAGCAGTTTCAAATATTCGAGGAGGCTTGCGAGGCCAAAGCTGCCAAAAAAAAGTCTAAGTACATGAAGGGGCTTCAAAAGAGGAACATTGGGAGCCACCACCTCGGAAGCCGTTGTTACGGCGGAAAGAGGTCCAAATGGGCCAAGGAGGACGCGGAAGCCGCGAGTCTGGGCATCCCAGACCCCTTGGCGGATTTCACCGTCCTGCAGGAGCGTGACGTCTGAGGGAGTCCTGGATTAGGGGGTGTCCGGATAGCCGGACTACCATCATCAGCCGAACTATCATTGGCCGGACTATCATCATCAACCGGACTCCAAGACTATGAAGATACAAGATTGAAGACTTCGCCCCGTGTCCGGATGGGACTTTCCTTGGCGTGGAAGGCAAGATTGGCGATACGGATATGTAGATCTCCTACCATTGTAACCGACTCTATGTAACCCTAGCCCTCTCCCGTGTCTATATAAACCGGATGGCTCTAGTCCGTAGGACAGAAGAACAACAACCCTTACAACCATACCATAGGCTAGCTTCTAGGGTTTAGCCTCCTTGATCTCATGGTAGATCCACTCTTGTAAACATCCACAATATCAATATCAATCGAGCAGGACGTAGTGTTTTACCTCCATCAAGAGGGCCCAACTCTGGTAAAACATCGTGTCCCTTGTCTCCGTTACCATCCGCCTAGACGCACGCTCGGGACCCCCTACCCGAGATCCGCCGGTTTTGACACCGACATTGGTGCTTTCATTGAGAGTTCCTCTGTGGTCGCCACCGATAGGCTTGATGGCCTCTTCAATCAACAATGATGCAGTCCGGTGAGACTTTTCTCCTGCATGACAGATATTCAGATTCGGCGGCCAAGACCGCGGGCCAACTCACTTGGCCATCCGGAGCAGATCGAAGCTACGCCTGGCCGTCGAGTCAGGTTTGGAAGCCTAAACTTCACGGCCGATATCCTGGGACTTGATCTTCGATGGATCTGAGCCATAGCCGAAGCGTGCTGCGCTGTCACGATGGGCATGACCTAACTCGCCACGGACAGCACCTTGAGGTCAAGACACTAATCCGGCCCGACTCATAGTCTGGAGCCGATCGCTCGGATCGAGGACGGATGGCTGGACACCGCCTCGAGAGCTGCAACTTCTACGGCGATGGAGCCGAACACTTACCTTGTCCCGCATAAAGCTCATGACGCCGAGGTGCCGGACTCTCTGCCAGACTCCGAACCTCCTGCGCCCGCCAATGAATCCGATTGGGCCGATCATGGAATTCACCGCTGCGGACATCTTTTCAAAGACTCGCTTCTTCGCGATATCATAAATTCACTAAAGCATCTCTCGCTATCTCGAGAGCCCTGGCGAACTACGGCCAGGACGGTTGGGACGCGGACGACGAAGAAATTCAGAGCCCACCCACCACCCACTTCCGTAGCCACCGCCGATTTATTTAACCGACGACTCGACCACGACCAAGACATCGACGGTATGGACGACGATGCCGGAGAATACTAAGAACCAAAGGTGCCTACAGGACACGGAAGACCACCTCGTCATACGACATATACATGGTGGACACCCCAAAAGATGGGGACGGCGAAGAAGCAACGGAGGCCGATTCCTTAAAGAAACAGCCCAAGCGCCGACGCCGGGCGCCGCTTCTAAATCCCGCCACAAGAAGAATGGAGATTCCGCACAGGAGATAATAACACCCCGTAAAGTGCCGAAGACAACTCCTCCAAAGACGATCCAGCAGAGGAGGCAGAAGCAAGCCCTCACGAGAGGGCGGCATTTAAGAGGTCGAGGATGACAATCACTTACCTCCCTCCGGAGACGAGGCAAGCCTCGACGACGCATTTAATTCGTCAGGCTCGAGGATCCCGTCGAACAAGAGCTGCTTTCAGACGCAGGCTAATGGCCACGGCAAACAGCCTAAAGAAAAGCAGCAACAACTTCAAGCTGATCAAGACCCATCGGCCGACAGATGGACCGAGGTCCTCGCGGCCGAAGAGTATGAACTCGAACGCCCCTCCAAAAGTTACCCAAAACGCAAGTTGCTCCCTCGATTAGAGGAGGAAGCGTACAAACCTGCATCACCAGCGCACAATACGGCAGACCGACCACCTCGTGGCCGCGATAGAGAGGCGTGCAAGCCCTCCACCAAAACCATACCTCGGAATCGCTCAAAAAGCATGAAGCCATGGGGGAACGCGCCGGACTTAAGTAGATATATTGGAGGACAAGGCAAGACAATCCAGATCTATCTATGGATCACATGGGCGCCCAAGACCCACGGCATTTACCGCCGTCACCGGATACAACTACTCCGCCGGGCGAACACAGCAGACAATGCTCTCTCGAGCTACGCCGCGATATTGCTCAATACAGAGGCGCCACAAGACCCACTATGCTTCACCGACGTAAGTAATGGATCATCAAATCCTCAAGGGTTTAAACCCGTTAATATCGAATCCTACGATGGCACAACAGACCTCATGCGTTTAGATTGAGGATTATCTCCTCCATATACATATGGCCCGCGCATTTACCATCTTCACGCCATCAAATATCTCCCGCTCAAGCTTAAAGGACCAGCTCGGCATTGGCTTAACAGCCTGCCCGCAGAGTCAATTGATCTTTGGGAAGCCACGGAAGCCGCATTCCTCGACAACTTCCGTGGCACATATGTGCGACCACCGGACGCAGATGACCTAAGCCACATAATCCAGCTGCTGCATTTAATCGCTGTGCAATTTCGACACGGTTCTTAACAAAGAAAAATCAAATCGCCGACCGTCCGGATGCAGAGGCCCTCGCTGCCTTCAAACATAACATCCGCGACGAGTGGCTGGCCCGGCACCTAGGACAAGAGAAGCCAAATCCATGGCAGCCCTCACATCACTCATGACCCGCTTCATGCGGGAGAGGATAGCTGGCTAGCTCGCAGCAACAACCTCAAAGAAAACGCTGGCAGTCCGGATACCAAGGACCGCAATGGCAAGTTGCGCCGAAACAAAAACAAACGCCGCATTAACGGGCGCATAAAGAATGAGGATACGGCAGTCAACCCCGGATTCCGAGGCTCCAAGCCCGTTAACGGAAGAAGCCATTCAAAAGAACCACTCCGGCCCGGCCCAATTTGGACCGAATACTCGACCGCTCCTGTCAAATACATGGAACCCCCGAAAAGCCAGCTAACCACACCAAGAGAGATTGTTGGGTATTCAAGCAGGCAGGCAAATTAATTGCCGAAAACAGTGACAAGGGGCTACACAACAATGACGAGGAAGAGACCCGGCCGCCAAACAACAGAGGACAAAAGGGATTCCCCCGTCAAGTTCGGACGGTAAACATGATATACGCAACGCATATTCCCAAGAGGGAGCGGAAGCATGCACTAAGGGACGTATACGCGATGGAGCCAGTCGCCTAAAATTCAACCCATGGTCCTCTTGCCCGATCACTTTCGATCGAAGAGACCATCCGACCAGTATCCGCCATGGCCGATTCGCCGCATTGGTTTTAGACCCAATCGTCGATGGATTTCACCTCACGAGAGTCCTGATGGACGGCGGCAGTAGTCTGAACCTGCTTTATCAGGATACAGTGTGCAAGATGGGCATAGACCCTTCAAGGATTAAACCTACAAAGACAACCTTCAAAGGCGTCATACCAGGTGTCGAGGCCAATTGTACAGGCTCGATTACATCGAAGTGGTCTTCGGATCCCGGATAATTTCCGAAGCGAGGAGTTAATCTTCGACATAGTCCCGCTCAGAAGCGGCTATCACGCTCTGCTCGGACGAACCGCTGCTCACAAAATTCAACGCGGTGCCGCATTATGCATACCTTAAGCTCAAGATGCCAGGCCCTCGTGGAGTCATCACGGTCAATGGAAACACAGAACGCCTCCTCCGAACGGAGGAACATACAGCGGCTCTCGCGCAGAAGTACAGAGCAACCTCTTAAGGCAATTTTCGAGTCCGGCCGTTAAACGACCAGACACGGCCAAACGCGCCCGGAGCAACATCAACCAAGACCACCTGGCACGTTCCGAGCACGCGTAGCAATGCGGCCTCAACACCAGCCCTCGCAAAATTGTAAGAGAAACTCTCCACAGACATAAATACGCCTTGGAGATACCATGGGCATAGGGGGAAAGGCACAACCACAACAGACCCAGAGTGCGGTTCGATGACACCAGGGGCTCCCAAGTGTGTCGCTCTTTTTTCTTTTATTTCTCTCTTTTTTATACAGAACTCTGTCCGGCGGCGAACCTGCCGAACTCATGATGCAACAGCTAGGGAAGGACAAAGGCCACGACGAAAACTCAAGTGGTCTCCATCACGAGCATTAAATTTGTTAAATACAACACTCCGCGGCCTACCCCTGGAGGGAGACGCCTTTAATTCGCCCAATCCCTTGCTTTCCGCACTATTTGTATCATTCCGCACTCATAGCATATCTTCTCGAATAAAATGCAGCACTTTTTGCCCATATTTGCATTACCTTATATATATATATATATATATATATATATATATATATATATATATATGTTCATTTATTTACATGTTGCACCTGTACATTTTGGTACGGCCAAATACACCAGGGGCTTATGTTCTTCGCATTGTGGTGTGATAAAGTCCTAACACTTTCACAAGTGCGGCACCCGAACTTATAGCATTATATGAATCGGCTCAATCATGTCTTGGGTCAATAGTTAGGTTTGCCCGGCTCCCATGTTTGGCACCTTACGCCCGCTCTATCGGCTAAGGTAGCACCGGGAGAACCATTGCGATTGGCGCCTTGTTAAGCCGGGTTAATGCCTCAGTGGAGAAAGCTAAAACTGACTGTCATTATTAGGCGAGAGACTGGTCGCTGTTCGAGAGGTCCTTTCGGGTCCTTAAAGACCTACGCCGCTTCGAGCGAAGTTCCGGACTATGTCCGTTGCTGGCGTGGATAGCGCCCCAATTCGGTCCTCCGAATACTAGGGGCTTTGCCGAAATTTAAAATTATAGAATTCTATGGCTAAGTGAGAGTGTTCAAGCACTATAAGTCCGGTTGCCTTGTTCGCTGTGTTGAGCGCCTCCTAGATGGACCCAAAATGGGAACAAGAGTGCTCAAGTTTATCCGAACACCCCAAAGCACTGCGTGGCATGGGGGCCGGGTTTACGACTTGCCATCTCTCAGATTTAATAAACGGCCGCATTTAAGGTAATATTTTAAATTAACAAGCGTTGCTTAGCGATATGAACAAAGTTTTCAGCGCACAGTGATAACACATTGCGAATTTACTCAATA
This sequence comes from Aegilops bicornis, assembly GCA_021605145.1. NCBI lineage: Eukaryota > Viridiplantae > Streptophyta > Magnoliopsida > Poales > Poaceae > Aegilops > Aegilops bicornis. The sequence goes on along the minus strand of CM038670.1, from coordinate 864,184,663 downwards.
ATTACATCCGGGGCACTCATCCGCAATCTTATGGGCGCCTTCAGACAGTCTTATAGTACATCTCGAGCGTCACGATATTCCTTGCTCACCTGGTGGCGCGTCAGCGATTAGCTTCTCCGCATCCACCTTGCCCCAATGCACCTTTTGCGCTGGCAAGGGCCCGACGAGCACCTTCAATACAGGCGGAGCGCTTGATAACCTCCACCCAGGGCACGCATCCACCAGCCCGTCGCCGACGAGGCCGGTAGCTCCTGTGCATGGCCTCTCCAGTGCCACAGCCGGACTATGAGGCCCTTCATGGCCTGCTCGGCCACCTTAGGAAGCTTCGACCAGCTGCTTCACTGGTCGCTAGGGGGCACCGGATGGCCGGGCCTCAGATATCGAGACCGTAAGACCTTCTCCGTTGAGCTCCCTCCTCGGCTCGGTAGAATGCGGCGCATCGACACGCTGAGGCAGATCTGCAAACGCCTCGAGAGCTCCGAATTCGGGTAAGTAACACGTAATTTACATTCACATGCTTGCTTTGCATGAAAAAAGCCTTACCCGCCGCTATCTTCCTCACCAACTCAATCTCCTGAAGGGACTTATGGGCATTGGCCTTGGCAGTTTTGGCACTTTCGAGAGCCGAGGCAAGCTCGAACTCTCGAGTCTTTGAGTCACGCTCCAAGCTCTCATGCTTTTTCATGAGAGCCTGGAGCTCTTGCTGAACCACCGCCACCCGCGCCTCTTGCTTTTCTCGCTCTGCCCGGTCCGCAGCCGCATGGCGTTCGGCAGCGGACATGGCCTCCTTCAGGGTCGCCACCTCGTTCGTGGCCCCTGCAGTACCCATGTTATCCTTGTTATTTTTTGTTGCAACCTAAATCCTTTTCTGTAAGGTACAAGTTCAAAGTGGTGTTACTCACCTTCTTTGTCCCGAGCTGCTTCGGGCGCTGGCCGAGCTCTTGCTCGGACCGCCGAGCTCTGCTTCAAAGCACCGACCTCCGCAGCCAAGGCGGCAGAGGTCCAAGAAGCAGCCTGCAACCCATATTGACATAATTTTTAGCAACCTCATGATATCTTTTTTTTTCAGATCCTCAGTCCGGCTTTTCTTCCCGAACACCGAACCGAGCATCAGGGGCTACTGTCTATGCGGTATTACATTGCATATTTTTAACTTCTTACCTCAAAGCCTGATAGAAGGCTACTGCAGGCTTCGGTCAGCCCGCTCTTGGCGAGCTGCACCTTCTGAATCACCGCACTCATAATAGTGCGGTGTTCCTCCTCGATGGAAGCGCTCTGCAGCGCCTCCAACAAATTGCCCGGTGCCTCCGGTTGGACGGAAGCCGCCGGCGTCACGGTCTTGCCCTTCATTCGAAGGGGCCGCCGGCCGGACTCCGGAACCACTGCGGGTTCTGATATGGAGTCCGGCGCAAAGTCCGGGAGGACGCCTTGTGGCGCCTCCGGAGCCTCCCCCAGATGGGTCCCTTCTTGGGATCCCACCGCAGCGTCCTCGGTGTCGCGAGGGGTGGAGGCGGTCGGGATGGAGTCTATATCCGACGGAGCCAACGACCCGCTCGATGAAGCGGGGAGATCATCACTGGCCGTACTACAGGCAGCATGCGGCATCAGAATGACACTATGTGACGCAGAAAAAGAAATTATAAATGACACGATCTCGCCGGAGGCCTGGCCCTTGAAGGCCATTCTTCCTCGCCAACGTTCATGTTAGCGGAGCTGTACGGGGGAATAGTCCTTCCCCTCTTGGACCCTTCGGCCTCCCCTGTTGGAGAAGCCTTCCTCTTCCTCTCTCCCTCCTCTAGGAGAGAGTCCTCTTTCTCCTCCTCGTTTTCGGGGGAGGAGTCTGCCCCAGTCACGGACACCTAAAACGGGAACTCTTTCGAGCACCCGTGGCCTCCTTCTTGGCCTTCTTCTCTCGGCACCACGTAGGTGCCGAACCAAAGCAGCCTCGCTAGACGGGCGTCTACTGGATTTTCTGGCATAGGAGCCAGGCAGATAATCTGCTCCGCCTTCCTCATCCAGTCCTGTCAAAGGAAAAGTGGAAATTAAAACCCGCATAGAATTCAAACTATGAAAAGCAAGTGTCCCGTAAAGGGGTAGAATCACTTACCTCGTCGGCCTGGCGCTGCGAGCGAAATCCGCGATCTTCAGTCGCGGATGCGGGGGCTTCGGCGCCCTTGAACAGCACCCTCCAGGCGCCTTCGTACGTCGTGTCGAAGAGCCCGCTCAGCGCCTGGTGCTGTTCCGGATCAAACTCCCACAGATTGAATGCCCGCTTGGCATGGGAGAATCCGCTGACGAGCATGACTTGGACCACGTTAACCAGCCCGAGCTTCTTCACCGGCTTGGATGCGGGCTTGGAGTCCCGTCGGCTCCTCCGAACTACCCCACAGCAAGCCCTTCTCTTTCTGTGAGGTGAGCTGCGTGGGGATACCAGATCTGAACTCGGGGCCGCCGCCCATGTAGGGTCACGCTGCTCGGTGATATAGAACCACCCCGATTGCCACCCCTTGACGGATTCCACGAAGGCCCTTCAACTAAAGGACATTGGGCATCTTGCCCAACATGGCGCCTCAAGACTCCGCTTGAGTGCCCTTCACTACCTTCGCTTGACATTGAAGGTCTTGAGCCACAAGTCGGGCGGGGCTGGTTGCAGAGGAAGGCCTCGCATACACCACGATAAATGCCGAGATGTTGAGGATGAAGTTCGGCGCCAGATCATGGAAATCCAGGCCGTAGTAGAACATGAGCCCCGGACAAAGGGGTGAAGTGGAAAGCCCAGTCCATGGAGGAAGTGGGGAAGGAAAACGACCCTCTCATGGGGCCTGGGGGTGGGGATGAGCTGCCCCTTGTCGGGCAGCCGGTGCACGATGTCGCCGGAGAGGTATCCGGTGCCGCGCTGTTTTGCGATGTGCTCCTCCTTAACGGTGGAGGCCAACCATTTACCTCCCGCTCCAGACATGGTCGGAGAAGGTTGAGACGAGATGCGCGAACTTGGGCGCTGGAGCTCGAGTGCGCGGAGATGGCTAAGCAAAGGAGGAAGAAGGCGTAGGTGAGAAGGTGAAATCCTTATCCCTTATATGGGCGGGCGAAGTCTACGCGTCCCCCACCGGCCTGGTAAAACTCGCTTATCTCCCAAGCGTCACCATCAATGGCGCGGTTGGGTTACCCACGTCCGTATTAATGAGAATCCCGGATTAAGGGGAAACACGATCCCTACTTCGACAAGACGTGCCAAGGAAACCGCTTCGCTAAATGCGCATTGGTGGTAGAGTAAAAAACGATTTAAATAATGGCTTGGTAGTGGCGTGATGTCATGCCGCAGAAAACGTCAGCAGATTGAACTTGTGTATATATTATTCTCTCTACGGTGGAATGTGGAATTTATTTTGCGAGCCGGACACTATCCTGGTGTTCACAATCTTCTATCATTCGGAGGAGGAACCCGCCTTTGCAATGCCAAGCAATAGACGCGCCGGACTTATCGTCATTGAAGCCTGGTTCAGGGGCTACCGAGGAGTCCTCGATTAGGGGTGTCCGGATAGCCGGACTACCATCATCACCGACCTATCATTGGTCGGACTATCATCATCAACCGGACTCCAAGACTATGAAGATACAAGATTGAAGACTTCGCCCGTGTCCGGATGGGACTTTCCTTGGCGTGGAAGGCAAGCTTGGCGATACGGATATGTAGATCTCCTACCATTGTAACCGACTCTATGTAACCCTAGCCCTCTCCGGTGTCTATATAAACTGGATGGCTCTAGTCCGTAGGACAGAAGAACAACAACCCTTACAACCATACCATAGGCTAGCTTCTAGGGTTTAGCCTCCTTGATCTCGTGGTAGATCCACTCTTGTAAACATCCACAATATCAATATCAATAGAGCAGGACGTAGGGTTTTACCTCCATCAAGAGGGCCCGAACCTGGGTAAAACATCGTGTCCCTTGTCTCCTGTTACCATCCGCCTAGACGCACAGTTCGGGACCCCCTACCCGAGATCCGCCGGTTTTGACACCGACAACGTCCTTAGGGCCCGGCACCGTTGGGACCCACTGAAGAAGGTTTACGAGACAACACCGGTGATTACGGAGTTCATGAGACTGCTGGTAATTTTAGTTTCTGATCAATTCGACTGCACACGTTAGTCATATTTGTAAATGATCCTTGTGCCTTTTGCAGAGAGAGCAGCACCGGATTGTGGCCGAAAGCGACTCGCCGTCTGAGGCATTGGCGAGGCCCAAGTGGGACACTCCATTCAACCGGGCGTTGAACATATTGAAACGATAACCGGTGGATACTCGACCGTCGTATGGACGCGTGCACGGTGTCGGAGACGGCGCCACGTGGAAGAAGTACTACCGTGAGACCACGGAGGAGAGAAAGGAAAGTCGGAGGTTAACTGAAGAAAACATCGAAAGAAGGTTGAGATTGCGGTTGAGAAGAAATCATCTCAAACAGTCGCAACAGCGGTAGCTGCCGCAAAATATGTGGTTGCAGATTTGTCTACTTCCTTGGTGTCGGGCGTTATCACTTGGACAAGGAAAAATCCAGAAAAAATGCAGAGGACTTTCCCCTTGCTGACTTCTTGGGAGCACCTGCTCCCGCACCGGCTCCCTCACCTGCTCCCGCACCTGCTCCCGCACCTGCTCCCGCACCGGCTACCGCACCTGCTCCCGCAACGGACGTGCTCGGCGGTGCTTTGTCTTTGGCTGAGCTCGACGCCCTCACGGTATCTGTCACACCGGCCCCCTTCAATATAAATGTATAACCTCCCGTTTTCGTTGCCTTTCGGATGTCTCACGTCGCAGACTTTTGTTTGCAGGCCGATGAAACCCCGTGCACCATATTGTACACCATCGGCGACCAGAAGGTGGCTGTGGGGAAGGCGACGATAATGAAGCCGAAGGAACCATTGTTCCACAGCCGGCCGATCCCCCCGAACGTCTTCAATGTTTCCATGGCCAGTGTCGAACCGGGCCACGAGAATTTGCTTCCTCCAACACTACTGGTGGATGACGAGGAGACACCGCGGCGGCTTGGTGATTGTTGCAATGGGTGGGTCCTGCTGTGGCCAAAGAGTCTGCTTCGTCTGGAGGCGGCCGGGAGCACACCCACGAGCACGCAGCCTCAGCACGGTATGAACATCAACACCCCACCTACCCAATTAGCGTTGGGTGTC